>JASDDO010000004.1:251265069-251865069 GCA_030015575.1 Agapanthus africanus | reverse complement strand
CCCAACAGTATGGACGAATTTTATGAATCTAAGTTATTCTCTCAATTGATGCAGATAGTGCACGCTTACGGGCATAAGATAAAAGGATAAAGGACACGCCCTTTTATCCACTTTATCCAACACACGTCGAACCCCAAGCCATGAATCGCCGGTTCAAGATAATCCCACTTCATCCTCTCATAAGCTTTCTTTATATCCAACTTAACCATCATTAGTGCCTCAGATGCAGGAGCCATATCAAGAAAATGTATCATCTCTTGGGCCAGCTGGGTGTTATCGAATATATATCGACCTTCATAGAACAAAAGCATTTTGTAATGGAGAGAGAAGACATGGCAAAAGACGCTTTTAGACGATCCAACAAGATTCTTGTAATCACGGCATATAAAGTTGTAATAAAGGACAAGTCTGAAATCCTTTGGCTTACTGGAATTAGCAACTTTTGAAATGAGTGCAATATAAATGGACTTCCATGTTGCGGATATGTCCCGAGTTATAAAATAAAACTATTGTGAAGGCATCAGCTGTTAGAAATAACCATATGTATGAATCTACACATTCTATTAAGTATAACATATGAGCATATTATAATTATGTGGTTATTAATTATTATGATCCACGTATTAGTTTTGTAAGTCAATGTCGCACATCCCACAGGGTTTGTGAGGAGGTGGAATTAGAAAACAATAATTTTGTAGCAAGCAATATCGACCTAAACCCCAGGATCGTATCGAAAACCCTAACCAGCAATACTAACAAAAGTTCTAATCCACTATGAAGTGATTTATACCTTTGTATCCAAATCCTTCGGGTCTTCTTATTCTCTTCTTAAGCTCCTCGTATGTACGGATCGAGCTTGGTAATCGGCCTCCTCGTGTCGAAGAAGATCCACCCGAAAGTCTATGGTTCAAGCTCTAACCTTTAGAATGAGATAACTAAAGTTTCTAGTGTGCTAATCTACGTAGCTTAGAAGATATAGAGAATGTTTATTGGATCATTTTATCTCATTAACCCAAGGTTTCTCAACTCATGAGAGTGTTTAGAATTTGAGAAAGAAGAAGAGAGAAAAAGAGAAAGAGAGTGTTCAAGTGAGAATGATTGCTAGATTGGCTATGAGTTAATGACTATGAACCATATAATATCAATAATAATAATCACAATAATTTAACCATGTTTCAATAGTCATCCAAGTTGCCATGCTTGAATCATGTCCTTAATAACACCTCATTTCTCCACCTCATTATCCATTTAAATAAATTAATTAATCACAAATGAGATGTCTTCTTCTAAAAACACTCTTTTGAAATTACAAGAATACCCATCACCGTATATATATATATATCCATATTCGTACCACGAATACCAAAAGATGAAAATAATCCAATATTATAATACTAGAGTGCGGCTTAATCCTAAACCCGCCAGTATTATCCGTCCGATCAAAAATACGAGTATCTAGTACACGTATATGATCGAAACCCTGCACATAAAACCATACGGTCTCTACATCGTTTCACCAGAATCAGGGATACCCTCTGTGTGGGACTCTAAAGACTCGACAGTACGCTGGCAGTGGGTTTAACCACAAGCTCGTCGGTGGCACTAGCTGTACATAACGGCTACCCAGGCATCTGTCGAAAAGAAGGCCAACGAGCAAACTCGTCTGAACTCCTACTGAGCCTGTCCGTGACAATCTCCGTACATTCCGGGTTGTTCGTATGAGAGTATTGCATGCCGGGTCTATGGGATGGAAAACGTCTGACCCCTAATAACCTGACAAATCGTGCCGATATGGCTCAAGATCATCCGAGAATCTACTGGTTCAACTACCAGTAATTCTCAATCCGTCCTGGCCAGAGACTTATGGTGTTGGTCAACCGAACACAGCGCGATATCGACTCCTTATACCAGAAGAAACAAATCCCCAACAGTCACTCACTGCCTTCATGTGGCTCGGGACTATACCCAACTAAAACCCGTTTGCACGACTCAGTAGAGTCATGGTAGGGTAGTAATCAAAGCACAGTGGGAACTCATACGAGACAAATGACGACCTTGGGTCGACAGACTATCTGTACTCATGTCACCTGAGAATTGCTATCTGATAATAGGTATAATACCATCTAGCCAGTTCTCGGCGAGTCCGTCCGGTGTACCCACCCCCAGTGAGCACCTGTATAGCACCTCACCAATAGATACAGGACCAATCCATCGCCTCTCGTCAGGGTCAAGATATGTACACACTAGTTTACTCTAGAGTATCGATGCCCAGTCTCGATACTCTTATGACTATGGACATTTAAGGATGTGCTTATCGACTACCCAGCTCCCACAAGTATGATTGTCATCACAACGCTAGTAATCAAGCAAGGATCCTATGGGCTTTATCAACATATATACAAGATATGAAATACTAAGTAAAAAAACATCACATGTTAAGATAAAAACAAATCAGATAGCACACTATTATATCAAGCAAGATTGTCTTGTACATACATATCTCTAGCATCCTATACAATGAACGCCTCTGGGGCATACATATCCAACAAGTTTTGAGTGGTTATTGTCATAAAGCCACAAGTAGTTGTAAGAACTACTTATAACGCACTTGATGGAAGGAGTTATATAAAGTGGGTCCTTATCTACACAATGAATATGAGAAAAAGATCAAGACTTTTGAAAATATAGTATGTGTTCCTCCCATCAAAAGGGAATTTTAACGAAATTGGAATGGGCAAGAAAGATCAATGGATTCCTTTTATTTTCTTATTTATAATTATGTTTTAAGGTATGTTCTTTAGACTCATGTATGGCATGTGCATGAGATCGTGCTTAGATTAATAATCATGTCCAATTTTTCTTTCAATTGGTATCAGAGGTATCAGAGCTCTAATTTTCCATGGTTAATGATCATGATTTTTATTTATGATTGATAAAGATTTTAATTTTATTTATCTCCTATATTGATAAAGAGAAGGCATTTATTTCATTATGTATTTTGACGAGAATCCATTTTTTAAAATTTATTTTTTCCTTTCGTATACTTTCAAGAAAACAAGAAATAAATGATCCATGTTAATTTTAGGAATTTAATTATGTTCTCACAGGATAAACATGATTTGTGAGTTTACGATGTCTGCTTATATTCAAATTTGACTGGATCTTTCATCATCTTTTATATGATTGATCTATGTTGGCTTATGGTTTTAAATCCATTTTTGGATTAGAGGCAAAATTGATTCATTTTCTTATGGATAGAATCTATTATTTAGTCAATTTTTAGATCTATATTATTAATGCAAATTTCTGGACTGTTTTGTAATTATTTAATTTTTTCTGCAATTACAGAATGTAATTTTCGTAATTATTTGGAACTGTTTGTAAAATCTGGATAGAAACTGAATTCAAGGGCTGTAAATGTTAGAGTAAATTCCAGTATTTACATATCAGTCCAAAATTTTATTTTTGCAATTTTCGGGGGCTGTGTTGTAACAGCCTATATTCATCATGCAAGTTTATTATTTTATGCCTATTTTAGTAGTTCCATAGATATCTGGGTTAAAATGATTCATATAACTTTTTTATTATGAGATAATCATGTTAGAATTATATCTATGGATTATACATGATATTTAGTGCATTTTATGAATTGCAAATTATATAAAGTTTCTTATACATGATGTATATCTTAAAGTAACTATATTCTTTGATATACTTATCCGTTTTTTATTATCAAACATTCGTTGGAAATCATTTCTCATGTTAAATACATATTGTCGATTTTTACTATCATGTACCAAGTATGAATATTGTGTTTATGGGCATATATTGTTCCATCATATATATTTAAAATGATGGGTTACAATTTAGATGTCATTCACAACTAAATTATCTTATGTGTTAGAAATAGCCACATCATCCTAATACATGTGATATTAGTGTATTATGGTTTTCTTCACATATAATTGTTTTTGTATTTGGTTTTCTTCACATATAATTATTTTTGTATTTACATTACCTTTAATATTGCAATTATTTTCATTTTGATAATTACTTTGTCCCACATGGAAATAATTATTTATGTGATTCAATTGGAATAAGATAGTTTAAAGAAATATTAGAATAAAAATTTCTTATGCCCACAGAAAAAGAAATTGTCTATCTGATATTACATTTCTAGTCTTATTATGCAGTTTTTTTCTTCCTTTAATTGGATTGGAATGGCTTAAAAAATGTTAGAATAAAGATTTTTTTTGCTCACAGGAAAAGAGAATTCTATTTTGATATTGAATTTCTAATCTTAATATATGGTAATTAGCAGATTTATGTATTTAGCAACCTCTACCACAGGAAGGTTGAATATACTAATTAAACTAGACATTTGTCTATTTTAATATAGATGTCATAGCAAAGATGCGTATATTAAAGTTTAAGAGTTTTGAATTTAGCGTGTGTGTGTGTCCAATGATAAAGTTTAAGAGTTTTGAATTTAGTAAAGTAATTCCTACTTGTAATCCTTGTATGTGTGCGTGTATGCGTATATTAACTTGATTATAAAGTAATTCCTACTTGTAATCCTTGTATGTGTGTGTGTGTGTCCACTGATAAAGTTTAAGAGTTTTGAATTTAGTGGGCTCGTACGTAAAATTTGAGAAATTATTTTACTTTCTTAAGGACATAAAAGATAAAGTTCAAGTAGAGCACTCCCGTTATCAACTAACTCGTAAAACTTAGTTTGTCCAAAATATAGATATTTTGGATTAGACATTGGAAATAAAGATATTCTTAATCATAAGGAAGAATTAAAATGAGCTTATAAAATATTTAATTATAATGACTCATGATTAAGAATGTACGGTTAAAGATATATAATGGAATCCATTTATATATTGCCATGAGATATTCATAAGTAGTTTGGTTGAAAATTTTTGTCATAAGGCTTAAAAAGATTAACACATATTAAAGGTTTTACCATCTACTATGACAAATCTTAGTTTGTTAACAACAGTATATAAAAAATCGCTTAAAGGCTTATTGACATAAGATTTCTAAGATTATAGATCAATTTCGTGAGTACATTTGGTTTTTAGCACATAAAAATAGAGTCCATAATTATTGACCCATTGGCTAAAGTATTATTTGTCATTCTATTTACGGGTCATGTAAGAAATATAAAACTCATAAGAATTCAAGTGTTGTATACCGTTTTCCTAATATATATATATATATATATATATATATATAGAGAGAGAGAGAGAGAGAGAGAGAGAGAATAATGGAGGAAAGATGCCATAGGAGGGAATTTCCTCCTATGGCGTCGAAAAGGTAAGCCCTCCATCGTATTTTCTGACAATCGGAATCCATCATCTTCATCGTTATCATCTAAGATATGGGTACGTCAAATTTCATGTGATTCTACAACTTTTTCACCGTTGAATTAGTGGGTTCAAAATTAACGGTTTACCGACAATAGAACATTTTATATTGCTAAATCAACGGTGAAAAGGTTGTAGAATCACATGAAATTTGGCGTACCCACATCTTAGATGATAACGATAAAGTTGATGGATTCCGATCGTCGGAAAACACGATGGAGGCCTTACTTTTTCGACGCCATAGGAGAAAATTCCCTCCTACGGCCTCTTTTCTCCATTATATATATTTCGACACCATAGGAGAAAATTCCCTCCTATGGCCTCTTTTCTCCATTATATATATATATATAGAGAGAGAGGTTAATGGAGGGAAGAGGCCATTCCTTCTATGGCGTCGAAAAAATACGCCCTCCTTTATTTTTTCCGGCGATCGGCACCAATCATCTTCATCGTTATCATCTAAGATGTGGGTACACCAAATTTCATATGATTCTACGACTTTTTCACCGTTGATTTTGCAATGTAAAAAGTTCTGTTGTCGGTAAACCATTAATTTTGAACCCATAAAATCAACGGTGAAAAAGTCGTAGAATCGCATGAAATTCGGTGTACCCACATCTTAGTTGATAACGATGAAGTTGATGTGTGCCGATCATCGGAAAAAATGATGGAGGGTGTACTTTTTCGACGCCATAGAAGAAAATTCCCTCCTATGGCATCTTTTCTCCATTATTCTCATATATATATATATATAGAGAGAGAGAGAGAGAGAGAGATATTTAGATGTTGTTAGTGATATTATACATGACTAATAAACTGTGCACATTATTCTTAGGTCGTGTGATTTTTTGCTTTCGAAGCAATTTAAAGTTGTACTCTGAATAATTATAATAATTATTCGTAAGGCTATTTGTATATGCATATATGAAGTTTATTAAAAATAAATTAATTGCTCATTAAACTACAACTATTTAATTAACCATAAATTATAGTTACAATGATACTGTATATAAGACATTAATAAGATCGCTTGAGTCAAGTGGGAGAATATTAGAAATAACCATACGTATGACTCTACATATCGTTCTAAGTATAACATATGATATCATAATTATGTGATTATTAATTATTACGAACCACATTAGTTTTAAGTGGTTATTGTCATAAAGCCACAAAGTAGTTATAAGAACTACCTATAACTTCCTCCCTTGATGGAATGAGTTATATAAAATGAGTCATTGCCTACATAATATATATGAGAAACAGATCAATACTTGTGAAAATATAATTTGTGTTCCTCCGATCATAAGGAAACTCTATGGATTTGGAGGAGGCAAGAAAGATCAATAGATTCGGTTTATTTTCTTATCTACAATTATATTTTAAAGTATGTTCTTTAGACTCGTGTATGGCATGTGCATGAGATCATGCTTAGATTAATAATCATGTCCAATTTTTCATAAAATAACAAGAAGAAGAAAAAAAGGTGGCGGAAAAACCATTTACACTCGAGGCTTTTACCAAAAGGCAATTTACGAATTGATTTCTCCACTTCCTCCTCAATCATCGGGCTACAAAAAGCATTGTTACCACTGTAGGTGACAATAAAACCCAGATTAGGAGGTCTTAAGAGTGGTGGCAACTTGGGATCCCATCTCTTCTTAAAATATTGTAAAAATGTCGCCTGAATGGCCTTCAGGTCAGTTTCTTCTAGTCCATTATCATCTTTAAGAGAAAGTATCATATTCTTTTGTTGTTTAACTATAGGGGACTTGTGAAAGAAACTAGAGTTGCAATCTTCCCTCTTCAGCCGCCCAACCCGAGATTTTTGTCTCCCGAAAATTTCATGAAGACGCAAAAGATTGTGATACTCAGTAATGAGAGTACGGAGATCTGATAACTCCTCACCAGACAAGGGCGGAGTTGAGGCTCTTTGATTTTCCTTTCAAGTCAACAGAATTCAAAAAAATATTGTCCTCGGTCTCTTTGTTCCACTTACCCAAAACCTGTCCCGTCGAACATAGCATAGTGGAGCCTCATCTTAGAGGTTTCCAAGCCCGCCACATTATATCTCAGGAATATGCATGCTAAATCCAAATCTCTTCAAACCGGAAAGGCCTCATCCCTCCTGCCACAAGCGGCTCCAAAAGCATGTGTACCGGACAGTGGTCTAAACCTATTCTCTCAAGATATCTAATAGAAGCATATGGATACATTTGATTTACCGTCTTTCATGCTTGAGTGATGCAAGCTGATTATAAGAGATTCACGATTAGCCGATTATAAGATCTCCATACACGTGAGGCCACGTTTCAGTTAATCATCATGCGCAACGACAGTCATCACCTTTTACGACCTGCTCTACAAACACGTTATATCTCAAATAGTTAATGAATCAAGACACCAATACAAGATTCTCATATCTTTCAAGTTGTAAGTATATGCTATAAGTATAAGCAGATAGCGAACATGCATATAACAGTGCGACTCGAGAAAGTGACAAAATATGCATGAAAACGGTGAAATACGTCATCGTAGTTGGACTCCATATCGCAGAGGCCAAGAAATTTAAATGGATACTTTAATATGCAAATCAAGACAAAAAGTAACGATGATAATAATAATAATACAACAAATATAACTAAAAACATGCACAAATATCAGTCACCATGTCTTACAGGAATATCCCTTGATGCTAAGCTTCAATTCCGTTCTTATCCACAAAATCCAACTCTAATGGTCTACAACTTCCACTTCAAAAAACTTAAAAGGGTTAAGCAAAACAAGATATATTTACCTATTTATTGGTCAATTAAAAAAAGTTTTAGGGGGTACCCGAATCCAAGCAAGCCAACCATAGAAACAGGGCATGAAGATAGATTAGGATCCAAAATACAAAGCTCATAAAGTCTTGAACTCCCCCACCAGTATCATGTCCTCTTCTCACTCTACTCACAAAACAGAAGAGAAAACAAATGGAAGCCTCAGCAAATCATTGATAAATAACATCACCCGTGATCAGAAAGAAAATAAGAACCCTAACAAACTCCTTTTTAAATAAAGAAAGAAGAACGATGGGGGGGGGGGGGGGGGGGGGGGAACATCATATACAGCCAGAAAGGCTTCACATGCCTTTGTTTCATGTGAATACGAGGGCCATTCTTCACAAGCCAATGTCTTATAAGAATCTTTAAACATATCCCTCACCCTCTCATCTCCAAACCACAAACCAATTGCTTTCAAGACCCCTCTGCAGCTATCACACTACTTGCTCACAAGCTCTCTCTTACATTCTCTTTCACCATCCATCACCATGAAGAATAGAGCTCTCTTCTTGCTCTTTTTGGTGGTTGTTTTCTTTGCCCCGTGTTTCTCGTTAGAATCCGACACGAAACCCGTTAAGAATATCACGGTGATAGGCACGGTGTTCTGTGATGCCTGCTCCAACAACACCTTCTCGAAGCACAGCTACTTCCTGCAAGGTAAAATCCTATCAGTTAAATTCCGTGTATTTCCGAATTATATATAAATATCGCTCTGTGTTTGTGTGTAAATGGAGGTTGTCTTTATTCAACCGAAACATTCTGGTCCGACAGTTAAATTTCTTTGGGCTGCATTAGATTCAGCTCGCTATGATGGGCCTTCGTAACACATATTGCTTATCAAAAGATGCCATATGGAAAAGAGAAGCAATTTGCATCAATCATTTTTGGCACCTTTTGACAAAAAATAATTTAGGAAGTGAAAACATTAGCTAAATTGCAGGAAATACCTGTAACTTTTGTCCCAACAGCAAGAAATACCCCTAACTTTATGCAGCCTGCACTTTGTCACCGTCAACTTCAATTTATTCCTAAAATGCCCTTCATTCAAAAATTTAATTAAATTATTTAAATAAAATAATAAAGAGAGAAAAGATATAAATGAAAGGTATTTTAGGAATAAATTAAAGTTGAGGGGGAAGTGTAGATTTTATAAAGTTAGGGGTATTTCATGCTATTGGGGTGAAGGTTGGGGTATTTAATTCAGCCAAAAACATTTCATTTCGATATGAAAATTGAAAATGATAGTTTGAGTTGCCCTTTTTTTCCCCTTTCATCCGTTCCTGAAAGAAAACGTTTACATCATATTTCTTTTACTCGAGTCGCTTTCTATAGAATCTAAGACATCTCCAATCAACCAACAGCCTCCAAATCTTTAAATGAACCTGAGGCCTGCAAAGTGCAAATACTTGAGATCAGCTAGGCAGATGTAACATGAGTAACCAATCAAATTCAATTAGAGAAGGGAGGGGGGGGGGGGGGGGGGCATCAGAAATCGAATGAAAAAAATCTAAATTTTATAATTGTATTATAAGTTCATATATAAGCGAGAATTTGCCAACTCCAATTATACAAGTAAAATTCAATCAATAGACAGTTATAAATGCAAATTTCCTGTCTACAATAGGTACCAGATGCCCAGATAGGAAATTCCGTTAAGAGAAAAGTAACGGCCCCGGCTATAATTGTACTCAATCTGATAATATAATCTTAAATAAAATATAGGGAGCACCTGCCCAAAAAATTAACATACATGGCTAAAACTTGTACAGCAATAAATGTGATAAATGTGTACATCAGGGAACCCGGGGGGATTCATGTAAAGGCCTGTACCAAATATCTCATATTTCTATGTTTTTTCATAAAGAAATATTTCATATTTCTATATTCACATGCTAATGTTCTTGATGCTCTTTTTGTCTATCTAACAGGTGCAACAGTTCTGGTAGAATGCAAGCTGAGATCAAACTCCAAGCCCAACTCCGATATGTCCATCACAATCAGCCGAACCACTGACAAATACGGAGTTTACCGTCTCGACATCCCACCAATTGACGGCTTTGACTGCACCGAGGGCCGTGAGCCTGACTCCTTCTGCCAAGCAACCCTAATCTCAAGCTCGTCCCCTTCATGCAACATCCCTACCATAAAAACCTCAACCGAGCATGTATCTCTCAAAAACAGAGAAATCAGCGCCTGCTTATATAACCTAAACGCACTTAGCTATCGACCAGCCAAAAATGATCCTAACCTATGTTGGACTAAAAAGGATACTCGATCATATGGTTCTTTGAACTCTTCTTTGTTCTTCTGGCCGCCTTTCCCTCCATTTGGGTTTCCATGTGCGACATGGCCGCCTTTTCTGTTTCCGATACCTTTCCTCACTCCGCCGCCGCTTTTTCCGCTTCCATTGCCGCCTCTGTGGCCTACACCGCCACCGGCGTTTCCATTCCCGCTTCCTCCGTTGCCTCCAGTCCCGTCTCTTTTCCCGTCACCGCCACCTCCTCCAGCTTTCCCGTTCCCGATCCCTCCTCTGCCACCTCTGCCTCCATTGATTCCAATCCCGTCTCTGGTTCCGCCGCCGCCGCCGCCTCCTCCACCTCCACCTCCGTTTTTTCCTTTTATCCCACCCCTTCCACCTCTGTTACCACCGATCCCTGGATTACCACAACCCCCGCCGCCGCCGCATGCACCAGCGTTCTCATGGTTAGACCCGACAACTTGGTTCCCTTACCATCCTCCATCGTCCTCCCCTAACAAGCCACTTGATCAAAATCCATGATTGCTACCACAATTTTCAACTCTTTTTTCCTACATATCGGGTTATAGCAGGTATAGTAATTATCTGAACTTGTTTTGTTTGTCCAGTGATAGAGTGTTCTACATTAAGATGTGTGTGTGAGGAAGTAGTTATTCATCTATAGTACTAACATTGTGTAAAATATCAGTGTCGTCTATATATCATCCTCTGAAGAACTATCTGTATTAATTATAATACATGCATGGAGAACCAATAATGACTTGTTTTCTTTTTAACCTCATCTTTACTATTATAACTAGGAGTCTCATGGATGACGTCATTTGATAACAAAATAGAAAAATAGAAAAAATGTCAAAATTCCAATAGCCAAAGTTGACCATAGAAACAAAAATAAGAAAATGAAAAGTCAACATATTTTAACTTTTGCTGCTTAATTTAATGAGTGGTCATCAAGGCAACAGAACGGCCATGTGAGCACTTTTTATCTAAATCCAGCCAAACCGGGATCAAAACTAGGTGAGGCAAAGCAAGATTTAATACAAAATTGACAGAATTTTACAAAACCCTCTCGTTATAATCAAATTTCGTAGATGTGGAAATTATAAACAGAAAGGAACTTGCCATAATCTTTAACCTTTGGTTTGTGCCCTCCAAATTCTACTAGATTGGGATTATAAATCTAGAAGATGAAAAAGACAAAATAATGATACAACTGTAGGACTAAAAAATAGTCGAGAGCAAACCAGAAAACAGTCCAATTACCGAGTTTATACATGTGATACAATTTATCTTGTCCTAAACTGTATCTGTTCCTATAACCTAAAGTCTGGTCAACCTAAAAGTTTTACATCGTTCATTTTCTCTTAAATCAAAATTACTTGAAGTAGATTATGTGCAAAGCTTTAATCATAATGTCAGGAGAAAAGAAAATTATGGTGCTTAAACTACTTGCTCCTCATTCAATGAGCTGTTATCAAGGGAATTAAATGGTTATCCAAAGAGACTCATCATTTATTTACTCCGGCTAACCGATTAATGGAGCTTTCTACTTGTGTATATTTAATTTCAATGTGTCAAAATCAGAGTATTCACATCTCCAGGGACCAAGAATATAGCATGCATAGATAAGCGTACACAGAAAATTTTATGATGCTATGTATGCCCACACAACCAATCAAAAACGACTAGGACATGAGTTGTAAAACAGAAGCACCAATCAAAATACATTTATAGATTTGATATGAAAATCCATGTAGTAGAACATACCAGCTACCTAGTTAGTTTCTTTTTCAAACTATGAAGCAGCAAAAATATGGTTGCATCTAATAGCTGTTCTATTGTTCTATAATTGCTGGCTAACATATATGTTAGATTATGAGATATTTGAATATAACAGCATTAGGTATTATAGTTATCATAAATCAGATAAATTATGATTTATGTTGTTGAGATTATGATTGGTGTGGTAGATTGTTAGGATTATTAGTTATCAATTTGTTCTGTTATGAGGTGTATAAATTGAGATGGTTTATCTCTGAATAAGATTGAACGAGTTTATTACTTTCTTATCATGGTATCAGAACCAATGGCTCGATCTAAAATTTATCTTCGTTTATATTTTTAGTTTATTATTCCAAAATAGCGTCAATAATATCTAATTCAGATATTAGTTCTCGGTTTGATCATAATCGGTTGCCTCTATCAACATCAAGTCCAAACAGTTATTCTTTTCTTATGACGTCTTCTAGCAGCATGATCTTCCATCCATGCAGCTATTCTTTTCTTATGACGTCTTCGAGCAACATGATGTTCTTTTAGTATTTCCAACGAAAAAGACTGCAGGTTATTCGGTCCACCTTACAATCCGTGAAAGAGACCAAAGGGTATTAGTCCACCATGCTCAATACCTTAGATCTGTTCTTTTCCGTCGTTCTACAAGTAGCATATTTGGTTCAAGATATTATCCAAACTCTCGGTTATCCACTGTGAGTTTGAGAAAGGCTATTAGATTATGAGATATTTGAATATAAATGTATTAGGTATTACGGTTATCATAAATCAGAAAAATTCTGATTCATGTTATTGAGATTATAATCAATATGTTAGATTGTTAGAATTATTAGTTATCAGTTTATTACGTTATGAGGTGTATAAATTGAGATGATTTATCTCTTAATAAAATTGATCGAGTTTATTGCTTTCTTATCAATGTAGATAAGCATCAACAAATTAGCAAAAGAAAGAAATCTGCCTTTCAGTTTTTAAATAAGTGGAACAAGCACTTGAATCCGTTTTCTCCAATATATGAAGTAAGACTACGCTGCTCGTGTGCTTAAAGAACCAAGTAAAAATTATGTTTATTTCGTAGAAACCACCATGTGGTTTACTCGAGTTTTCCAAAACCACCATATAGTTCAAACCCATCACGAAGATCCCCTAAACTTTTAATTTGTCGTACAAAAACACCATGTGGTTTGGTTTGTAAAGTTTTTTGGCGATTAACGGGTCATGTGACCCATATTTGATCGATTCTTGTGTTTTTGTCCTAAATTATCCATCCTAAATTCATTTTATCAACTTTTCCCCATAAATGTTGATTCTATTTCAAATTTAGGCTTCTCTAGATTCTCAAATCCAAGTGTTGTTCTCCAAATTAAGGCAAAGTGCTCACTAAACGACACTGGGAGTATGGTTTACCTTCAATAATCTAGAAGATCCATATTTTTATTAAAATAATCGATTATTTTAGTCAATTTTTGTAATAAATAATCACAGGGGGTTTATGTATCACGAAATAAAAATTCGGGGTTCTCATTATGAGTATAAACCATAAGGTGATTTCGGAAAAATCGACTAAACCATAAGGTGATTTCTATGGAAATAAGCCTAAAAATTATGCAATAGAATTTATCACCTGAAACAATAAATATATAATTGACCGAACACTGAATGGATAAAAAGGTATCATACTTATAGAATAAAAAAAAACTTGGACCAGCAAGTTCTTTTCATTTATTCATAAAATGCAACCCTTAACAAATTAGGATAGATAGCATGCTAAACTCATGTCATGGTTCAAAACCGTCAATTACTCCCTAAAGAAGAAAGCTATAGGCATACATTTTACCAAAATAAGGTGCTCGCCTCCACAATAGAAAATTCGTTAACGATTTGTAAGCTTGAACTATAAGGTTCCCTATTGGCAAGTATACAACTGAGTCCCAAGCATATGGGGTAGGCTACATGAACCAACATGAGAATCACGCCGGGTTCGGCACATGAATTCTCCACCTCCACTCATTCCTATCGAACAAAATACTTTCGTTGAAGCCTTTGGCAACCATATCTTTTCGTATCACCTCCATCCACGTTTTTTTGGTCTCCTTTTCGCCCTTTTGACGTTGCCTATATCAAGAGTATCATTTCGTCGAACGCTCTTGCAATTGGGTCGTTGCGATTACGGGTTGGATGTCTAATTGTCCAGGCGGTGGTGCTTCCATAGACGTCTGTCGCACATGACCAAAGTCACCAAACCATCTTAACCGGTTTTCCTGCATTTTCTTCTCCACAGGTGCTACACCGATTTTTGCACAAATATTCTCATTTCGCACCTTATCTTTTCTAGTATTACCACACATCCAACGAAGTAAACGCATCTCCGCTACGTTCATTTTCTGTGTATGATACTTCTTAGGAGCCTAGTATTTTGTACCATATAATAAGGCAGACCGAATAGTGCTCTGATAAAACTTCCCTTTCAACCTTAACGGAAAATTACGATCGCACAAAATCCATGTTGCACTCCTCCATTTCAACCAACCAACCTGGATCATTTGGTTGACATCGCTATCGATCTTCCCATCCTTTTGGACGATGAAACCTAAATATCTAAACTGATCGCTCGGTGATAGGACAAAATTTGGGATTTAGCAAGTTTTACAAACTAATTAGGGATTTAGATATGTTTTAAAACTATTTAGGGAAATAGCAAGTTTGGATCAAATCGATGACATATAGACGCTACGTAGGATGGCGATTGAAAGTCTGAACAAGTTATAATCCACACTTGCAAAATGTGGATTATAACATGGCTTTGGTCTAGAGCCAAGTATAATCCGCACTTTAAAAGTGCGGATTACAACTTCGTTGCTCTTGGAGTTGCCAAATTTAATTCAGCACTTTGCAAGTGCGGAATTAAACTTTTCTATTGGCCAAGTATATTCCGCACTTGCAAAGTGCGGAATATACTTTAGTGCAGCCCTACCCTTTTCCCTTTAATATATATATATATATATATATATATATATATATATATATATATATATATATATATCTCCCTCTCCCCTCGATCCCTTTCTCTGTTCTCTCGATCTCACTCTCTCCTCTATCCATTTCTCTCTGTCCTCCTCATCCGAACCCGGAACCCATCTTTGAAGCCGAGCCCCATCCTCCAGCGTCGATCTCGAACCTCCTTCCTCCTATTTCGAAGCTCTCAACTATAACTGATCTTTTCCTCGTCAAGGCCGAACCCTCATTCTCCAAAGTGAGTTAATTTTAAATAAATTTGTTTGAAATTAGTGTTAATTTTTGGCTTTTAATTAGTGGGCTTTGGGTTAGGGTATTGTACTTTTAGGGTTAAAGTAATTTATTGTATGTTGGTGTTAGGGTTAAGGTAATTCAGAGTATGTTAGTGTTAGGGTAATTTAGTGTATTTTGGGGGTTAGGGTTATGTAGGGTATTTAGAGGGTTAGGGTTAGAGTAATTTGGGTTTTTTTAGTGCTAACGTTAGGTTATTTTGGAGGATAGGGATAGGGTAATTTAGTGTTTTTGTGAGGGTTAAGGTTGGTATATTTTGAAGGTTGGGTAAAATTCATAAACGCTGGATTTAAATTAAAATGGAGTATTGGATATTGTTGTGAATGTTGTAGAGTCGGTTTTTTCTTGAGTTTTCGATAATTTCACAATTATTATTAATATTAGGCATGATGGCAAATGAGGATGTGTTGATTTGTCATTATAACGGCACCTTAAATATTGAAGCAAGTGGAAAGACAAACTACGTTGGTGGAAGAAGTAAAATGATAAGAGTTGATAAATTGTGCTCATACAATGAGTTGAAGTTTAAGATTTATGCAATCATGCGGATAAATCCGAGAGATTATAAGATCGAATTGGTATGCAAGGTTCTGATTATAAGTCAGGACTATACAAGCGATGAAGTAGCTGATGACGAGGATACAAGCATGATCCTTAGCTTGTATCCTGAAAATCCATCAATACATGTGTTGGTGGTGAAAAAATATGTACAATCGCATCAAGATGTACAATCGTCTCAAAAAGCAGCACAACCATATCAAGCTTATGAACCATAGGAGGAATTTACACGAATACTCAATACGGTTATGTGCAGTCCCTGAGAGACGAACGTACATGATGACATTCAATTCCATGCAAGTTCCATTCTATGGCACGCAAGTTGACACGGATATGTATAACCGTGATTGGAATTTGTATGGTCAATTAACGTCAAATCCGTACAAACGAATTTCATAATGGGGATGGCTGGAGCGAATAGGTAACATACTATATTAAATAAAACTGACGATATTCATCGTATATCGAATCATGGTTAATTGATAATTGATATTTGTATCCTTATATGTTGTGTAGGTCATCATTTTTTGCACCGGAACATATGCGAACACAAAGTTCAACACAAGGCGATTTGGTGCCGGTACATCTTTAGAATTTGGAACACCGGACACGGGACCATCCTCCTCACATCACGTTGAAGAAAGAGATGACCCCGAGAACGAGAGAAATGGTGATGGTGTAGATACGATCGTGAAGAAGATGGTGGCATGCAAGAAGACGGTATGCTGTATGCGGACCAAGATGAAATGGACGATCAGTGGGTGCATCAAGCATATGCTAACCACGAATATGTTGAGTTCGAAGAGCCACATCCAGATGACGCGATCTGTGATGCCATGGTAGAAGCTTATGCTAATGAGAATATGATCATCGATGACATACGTTAGACGACGCGAACGAACAATAATGTTGGATTTCAAGCCAGACGGATGTTTGCGACGAAGGAAAATTTGATAGAAAAAGTCTGCATAGATCATTAAGAGGTCATTCAAGACGGCCAGGAGTACTAAAAAAAGTACACTGGTGTGTGATAACAATCCAGATACGGGCCCTGGGCAATGCCTTTGGAAACTTCATACAATAATATCAAAACGGTGGACGCATTCGATACACTTTACTATAAAGGAATATAATCCGAAATATCGGTGCCGAAACACCGTAGGGGTTGTGGGGCACAAACAGGCCACATCAACATTTATATACCGGTGCATCTTGCCTTTGCTGAAGAGACGGCTTAATATAACACCGGCTGCCATCCAAGATCAAATGGAATGGGCTTATCAAATTAATATTTCTTATTTTAAAGTGTGAGAGGCAAGAAGGAAGGCTTTATGCATGATATTTGGGAATTGGGAAAAATCATATCAAACTCTGTCGCAGTACCTCGAGACAATCACGAAGAGCAATCCCGGCACAGTCTACAAGATCACCTACGAAAACCTGCCTCCAACAGCAGTCCAATTTACCGGCATGTTCTGGGCATTTGGACCATCGATTAGGGGATTTGAATACTGTCGTCCAGTTCTAAACATTGATGGCACACTTCTAAGGTAAATATAAAGGAGCTTTGCTTGTTGCTACCGGGGTGGATGTAGATAGAGGGTTGTATCTTTTGGCGTTTACGGTTGTTGGTGGTAAAACTGAAGCAAACTGGGAATGGTTCTTCGCATGTATTCGTATGTATATCCCCAGTGTAAGCCGTCGTCATATTACATGGTTGTCTGATCGGATGAAGGGTCTTCCAAGGACACTAGCTCAAGGCTTGCGAACGCCGCATTATCATCGCTACTGTTTGCGGCATATCAGAGCTAATTTCTCGAAAAAATAAAAAACGGATCCTTACAACTTTTGTTGTATGATGCCGGTCGTGCTTCGGATCCTCTAGTTTATGTGCAAAAAAGTGTCTGTATTAGAAAATTAAATCCGGAGGCAAATGCTTGAATTAACAAAAGTTTAGAGGGGTACGAAAATCGTTGGGCATTGTGTATGGACGGCGGTGTAAGGTATTGTATTATGACTACGAATTGTTCCGAGAGCTTTAATGGTGTTCTTAAAGAAACTCGTGCATTATCGATATAGGCATTTGATTGCTAGAACCTTCTACCGTCTCAACACGTATTTCGTCACTCGTCATGAAGCAGCGGCTAAATGGGACACTGTTCACTCCAAAAAAATGAGTATATTGGCTAAAAGGAATGCGGATACAAGACATTGTCAAATTCGTCGATTCTCTAAATATCGTTGGGAAGTAGTAGAAAAGGATTGAATTATGTATGACGTCAGTATAGACGATAATGGATGTCGATGTAGTTGTAATATATCTTTACCACAAATGCTTCCATGCAAACATGTGATGGCATCTTGTTCACGAGCTTCAGGAGATCAAACATATCATACGAGATCTTATGCCGTGGAGAGCATTACGCACAATACTATCAAGAGTCGTATGCCCTTTTGTTTAGCCCAGTGCCAGACCGACACTGGGAGGAATATCGTGGGCCATGTATATTCCCACCCAGCGATACAAGATAGAAAGGTAGGCCTCCAAGCCGACGTATCAAGAATGCTATGGATGAAGGGCGAGTAGGGGTGAAGGACAGAACAGGTGCAACAATTACAAATTCTATGGTCATAAAAAATGGCGATGTCCTGACCTTCCACCTGAACTTCAATCAACCGCAATGATCTAGGAGCACCGCTATGTATTGTCGCTTGATATATCGTGTTCGGTGATGTATTGTACCCTGTTGACAGTATTGTATTGCGTCACATGATGTATTGTATTATTTATCACCAGTTGCGTATTGTATTCATTCGATATATTATATTTTATCTACAGTTACGTATTGCATTCATTAATGTATAATTGGCACTTATCTTTGAATTATTGATTTTGGCAGATATTGTATCGATGGACCCAGGACCTGTAGATCGGTCTGATTTATACCTGTCGCACCGACATCGGGCGACAACATGCGTGATGGTAAGAAAATAATTCAGTTCAATATAGTACTTGTACTACTTCTAAACGTATGTTTCTAACGAGTTTGTTTGTTTAATGTGTAGGAGAACGTCGTTTTGACATGTATTGCTCACTTACAGCAGGTGAGGTCATAGACGATTGGAGATGCACGTGTGCAGACTGGGTTAGCACATACAGCATTTTATCACTACTCGAGAATTGACTACATTCGTCTCGACCATCCTCTCATTACAGCGTTGGCCGAGCGACGAAGGCCAGAGACCTTCACATTTCTTTTGCCTATGAGGGAGATGACGATCATCCTTCAAAAAGTTGTCGTACTGCTTGGCTTGCGCATCCACGGTCCACCAGTGACGGGAGATACGGATCACCACAGGCGAGAGCTATGCATTGAGTATCTTGATCGAACACCCGCACAGATGAAAGGTGCTATTAGACTTCTATGGCTACACGACGTATTCGATCCCCCATGAGATGATGCAGATCAGATGGTGGTCGAGCAATACGTACGTGCTTATATTCTTCATCAGATTGGGACCTCCTTATTTCCCGACACATTAAAGAATACGGTACATCTCATGTAGCTACCACTATTAGCTGATCTCGACGTATGTGGCACATTGTCATGGGGGAATGGCGTGCTTGCTTACCTTCACGAGGAGACGAGGAGTTGACCTCTGTCGCTTTGCATGAGCACAATATTATAGATGGCTGTCTTTAACTTCTAGAGGTAAAATATTTAAAATACATAATAGATTTTGTTTTCATGTTATATATATCGGTATCTAAAAAAATATGATATCTACAGATGTGGTGCTGGACCCGACTATCCACCGGGTGTCCTACATTTATCCAGAAGGCCCGGCTAGATGGAGATGAGCCATTAGGATGCAAGTAAAACTATAAGAGATATAATTAAAATCAACCTTTAGGAAATTTTAGGCTGTGAATCATAGGTGTGACTCCTGAATTACAATGCTTTATTGCTGCGTTACAGGTTTAACGTCGGTCGGACATGGGATAAGACACCCGCCAGGTCGCTCGAGTTTTACCGAAATGAGTTAGATATACTCCCGGACCGAGCTGTCCTCTAGATGCCATATACTATGGATATCTACCGGATTTGTGTTACAGTTTTCAGATATCTGTCATGCCCGGACACCTATTATCTGATTCGGCATAGTCGCATATCATGTCTCCGATCATGTATTACGACAGTTCGGACTTGTACAGCACATCCCGGATCCGGTAGAGCTTATTGATGGGGTCACACGGAGAGATAGAGCTGTTGATTGGAAGGATTTTCGACATATCTACATCGTTTGATGAGACACACGAGCTCCGATTGTTGTACATCAGAGATATCCGTCTTTACCGCTAGAAGGTTACCAGGGCCGATACTCAAGAATTACTCGGTGGTACATTCAGACGGCGTTTCCTCCATGGATGACGTACGAGCCGCAGGGACCCGCAAAGCGTGAGATGTAAAACACTTTGTTCTTGCTTTATATTTTCTATTATGTAATTCCTTAATATTATATATTTGAGATATTTACTTATCTATGTTACATGCGGACGTCTTGTTTTTGATCCATGATGTCGTGGACAGCGTCATAGGCGGACATACGACATCAGCTAGTAGGATCGAGACCATTTAGAGATCAGTCAGTCGTTTTTCCCAGCGTCGTCCGATACGACGTCTGAATCCTCCTCCACCCCCTAGAGCACCGATGACCGTGACTTATCAATGTCAACGTCGCCGACACAGAGAGGAAGTTGGTCCTTCTAGAGCTGCGGACCAAGCTGGACCCTCACAGCCAGCCACACAAACGGAGGATATACCCGGTCCATCTCAACACCGCCCCGGCCGATCTAGGATTCCACAGGCATTGTCTTGCTTGATGTGACGCTCTCTTTTGTATTTGTTTTTTATCGAATTTCATGAGATGCATGTATTTATTTATATATATTGTTTATTACGTTCCGCTTGTTGTTCTTCGCCTTTAAACGTCGTATATTTTGCGTGGTTGTGTCTCCCGCCGTTTTTAGCGTCGAGTTAGCACCCGTGTTAGGTAGCGTTTATTTTATTGATGTTGTACATGAATTTATTCAAAATTTACAAAAGGGGTGCTGCCCGTTTTTTGTTTGAACTTTTAGACCGTGGGTTTTTGGTTTAACGTGCAAAAATTGAAGTCCGATTCAGCTTGTCTAGTTGCAAAAATTAACAAATTGAGCATTGTAACCAACGAGAAGGCAAAGAGTTTCAGGATTGGGTGCTGGTAGGGGTTTCAGTCTATTCCGCACGCACTTGCAAAGTGCGGAATAATTTTGGGAGCCTCATGTATAAGCCTCACTTTGTAAGTGTAACTTAAAAAACTCTTCCTCTGCCAACCGCCATTTGATTTGATCCAAATGTACTAAATCGCCAAATAGTTTTAAACCTACCCTAAATCCCTAATTAGTTTTTAATTGGTGCTAAATCCTAAATTTTGTCCCTCGGTGATATCTCTTGCACATCCAGTGTTATATCACTGTGGTCTCGACTTCTCTGTATGCTAAATTTGCATTGCATATATGTTGTCTTAGACTTGCTCAATCTGAACCCCCGAGATTCCAATGTTTGCCTCCATAACTCCAGTTTGGCATTAACCCCTGCTTTCGTCTTATTTACCAGAACAATATCATCAGCGAATAACATACACCAAGATATTTCATCATAGATAGTTCTAGTAAGCTCATCCATCACGATGGTAAACAGGAATGTACTTGACATTTGCCACTACTCTATCGTACATGTCCGAAAATCACTCGTTTGACCGCCGTAAGTTCTGACATTTGCCACTACTCTATCGTACATGTCCTTGATTATGTTAATATACTTGACTGGGACTCCCTTCTTTATCATTACCCCTCATAATACCTTGTCATACGCTTTCTCTAAGACAATAAATATCATATGCAAATCTCTTCTCTCTTAAAAACGCTCGACAAGTTGACGAAGCAAATAAATAGCCTCTCCTTCCCTAGAGACAAGTATAGTCTACTTCATTTTTTTATGAATGCTTGACATTTGAGAGCCATAAAAAAATTATTTGTATTTAAAGTAATTTTTAGGCAGAAATTAAATTCAAGAACGTCTTGCAAATCTATTTATCAACATATAGTATATTTTTTTCCTTCAAAAAAACATATAGTAAATTTCAATTTAATGACTTCACTATTCATATTTGAAAGCATGAAAGACATTTCAAAAATATTTCACCAACCTTAACAATTACTTGAAAATTAAACCACTGAGATTTATTAACCGAGTATGCCAATGGTACTAACATTACTTGTTTACTTATGTTTGCTGTAATTCTTCACATTCTCCCATCTTTCTATAGAAACCTTGTATATATTTTTAATACACAGTACTAATCTAGATTAAGCGAATAGAATTAGCTTATTACATGCCCTCTTTAACGAAAAACCAAAGTGCAACTTGATCTGATAAAGGCAAAATCTGTATTAAAAAATGGAGGTTTCAAATTTTAGGAAAGTTATACATGGTTAAGCTTATGAAAACAGGCTTCCAAATGACAACAAAATTCATGCTATTGTTAAAATTTAAATCAATTCTTCAAGATCCATTTCAAAAACGGGCCTACAGTTTATCCCTTGATACATTCAGGCAAAAGGTTGGTTTCTGATTCTCTGAAGTTTTGGCAGGGAAGACAGACTACAGAATAAGACCGCGTATGAAATATATATGGACACAAGGAAGCTGACTAAAACAGATGTTTGAGGGAAGCTGCCTAATACAGATTCAGATCTTTGAGGAACATGGGGAATAAATAAAGGTGAGAGAGTGGATGCATTTTAAGTGAAGAAGATGAGGTTGCAAGACTCAGAGAAAAGTGTTCTCAAGGTGATCAGCTGCAGCTTAATCTGTGGAAAAGGAAATTTACAGAGAGAGTCTCAAATTTGAAGGAGGGAGACAACAACTGAGCCTTTTATCCCAAGCATATGGGGTAGGCTATATGAACCAACATGAGAATCACGTCGGGTCGAGCACATGAATCCTTTGCCTCCACTCACTCCTATCGAACAATATACTTTCATCAAGGCCTTTGGAATCCATTTCTCTTCATATCGCCTCCATCCACATTAAAAAAAATATAGATAGGGCTTATAGCTATCGATATTGATATGTAATCCAACTCCAAGAGTTAGCGTACAACTCTGCTTTAAAATATTTTTGTGGGTATAACTCCAAAGCCAAACATGGCAGTGCCAAGATTACTGCAATTATCCCAACACTCAAAGCAAAGCCATGCACGATGAAGTTGAGAAATTCTGGAATTAAGTTAGATTACTCCAGAAGATTTCAGTTATCCTAACTTTACTTCAAATTCAAGCATCGATTAAATCAATAGGCAAAGAGACACTTCCGAAGATGAAGGAAACCGAGCGGTATGTGAAGAAGTGGTGAGCGTAACCCATATAAAGTTGACTGTAGTCACAACAACAACAACAATAACAGTGGTGGTGGTGGTGATTCATTCATAGCATGATATTAGTATCATAGGAAGGTAATAAAATCTATGCAAAGTGCTCAATAAAAATAGGCATGGCATAGCTACCGAGTTCAAACTTCAGAGACCCATAAGACTGTTAAGTTGTATAGGTGTAAAGTATGATATGTATCATTGCTCCAAAAAAAGAAGTATGAAATATACCTACGATGATATCAAAATCAACAGCATCAACACTTGTAAATCATATGATGCCACTATTTTCCAATGAACCGGATGTTGAGCCAAGATTGCTTGCTTCCCTCATGGTACCATGGCAGAAAATAAGACTGCATCCATGCACGCTCTAGTAGATAAGTTATCTCTAGCTAACCTCTCCGGTTGGAAGGAGCCTCCTAAACCTGAAATAATTTGCAATAGTATCAAATATTAAAAATAAGCACATAATAAACAAAAGGTAATAAATAAATAAATAAGAGGACGAGAAAAATTAATGTTACGTGTCTAATGACCATACCGAAATACCAGGCGATAAGGGGTGGTCAGTCCAAATATTTAGGGCTCTGTCCATTAAAAAAATCATGTTTCCAGATATTGGGGTTGGCTTTGATGCCTGTTGTTAAGCATCTATATTGTTAAGCATCTATACGCCATAACAAAAAATATGCATTAAGAAGTGGATGGGCTAGATATGTAACTCTTTGCCGGTAACACTCGACGAATACACTTATTATTGTTTTTCCTATATATTGTTGTAGGTGTTGGTATAGAAGTCCTTTGTGTTTTATTCCTTGTAATGGATTGGTGCATTAAGATATTTATATGTATGAGGAAGTCGTCTATGAATTCCAGCATAGATGTTTATTACGATTGAGGTATACTAGCATTGTGCAAATTATCAATTTGATCTTTTATTATCATCGTCTTCTGATTAACTATCTGTGTTCATGTGATCTATATACACGTAGATCAACAAGACTTGTGATGGAGGCTGAAATCTCCTTCAGACGTTGCCTTCCGTTGATCTGCTGATGGCGGCGATGGGTGGCTGAGATTGGATCTGGAGGCCGTCGCTCCTGAAGCATGTGGGTCTCAATGGGTTTGAGGTGGTGGTTGCCGAGCTAGCTGCAAGGAAGTCCCGGGATGGTTGTACCACCGAGGACCCTCCGACGATCAAGTTAGACTAGAGATCTGAGCAGAGTAACGGCTTAGTGGAGTTAAAATGGCTTACTTGAACCATCTGAAGAAGGGGTTTATATAACGGTTGAAGCAGGCAGGGCAGGCGTGAGAATCACGCCGGCCGCTACGCTCCCGACGTCACGCCCGCGTGATGAGCGAGATCTCCCATTAATGGCGAGACAGGCTCGTTAATAAGGGATCGTAATGGCGTGGAACGTGGGATGTGGCCGGCAGAGATCTCGCGCATGGCGAGATTCGCTGGATGGTAGTTACGCCTGCAAGCGGTGTTGTTGGACGGTCGATGAGACCGAGGAAGATGACCTCGGCGCCGAGAGCTCGCGGAGGAGCGGGAGAGCCGAGGTATCTTGGTTCTACTCGAGCCCGGAGGCGAGTTGTGAGGCCGAGGAAGCCAGTTGTGCAGGGGGCTCGGAGACGAGTTGTGAGGCCGAGGAGGCCAGTTGTGCAGGGGGCTCGGAGGCAGGCCAGCGTTCGCTCGGTAGGACGAGCGTAGGTGTGGTCTGGTCGGCCACTGTAAGTCCTTTCTTATATGCTCTGGGACACGTCATCCGCCACGTGCCCTGATCTAGGAGACCACCGATATCGAGCATCATCATTATCCCCGCACTCTCGTCCCGACCAGCTGACGGGTTGGATCGAGAGTGGTTTGCCGGATCACCTGAGGTGAGCACCTTTCCTAAGATATCGTCGGGCGTATCTATGTGCAATTGGGTGTCTTTTCTGGATGAGGCCAGCGAATCAGGACGAGATCTTGTGCATTAAAGAGGGTGCACCGGATCGTGTGCACTTTGGTGAAGCGACAGGCCACGTGTCGGGTGCCGACTGGCTGATATGACGTGCTGCAAGCTTCTGGCGTCCGATGGGATGCTGCCAATGTGCTCGCGACAGGTGGAGCGATCGTGGCCGTCGAGCGCACTGAACCTTTTTGGCGGGAGTCGACCGTTGCCGTTGGATGAGGACGCCGGCTGTATAAATCGAGGGGGGGCCTGATTCGGGGTCTCTCTCTTCCCATTTTGCTCATTCCTAGTCTTGTTAGCTCGGCGCTCTCCCGTTTAGGTCGGATCTCAACGTTTTCTCTTCTCGAGGATTTCTTCCCATCAGGTTAGATGTCTTGTTTTGAGGAGTTTATAGATGTCGTAGGGGTAGATACTAGGGATTCTTCCCCCGGGTTGGAGCCCCTTCGGGAAGTTGGGGTCAGATCCTCTTCCCGGAGTCACGCGTCTGGGGCGATTCCTGGAGCGGCGGCGGCTGACGCTCTCGGTGCGTCGTCCTCAGTAAGATATGAGGACGAGCTTGTCACCGCTCGGGCTCGTTTCCATTTTCCCTCCGGCTACACGCTACGATTGGCCGAGGAAGGAGAGAGGGCAGATCAGGTGAGGGGTAGAGAGATCGCCTTGTACCTGGAAGCCCTTTGGGCTGAAATGCGCCTGCCTCTCTCTCCCAAAGTTGTAGCTGCGTTAAATTACTTTTGGTTGGCCCCGGGCCAGCTGGTGCCAAACTCCTGGAGGATTCTCCTTAGGTTCCTGGTCCGGCTGAAGTTGCAGACAATTCCTTTTAGTCTGTCCATTCTTGCCTCCTCCCTTGTTTACAAAAGTCACCCCGGAGCTCACACGGGCGACCCGAGGTGGGTTTACCTCCTTCAAGAAGCAGCGGGGGAGTGTAACCGGGTCAGGAGTTGTCGTCCTGCCTTCTTCCATCCATGATTTGAAAAAGAAGTTTTTCTTCGTCGGGACTCCAGAGGGTGAGGACTGGCCCGTACCCGTCCAGTGGTCTAGGGATAGGTGCTGGCAGGAAAATCCGTCCAATGACCCCGACGCGGCGAGAGTGGCGGCGTGGGAGCCTATTCCTCGGGATGATGTGCTGCTTTCTGAGCGGGCCCTTAGTTGGGCCGAGCTCAGCCCCGTTCAGTTCGCCGGTAAGTTAGGAGCTCATATTTGTTTTTACTTTATTTGTGTCGCTGATTCCATTATATCTTGTCTTGTATAGAAACCATGAACGCGGGCCTCCTCCGAGCAGCCATGCGCAAGCCAAAAAAGGGGTCGAAGGCCGGAGGGGCTAGCTCTTCCCGTCAGACGCCGGTCCCGATTTCCCCAGCAGCCGTCCCGCCCCCATGCTCGAGTGCGGATCACGCCCCGGGGCCCAGCCAGGTGCCGAGCAAAAAAAGGGCTCAGGGAAAGGACGCCCAAGCCTCGGAGGTCGAGACGAGTTCTCCGCCGTCGTCTCTCAAAAGGTTCCCCCAAACAGTTCCGCGGACCCCGGCCTCTCCGATCTTGGTGGACGAAGGGGAGCTCCGCTTTGAGGTGCCCTCGGGACTTTCCGTCACTGACAGCTTGCTGCACGACATGGAGAGGTCGGCCAGGGGCCGGGTCGCTGGGGACGCTAAGGGCTCAACTGGCGTCTATCGTCCAAGAGGCCCTGCAGGTTAGCGCTCACACATCGTCTCATTGTTTGCAAGATTTGGTTCCCCTTTTTCTTTCTGACCCCTCTCCGATTTCTTCAGGTCCTCCAGCACGTCGCTATCGTCGCCCAGATGGAGGAGGAGGTTATAGCCCCGGCGATGCGAACCGCGGGCGAGCTCTCCTCGCTGGGAAAGAGCTCGAAGCGGGAGCTGGAGGCGGCGATGGCGAGGGTCGCTACCCTTGAGGGCGATGTGGCAAAGCAGGAGGTGGCGGCCTCGAACCAAGAGATGGCCAGGTTCCGCGAGGCCGCCGAGGCCAAGCTTCAGGGCTCCGAGGTGCTCGTCGGCACCATGAAGAAGTCGGTGAGCACCCTCCGAAAGGAGTTGGGGGCTGAGGTAGAGGCGGCGAAGGCGTTGGAGAACTTACAGAAGTCGGAGCAGTTCTACACTGTCCTAGCCTCGGTCACCACTCTCATCTTGCATGAGGCTCTCGACACCGTCAAGGCCCGGGTGCCGGAGTTTGCTGATGAAGAGCTCCGAGCAGAATATCCCCACGGGGATGACGAGCAGGGGATGCCCCAGGGAGCACTGCCGGGGAAGGGACTCTCGGTGAGGGCGACGCCGAGGTTCCTGCGACGGACGCATCCCCAATCGCGGTGGACATCGAGCTCAACGGTATCGCGCCCGGCCCTGGGGCCTGTAGCCCCTCGTCTTCTCTTTGTATTTTCTTTTGTTGCGTCGGGTATTTTGTAGGCCTTCGGGCATTTTTTTAAGGCTGGAGAGCCCACAGTACCCTTGTAAGGACTTTTGGCTTTTTGAATAAAGACTTTTTGTTTTTGCAGCAGCGTTTGCAGAAGTGTTTGTGCTTGTACTTCCTTTTGTTGGTAGACACTTGTATCTGCACAGTACTGCTTTTATGGTCGGCATTTTCCTCGTCTAGCGATTACTCGTCGACTTGACTCTGATAATTTGCCGAGTGTGCGAGGACCGGCGGGAAGACGGTGTCTCCATGGCCCCGAAGTCGAAGTGGAGATCGATAAGACGTTGATAGACCGGATGCCTCCTGTTGAGTTCATGTTTCATAGTTGTTGGAGGGGCCGTAATTGGCCAACTAAGGATGGTGCTGAGCAAGGTAGCTGCTCGGTGCCCCTTTGGCGAGGGCTTTGATTCTTAGTTGTTAGAGGGGTCGTGATTGGCTTCTAAGGATGGTGCCGAGTACGGTAGCTGCTCGGTGCCTCTTGGCGAGGGCTTTGATCCCTGGTTTGTTGGGATAGGGAGCTACCAGCCAGGGATAACCGAGCAAAGTTGGGCTCGGTTGCCTCTTGCGGGGGTTTTGATCCTCAAGGACGGATCGGGTAGGGTTGCTGTCCAGTGCCTCTTGGCGAGAGCTTTGATCCCTGGTTTGGTAGGGAGCTACCAGCCAGGGATAACCGAATAAGAGCGGGTCCGGTTGCCTCTGTGGGGATTTTGATCCCTGGTTTGTTGGGGTAGGGAGCTACCAGCCAAAGATAACCGAGCAAGGTCGGGCCCGGTTGCCTCTTGCGAGGGCTTTTCATCCTTACCACGGGAGGGGCCGTAAGTGGCCTGCTAAGGATGGTAGAGCAGGGTTACTGCTTGGTGCCTCTTGGCGATGGCTTTTGGTCCTTAAGGATGGCCAAGCAGGGTTGCTGCCCGGTGCCTCTTGGCTAGGGCTTTGATCCCAGGCGTTGTGAGGTAGGGAGCTACCAGCCAGGGATAGCCGAGCAGGGTAGCCGCTCGGCTGCCTCTTGGGGAGGGCTTAGATCCATGGTGTTGTGTGGTAGGGGAGCTACCAGCCAAGGATAGCCGAGCAAGGTAGCCGCTAGGCTGTCTTTTGGGGAGGGCTTAGATCCGTGACGTTGTGAGGTAGGGGAGCTACCATCCAGGAATAGCCGAGCGGTGTAGCCGCTTGGTTGCCTCTTGGCGAGGACTCAGACCCCTGGCATTGTGTGGTAAGGGAGCTACCAGCCAGGGATAGCCGAGAAGGGTAGCCGCTCGGCGCACCGGGAGAGGTGCAGTCGCTGGCGAAACGTTTCATGATTGTGTGGGTAACGTGAAGCGCCGGAGTGTCGTTTCGGTTTTGCTTCGAGCGGCGCGACTTCTGCCACGTGGTGACACTGTTGTGGGTGAAAACGGGCGACCGTTGAACTCCAGGGGGCGTTGGAGGCTATAAGACTGAGGGGGTAATTGTTTACTCCCTTCCTCACACCCGAAACGCAAAAATGCAGGACTTCCCTTTCACCATCGGAGATATCATAAACTTCGTATCATAAACTTCGAGGATGTCTACCTCTATGACTCGTACTGCACTGAGGACACGGTGCAGTTGATAATAGGAAGGATCGAGGACCACTTCGGCCGATTGCTCCCCCGGCGGTCCTCCTTCCTTCAGCTGCTGATGTACTCCATCTGGAGGGCGTCGCCGGGGCTTTACAACCCCTTATCCGAAATGTTGTTCGACGAGGCCATAGGCAAGCTAAGGTCTCTGAGACGCTTCGGCCTGATCTTTGCGAGTCGGCTAGACCGCTCGGAAGCGCTCGTCCGTGAGTGCTACCAATTGAGGCGTGATGCCGACGCTCGCGGGGGGATCGAAGGCAGAGGCTGGATGCTGTGAGGGCTCGGCTGGCGGAAATATCGTCAGAGTACCACGAGCAGTGTTCTCTGCACCCTGTTCCCCCGCTATTATAAATTTTTTTATGTACGGACGAAGAACCTATAGTACCTTTCAAATGAATAAGACTTTCTTTTTATTTTCTGCAACGCTTTATTGATCCTTTTATTATATGAACAAAAGATCTCAGGAAGATGTACATTGCTCTGAAAAGATGATACGTGCTAATAGATAGTCTTATTCGCGCCGCTTGAGCCCCCGGATGTCTGTTGGCATATATGCTCTGCATAGGGCACCGAGCTTCCTGGGTAGCAGACGCATCCTCCGCTGCCACGACCATGATCTGGCCGATGGTCAGCTTGGCGGGAGGGGGACGCTACTCCTGCTCGCGGTCGGCTTGTTGCTTGTCTCTTAGGTACGCTGCGAGGTGCCCCGAACGGATGAGCTCTTCAATATAGTCTCGGAGTTGTTTGCAGCTCTCCGTGGAGTGGCCCAGCGATCTATGAAAGCCGCAGTAGGGCCCCGGGTTCGCTTTGAGGCCATTCGAGGGAGCGGGGAAGCTTGAAGAACCCCTCGCCCTTGGCCTCCTCTAGTAGCACCGCCTGGGAGACGTTGAGCGGGGTATTCTCCTGGAACTTTGGGAGATCGGGATTTTGCCGCTCAGGTCCCCTTCCCTCTTCTCTTGCCCTCTTCTTTTGGTTGGTTTGCTCTACCCGGGGGAGATTTGCATTCATCTCGGATTCGAGCTGGACCTCGCGCTCGGTCCATGCTTTTATCTCGGCCATGGTCTTAGGTTGCGCTAATGCAAAGGAGCGTAACCACTCCTTGTGCCTAAGACCAGACCCCAGAGCCGTGATGACCATCTCGTCCCGGTGCTCTGGGACCTTGAGAAGGGCGTTGTAGAAGCGGGTGACATATGCTTTGAACGTCTCTTTGTTCCCGCTCTTGATCGTGAAGAGATGGTCGACCGTGCGCTTCAGCCGCATGTTCCCGACGAAGTGGCCGAGGAATTGCGTGGCCAGCTCGTCGAAGGTTGAGATCGAGCGCGGCTCGAAGTCCTCGGAACCAGTCTCACCCGGAGAGGATGAGAGTGGCTGGGAAAGCTCGGCACTGGGCGGCATCGGAGTGGTCTTGGAAGCTCATTCCCGCGGTGAATGCATCCAAGTGGTCCTTCGGGTCAGATTTGCCGTCAAAGAAGGAGACCTTTGGAGGCTTGTTGCGGGAGGAGACGTGGACAGCGAGCAGCTCCTCGGTGAACAGTTTTGTGAGCGAGTCGACGGCATACTTAGCCCCGTCGCTCGAACGGTGACCTTCCCGATGCAGACCCTCGATCTTCTTCTCGAGGGCGTCGAGTCAGCACATTCTGATACCAGGCCTCTGCTGTTGGAGGCCTGCGTCTGGCCTTGGCCCCGGTTCCTCTCAATGAAGTTCCTTAGATCTCCCGGCGAGGTAGTCTTCGAGCCGCCGTGGTGAGTCTCGTCCGTGCGACCCTATTGAGGGAGGGGGTGTCGATCAGGCCTGATAACGGGCGAGCTGACAGACATCTCCTCGGGAGGGACAGGTGCGTGGAGGATCTCGGGATGAGGCGCTCTGGCGACGGACCTCGGCGTTGAACTTTGAAACGCCCGGCGGGCCTCGGAACGTATTGGCCGAGAAGATCTACGGCCGTGGGAGGTAGCGACTTGGTGGTCGGCAGTGCCGATGCGGACGGAGTCTTCTCTCCCCCTGTAGGGGTTCTGGTCCCGAGGCGGGGGAGCGGCAACTGGGTGATCTTGCCCCACCGTTTGGACGCGGACAAGCACTTCCACGATGGACAAGAGGCGGTCTATCCGGCCGGCGAGGGCGTTGATGGCATTCAGCGTAGGAGGTTCGTCCACGCCTCCGTTGAGGGGGAGACGGCGGCTGGTGCTTGGATCGTCATGATGATCGCTCGCCATTAGGTTGGAATCGGAAGGCGAACTTTTGTTTTTGTGGAATCAAGATTTCCCACAGACGGCACCAGCTGATGGAGGCTGAAATCTCCTTCAGACGTTGCCTTCCGTTGTTCTGCCGATGGCGACGACGGGTGGCTGAGATTGGATCTGAAGGCTGTCGCTCCTGAAGCGTGTGGGTCTCAATGGGTTTGAGGTGGTGGTTGCCGAGCTACCTGCAAGGAAGTCCTGGGTGGTTGTACCACCGAGGACCCTCCGACAATCAAGTTAGACTAGAGATCCGAACAGTAACGGCTTAGTGGAGTTAAAATGGCTTACTTGAACCGTCTGAAAAAGAGATTTATATAGCGGTGGCAGCAGGCAGGGCAGGCGCGAAAATCATGCCGGCCGTTACGCTCCCGACGTCACGCCCGCGTGATGAGCGGGATCTCCCATTAATGGCGAGACAGGCTCGTTAATAGGGGATCGTAATGGCGTGGAACGTGGGATGTGGCCGGCGGAGATCTCGCGCATGGCGAGATTCACGGGATGGCGATTACGCCTGCAAGTGGTGCTGTTGGTCGGTCGATGAGACCGAGGAAGATGACCTCGGCGGGAGAGCTCGCGGAGGAGCGGGAGAGCTCGCGGAGGAGCGAGAGAGCCGAGGTATCTTGGTTCTGCTCGAGCCCGGAGGCGAGTTGTGAGGCCGAGGAGGCCAGTTGTGCAGGGGGCTCGGAGACGAGTTGTGAGGCCGAGGAGGCCAGTTGTGCAGGGGGCTCGGAGGCGAGCCAGCGTTCGCTCGGTAGGACGAGCATGGGTGTGGTCTGGTCGGCCACTGTAAGTCCTTTCTTGCATACTCTGGGACACGTCATCTGCCACGTGCCCTGATCTGGGAAACCACCGATATCGAGCATCATCAACTTGCCTGTGATCTACTAAAATTCAGCCAACCTAAAATTGCAACCTCTTATTTTAACCTCATTGCAATAACTGAATTATGTACTAAGTTGTTGACCACCATAATGTGAGAATGAAAGAAAATTATGGTTCTATCATCCACTTCTGCCTGGTTAATTTAATGAGCTGTCATCAAGATAATTAAATGAATGTCTATGTGGGTGAGCACTTTATATCTCTGCCTAACCAATTAACAGGGATTGCTACTAATTTAAAGTTTAAACATAATTCCAAAATATAGTTCCAGTGTATCATATCAGGTTCATCTTTACCAATGAGAACCATAATGTAAACATTAACCATAACATCCCGTGTGAGTTGTTCCCAGCTGGTCATTTTTAACAATTAAGCATCGACATGAATCTGTCATGAATATGGCATACATAAAGAAAATCAGCGGATACAGGAAATCTTTAGATTCTAAGATACATATATGGCATGCACATGGCTAAAAGTTCATGAGTTATAGGAAGATGAAAAGGTTTATTATGAAGCTTGACATGGAAAAAGCCTACGACCGTCTTGATTGGGATTTTCTGCGTTGCATTCTACATGCGATGGGCTACAGTGACAAATGGATTTCGTGGTTACTTTCTTGCATCTCATCAGTCGATATGCGTGCAATCATCAATGGCCGTATTACTGAGCGATTGACTATATCCAATGGTATCTGGCAAGTTGATCCGTTATCCCCCTTAATTTTCAAAACCTTTGCCAATATTTTGTCTCTAATGCTTAGGGATGCGGAAAGAAATCATAGAATTCGAGGATTCACTCTACTACAAGGCCGCTTTTCATTGTCACGCATAATGTTTGCGGATGATGTCGTCATTTTCGGCGAAGTTGACCGTGATGAGATATCCCAGTGGAAAATATTTTGCACTGATACTCATCTGCATCGGGCCAAAAAATAAAGTGGATCAAATCATCCTTGCATGCGGCTGTTGATCACTTGCCTTTGAACTCATACCTCATGCTTTCTCGTCTGATTTCGACTAATGTAACGGGAGAAGACTTCCAATATCTTGGGATTAATATCCGAAGCGGGCGATGCAAGTGCTCCGATTTTGATTGAGTTACTACAAGCATTAATGAAGCGGGTGGCAGAGTGGAAAGGAAAGCTACTGTCCTTCCCGGCACGGCTTACTCTTGTGCGGTCGGTACTAGTAATGATGCCTTCATACTATTTTCAATTGACCGCCTTGCCGACTACAGTGCTTGACTCGGTGGATAGGATCCTACGTGATTTCCTCTGGGGAGGACCAAGGAAAATTCGGGTCATACCCTGAAGGCTTGCTTGCTTACCTCCAAACCTGGGCGGCCTTGGAATTCGATCCGCTCGTGACTCGAACGTACTCATTTCCAAGCAAGTGGTAAAGTTGATGGAATTTGACCAGTCCATATGGGTGGCACTGATGCGGGCCAAGTACTTCAACCTACGGACGAATGGGTAGAAGGCGGGAGGACCAACGACGCCATCATGGCGGCTGATGCGGAAGCAAATGGACTTATTCAGGCTGCGAGTGGTTTGGAGCTTAGGGAACAGGAAATTATTCGTTTCTGGAAGGACGCCTGGGTGCTTGACAGACTGATGGATCGGTTTCCATGTACGATTGACATTGGCGTCATTGACAATTCATGTGTCAAGGAATGGCTTACGGCGAATGGCTGGAACCTTTTGAGAATGCATGGGATTCCGGCCGATGTGGTACATTTGATAACTCAGGAATCGCTCTCCGCTTGTAAAGACGAATTGCGGTGGTCCACATCTACCATCTCTTCTTCCGGTTTTCATGTAAATCAAGAATTTCGGCAGCGCATAAAAGATCACCCCCTACCTATTCGACCGGAGGTACTAATTCCGAAGAAATTGGGAATAACGAGAAGAATGCAGTGGTTCATTTGGTGGTTGCTGAATACTATATTACCAACTAAGGACTTCCTCACCCGACGACACGTCCAAGTCTCACCGAACTGTGCCCTTTGTGAACTGATGCGATAGAAATTGTGGAACATCATTTTCACGACTGCGGCAGTTGGAAGGAATTTCTTACGGTTTTGTCTACCGAGATTGGCAAGAGGTTGGACGGTCTTGGCTATCACACAATGATAAGGGCTTCTGTCAAAGGAACGGCTACTGCGTTAGATACCAAAACGACGACTCAATTGGCAATTGCGGCATGGACGAGGTGGAAATTCCAATCGAAATTACGTTTCGAACAACCGGGAGATTCTTATCATGCAGCATTACACAGGACGGTCCGAAATGCACGTTTACTTATTGAGGAGATGTGTTAAGCTCTCATAGGTTTTTCGCTATTACAATAATTTTGTAAGGGACTGGATTGGGATTGGACTAGAATGGAAAAAAGGCATTTCATGAACATGCATTCACACACATGGACACAAGAATGCATATGCATTTCTATCCCAGTAACGTCAATCACAAAAGACTAGGATATGACATGGCAAAAGAAACTGTAAACTCGATTTGGATCCACAACACATGGGCCCACTTGGACTTTTTATATAATAAGACTCCATCTAAAAGACTCAAGCCTATAAGTGGGACTCCATCCAAAAGACTCTATCCTTATGGAGGTTTATTACATCTTATATCTTATACCCATATGGATCTCACAATTTTCCCAATGCGTGACTATATTCCCACATTCTCAACACAAACCACTACCCATAATATACATTTATGCATGTAGCTCGAAAAATGCATGTGTCAACACACAGAGAGAACTATTTTCTTTTTCGAAATATGAAAGATGCAAAAATTATGGTTGTAACCAAAAGTATATATAATATTGTTGGCACACATGTAGATATCATGCATGAATAAATTACCAAAGAAAGAAATATTTCAATCGGTTTTGAAATAAAAGCACTTAGATAATTTGCTAGTGTACTCTGCTCATAAGTCATAAAAGCTTGTAAAATTAAACTAATATTACGAAATAGACTTTATTCTGTAAACAAATAATGAAATGATTAACCAGAACAACTGCATTAATAAAAAGGTCATCATACTTCGATCATTATTGGTAAAATGCAAGTCATAAGAAGTTTGGAGATCAAACATAGTAAACTCATGACGTGGTTCAAAGTATCAATTACTCACCAAAGGAGATAGCTATGAGCATGCATTTTAGGTCTAAAATAAAAACCCTATAAGTTTCAACAGAGGCAATTATATTACACTTCAATGTTTCTGAATGCATTTGGAACCAAACTTTAAAAAACGGTAAAGTTTCTAAAAAGAAACTAAAATTTTTGCCTTATTTACGAAATTAACATATTCAATCTAGCGAAAACTCAAGTAGTCAGGTAAGGAATTTAATGATCTTCATTACTCAAACATGGAAGTACAAAACAAGTATTGCAAATTATTTCACCAATAATGCTAAACTATTTCTCGAAAGTTAAACCACCGAGATTTATTGACTAAGTTTACCAGTTGTACTAGCATTCCTTAATTACCATACTTCTTAAGTTGTGTTTCTTGAATATTTTTGCATTCTTTTAGCCTTCTCACCAAAAAATTTATTAAAAAAACTTATTTATGAAATTCTCATTGTAGAGAACCAATATAATATTAGAAAAATGGTTAACCTACCGGGCTTGACATCTACCACAATCTACCCAAGAAACAAAAATCATGGGCCCACTTGTTTGGCACTAGCATCTAGGTGTTGTGGGTACCACCATTTTGCCTCTTGGATGGATTATGGTAGGATTTCAAGCCCGGTAGGTAAAGTATTACTCATAGAATTATTGGTATGAAGAATTAGTTTATTGCATTCCATTTTAAGGTATAACCATAGTTCGACATAATCTGGTTAAGGCAAAGTATGTTAAACAAAAACCAAAATGATAGAGTTGGAAAATCTGGACATAAGTTAGATAACTCCACAAAGTTCAAGTCGTCATATTTGTATGAAAAAGGCAAAGTATCCTATCACTGAATGGATAAATAGGCATCATGTGTACCCAAAAAAAATGGATCAAGATAGTTCTTTTTATTTATTCGTAAAATGCAACCTGTAAGAAGTTAGGATAGATAACGTGTTAAACTCATGTCATAGTTCAAAGCCTTCAATTACTCCATAAAGAAGAAAGCAATAGGCATACATTTAGCCAAAATAAGGTGCTCACCTACACTATACAAAAATTCGTTAACATGAGCATAGGGAATCTATATTCGAGCGTTCGACTTGGCCCCTGACAGGATAGGTGAGGATTTGTAAGCTCGAACTATAAGCTTCACTAGAGGCAAGTAAAGTCTACTTAAAAAATTTATAAATAATTGAGAGCCATAATTTTTCTGAGGCTTATTTACTGAAAACTCCCAACAAGTTTGGGTCAGAATCAAAAAAACTACCGCTACCTTTAAAACTATCAAAAAAACTATCAAGTCTTGTCAACACCGTCAATGCCATGTCAGCGCCACGTCAACTAAAATGCCACGTCGGCCAAAAAATTATAAAAATACCCAAAATACCCCTTTTACCCTAACAATAATTTCCAAAAAATAAAATAAATAAATTTTTAAAAAAAAACAGCCTCTTCCTCCGCTCAACCATCATCACCGGCAATGGCTCCGGCACCACCCACCCCGACCTCCCCCTCTCCCCTCTACAACCCCATCATCACCACCACCATCTTCCTCTTCATCTTCTCCTCCCTCCTACCCCGCCCCCTCCCCTGACCTCCCCCTCCCCCCTCCCCCCACCCTCGATCTTCCCCTTTACCTCCACCGCCTCCCCTCCCCCCTCCCCTCAATCCCCAACAGGCCCGCCACCATCACCACAACCGCAAAAACCCTAACCTTAGCCCCCCTCCCGCTCCAACCCCCTCCCCTTACCCGCCCCTTCCCTCCCCCCTCCCCCAATCATCATCGTCGTCTTGACTCATCTTTCATCATCACCCCCCATCATCATCATCTTCCTCATGCTCAACTCTTTCCGGCTCCCCCATCATCGTCGTCGTCGTCTTCGTCTTCTCCTCCTTCAATCTCTTCTCTAATTTCTTCTCCCCCCATCACCCCTCCCGTGTCGGCCCCTTCTCCTCACGCTTTGCTACCCAGCCTCCCTTAACCTTGTCCCCTTCTCCCTCCTCCGACAACCCCTTCCTCCGCCACCCCTGGCTCCCCCAAAAAACATATTAAAGTATTTAGTTAATATTTAATAATTATTAAAATTATTTAAAATTAAATTATAACTAATTAATTATATTATAACAAGGGCAAAATGGTCATTTGACATGACTAGTAACGTTGACCGTCAAGTCATGATAGTTTTTTGAACATTTCAAAGGTATTGGTAGTTTTCTAATTCTGGCCCATACTTGTTGGGAGTTTTCAATAAATAAGCCTTTTTTTATGAGAAGTAGGTTTTAAACAAACTAAATTCAAGATCATCTTACAAAACTATTTATCAACATATAGTATAGTTTTTCCTTCAAAAAAACATGTAAATTTCAATTTAATGACTTCATTATTCATATTTGAAAGTATGAAAAACATAATTTAAAAAATATTTCATCAACCTTAACAATTCCTTGGAAGTTAAACCACTAAGATTTATTAATTGTGTATGCCAATGATAATAGCATTACTTAATTACCAAACTTTGTGACTTATGTTCAAGGTTCGAGATTTCGGCCGAAACCACCGATACATGGTGGTTTCATATCGGTTTCAGTGGAACCGATACGAAACCAACCGAGACCGATACAAAACCAACCATACAATATCGTTTCAGCGAAAACCTTTAAAAACTTATTTTTTATACCATTTTTACTGTCATTATGATCATTGTAGGCCTTCGTTGTTAGAAAATCGCAAAAAAGTGAACACAAACCCTATATTAATACTTATCTAAGTATACTTTTCAATATATTTTGCATCATGGCTGGATTTTTAAATATCAGGATCATTGTCTTGTAATATAGAAACATAAATTTAAGTATTTAATATATCTACGTATATTGTATTACCGTCGAAACCGAAACCCGAACCGAGATTAGCGAAACTAGCCGAAACCCAACGAAACTAATAAATTATGAGAGACCGAAACCGAGTTCGCTTATGTTTGCTATAATTCTTCACATGCGTTCAAAATTTTTATACAAAAGCCTTGTATATTAACCAAAGTGCAACTTAATCTGATAAAGGCAAAATATGTGGAAAAAGGATGTTGCAAATTTAGGAAAGCTACACGGAATTAAACTTATGAAAACATGTGTCCAAATGATAACAGAATTCGTGATGTTGTGAAAATTTAAATTAATTCTTCCGAGATCACGTCAGTTCAAAATCCAACCAACCAACAATATATCCCTTTGGTCTCTGATTCTCTAGAGTTTTGCTAAGGAACTTAGCAGGATGCTTGACAGACTAAAGAATAAGACTGCGAACGAAATATATGGACACGAGGAATGGACTGTAACTGATTTAGATGTTTGAGGGAAGCTACCTAAAACATATTCAATCTTTGGGGAACATAGGGCATAAATAAAGTTGAGATAGTAGATGAATTTTAACCTTTTAAATGATGAAGATAAGGAGTTAAAAAAAGTGTGATTAAGGTGGCCGGTGGCAGCCTGATTCGATTAATTTAGAAAGGATGATATAGGGAGCAACAGTCAGATTCGAAGGAGGGAGACATTAAGAATATCCCAACAAGATATGAATATGTTACCCAACTGCACAAGATAGCCTACAATTCTGCTTTAAAATATTTCTGTGGGTACCATAACTCCAAAGCCAAACATGACTATGCCGAGATCACTGGAATTATCCCAATGCCCAAAGCAAGATCATGAATGATAAAGTTAGAAATTTTGGATTTATATGATTACTCCAAAAGACTTCAGTTATCTTAACTTAACTTCAAAGTCAAACATGGTGTAAATCAATATGCAAAGAGATACTTCCAAAGATAAAGAAAACTGAGCGCCATGTGAATACATGAGTGTGACCAATATTTACTTGTCCATAGTCAAAGAATTAAAACAAAATGAATGAGGTAGGATAATAGTTCATTCATAGCATGACATTAGCATTTCAGGAACGCAATAAAATCTATGGAAAGCAATCATAAACATAGATATAGCATAGCTACCAAGTTCAGAAACCCATAATTAAGACTGTTAAGTATGAATGTATAGGTGTAAAGTATGAAATATACCTTCACTTGAAAAAAGAAAGGTATGATATTTACCTAGGATGCTATCAAAAACAACAGCATCAGCACTTGTAAATCTTGTGATACCCCTCTTTTCCTATGAAGCTGATGTTGAGCCAAGATTGGTTGCTTCCCTTATGGTACCAAAGCTTCAAATAAGACTTTGTATTCATGTGGGTTCTTATCACTAGCTGACTTCTCTGGCTGGAAGGAGCCTCCTAAACATCAAATAATTTGCAATAGTCTCCAATATGAAAAATAACATAATAAACAAATATAATTGAATAAGAGGACAAGAAAAACTTACATGCATCAGCTATAAGAGGTGGGCTGTCCAAATATTTAGTAGTGTCCATTAAAAAATCGCATTTTTCAGACATTGTAGTTGGCTCCGATACCAATTGTTAAGCATCTAAATGACATAACAAAAAAGGTATTAATAAGTGGGTAGGCTAGATATTCAACCCTTTGTCGGTAAAACTTGAGTACACTTAGGGCTTGTTAAGCTTTGAAGTTATGTTAAGATAATTAGAGTTTTGTGAAGTTATCTAAACTCAAAAATCATAACCATGGCTTGTTGTGGCTATGGTTTTAAAGTTAGGATTTGGGATAATTGCAGTTATCTGAACTCTAGATAGAGATGGTTGCAAACTAGCAATTGTGTGGCATCCAATCCAACATCTTCTTCTTAACTCCAAATTTGAGGTTGCACATGTTTAATTTCCAGGTAGGACTTCACAAACTTCATTTTGCATAACCTATAACTTCACTTAAAATAAACTCCGGTTATGCTAACTCCAGATCCAATCAGGGCCTCAATATTTAACTAAAAAAGCATTCTTGGGGAGTTAACAGCACATAGGTGTTGAAAACTTGAAATCATTGTTATCCAAATTTCAATCATAACAGAAAACACAAATGCCTACAATCCAACTACCTTTCACTGATAACACATAATCGAAGCAAATATATATACTCAATAAACCCAGGACAAAACAATTAAATTCTTAAACAATTGAAACATACAAAATAATTCAAGAAGATCGATCTATTAGAATGGAAAAATAAGAGAGCTAGAGAGGTAAGAATCTAGGGTTTTACTGCTGAAAAGATGTCGGATCTGATTAGAATTTATTTCATTTCAATAGGTGAGAAGATTGCATAACATCAAAAGTTTAATTTCTGATGCGGATTAGGGTCTCTGGTGTGAATTGGGTTCCGATGATATAGAAATGTGGCATGTTATTAATTAGTGAGTCAGTGACCAGAAACCATATTAACTTGGCCATAGTAAAACTGAATGAGATTGGATAGTAGTACATGTATAGCATGATAATAGCATTTCAATAGTCCAATAAAACCTATTTAAAGCAATCAATTAACCCTAATTACCAACCATTACAAATAAGAAATGAGCGGGACATGTTAACAATTAGGTTTAGAAGGTATCTAAAGATGTTGATTCTGGATTTATATGGATCCAGAAAAATTTTCAGCTAGAAAAAGGAGGTTTCCCTCATATTCTGGATTTATATGGCCTAGTTGACTGATACTGCTACTAAAAGAGAGTATAGCCTCAAATTAACAAGAACTGAATGAGGACTCACAATGATCCAATACAAGTAAAAATGAAAGCAGACACTTTCATGTTATAAGAGATGCATAATGGCTACAAAACCTAATGGACTTGATTGATAAGTCTATGGTTCTATCCGAAGATAATAAATCTTGTGACAACCATTACAAAGAAATAAAAGGCGATGAAAAAATCATGAAGCAGCCTACTTAATTTGGTGCTGCTCTCTATACCCAGGCAAAGAGTCAAGAATACGCAACATTAAATCTACAAGGTAAGCAAGTAATTAGATCTTTTGGGTGAGGGAAAACGACATCTCATGCAGCAACACTCTTGTTCTTGGTCTCAACAATGATCTAGCCTTCGTATATGCCCTTCTCCAGATTTCAAGCCAATTTCACTTCTTCTAGCATCGAAACTAAGTGTAAATGAAAATTCTTGAAGGTTACAATGGTTTACTCCGATTATGTCTCCCTGTGAATCGTGTCCAAGTGACAGGAATGCACTAATCCTAAAATTCCAACCTAAGAATGCACTGATCCCAGAGGGAGTTCCACCAACAGAAGAAAAACAAGTGATCGTTTAATGGTCATCACTTTTCAAAGTTGCCAATGATCAGAGGAGGGACCTTGGAAATCTGGGTCTTGCCTGGATCCCCACAAAGCACCAACTTTCAGTCTAATGTGATACTCATTTAAACCAATGGTAACCATAAAGGTCTTCATAACCCGTTGCATTCAACAACTATCATTTACACCAACCGGTTGCGGAAGGAAACATCAACAAAAGGTTATAACTTTCACAAACATGCCCCAAAAATCTGAAGTTTGAGAAACTCCTAAGCAGATAATTGTTTTAGAAAAAAAGAGGACACATATGAAGTGTGCGTCTAAACCCAGATGGAGCTTTGCCCACAATTTAATCAACTGCTCTCTTCATAAGCCGTTGATTCATCAACTAACTGCCTCAGATTTGTATTTCTGTTAAGATTGTTGGAAATAGTCAACAGTAAGATGTTTCTCCTCTTAGTTAGAATCTGTTTGTAACAGAATCTGTTTGTAACGGAATCTGTTTGTAACTTTCTTATTTTATTGTTTTCCTCATCTTCCTATACTTGTGTAACAAGGCTATAAAAAGAGCCTCTCTGTAATACTGAATTTTGTGTGAAAGAAAGTTCAATTCGCTTATATGGTATCAGAGCGGTAAAATTTTCTCCAAAAATAAAAAATTACCATTTTTCCTCAATCAAAAGAAATCCCGGTTCCTTTTTTTCCGGCCATAATGTCCTCCATCACAGAGACTGAAGTATCCTCCGTGTATCAACTAACATACAAGTCAGAAACTCAAGAGGATCGGAACACCAGCCAGAGTCCTTTACAAAAACAGGCTTTGCAGATCGAGTCCGATGATTCTCAGAAGTCAAGAATCAACTCAGGATCGCCTCCATTCACAAAGGAACAACTGGAGCACCAGTACAAGTCCTTTAACTCCACCGCAGACCCGTCAACACAACCCTGCTGTTCTTTAGCCCAAATCAATAACAATCACCTTATCTCTTTTTCATGTACCAATCAACTTCCTTGGATTCTTGATTCTGGAGCAACTGATCACATGACCAGTTGCTTCACATTATTTTCAACTTACACACCCTATGCAGAAAACAAAAGGATCAAAATTGCAGAAGGTTCGTATTCTGCCATAGCCGGCCAAAGAACCATCACAATCTCTCCTTTCTTAACCCTTCTTAATGTTTTACATGTTCCAAAGCTTTCCTGCAATCTGATTTCCATTATAAAGCTAACTCAAGACCTTAAGTGTCAAGTTAAATTCATGTCCTCTCATTGTGAAATTCAGATTCTGGACTCGGGGATGATGATTGGCAATACTAGGACTAGTGGAGGTCTCTACTTACTTGAAGAAGGATCGCATCTCAATAAATCTGCATCTAGTTTGTGTTCTCAGTCCATGTTTGTTTCTCATGACAATGAATTAATTATGTTACATTTTCTTCTAGGTCGTCCTAGTTTCCATTATATGCAGTATTTGTTTCCAAAGTTGTTTCGGAATAAAAATCCTTCTCAATTTCAATGTGAAGTATGTGCTTTTGCCAAACAAAAAAGGGCAATTTATCCACCTCGACCCTATAAACCTTCAGCACCGTTTGCCTTAATCCATAGTAACATTTGGGGACCATCCCGTGTTTTATCTGTCTTCGGAAAAAAATGGTTTGTTTCGTTTATTGATGATCATACTAGAGTCCTTTGGGTGTTTTTGCTAAAGAAGAAATCAGAAGTTGAACAAGTTTTCAAAACCTTTTATTCCATGGTTGAAACACGGTTTAACATAAAAATTCAGAATTTTCGAAGTGACAATGGACGAGAATTTTTTAATGAAACCTTAGGAGATTTTTTTGCAAAGAAAGGCATCATTCACCAAAGTTCTTGCATTAACACACCGCAACAAAACGGTGTGGCTGAAAGAAAAAATAAACACATTCTTGAAATTGCTAGGGCGTTATTATTCACCAACCGTGTTCCAAAAACATTATGGAATGAAGCAATTTTAACAACCTATCTTATTAATATTATGCCCTCGAAAATTCTCAATTTTAAAAAACATGTTGCCTTGTTAAAATCCCTTTACCCTCAAAGCCGCCTTGCAACCTCGGATCTGCCTTTGAAAATTTTTGGTTGTACCGTGTTTGTTCACGATCACAACCCCACTAGAGGCAAACTTGATCCAAAATCGAAAAAATGTGTTTCATTCAAAGAAGGTATAAATGCTTTGATCCTTTATCAAATAAAATATTTATCACAATGGATGTGTTGTTTTTTGAAAATAAATACTTTTTAAGGCTCTTCTTCAGGAGGAAACAAATCGTGAAGACTCGGTTTCCATAAAAAAATAGTCTCCAAAAAATACCCAACTTAATCCCACATACAAATTCACAAGATCTAGATTTTTTAAATCAAGACATTTTAGACCAGTCTTTTGAACACCTGGCAAAACAAAACAGTGAAAATTCACTGGACACTCAAAAAAGGGTCTTTGAAAACTCAGAAAATATGTCTGTTGAAAATTCGGTTCCTTTATTAGAAAATCCGGAAAAATCCCATAAAAATAGGAACACACCACCGACTCCTAAAACAACTTGCCCCGTGGATTTAAATCCACCAGAAGCTGATATGAAAATTAAAACTTACAAAAGGAAAGAACATGAAATAGGTCTGGTAAAAACGCAACATAAGCATTTAATTGAGATAGATCCTTCTCCACAAGCAGAGACCGACTCTGTCCAGCCCCACCAAGAATCCGACTCGAGAACAGAACCAGATCACAGTGAGCTGGATCTTCCCATGGCCCCCCGAAAGTCCACAAGGTCATGTACTAATCGTCTCTTGTATCCAATGTCAAAATTTGTTTCCTCAAATAATCTCACCCAGTTTTTCAGCCTTTACCTCTAATGTGTCTGTTTTGGAGATTCCAAAAACTGTACAGGATGCTCTGAGAGCTTCAGAGTGGAGAAAAGCGATTTTCGAGAAGATGAATGCACTTGAGAAAAATCAGACTTGGAACATGGAGGAGCTGCCGAGAGGAAAGAAGACTCTAGGATGCAAATGGGTATTCACACCAAAGTTTCGTGCAGATGGAACCCTAGAACGATATAAGGCGAGGCTCGTTGCTAAAAGGTTCACTCAAACATACGGGATCGGCTACACCGAGACTTTTGCACCTGTGGCTAAGCTAAACGCGATCCGGATCTTACTGTCAGTTGCAGTAAACCTCGATTGGCCACTTCAACAACTAGATGTGAAGAACGCGTTTTTGAATGGAGACCTGGACGAAAGAAGTGTACATGGAACCTCCGCCGGGGTTTGAAAAAGGGTTCGGCTCCAAAGTGTGCAGATTGAAAAGATCACTTTACGGTCTTAAACAATCTCCACGAGCTTGGTTCGAACGTTTCCATCAGTTTGTGAAAGGGCAAGGATACAATCAGGCTCAGGCAGATCACACCATGTTCTACAGAGTTTCGAGACATGAAAAAATTGCAATACTAATTATTTACGTTGATGACATCATTGTTACAGGAGATGACGAGGAAGAGATCAACCGGTTAAAAGGAAGTCTCGCCAAGGAGTTCGAAGTAAAAGACTTGGGAGAATTGAAGTATTTCTTAGGTATGGAAATTGCCCGAAGTAAGAAAGACATTGCCGTGTCTCAACGGAAGTATGTTCTCAATCTTCTCAAAGAAATAGGGATGGCAAACTGCAAACCTGCGGAGACACCGATAGATCCGAATAAAAAAACTCGGAGAATTTACACAGAGCCCGTCAGTGGACATTCCACAATACCAGAGGTTGGTGGGAAAATCGATCTACCTCTCTCACACACGTCCCGATATCATCTTTGCAGTGAGTATGATAAGCCAATTTATGCACTCACCTCAAGAAGAGCACCTTGATACAGCATAAAGAGTTTTGAAGTATTTAAAAGGCGCACCGGGAAGAGGTTTATTCTTCAAAAAATGTGAGACTCGCAGCGTCGAAGTATTCACTGACGCGGATTAGGCAGGTTCCATCGTAGACTGGAAGTCAACTTCAGGGTATTGTACGTACGTGTAGGGCAATCTAGTTATATGGCAGAGCAAGAAACAAAGTGTCGTGGCAAGGAGTAGTGCGGAGGCAGAATTTCAAGCCATGACCAACGATATTTGTGAAGTTCTGTGGGTTCAACGGGTACTACAGGAAATAAAGCAGCCTATAACTCAGCCACTAAAACTATATTGTGACAACAAAGCTACCATCACCATAGAACACAACCCCGTACAGCATGACAGAACGAAGCATATTGAAGTCGACCGCCACTTCATCAAGAAAAAACTGGATACCGGTACCATCTGTATCCCCTACATTCCGACAAAAGAACAAACTGCAGATATCTTTACAAAGGGACTATTCAAAGCAGTGTTCGAGGGACTCATAAGCAAGTTGGGCATGATGGACATCTACGCACCAACTTGAGGGGGAGTGTTGGAAATAGTCAACAGTAAAATATTTCTCCTGTTAGTTAGAATCTGTTTGTAACAAAATCTGTTAGAATCTGTTTGTAACAGACTCTGTTTCTAACAGAATCTGTTTATAACTTCCTTATTTTATTGTTTTCCTCATATCTTCCTATACTTGTGTAACAAGCTATAAAAAGAGCCTCTCTGTGTACTGAATTTTGTGTGAAAGAAAGTTCAATTCGCTTATAAAGATCATAAGAATGTATGATCATAAAATTATCCTCAAGGAATTCAGTAAGTCGACTATCCATCAATTTTACAGGTTCAATGTAAATCTACAAGCATTAAAAAGAAGAAGAAGAAGAAGAAGATATCGGCACATATCAAACTCCTATTGTTGAGTCTACATATGGAGATATGTAATGAAACTCAAGATGACACAATGCAAAGCTATTGAGTTGGGTACATGATATACCTGCAATCCTCTTCTCTTTTATTCTCAAGGATATCCAACAAACTTTGGCCCGGGCAGCTCGTCTCCCGTCGGTGGGTAACACGGAAATCGTCAGAAGCAGCAACCAAGCCATGGTCCACGACCGGGGGCATGGTGCGAACAGTGCGCGTCGTGATACCATTCACAATACCAAAGGCATCGTCGTGGTAGGTCTTGATGCTGAGGATACCATTCAGAATCTAGGGTTTCGGATGGATAGGGTTTGGTGTAGATGCCGCCATTGCCATTGGAGGAGGAGGAGGAGGAGGTCGTTGAGAGAGGCCGGAGAGAGGTTGCAGCGCCGGCGAATCGGAGTGGAGAAAGCTGCTGCTGCTGCTGCTTGCTGTTGTTACGCAGAAGCTTGGGAACGAGAGCTCGAAACGCTGTGGCAAAACTCTGGAACCCTAAACCCGGACAGAAATTGGGATTTGTGGCTTTTTTCTTAGTAACAAGGTATCTAGCTTGGTTTTTAAAATTATACAGGGAAATAGCGGTTTTGGATCACATGGAAGGCACTGGACGTCACGTAGGATAGACAGTTGAAGAGATGGAGGTCCAAGAATCTGCACATGCAAAGTGCGGATTATAACTTGGTCTTTTTTTGAGCCGAGTTTTAATCCACGCTTGCAAGTGCAGATTAAAACTTGGGGCCAAGTTGAATCTAACATGATCATAATAATTAGAAATATTCAAATTTTAGCTCCGAAAAGGACCAACACAACCCAATTTCAATTTAACCATCACTCTACCCATCAAAATTAAAAATTAAAAAAATAGGAAACAGCTTCAAATTCGCCGAATAAAGAAAACCCAGTTTCCAAATTCTCAGAAGAATAGAAAGAGATCAAAAATTGCAGCAGGCAAACCCAGATCCCAAAATCAAGAGAAACTTTCAAAGATGAAGGCCAGAGGGGGGAGATAGACAGTAGCACGAAGCAAAATTTGGAGATGGGTTGTCATCAAAATCCTTTTTTTAAATCCAAAACCAGCATTAAACTAATCAAATTAATTGCAAGAAGCCAGCTTTTTGAACTCATCCTGATGATGCTCAACAGTGACGAGCTCCAAGATCATGACACATGGCAGATGACGTGTCCCAAGACTCAGAAGAAAGGGCCCACAGAGACCGACCAGGTCACCCTACACCCGACCTGCAAGCACAAGCTGGCCCTCCTCGAGGCCCCCTGCAAATTAGCCTCCTCGGCCATTCAGCTCGTCCCGAGCCGCCACAGGACCAAGACTCCTCGGCCTCCCCGCTCGTCCCCAAGCTCCCTGCCGAAGCCGTCCTCCTCGGCCCTCCGCCCAACTCCACCACTCACAGGCGTAACCGCCGCACCGCGAATCTCGCCATACGCGGATTCTCCGCCAGCAACCTCCCACGTTCCACGCCTCCGCGATCCCCATTAATGGGCGATCCGCTCTCTACGCTGACGTGACGTCAGGAGCGTAACTGCCGGCGAGATTCTCGCGCCCGCTGCTGCGTGCCATCACCACTATATAAACCCCCATCACAGAAGGGTCAAGCAAGCAATTCTTTACACTTTACGCCGTTACTCTGCTCGGATCTCATCACTAACTTGAGCGTCGGAGGGTCCTCGGTGGTACCAAACCACCCCGGGACTTCTTTGCAGGTACTCGGCGACAGCCTCCACACCTCACCTCTTCCTCCGAAAAGCCATTGAGACCCACACGCAACGAAGGATAATCAGCTAAGTTCACCGCGAGATCTACGGAAGACAACATCTGACGGAGGCCCGAAAAGGGGCTCCATCAGTTGGAGCCGTCTGTGGGAACGTGAATTCCACGAAATACAAAGTTGGCCTTCCTATCTCCTCTCTCATGGCAGACGACCATCCAGGGGATCCCAGTACCAGCCGCCGCCTTCCACTCACCGAAGGCGGGGATGAACCTCCCCCCATGACCGTCATCAACGCCCTCGCAGGCCGGATAGATCGCCTGCAATCCCTCGTGGAGGCCCTCGTCCGCGTCCAAACGGCCGCGCCCGGGCCCCAGATCGCTGCTCCACCGCCTCCAGAAGACTCTGTCCCTGTCTGGACGGCCAACCACCAGCATGCTGCATCCTCTGGCCGCCGGTCCCTTGAACCGGTGCTCCCTGAGGCCCGCTGGGCACCCCAGGGCTCCACGCCGAGATCCGTCGCCAGGGGGCCTCCCCCCGAGCCTCCTCACGACCCTTACCCCCTGAGGAAATGTCAGTCACCTCTCCTATCCACGAGCGTGGCCGACCCCACCATGATCGGCGGGAACGAACAGAAGGGGTCCGCCCTGGCGACTCGAGAGCTACCCCATCCCGGGACCCGAGGCACCTCATCGAGAGAAACCGGGGCCGCTCCCAGACGCAGTCCACCTGTTCATACCAGAATATTGCATTTTTTACCACCCATTCTTATGCTCGTGTGTTTATAGGTAGGTGCTTGTAATCCGTGTTTGTTACATATTTACAGAATACAGGTTTCCAGTACAAATATTGCAAATCAAGACAAAATCTCCACAGTTACACCAAATACAGAACATATGTCACAGCAGATAAAAGCCGGGTTCCGGTCATCCATATCCGTCCAGTGCCGAGTACCAGTTCCAGAAACAAGACATATGACAGTGGTCATTCGTGTCTCGGATAAGCACAGAGCACGAGGGGGGCAGCACAAGAATCAATAGGGGCGCGGAGCTCGAGAGAGATAGAAGTCAAAAGTGAAGAAATGATAGCAATCTTGGACTAAGAAATCTGCAGATATTCTGGAAGACTTTTGTGCAGTTTGTAGTTGTCAAACACGAGGAAAAAAGGAACCAGGGATAACCACAAAAGATGGTGGCCCAACTCATCAAGACGGCCGCGGTTCCGCGGCCTAAGCAGGCTTAGGCCGCGGAAATGCGGCCGTACTAGCTCTTCAGGTTGTCGTTTTTTAAGGGCAGTTTGGGGACTTCATATTATGCCAGATTCTTTCCCTAGGTTTCCAGTTCCCTTCCTATAAATACCCCAGAACTTGTCAAGCTTTGAGTGTCCATTCTTTTGCCTCTTTTTGTTAGGTTTTAGTGTAGTTCTTCTTCTTCCTCTTCATTCTTCCTCCATGAAAATGTAGTGAGAGCATTGAGTGGATATTAATGAAGATGAGGGTTTTTGTATCATTCTCTTTTGTTTAACTTCCCCTTGAGATTCTTGCTTTCTCTTAACCCTTCAACCTCTTCATTGAGCTTGAAAGATTAAGGGTTAGTTATTGATCTCATGGGTCGTATTTTCTTGTGGAATTGGTTCTTCACTTCACATGAGTTCTTTACCCTTCTCTTGATCTTGCAACCTCTTGATTGAGCTTGCAAGTTTAAGGGTTGGCTATTGATCCCATGCTTGTCTTGAGTTCTAGTTTCTTGTTCTTTTATTGCTTATTTATTACTTGCTTTTTATTATCTTGCTTTACTTTCTTGCAATTTAATTCCATGCACTTATTTACTTGTAATCTTTTCTTTTCTTTGTTCTTTTTGTTCTCTCTTTTTGGTTCTTTTTGTGAATGAATGTAATTACCGTTGTTAAGAATAAATACGGTATTGTAAGTTAATATCTCCTTGCTCATTTCCTTTTCCCGTTATTTTCCATTGAACTCCCCAAACGATACGCAAGCGCTCCGTCAGGCACCCTACCCTACCAAGGTAACGGTGATTCCTAACCGCGACCGGTTGCGTTCGGTTTGGCCGGAGGCGAAAGCAAGAGACAAGAACGGAAGGACAAGGGTAAATAAGCCGGATTCCACGAATACCGCGCTTAAATCCCTTAATCCACGTTGTTGCCGATTGCTCTAGCTTCAATTGGTTAAGACTCGGCTCAAAGGTTTTGAGTACGGATTTCTTTAGCTTACAATCTCGTATTTTCTTCTTAAAAACTTTATACTTGCAAATAATACACATAGGTTAGATTGAACAAACATATACTCATTCTTTACTGACTCGTCTAAGACAAGAATGGACATACAACCATCTCCCTGTGGATCGACCCGTGCTCAACCGGCTAGCTGCATAGCGACACCGTCTTGATTGCGGTTAACTTTAATTCTTCCATTCAAATGGCGCCGTTGCCGGGGAGACGGTAGCGTATTTTCTTTCTTGTTATTCAGGTTAACATTCTTTTTGTATATATTTATAAAAAAAAAACTTTTTGTTATTTTTGATCATTTTTGTGGGCAAGAGTGCAGATTTTGCGGATTTGCAAACTGCGATTGTGGGGAGCAAAGTGTACGTTCAAAGATAAGGTGATTGCAAAGTACAGTGCCAAAGATCCAGGTAGTTTGACCCGCGCAAGCGAACTTTTCAAGCTTACTGGATTTGATTCAACGGGGGTTTCCTAACCCAAAACTTAACGGTACGTATTTTACTAACACCTTCTTCTCAAATCCGACGCATCCAATATACTATTCTTTGCAGGATTCTTTGCAAGTTCGCTAGCAAACGCTAAAAATTGACTAACCCGTATTTGTTGCAGTGCCGCGCTTAAACTAAAAAACGATTGTTTGATTCTTTATAGAATTTTTATTGAATTGCGCATTGCATACATTAATACGGACTTAAGGGCAAGCGAACCCCACAATTACGGTAAAGGATTTCATCACCTTTTCCGTGGCCCACAAATCACGAACTTGAGCATAACGTTTACCCGCACAAAATTTAAAAGAAACTAGACTTTAAGCCTTAAGGACTTCGCGCTCACTAGGAGAAGTTAACTGTGTTTAGAACCTCGCTTAACGGTATATTGCTTACGGGGTGTCTAGGAAAGTGTTAACGGCGAAACCGCCAAAAGAGAAAGGGTTATTTAATTAAGGAACTTCGCGAAAGCGTTGGAAAACCTCCCCTTATCTCTGCACTTACCTGGCCTCGTGATCAGTGTATCTTGAGCCCGTTTCTCGACACAGTTTTACTTCGACAATCAAGTTCTCGAGCAGGTCTAGTTGACCTAGGTGAACCCTAGAACGATTAGGTGTGTGGTATTTTTGTGTCGTGATTATTTTGTCCATATTCTTTTTGTGTATATTTCTTTCTTTTGTTAATAACTAAAAAAAAAATTAAAAAAAAATCACATTCTTTTTCCCCTCCTTTTCTCTACCTTTCTTTCTCTCTCTTCATATCATGGGTACCCCACCTCGAAAAACTCTTACCGAACTTTGGTACCCACAACCAGACATTACTTCTTACGGTTCTTGCTTTGGCCGAACTTCGAACGATCCATCCATGCCCAAAGTTTCACTGAAAGATCGGATAGACGCGTCTAGGACGAACAACTGGACCCCGCAATCCACTTCGTATCAACCGTTTCAAACATTCACCCCTTCATGCGTTGATACCCCTTTTGAAAGTCCAGTTGTAGCCACAAGACCAATGTCTATTGCTGAACGTATTGAACAATCCCGTAGCCGATCTTTCACTCTTTTCACTACTTCAAATTCTTGGGATCAACAATTCCATTCACCTTCTTATCCAAATGTCGATCCTGCTCCTATCCAGCCATTCAATTCCTACCAATCCTACCCTACTTTTGCACCTTCCCTAGACATTGCATCAGAACCGCCATTTGGGAGTTTTCAGTATCCAAACAACTTTGAATCTTTTACTGAAACCCCTTCACAACTAATGTCTAGTCTAGAACAGTCGTTGGAAGACTTTAGGGTAGCGTCAAGCCGACAGATGATGGATTTGAATGCGTCCATGGCCGCTCTCATACAACCTACTGACTCGGTAGCTAGTTTCCAACTAGCTCCTAATTTTCCAATGTATGATGAGGCGGCAGGACAGGCTGAGAATTTGAGTGGAGAGAGTGAGATGTACCCCCTTCCGAATCAAGCCTACCCGTTTCAACTTGAATCCCACAACTCCTGTTTTGAAAGTCTATCGAGTGTCCCACATGATTTATCAATTGAAGATAGAATGATGAATGAGTTGTGCGACTTTGTAGTGTTTGATTTACCCGATTATGAAGGGCCCCTTTCGAGTGAAACCAATCCCAAACCTTTTGACCTCTACACCTCCACTCTAGAACCTGAATTGATTAATATCCATGCTTTTGTTGAGGTGTCCGAGAATATAGGTTTTCACTTGATTGAGGATATTGACGCCGGGAATATTTTGGATGATGAACCTGTAGATTTGGCAGAGTTTTTCTCTCCAATTCATCATCCCGAGTCATTTACTGTTTTTCCCGAACCCCATATGCGTCTAGATTTTGATGAAATTTGCATGGATAAGCTGAATTTTGAGGAAACTTTTGAGGATATTTTTGAGGATGAACCAGTTTTAATTGATGAGTCGGATTTTCCAATTCATCCTGTTCCTTTCATTGACTGTGTACACCCTCCTGAACCTTTAACCGATAACCTTCCTCAATCACCTACCTCCATCCTTTCCATCGCTCCGACCTGGCAAGAAACCGTATCATTTTCACTTCCTGTGTCTGGTTTACCAAGTTCAGTGTACCCATGGTTTCTCACGAATCTTGAGGGATTTGACCCCATTTCTCGCCATATTGATAGATTAGTACAATCCATCTTTTCACATCGATCATTACAGATTGTACTAATTTATTCAATCCATTTCCACCCTCAAGTTCGTATTCCACTTCTTTCTCCCTTCCGCCATTCTTCTTCTCATATACCGAGACCGTATCCCGCTTCTATCTCCATACGGTCTCGCGTATTCTCCATTTCTTACCTCTTCACCTTCTTCCACCAACCACTGCTTTATAGAGATAAAATCTTTGAATGGTTGGTACTAACTTTTGGCCTGTGTAAGGCCTTGTATAGCTTGATACTGTTTTCTTTCCCCCCTAATCCTGAACTTCAACGCTTAACAGTGGAAACACTGTTTTACTTAGGTTTGGGGGGGACACCTTTTTTGTATATATTTTTTGTTTTCCTTTTTGTATATAATTTGTTTTTAGGGGGAGCGCCGACAATTTTTGACCCTCTTGGTATAGCCTGACAGTGAGGGCACTGTCAAGTTTAAGTTTGGGGGTGTGCTCGGTAAGCTTTCTTCCTTCGCATTCATTTGTATATTTTGCATTTGCATACCTTATTAAAAACCCACAAAAATCGAAAATTTTCCAAAAATATAAAAACTTTGTCGTCAAGTTAGCTAATAGGGTAACTTAGATCTTTATTCCGAAAGATTAGTTAATATGATAGAAATAACTAAATTCTAGGCTTAGGAATTGAAAACCCTAAAAATAACCCTCATTCTGTTTAAACTTGGTAAGTATACGTCCTTACAGTTTTTTTGAGAAATAGGTAATCTTGAGTTCAGTTCTTTAGTTAAGTCAAGATGAAAGGAAAGTATTGATGCTCTACTGAAGGATAAGTCTGAAAAATAGTTTCTTTTCTTGGGTTCAAATTTAGAAAGTATATACCCTACAAACTGCACATACACGCACCTTGAAACTTGGGATAGTAGAGGATACCTAGAAATACTCTTGCCTGAAAGCCTAGTATGAAAGAAAAAACGGTATTTAAAGCTAAACACCAAAAGAGCATATTGAAAAATATATCCGGTCTTGAAAAAAGCAAAAGAAAAGAAAAAGAAAAAGAAAAATAGAATAAAGTCAAGACCTGGAAACTGCTATTTACGCTTTAAACTTCACACATTCAGTAATCGGTCGTTAGTGCCTCAAGAAGCATTAATAGTCGCATGAAAGGTGTGTGAGCAGATCCGTCCATCCTTAATGAAAAGAAGTAGTATTAGGTATTAAGACAAGGGTATTATAGCTTGAATTGAATTCTCAAGTGTAGGGGTGCAAAATATACACACACGTAGGGGTATACAATCGATGTTTGAATAAAAGATAGAAATAAAGAATAAGACTTGTGTTTTCTGTAAAGTTGATAAAAATCCCTGATTCGAGGCCACACTTTAGAAGGAAAACTCAGGAGAACCAACATCTTTCTAAACTTTTTTGGAACGTATAGGACCTAAGGTTAAATAGATAGGAGGTGTGAAAAATAAGGGTTGGATATTTCTAACTTAGGATGATAGAATTTCTAACGTAAATACTAAACTGTAGGAGTTGGATCATTGTTAACTTATGACACTAGCTTGAGGGGATTTTGTGGGTGTAATCCGCTGAAAACCCTCAGGAGACAACACTCCTCTTACTAGGGCCACCTAGAGGTTTAACGGCTTGTTGCACATGCTCAGTGCAATCGCGTTCCCTGCGAAAGTGCGGTTAGGATTTTAATTTTGTGAATAATTGGTTTTGCTCGGGACGAGCAAAAGTTAAGTTTGGGGGTATTTGTTCATACCAGAATATTGCATTTTTTACCACCCATTCTTATGCTCGTGTGTTTATAGGTAGGTGCTTGTAATCCGTGTTTGTTACATATTTACAGAATATAGGTTTCCAGTACAAATATTGCAAATCAAGACAAAATCTCCACAGTTACACCAAATACAGAACATCTGTCACAGCAGATAAAAGCCGGGTTCCGGTCATCCATATCCGTCCAGTGCCGAGTACCAGTTCCAGAGACAAGACATATGACAGTGGTCATTCGTGTCTCGGACAAGCACAGAGCACGAGGGGGGCAGCACAAGAATCAATAGGTGCGCGGAGCTCGAGAGAGATAGAAGTCAAAAGTGAAGAAATGATAGCAATCTTGGACTAAGAAATCTGCAGATATTCTGGAAGACTTTTGTGCAGTTTGTAGTTGTCAAACACGAGGAAAAAAGGAACCAGGGATAACCACAAAAGATGGTGGCCCAACTCATCAAGACGGCCGCGGAAATGCGGCCGTACTAGCTTTTCAGGTTGTCGTTTTTTAAGGGCAGTTTGGGGACTTCATATTATGCCAGATTCTTTCCCTAGGTTTCCAGTTCCCTTCCTATAAATACCCCAGAACTTGCCAAGCTTTGAGTGTCCATTCTTTTGCCTCTTTTTGTTAGGTTTTAGTGTAGTTCTTCTTCTTCCTCTTCATTCTTCCTCCATGAAAATGTAGTGAGAGCATTGAGTGGATATTAATGAAGATGAGGGTTTTTGTATCATTCTCTTTTGTTTAACTTCCCCTTGAGATTCTTGCTTTCTCTTAACCCTTCAACCTCTTCATTGAGCTTGAAAGATTAAGGGTTAGTTATTGATCTCATGGGTCGTATTTTCTTGTGGAATTGGTTCTTCACTTCACATGAGTTCTTTACCCTTCTCTTGATCTTGCAACCTCTTGATTGAGCTTGCAAGTTTAAGGGTTGGCTATTGATCTCATGCTTGTCTTGAGTTCTAGTTTCTTGTTCTTTTTATTGCTTATTTATTACTTGCTTTTTATTATCTTGCTTTACTTTCTTGCAATTTAATTCCATGCACTTATTACTTGTAATCTTTTCTTTTCTTTGTTCTTTTTGTTCTCTCTTTTTGGTTCTTTTTGTGAATGAATGTAATTACCGTTGTTAAGAATAAATACGGTATTGTAAGTTAATATCTCCTTGCTCATTTCCTTTTCCCGTTATTTTCCATTGAACTCCGCCCAAACGATACGCAAGCGCTCCGTCAGGCACCCTACCCTACCAAGGTAACGGTGATTCCTAACCGCGACCGGTTGCGTTCGGTTTGGCCGGAGGCGAAAGCAAGAGACAAGAACGGAAGGACAAGGGTAAATAAGCCGGATTCCACGAATACCGCGCTTAAATCCCTTAATCCACGTTGTTGCCGATTGCTCTAGCTTCAATTGGTTAAGACTCGGCTCAAAGGTTTTGAGTACGGATTTCTTTAGCTTACAATCTCGTATTTTCTTCTTAACAACTTTATACTTGCAAATAATACACATAGGTTAGATTGAACAAACATATACTCATTCTTTATTGACTCGTCTAAGACAAGAACGGACATACAACCATCTCCTTGTGGATCGACCCGTGCTCAACCGGCTAGCTGCATAGCGACACCGTCTTGATTGCGGTTAACTTTAATTCTTCCAATCACCACCCGCAGCGGGGCCCGGGAATCCCGAGGCGCCGATTCCTTGAGGTACCACGGTCGGCTCAACGCCCTCGAGAAGAAGATCGAGGGCATGCGCCGAGAAGCTCACTTCTCGAGCGACGGGGCTAAGTACGCCTCCGACTCGCTCACGAAGCCATTCACCGAGGAACCGCTCGACGTGCGCGTCTCCTCACGTAATAAGCCCCCGAAGGTCTCTCTGTTCGACTGGAAAACCGACCCGAAGGACCACTTAGACGCTTTCACCGCGGGAATGAGCTTCCAAGATCACCCCGACGCCGCCCAGTGCAGTGCCTTCCCGGCCACCCTCATCCGCGCTGGTCGGGACTGGTTCCGGGGGCTCGAGCCCCGCTCAATTTCGACCTTCGACGAGCTGGCTACCCAGTTCCTCGGCCATTTCGTGGGGAACCGTCGACAGAAGCGCACGGTCGATTACCTCTTCACGGTTAAGAGCGGGGACAAGGAAACGTTCAAGGCCTATATTACCCGCTTCTACAACGCCCTCCTCGAGGTGCCCGAGCACCGGGACGAGACCGTCATAACGACACTCAGATCTGGTCTGAGGCACAAAGAATGGTTGCGCTCCTTCGCGCTGGCTCAACCTAAGACCATGGCCGAAGTCAAGGCGTGGACCGAGCGCGAGGTCCAGCTAGAATCCGAAGTGAATGCTAACCTTTCCCGGGCGGATTGGCCCAACCAGAAGAAGAGGACTCGGGAGGAGAGGCCGGAGCGTCAGCAGCCCTATCACCCGAAGTTCCAGGAGTATACCCCCCTCAACGTCTCCCTCGCGGTGTTGCTGGAGGAGGCCCAAAATGAGGGGTTCTTTAAGTTCCCCCCGGTCCCACGTCAGGCCGCTAAGCGAACCCGGGGCCCCTACCGCGCTTTCCACCGAGTACTGGGCCACGCCACGGAGGACTACAAACAACTGAGGGACTACATCGAGGAGCTCATCCGGTCTGGGAACCTCACCACCTACCTAAGGGACAAACGGCAGACCGACCGCGAGCAGGAGTAGCCTCGCCCTCCCACCGACCTGACCATCGGCCAGATCATGCTTGTTTCAGCGGACAGCCAGCCCGGGGCTCAGGGAGCCTCATGCCCTATGCCAAGCGTGGAGGCCGGCAGCCCTTCAGGGAGCTCGGCCCAAGCCAACAAAGTCATCCTTTAACCTGTACCTGTTCTTTTTTTAAGCAATGTAAATTCTTCCTAGAATCTACTGTTGATTTAATAAAGATCAATGGAGTATTGCGAAAAAGAAAGAAAAACTTTGTTTATTCAAAGGGTATTATCGGCTCCTCAGCCATACATGCAAAAAAAATGGGGGAAAGTTACAATAGCGGGGGAACGGGGTGCAGCGAGCACTGCTCGTGGTACTCGATGAAGATCTCCGCCAACCGGGGCCGCGCAAGTTCCAGCCTCTGTTCCCAGTTCCCCCCGTGGCCATTGACCCCGAGCCTCAGCTCGTAGCATTTGCGGACGAGCGCCTCCGAGCGGGCCAGCCGGTTCGCAGAGATCAGGCCGAAGCACCTCAAAGACCGCAGCTTGCCCACGGCCTCATCAAAGAGCTGCTCCGACAGGGGGTTGTAAAGCCCCGGCCATGCCCTCCAGATGGAGTACATCAGTAGCTGCAGCAGGGAGGAGCGCCTAGGGAGCAGCCTGTCGAAATGCTCCTCAATGCTCCCGTGAACCAACTGCACCGTGTCCTCGGTGCGGTAGGGGTCATAAAGATACACATCTGCAGAACTGAAGATTTCGAGGATAGTGAACGGAAAATCCTCCATTTTTCAATGGCCTGTCTGCGAAAGGGGAAGAACCAGTACTTCTTATATAGCCCGTTGTGCAGCCTAACAGCCGCTACGCGGCGTTCATCGAACGTTACCCGGTGGAAACGAAGCGACGCGCCCCCGTCGATTCACCTCCCCCCGCATTCAATGCACTAGCTGTGCGCGCCGTTGCCCTGACCGTTCCCATTCCCCGCACCTACAACTGAACGGCCAGGCTGCACCTCGTCAAAGATTCAACTCAGCAGCTACCCTGCTCGGTCGTCCCCAACTGGCAGCTCCCCTGCCGAAACACCGGGGACAAGAGAGCCCTCCCAGAGGCAGCCGGGCCCGAGGTTCCCTCGCTCGGCTATCCCCAGCGGGTAGCTTCCTTGCCACAACGCCGGGGATAAAAAAGCCCTCCCAGAGGCAGTCGAGGCCCGAGGTTCCTTCACTCGGCTATCCCCGGCGGGCAGCTTCCCTGCCACAACGCCGGGGATCTAAAAGCCCTCCCAGAGGCAGTCGAGGCCCGAGCTTCCCTCACTCGGCTATCTTTCAGGACAAAAGCCCTCGCCAAGAGGCACTGGGCAGTAACCCTACCCGGCCAAGGGTCCTTGGTGGGCTTCCTACAGCCTTATAGCTTTTCTCGCGCCAAAGACCAAAGTCCTCCCAGAGGCAGTCGGGTCCTTTCCCGGCTATCCCAGGCTGGTAGCTTCCTACCATAACCGACAGGGATCAAAGTCCTCGCCAAGAGGCACTGGGCAGTAACCCTGCTCGGTCCCCGTCCTGAAGGATCGGAAAGCCCTCCCAGAGGCAGTCGATCTCGAGGTTCCCTCGCTCGGCTATCCCCGGCGGGCAGCTTCCCTGCCACACGCTGGGGATCAAAAGTCCTCCCCGAAGCAGTCGGGTCCTTGCCCGACCATCAATGGCTGGTAGCTCCCTACCACCGTCCTAAAGGATCAAAAGCCCTCACAAGAGGCATCAGAGCGGCTACCCCGCTCGACCACCCCAGGCTGGTAGTTGCCTACCCACGACTATAAAGAACCAAGCCCTCGAAAGAGGCAACCGAGCAGCTGCCCTGCTCGGCCATCCCTGGCGGGTAACCCCCTACCGCCGCGACAGAAGCATGAAGCCTTAGAAGAAGATGACGGCGCAGCTGCCCTGCCCGGTCACCCCCAGATGACGGCCAATACTCTAAATCAAAAATGGATGTCAGGTCTGTCCAAGTATAAATGATCTCCCCTCGACCCCAGGGCCCAAGGAGATACCTCCTCGGAGACGCTCGTCGGCAGGCGACTGCAGTCAGCTTGACGGACGATCGTTAGACAGAGGGCCAACCTGACATGAAAATACAACGGCGCAAGTAAAAAAATCCCAAACGAGCATTCTGCACGAACAGTTGGCAGAAAGGAAAACTTTATCACGGCTGAAGAAAAACTTTATTACTACTGCCAAAAGATAAGTTTTTACAAAAGGTATTTTTTAGGCTCCTCGGCCTTACAAAATTCGAAAGAAAAACAAAATGAAGATAGGAGAGCGGGGGCTCTACACCTCGGGCCCGGGCACGACCTCGAGGTCCTCAACCTCCACCACTGGGGGCGCTGGGTCCTCGGCCCCCACCTCGCCGGGAGCCTCTCTCCCTTGCTCGTCGGCGCCCACGAGGGGGAACTCGGCCCGGAGATCCGCGTCGTCGAACTCCTGCATCCTAGACTTGACGGCATCAAGGGCGTCGTGCCAGATGCGGGTCGTGGCCACGGCCAGGTCATCATAAAAATCCCTCCACCCCTTATAGCTCGCCACGGCCTTCGATCCAGCCGACTTAAAGGCCTCGGCCGACGCCCCCAACTCCTTTCGGAGGGTCTTCACCGTCTTCTTCAGGTTGCCGGCGAGCACCTGGGAGTCCCCGAGCTTGCCCTCGGCGATTGCGGCAGCCTCCCGGCTGCCACCTCGCCCTCTAGGGCGGCGATCCTCGCCGACATCGCTTCCTGCTCTCGCCTGGAGCTCTCTTGCAACGCGGCGAGCTGGCCCGCGGCCTCCACCGCCGGGGTTACTACCTCGGTCTCCATGCGGAGGGCGAGGGCCACGTGCTGGAGAGTCTGGGAAGGCATAAAAAAGAAGAAGAATCGGAAACATGAAGGAAAACACTAAATCTCACCGCGCACTGGGGGCTTACCTGCACGGCTTCCTGGGCGATCGACGCCAGCTGAGCCTTGAGGGTCCCCCCAGGAACCCGACCCCCGGCCGAGGTCTCTATCTCGTGGAGGAGGCTGTCCGCGACCGACAGCCCTGACGGCACCGCGAACCGGAGCCCCCTTCCTCCGCTACGGTCGGCGAAGACCGGCCCCGGGAAGGTCTCCGGGAACTCCTCTTGAGCGGCTCCGAGGAGGAGCCGATCTCCTCTTCCGAGGCCGTGTCCTCCACAATCAGGGCCCACTTCCGACCCGACGCTCTGCTGGGGCCCGGGGGGGGATCCACCACCGAACGTCCTTGGGGCACCGCCACCGGGGCGGTGGGAGCAGGGGCAGGCTGCGCCTGGGAAGAGCTGGCGCCCCTGGCCCTAGCAGGCTGCCTCGGTTGGCGCATAGCATCTCGGAGAACGCCGAAGTCTATAGATCCTGCACGAAACAAACACCTAACCTATCAGCAACACAAGTAAAACATAAACCCAGGAAGCAAGCCTAACTTACCGATGAACTCGGCGGAGCTAAGCCCGGCCCAGCTCAAGACCCTCTCGGACAGCAGCACGTCATGTCTGGGGATGGGCTCCCACGACGCCACTCTCACCGCGGCGGGATCGTTGTACAGGTTCCCCGGTAGACACTTCTCCCTCGACCATTTGGTGGGCATTGGCCAGTCCTCACCCTCGGGAGGGGAAACGAAGAAAAATTTCTTTTTCCAATCATGAATGGAGGAGGGCAAGGACACGACCCCGATCCCGGCAGCGACCCCGGGCCGCTTCCTAAAAGTAAATAAACCCATCTTGGGTCGCCCGCTCGACCGCCGGGGTAACTCTTGAAAACAAGGGAGGAATCGAGAAGGGAAAGACTGAAAGGAACCGCTTGCAGCCTGAGGCAGATCAGGAACCCAAGGAGAAGCCTCCACGCATTCGGCACTAACTGGTCGGGGGCCAAACCGAAGAAATTCAGAGCGGCGATGACCTCAGGAGAGAAGGGCATGCGCATTCCGCCCCAAAAAGCTTCCAAATACAGGGCAATCTCCCTGCCCTATACCTAGTCTGCCCTCTCTCCCTCCTCGGCCAGACGGAGCGTGTAGCGCGGGGGAATGTGGAAGCGAGCTCGAGCATTAGCGAGCTTGTCCTCATGCCTCACCCAGCACGAGGTGCTGGGGGCTACATCTACCGCCTCCTCCCTGGAGGCGGCCCCCGCCTCACGGACCCGGGGAGAAGGCTCAGCCCCTGCTCTCCGAGGGGACTCGGACACATCTAAAGGAACCTTAACATCTACTCCTACAACGTACATTGATTCTACAGGGGAAGACATCTAACCTGGGAAAGAAATTCTTCAAAGGTTGGGAATGAAAGAGGGGAGACGAGCGCCGAGCAGCTGGGGCTTGAGAATGAGAAATATAAGAGAGTAAGGGCCCCAGGGCGGGTGCCACCCGTATTTATCACCGCATACGGCCTCATCCAATGGCGCACATCGTCTCCCGCCGAAACGGCTCCCTGCGCCCAGCAGCTCCGATCGCTCCACGTGGCAGCCCAGCGATTGACCGCGTCCTATCAGACGCCGCAGACATGCGCACGTCACATCAGCTAATTGGCGCTCGACACGTGGACCGTCACTTCGACTGCAGAGTGCACGAACCGGCGCACCCTCCTTAAATGCAAAGATCTCACCTCGATTCGCTAGCAGAAAAGACAACCGACGGCTCTAGGACTCATCCCGACATAACCCTGAGAAGGAGCTCACCTCGGGAGGGCCGACAGTCCACTCCTGACCAGACCCGCTAGCTGGTCGGGGCAAGAGTGGGGGCTAATGATGATGCTCAATAGTGGCGACCTCCAAGATCAGGACACACGGCAGATGACGTGTCCCAAGACTCAGAAGAAAGGGCCCATAGAGGCCGACCAAGTCACCCTACACCCGACCTGCAAACACAAGCTGGCCCTCCTCGGGCCCCCTGCAAATTAGCCTCCTCGGCCATTCATCTCGTCCCGAGCCACCACAGGACCAAGACTCCTCGGCCCCCCCGCTCATCCCCGAGCTCCCTGCCGAAGCCGTCCTCCTCGGCCCTCCGCCCAACTCCACCACTCACAGGCGTAACCGCCGCACCGCGAATCTCGCCATGCGCGGATTCTCCGCCAGCAACCCCCCACGTTCCACTCCTCCGCGATACCCATTAATGGGCGATTCGCTCTCTACGCGGACGTGACGTCGGGAGCGTAACTGTCGTCGAGATTCTTGTGCCCGCTGCTGCGTGCCATCACCACTATATAAACCCCCATCACAGAGGGGTCAAGTAAGAAATTCTTTACACTTTACGTCATTACTCTGCTCGGATCTCATCACTAACTTGAGCGTCGGAGGGTCCTCGGTGGTACCAAACCACCTCGGGACTTCTTTGCAGGTACTCGGCGACAGCCTCCACACCTCACCTCTTCCTCCGAAAACCCATTGAGACCCACATGCAATGAAGGATAATCAGCTAAGTTCACCGCGAGATCTACGGAAGACAACATCTGACGGAGGCCCGAAAAGGGGCTCCATCACATCCTCTGGCTGCGCACCACACGTGCATCAAAGTCTCCCTCTCCTATCTCTCTTGGGTTGATTGTACCTCCCTTATTTCATGATCATTCAGTTTCAATCCATAGTGGCAATTATAATCCGGACTTACAAAATGTGTATTAAAACTTGGCTAAAAAAGAAATCAAGTTATATTCTGCATTTTGCAGATACGGATTATACTTGACTCTTTTTTAGAGAGCCAAGTTAAATCTGCACCCGTGTCCATGTCTTCAACTGCCTATCTTACATGGCGTCTAAGTGTCTCGATATGATCCAAAATTGTTATTTTCTTAAATAGTTTTAAAACCTAGCTAATTCCCAAATTAGTTCTAAAAAGGTGATAAATCTCAAATTTCATCCCGCTGAACCCTAGAAGAAGTAAAAAACATGGGGATTTTAATTGGGATTAGATTTTGTAACATGTCTAAATGGAGCACCAAAAGGATTAAATTACAGAAAACCCCTTCAGTTTTTGCAAATACCTCTGAACCCCTCCTTGATTAAAAAATGAATAAACACATTATCTTTTCAAGCGAAAACAAAAATATCAATTGATTGTTTAAGATTAAAAAATGAAATAAATACATTAGATTTTGTGACATGTCCAAATGTGTTTTTGTTAGTGATATATACCCTAGAGACCATTATTGTATCATACCGGATTGTATATTACATTTTTGAAGCTTGGGATATTCACAGATATAATAATAGTCTTGCTCAAAATGATAGTATGCTACTTGGTTTGTTTCTATCTCAATATGTGCATATGTTTCTTTTAGCATATCGCTTATACATATTGGTAGAGCCTTTAGGATGTTTGCTTGACTACCAGCGTTGTGATGGCAGTCACACTAGTGGGGACTGGATAGTCTATAAGCACATCCTTATACAAGTCTCTAGCTGTAGGATTATCGAGACGGGGAATCGATACTCCGGAGTAGACTAGTGTATACGCTTCTCATCCCAGCATGGGAGATGGTATGTCCCATAACCATTAGTACGTCGTACCGGAGATAGTATACATGTGCTCATTGGGTTATGAGTTACACTGGACGGGCTCGATGGGAACCGCTGGTTGTTATTATACCTATCGTCAAGTAGCAGTTCCCTGGTGGCATGAGTACAATTTAGTCCGTTGACTTGATATCACTATTCGTCTCGAGTGTGTTCCCACTGTACTTAGATTACTACCCTACCACGGCTCAAAGGAGTCATGCAAACAGGTAGTAGTTGGGTGCAGTCCCGAAATACTTGGAGGCAGTAGTGGTTAGATAGGATTCGTCTCTCCCGGTATTGGGGGTTGCTGTGTTCGGAAAGCCATTATACAAAGTCCCTGGATAGGGCAAGCGAGATTTACTGGTAGGTACTCCAGTAGTTTCTCAAGGTGTATTGGGCTCTACCCCGGCACGACTTATTGTGCTGTTAGGGATCTGACGATTACCATCCTCCTAAGCCCGATATGCGAGTATTTTAGACGAACAGACCGGACTATACAGAAATTGTCATAGATAGGCTCGGTAGGAGTTCGGATGAGTTTGCTCATCGGCCTTCTTATCGACAGATACCTGGGTAGCTGTTACGTGCAGCTAGTACCGCTGACGGACTCGTGGTTAAACCCACTGCCAGCGTACAGTCGAGTCTTTAGAGTTTCACACAGAGGGTTTCCCTGCTTCGGGCGAAACGATGTAGAGACTGTATGGTTTTACGGTAGGGTTTCGATCACATACGTGTACTGGCTGCACGGAAGTTGTTCGGGCGGATAATACTAGCGGGCTTTGGTTTAAACCGGATCCTAATATTATATTATTGGATTGTTATCATCTCATTGTATTCGTATTTTTCGGAATTTGAATACAGATATGTATATACGGTGAGAGCATTCTTGTAATTTCACAAGAGATGCTTCTAGAAAGGGACACCTCATTATTTGGTTTATCTATTTTTAGAAATAGAATAATGAGGTGGAAAATGGAGGCATGGGAGTGAAGTATGGCTTATGCATTTGTTTATTAGTTTGGATACACCATTAAAACATGGTTGTTATTTTCTATATGAAAATAATCCTTGCTTCATGAGTGAAAAGAGACGAGCCATTATTCACTTAGCCAAGACTTGATCATTTGCTCATTTTCTCTCTCCCTCCATTTTCTCCTCATTCTTCCTAAAAAACCTTAACTTTCACATGTGTTGTGAGCCATAGGGTTATATGAGATAAAACACTTCATTAGACACTCTACATCTTCTAAGCTACCTAGCTTAGCAAACTAGGTACCTTAGTTATCTCGGTTTAGAGGTTGGAGCTTGAAGTACATACTTTCGGGTGGATCATCTTCGACACGAGGATGCCGACGATTAAGCGCGATCCGGATCTTCGAGGAGCTCAAGAAGAGGAGGAGAAGAAGACCCGAAGGACAAGTAACAATGAGGTATAAAACTCTTACCGAGTAGTTAAATCTCTAAGTAGTATAACTAGTTAAGGTTTCTGTAAAGATCCTGGAGTTAAAGTCGGTGTTGCAAAGCATAAAAATTATTTTTTGTAAATTCCGCCTTCCCATAAGTGTGTGGGGTGTGCGACATCGACTTACAGTTTTAAGTGGGAAACGTTTGGGAAAAAGAAGGGTGAGGAGCATCCTAAGGACGCGTAAGACAACACGTAACTGCTGGGTGTTAGCGGGTCATGTGCCCTGCTGGGCGCCAGCGGGTCACGTACGCTGCGCGTGGCCGCTGTGCGCCAGCGGGTCACATGCATAACACGCGACCGCTGGAAACACCAGCGGAAGAAGGGGCTTAGCCCATGGGCTAGGAGTTGAACTCCCGAGGGATTTTAGAGTTAAACTCCTAAGGAAGAAATTGGATGTGGATTTGGAATTAAACTCCCCAAAGGCTTGGATTTGGAGTTAAACTCCTAAGAGGTCTAGATTTGGAGTTAAACTCCTTTGGGATTTGGATCTTGGAGTTGAACTCCTCAAAAATTGATTTGGAGTTAAACTCCTAAAAGATTTAGATCTTGGATAGTGAAAAGAGACCCATTTTTATTTCTCTTCAAGTCTTGAACTTCCTTAAAATGGATTCTTTTGAGATGGGTTCCTTCTTCCTCCTCTCTTTTTGTTGGATCTTGGAGGAAAGTAGCGGTGAGATTCGAAATCTCTCTTTTAAAGATTTGATGGTAGATTTGAACTCCCCTTCAAGGGTTTTATGGTGAAAAACTATTTCTTTTTGGGAAAAGAAGAGTTAAACTCTTGATTTAATTCAAAAAAGAAGAAGAATGTTTAGAATCTTGAGGAAGGAGAAGGAGGCATGGAACCCTAATATTTTTTAGGGGAATGAAAAGTTGTTTCATTTCATCATAATGTTGCCTTATATAGGCTTATAAATTTACCCGTAGCCCCTTGGGCTTTACAAAATGGCATTTTTCTCATCCCATGCCTCGTGTGCTTATTTCTTTTTGCGCATGAGCCATGAGCTTTATAAAAATTTATCTTTATGCCCATTTTCCTTACATTTATTCATAAAAATTATATTAAATTTATTTATTACATAACTTTCTTCTTGGCATGGGGGAGGTCGGCCTCTTCATGTTTAGGCTCGACTTAGACATGGGCTGACTTAGCTTGGGCTTGAGCCTACTTGACTTGAAATGGACTTTGACTTTGACTTGGTCAACCGGGGTGTAATTTTTGACCCCAACAATATGCTATCTGGTTTAACTTTGTCATTATGTGTATATGTTTTTCTAGCTATTGCATAATAATAAAGTGCGTAGGATTCTTGCTTGATTACCAGCATTATGATGGCGATCATATACGTAGAGCTGGGTAATCCACAAGCACGTCCTTAAATGTCCCTAGTCGAGAGAGTGTCAAAACAGGGTATCGATATTCCGGAGTAGACTAGTTTATACTGTAACATTTCAGAAAATATAAAATATTATTTTTGGAATTTAATATTAAAATAATATATTTCCCGAAAACTGCCCGATTTGCGAAATTGGGGTTTTCGAAAAAGGGTATAAATATATACCAATATTTGTGAAATAAATGGAAATTAAAATGATTTATTCATTTAAAAATATATTTAAAGGATTTGGCAACTTTAAAATTTATTATATGTAGTTTTGATAAAAATCCGATTAGTGCACTACTAATCGCGATTAAGCCAAATCCGTGTTTCTACAGTTTTCATGGTTAGTGCACCATGACATGTTTCATGTGATTACATGTTGTTTCATTTCATTTGGGTTATGTGTGATGGTTTATTGGTGGTGAAATAAAGGAAAAGTCAAAAGGGGACATAATGATTAGGGTAGGTAGACCTTTGGAGAGAGAGAGTGTGTGTGAATAATAGTGAGAGAGAGGGGGGGGGACTGCTGCCAAACCCTTGGCCATCATTTTCTCCTCCTTCTTCTTAATTCTACAACCTCACTTCTCTCCTCAAATAACCCTAGACCCATCTCCAAATAATCCCCAAAACCCTACACTCCCTTCACAAAAATTAACCCCCATCTCTTCCTCTACACTTTGAACCGAGCAAAGTGGGATTTCGACGACATTGGAAAGTTAGTGCTACCTAGAGGGGACTAAATGAGGTATAACTTCTTCATTTTAGTTTAGTTTTGTACGATGTCGTATTTTAGTGTCGTTTTGTGATATCGACAACCTGCTGTGACCCCGAGACTTGTTGGTGAAAACAAACAGTGTGATAGCATTGTACTCGAGACCCTGAGTGTTCACCTAGGACCCTAACCCTTTGCCATCGGTCATGGCCGGCGACTGTGGGGAAAAATCCGGCGACCCTGGGTATGTAGGAGAGTTAGGGCTTGGATTTCTTAGGGTAGTTGCCTGAAGCTGTTTAAAGGTGTTTGGTTCTACTAGATTTTTCTGTAATGGATTTAGGTGAAATCTGGGAACTGTTGTGAGTGTTTGTGTGACCATGGTGACATGTTACCCTGACCTGAACCATAGAAGTGAACCCGATGCACAAACTTTAGAATTGACACGTGTCGGTTTTGTGAGTATTTTGGGTGTGCAAGGAAATCTGGAGCAACCCTGGGAAATTATGAGAGTAGCAAACAATACCAGGGGCCTAGATACACTACCAGGAGACCACCATGACAAAACGAAGCCCATAAGAGCCAGGGGGCCGAGGAGGCCGGATTTTAAGGGTAGGTAGCCGGCCACTTGGTGGGGTGTGGTGTCGGGGTTGGTCCAGTAGTTCAAATACACAATATACATCACCCTAGACTTGTTTGCTTGGCTTTATTTGACCTGAGTCAGAATCTGGGAGCAGTTTAGTGGGATTTTAGCTATGTTTTCCGTATTTGAAATGCTAATTCTTTATATTTGGTTTTGTTTTTGGTTGTTGAATATTTGTACATCAACGGCTAGGGGTAATTAGTTGGTTTTGCATGCGTGGGCTATATGTTTTAACCTATGAGCGAAACGTGTGCCGTTTTGGTTTTCCGCCTTGATTTTTACACGCATTACGATTGTATATTATTGTAGGTACCATCACATGGACTCCGAGACGACGGAGCGTGGCGTCATCGACTTCGGCAAACAAGAACCAAAGTGAGTAGATCTATATCTACGGGGAAAGTCGGGTGGATGGCGTATAGCACCCCCGCAAAGTTTTGATGGAAAACTGATTTATAGAATATGGTTAAGGAAACCTAGATTAGAAAATTAGGGTTATAATGAAGATAGCTATGAAACCATATTAGAAACTAGATAATAATTAGAAGTGATATGTTACGACTATTATAGGATGACGGAATTAGAGGATGACGTTTGTCGATTTTGCCGTTTAGGATACTGTAGGACTAGATAGTCGATGTAAATGTGTCATCCGAACCATACCTTTTTCTAAACCGAAGAATCATATGTATCTTTTAAATATATACCTTGAGGGACATTACGGATTTTCAAATGATATCTTTTCCTTAAAAACATCGTAACCCCTATTTTCAAAACTACGATTCGCTTCTTTAAAAATCTGATTGTATGGTTTGGGTGTGTATGTTAGATTAGATACTTATACTTATAGTAGAGATAGAAAGTTTATGTAAACTCGACTTGATGAGAGATATAAATGCGATGAAAGAATATAAGACTGATATGATGATATGTTGGTATACGAATGCTAGTCGATCGAGATGATTTATACCCTGCCGGTCCCCTGATATGAGATTATTGCGGATGTGACCTGGGACATAGGTGTATATATATATATATATATATATATATATATATATATATATATATATATATAGAATGTTGTAAATCATGGATGATAGGCCGTATGTGATATTAGGCCGTACCCTCATTTGTCTTATAGGATGATAGGATCCCTATTAGCTTAATGCCGCCGTACGATGATTTTCCGTGCGTGATGAGTTTGACTTGATGTTTGATCCATACCCTTGACTAGAGGCTGTCGTACGATGTATTATACCGTACGCGATGTTGTTAGGCTGGATGTCGATTGATAGATTTACCGACTCGATCATGTAGATACGTATACCCGTCAGTTTTTGCATATGATTACCTTATGCTGCATTCATATTATTCTCATTGCCTTGCTTATACCTGTGATAGTACACATGCACCATTATCGATGATGCGTATGTTACACGTACACAGATTGTAGGCTCACACACTTCATCATCGATAATTGCCATGTCACTACACAGTAGGATTACTGCATCATGATATGACTTTTCGCATAACCTGCTTGCGCACATACACATTGTATATCCCTATTGGTGCACATATATATTGATACATTCATATTTGCGCACATACACATTGTATATCCCTATTGGTGCACATATACATTGATACATTCATATTTGCGCACATACACATTGTATATCCCTATTGGTGCACATATATATTGATACATTCATATTTGCGCACATACACATTGTATATTCATATTGGTTCACCTATAAATTGATACGCCTGTTGGGGTAAAAATTTACACCCCGGTTGACCAAGTCAAAATCAAAGTCAACCCCAATCCAAGTGGGCCCAAGTCCAGATCCAGTGGGCCCATGCCCGGGTCGAGCCAGAACATGAAGCGTCCGGCCTCCCCCCATGCCAAGATAAAAATTTTGTAATAAATAATTTTGTTGTATTTCTTTTATTTTATTTTATGGATAAATGTAAGAAAAATAGGCATAAAGCCAAATTTTTGTAAAGCCCATGGCTTATGTGCAAAAAGAAATGGCACATGAGCCATGGGATAGGCAAAATGCCATTTTGTGAAGCCCAAGGGGCTATGTGTAAAATGTATGGCCTATAAAGACAAGAATAATGAAATATCCCAACAACTTTTTCTCTCTCCAAAAAAGTTTCAGATCTGAGATCTTTCTTCCTTTCAAGGTTCCAAAACCTTCTTATTTCTTTTGAATTAAATCAAGAGTTTTACTCTTCCTTTGTAAAAACTAAATAGTTTTCCACCACAAAACCCATTAAGGGGAACTCAGATCTGCAATCAGATCTCAAAAAGAAAAGATTTTTAAATCTCACATCTCTTTATCTCCAAGATCCAGCCAGCAAGAGGAAGAAGAAGAACCCCTTTCACTTAACACAAAAAAAAAAGAATACACTCAGGAGTCCAACTCCTCTCTGATTTCTCTTCAGAGAAATCTTTTTTTTTTAGGCTAAAAGCCTCTTTTTCTCGCCGGCGCTCAAGCGCAGAGTGCCCATATGCTGACACGTGGCGCGCTTGTGCTCAAGCGCTCGCGCTCGAGCGCAAAGCGCCCGCGTGCCGACACGTGGCGCGCTTGTGCTCAAGCGCAAGTCGCCCTCGTGCCGACACGTGGCGCGCTTGCGCTCAAGCGCAAGCGCTCGAGCGCAAGTTGCCCTCATGCCGACACGTGGCGCGCTCGTGCTCCAGCGCTCTGCGCTCGAGCGCAAAGCGCCCTCGTGCCGACACGTGGCGCATGGCGCTCCAGCGCTCTGCGCTCCAGCGCAAAGCGCCCTCGTGCCGACACGTGGCGCGTTGCGCTCTAGTGCTCTGCGCTCGAGCGCAAAGCGCCCACGTGCCGACACGTGGCGCGCCGGCGCTCAAGCGCCTAGGCGCTGGCCCCACGCATCCTTTGGATGTCTTTTTCCCCTTTATTTATATATACATGTATATATATACATATGTATACAAATGTACACATACACATACTCCGCGACACTGTCCCTGTTAGAAAAAAATTTCTAACGGGGCGCTGCCCCGCACCCCGCAAGGGGGCTGCTAGCCTCCTTGACCCCCAGCCCGCTATCCGGGTAGCGGGACCCCCGTAAAAACTCTGCGTGGCTCCCGATATATTCAAACCCCCCTCCAAAACAACACACACGCACACTGCACATTGAGTTCGCATGACCAGTTTAACCCGTTAATCGGAGGTTCCCTCGCCCCAAAGGCGAGGGGTAATTAACGGCAGCTTAGTCCGCGGCTGCCGGAGATTCGGATCCCCACAATCATTAAACTCCAGCCTACCCTAGGCAGGGGGAATCTGTAGTACGCCTGACAAGCGTGCGCGTATTCCCATCTCAATGGGGTGATGAAAAACACCCTACAGATTCTGGCACGCCCGGTGGGACCAATCTCTCCTCCCATATTTCGGGTTAAACGTTCATGCGAACTCAATCAATATACATATCGATTGCCTATACTGAAATGATGTTCTTTTTTTTCCATGCAGCAATCAACCTTCGACGACAATGTCTCCCCAGACGAATTCAGCTTCCAACGTGACCCCGATTCCGTACGTGGTCAAGATCAACGCTCGTGTGGTTCTCCCCGCGAGCCTCAGTCGACAGTGGGAGGAACCGCCCCGCCAATTTGGTTCCGTCATCATCTACCCTGCCGGGAGTGATTAAAAGAGGTTTTGTCGATCAAAAATAATTACCGCAATCAAGAACGGCGTCGCTTGAAGCTAGCCGGTGAATACGGGTCGGTCCACAGGGATGTGTAAATCTTCTTTAAGTTCTTACGAGTTAATTCCAAATGGTGTTTGGAAGTTTAATTAAATCTAAAAATCGAAGTTGTATGAAGGTAGAATTAGAAACTTGCTAGGATTAGGTTTAGGGAAAATTTGGTAAATAAAGATTTACATCTCTTTCCATTGCCATCGATTAAATCAATCATATTAGAGTTATGGTAAATATTAACAAAGGGGATTAGGATGATTGGGAAGATTGATTCTTCCTCTAGATCCTTGTCCTTCCTTTCTTAATCTTCACCCTAACCTCCATGGAAAACCTTAAGATCCGGGCCTTTAGACTACGGAGTTCACCGTTACCTTGAAGGTAAAAGTGCCGTAGGGAGCGGAATCGAAAGGTATGCATGGAGTTCTAATGTTCATAAGAGTTTAGCGATGAAAAGAGATGAGAGATCTTCATCTCTCAAATCCTTCCCTATTCCTAACCCTAACAAGCGAGGAAACTACTCGCTCATTGAGGGGATGAAAGAAAACAAGAATTTATTAAGGAGAGAAAACATCGATTGCAAGTTAATAAAAACTAAACTAAGGCGAGAAAATAAGAACAGATATGAAAAACTAAAATTATTGCATGGAAAATAACCTACTTACTTTTGATGCACTCTAACGTCAAGAAAATAGAATTTTATTCATGAGAAAGAGGCATAAGAAAATACAAGGTTTTGGGTTCTATTTATAGGACATAGAAACCCTAGGGCTACAGATTGCACCGCATGTCTAAAGTTACAATTATACCCCTAAAAAGATCTTTCCATAGCCGCCACACATTATGGTAAAAATTATGCGCATTAGGGTTTCATTCCGCCGCGGAAGGGCGGTCTTGGTGGGCATTGGGCCGCGGTTCCGCGGCCCAATGATGAGGTCTCTGGATGTCTTTTTCTGGGTTGCTTGGTATTTCTCTGGGCTTCTTGGTTTTGTATCCATATTATCATATGGGCTTCTACAGTGATACCAGATTTTCAACGAACACTTTGCAATGGATCTTTTAACCGTCTTTCTTGTAAATTTGGATCTTTTTGTTGTCTTTCACTGTTTTCGTGCCAAGAACCTGTAACCTGTAACATGTAGCAGACATGGGTCAAAAGCACCTGTTTTTATTCTTAAATGCATAAGAATGGGGCATACAAAATGCAATATTATGTGATAAACAAATACCCCCAAACTTATCTTTTGCTCGCCCTCGAGCAAACTTATTATTTAAAAATCTAACCTAGCCACACTTTCGCAGGGAAACGCGATTGCACTGAGCTCGTGCAACAAGCCGTTAAACCTCTAGGTGTCCCTAGTAGGAGGAGTGTTGTCTCCTGAGGGTTTTCAGCGGATACTACCCACAAAATCCTATCAACTTGGTTTCTCGACTTTTGTTCTCCATTTAGGTCTTCTAACAAGGAATTCTATTATCGTCGACCTGCAAATTATCCACCCATATTCTTCACGCTTCCTCATTATTTAACTTAAGATTACATATATCCTGTAGAATTACCTAGCTTTCGGCATTTCTTAAGTTTTCCTCCTAGGGTTACATCTCCACTTAGGAATTTCTATCAACTCTATTAAAGACACAAGTTCTATTCTTCATTCCTTTCTCTTATCTAAACTCTAATCACATATCCCCACGTGTGTGTAAATATCACCCCTACACTTGGAAATTCAAATCAAGCAATCGTACTCCCGCCCATTGTCCAAAGCACTTGTGAGACTTCGCTTTCACATCCTTCATGCGACTGTTAATACTTCTTGAGGTACCAACAACCGATTACCAGATGATTGAGCACTTTAAGGCGTACTTCCTAGTTTTGCAACACCCAAGGCTTTTAGCAGTAGCACCTTTGCTAAATATTTTTCTATTTTTCTTTTTTTTTTTTAGCCTTAAGTATTCACAAAAACCAGTGTCCATTTTTTTCTTTTTCATTGTGCTAAGGACGTTAGACAAGAATATTTCAAGGTCTCTTCTACTAATCCAAGTTTCAAGGTGCGTGTTTGTGCAATTTGTAGGGTATACATTTTCAGAATCTAGACTTAAGCTAGGAACTTATTTTTCAAACTTATACTCTAATAAAAGTTTTAATACTTTTCCTTCGTTTCGACTTAGCCCAAGAACTGAACCCAAAATTTGCCTATTTCTAAATAACCTACAAAGACATATGCTTTCCACAGTTAAACTCTAAGGAAGGTTATTTTTAGGGTTTTTAATTTGCTAAGTCTAGGATTTAGTTTTTCCTAGCCAGTTAACCTATTTATCAAACTCAAGTCAATTAACCAGAATTGAATACATTAATTTTTATAATTTTTGAAATTTTTCAATTTTTATGGGTTTTTCTATTTTCTAATTTTTTTTTATTTCATCAAAATTTTCAAATTTTTATGATTTTTTATATAAGGATGCAATGCAGAAATATACATATGAATGCAAAAGGAAAACTTACCGAACATACCCCCAAACTTATAATGGACAGTGTCCTCACTGTCATGCTGCACCAAATGGGTTGATAATATCGGCGAGTTCCTGCTTATTATAATATTTACATAGTATACACACCCCCAAACTTATTTGAAATAAAGTTTTGGAAAAAAGAAATTCGAGGGTGATGGTGGAGGAAAATCAATCGGTGTAAATCGGCTCCTGCAAGAACAGGAGCTCCTCCGAATGGTCCGCAGAGAAGAACGGTTTCAAACGATGTCCATTCACTTTAAATAAAGTACCGTCTTCTGGATTCTCAAGATCAACCGCACCGTGCGGATAAACGGTGCGGACTACAAAAGGTCCTCTCCATCTAGAACGGAGCTTGCCGGGATGAAAGTGTAACCGAGTATCATATAATAAAACCTGTTGACCCGGTTTAAATGTCTTTCGCAAAAGGTTTTTATCATGAAATACCTTAACTCGATTCTTAGCAATCACGGCATTATCATATGCCTCATCCCGCAGCTCCTCCAATTCATTCAATTGCAGCTTTCGATTGCTGCCCGCATCTCCTAGAGATAGATTCAGCTCTTTAATGGCCCAAAATGCCTTGTGCTCAATTTCTACTGGAAGGTGGCAAGCCTTCCCGTAAACAAGCCGGTATGGAGACATGCCGAGATCGGTCTTGTATGCAGTACGGAAGGCCCATAGTGCATCGATCAATTTTAGTGACCAATCTTTACGGTTTTTAGAAACCGTTTTCTCCAAGATTTGCTTGATTTGTCTATTCGAGATCTCGGCTTGCCCACATGTTTGAGGATGGTATGGCGTTGACAGCTTATGGGTGATAGAGTATTTGCGCATTAGGGACTCAAAAGTCCTATTGCAAAAGTGAGAACCATTATCACTTATTATTGCGCGAGGGTGCCCAAATCGAGAAAAGATGTGTTCTTTTAGAAACCGAACGACAACCTTGTTATCATTCGTTCGACTAGGCACAGCCTCGACCCATTTTGAAACATAGTCAACAGCCAAAAGAATATACACATTTCCAAAAGAGTTAGGAAATGGTCCCATGAAGTCTATACCCCAAACATCAAAAATGTCTACAACCAAAATCGGTTGGAGCGGCATTTCATTTCTCCGCGATATCCGGCCCAAGTGTTGGCACCGGGAGCAAGTTTTGCAGTATTCGAATGCATCTTTGAAGAGTCGTGGCCAATAGAAACCACACTGCAAAACTTTCTCGGCTGTCTTTTTTGGGCCAAAGTGCCCGCCACATGCTTGATCGTGGCAAAAAGACAGCACACTCTTAACCTCATTTTCAGGTACACACCGGCGAATGATTTGGTCGGAACAATATTTAAAAAGATAAGGTTCATCCCAGTAAAAATGCTTTACTTGGGACAAAAATCGTAGTTTGTCTTGTTTCGACCAATCGTTAGGTATCAAGCCGGTGGCTAAGTAGTTTACAATATCGGCGAACCATGGTTCGCAAGAAACGGTCAAGAGTTGCTCATCGGGGAAAGCATCAGTGATAGGCAGATCAAGTGTAGGCGAAGAAGGAAGTCGTGAAAGGTGATCGGCTACTACGTTTTCATATCCCTTTTTGTCCCTTATAACAAGGTCAAATTCTTGCAGCAAAAGGATCCAACGTATTAGCCTAGACTTAGCATCCTTCTTCGCAAAAAGGTGGCGAAGAGCCGAGTGATCCGTGTACACTATAACTGGAGAGCCGATTAAATAAGGCCGAAATTTTTCAAGTGCAAACACAACCGCCAAAAACTCTTTTTCTGTTGTTGTGTAGTTTAATTGGGCCTCATTTAATGTTCGGCTAGCGTAGTAAATTACATGCGGCATCTTGTTAATATGCTGTCCAAGAACAGCACCAATGGCAAAATCTGATGCGTCGCACATAATTTCAAAAGGGTGCGTCCAGTCTGGAGATGAAAGAATGGGCGCAGAAATGAGTGAGTGTTTCAAAAACTCGAACGCTTTCATGCAAGTTGAGTCAAAAACAAAAGTAGTGTCCTTGGCCAACAAGAGAGTCAAGGGTCTAGCAATCTTGCTAAAGTCCTTGATGAACCGTCTATAAAAACCGGCATGGCCAAGGAAAGCTCGGATATCTTTGACGCATTTAGGAGGAGGAAGATTAGAAATGACTTCGATTTTAGCTCTATCAACCTCGATGCCGTTTTGCGAGATGACATGTCCTAAGACTATGCCTTCTCGTACCATAAAGTGGCACTTCTCCCAATTCAAAGTTAGGTTCTTTTCCCTACAGCGGGTGAGAACTGCGTCAAGATGTCGTAAACACTCATCGAAGGAGTCACCAAAAATGGAGAAATCATCCATAAAGATTTCCAAAATCTTCTCCACCATGTCCGAAAAGATCCCCATCATACACCGCTGAAATGTAGCGGGTGCATTGCATAACCCAAAGGGCATGCGACGATAAGCAAAGGTGCCAAAGGGACAAGTAAATGTAGTCTTGTCTTGATCCTCTTTGGCTATGGGGACTTGGTTATAACCGGAATAGCCATCTAAAAAGCAGTAGAATTCGTGCCCCGCCAATCGTTCTAGCATTTGGTCAATGAATGGTAAAGGAAAGTGGTCCCCGGCAACGGCGCCATTTGATTAAAAGAGGTTTTGTCGATCAAAAATAATTACCGCAATCAAGAACGGCGTCGCTTGAAGCTAGCCGGTGAATACGGGTCGGTCCACAGGGATGTGTAAATCTTCTTTAAGTTCTTACGAGTTAATTCCAAATGGTGTTTGGAAGTTTAATTAAATCTAAAAATCGAAGTTGTATGAAGGTAGAATTAGAAACTTGCTAGGATTAGGTTTAGGGAAAATTTGGTAAATAAAGATTTACATCTCTTTCCATTGCCATCGATTAAATCAATCATATTAGAGTTATGGTAAATATTAACAAAGGGGATTAGGATGATTGGGAAGATTGATTCTTTCTCTAGATCCTTGTCCTTCCTTTCTTAATCTTCACCCTAACCTCCATGGAAAACCTTAAGATCCGGGCCTTTAGACTACGGAGTTCACCGTTACCTTGAAGGTAAAAGTGCCGTAGGGAGCGGAATCGAAAGGTATGCATGGAGTTCTAATGTTCATAAGAGTTTAGCGATGAAAAGAGATGAGAGATCTTCATCTCTCAAATCCTTCCCTATTCCTAACCCTAACAAGCGAGGAAACTACTCGCTCATTGAGGGGATGAAAGAAAACAAGAATTTATTAAGGAGAGAAAACATCGATTGCAAGTTAATAAAAACTAAACTAAGGCGAGAAAATAAGAACAGATATGAAAAACTAAAATTATTGCATGGAAAATAACCTACTTACTTTTGATGCACTCTAACTTCAAGAAAATAGAATTTTATTCATGAGAAAGAGGCATAAGAAAATACAAGGTTTTGGGTTCTATTTATAGGACATAGAAACCCTAGGGCTACAGATTGCACCGCATGTCTAAAGTTACAATTATACCCCTAAAAAGATCTTTCCATAGCCGCCACACATTATGGTAAAAATTATGCGCATTAGGGTTTCATTCCGCCGCGGAAGGGCGGTCTTGGTGGGCATTGGGCCGCGGTTCCGCGGCCCAATGATGAGGTCTCTGGATGTCTTTTTCTGGGTTGCTTGGTATTTCTCTGGGCTTCTTGGTTTTGTATCCATATTATCATATGGGCTTCTACAGTGATACCAGATTTTCAACGAACACTTTGCAATGGATCTTTTAACCGTCTTTCTTGTAAATTTGGATCTTTTTGTTGTCTTTCACTGTTTTCGTGCCAAGAACCTGTAACCTGTAACATGTAGCAGACATGGGTCAAAAGCACCTATTTTTATTCTTAAATGCATAAGAATGGGGCATACAAAATGCAATATTATGTGATAAACAGGGAGCGCTCATCTGGCGGAGATCCCAGCGGAACAGGTGGCCAAGCCGGTCTCACGGGGCAAGAGGCCGAATGTCGTGATCGCCAAGGCACCACAACCGAAACTTAAGACTGTATCTGAACGATTCTCTGGTGCTCCAGCGGGGTGCAAGAACTTCGGTACGAAGGGCAAAATCAAATGTTGCGGACGATCTCAGGCGATGACTCCAACATATGCACAATCGAGCGTATCTCCAAGGCCCTCCATCGCCCGGTCTGCGGCGTCTTCCCAAAGAGCTGAAGTCTGCCAGGTGCTTAGAACAGAAAAGTTAAGACAGAAGCGGCTCAGGTATCGAGCCAACAAGAGGGCCAAGGCTTCGGCCAAATGGAATCATGTGAAGTTCCAAGTGCAGGGTTGCCCCGCGACGACGGCTGAGTCGGATGTAAGAATCAGCAATTCCTTCGAGCCTCTGAAGTGGGTTCAGAAAAATGCCATGACCGCCAGAATCAAGAAGACAGCGGTCCGAACGATTCTACAAAGAGACGTGTCCCGGCCCCAACAGAAAAAGTATGACACTGTTTCTTCAAGAGTCTATCAAGCACTCTGTGCCGCACGAAAGCAGCGGGGCAGACCCAGAAAAGAAACGCCATCACCATTCAAGAAGCTGGTTAGGCCAGCCGCCTTTAATCGACTACCAGCTACCGAAACAAGGGGGTCAAGATAGCAATCCATGAAATCAGCTGCCAATGATAGAAAGACGGCCGGATATATCATCCATACGGTCTATATGGCAGGCGGTCGCCCCAGCGATAACCTTCGCAGCAAAAGCAAGGATGGGGCCACCACATCCCAAGCCCAATCTAGCCTGAATGTGGTTGCCGCCGCCCAAGAACAGCCGCCCCCGCTAGATGAAGAAAACCCTCTCGATGGGGATGATAGGCAGAAAGACCTCTCGGTCCATGCAGAGTCAAGCTCGGACAGCGAGGAAGAGCCGACTTTCCGCCCCAGGACTGCGGAGCAAGAGCTGCTTCAAGAGCTTCGAAAACAGCTCAGGAGCAAAGATAAAGAGATGGCCAAGCTCTATTCGAAGATTGATGACTTAACGAACGTGGTGATGCAGCTTACTGCTCAAATTGCTCGAGCGCCTCCCAATCAGACACAAAACACTACTAATCAGCCGGGTGATGACAATCCGAGGCAGCCAATGCCTGTTCCTTTAGGACCAAGACTGGTCGAGCCGCATGAAAGCCGGCCGCATTCCGCTTCTGGGGACGCCTTGGCCCCAGATAGCACCATCCCGCTAACACAGGATCGGATAATGGATTTGGTCACCAGCAAGGTTAAAACATTGGTGGCCGAAGCCGAAGCTCAGAAAGAAATCGCCAGTAGTGGGCGGCCATATCCTGCGCAGTACGATCTGATTGAGTTCCCAAGCGGCTACGTCATTCCTAAGTTCAGAAGATTTGATGGAACGGGGAATGCAAACCAGCACGTCGCCCACTTCAAAGCATCGTGCGGAAATACAGGGGGCAATGACGCGCTCCTTCTTCGTCAGTTTGTCAACAGCTTGACCGGCGTCGCCTTCGACTGGTATGCGAGTATACCGGACGGGTCTGTCATTACCTTTGCCCAAATGGAGTCTCTGTTCCGGCAAAGGTTCATGAGTGTCAGTGATAAAATCTCCATTGCCGACCTTGTGAGGACCAAGCCGGGGAAGAATGAAAGCAACACCGACTTTATCGCCCGATGGCGCAATCTCACAGTCAAGTGCGAACCGCCGCTGGAGTAGGACCAGTCCGTCAGCCTTCTCATTGGGAACCTCAGCAATTGGATGGTCCCATTCTTGTGTACGGCGGGCCTCAAGACATTTCAGGAGCTAACCAAGAAAGTCCAAATGCTGGAACGCTCGAAGCAAGAGTCCCCGCCGGATTCTCAGAGAGACAAAACTTGGAAAGCAAGCGGGACGACAACCGTAGAAGCGGGAGTTCCAGCAGTACCAATGTCTTCAATGCCTCCGACAATGAAGAAAAGCGAAGGGCGGGCGAATCCAAAACCAACCGGTCTCGAAAGCCATTGCTGGGAGGAGATGGGCCTTCCCTAGAGGAGAAAAAGAACAAGGTTTACTCTTTCAGAAGGGACAAGGTCCGCAAGATATTTAAAGATGCCTTGAACAATGGCCTACAATTGCCGGAGTCAAAAAGACCCCAAGAAGCAAAAATGACCGACAATCCTCTGTATTGCCCGTACCACCGAGTAGTGAGCCATGCGATCGAGGATTGCTATATCTTCAAAGACTGGGTCGAGAAGCAGTACAAGGCTGGAGAGATCGAGCTGTCCAAAAGCGTGTTGGTGAACAATCAAGTTGCAACCGCCAACTTTATACAGACAGAAGTTGAAGCCTTCTGGGAGCAGACAGCTGAACCTGCTGCCCTGAAAAAAGAAACTGACTCATCGCGGCCCCCGTGGAGTACGCACATATCTAATAAGACGAAGAAGATGCTAAAGCTACTTCAGAAAGAGCCCAGGATGGAATGGGAAGGACAGAAGAAGCCTACCAGTCCAGCTGCCAATGCGGCTCCATCAGGCTCAAAATCCAAGAAGCTCAAGAAGAAGAAAAGTGCAGCTCGGCGCGAAAAAGAGTCTGCAGGGAGATCGACCATTCAAAAATATATCGATTCCCTCGAAGAATATGAACAAAAGGAAAGAACATTGATTCAATTGAAGGAGTTCTTCCCTGTACAAGCGGCTGAAATTCTGGAGGAGTTAGAAGAAGACTCCAATGAAGAGATCCCAGTAGTGACCTGCTATGCCATCCATCTTGGCAGCGACTCCGAGGATGATCTCTGTTTTCCGGAAGAGGACGAGGAGCTCACCACAAAGGCCAATCAAATCCAGCTCAGAAGCGGCAGGGCTCTACCGCAAAATCCGGGCAACTCCCCAAAAGGGAAGGAAAAACAAGTCGCTAATGAAGAAGATGGCAGAGAACCGGCTGATGAAAACATAAGTCCTTCCTCGGTGGACTATAATGTCTTGGCGCATCTCCGGAAGCTTCCGTCTCTCCTGAGCATCTACGACGCCTTGGTCCTATCTAAGGAGCTTAAAGACGTTCTCATTCACGCTCTACAAAACCCCGAGCGGTATCAGGCTCACTTTGCGGAAATTAATATGAAAGAAGCCCAGCACGCTTTGCATGCCGCCGCAGTCACATTTATGGATGAAGACTTGCTACTGGGAACGGCTGAGCATAATCGGCCGCTTTACGTGACCGGGTACAGCGACGGAGATCGAATTAATCGCATATTGATTGATCCGGGGTCCTCGGTAAACGTCATGAACTTGCGAACTCTGAAGAGTTTGTCAATGGACGTCCGACACCTGTCAAGGGAAAGGATTGTCATTCAAGGCTTCAACCAAAATTGCCAGCAAGTTCTGGGGTCTATAGCTTTGCCAATCAAATTTGGGGATCTGCAAACTGAAGCTAAGATATACGTGATCGACGCCGACACATCTTATAAGATTCTCTTGGGGCGGCCGTGGCTCCACGATTACGGCATCATTCCGTCAACTCTCCATCAATGCATGAAGTATACTAAAAATGGCGAAGAAAGACGCATTGACGGAGACATCCAGCCGTTCGGTGTGCATGAAGTCCGATATGAAGATTCTCGGTACTTTACGAACCACCAAAATGCTAAGCCACAACTGACTGAGGATAGAACGGCCCCAAGACTCAAAAGCAAATCTGCGCCGGCTATCACTTTCAAAAGCAAAAATACCCAAGTACGCCCGCATTTCGGCAGCGACACTGATGAGTCCGACGCTGGAAGCCCGTCCTTCCATAAAACTCGCCCTCATTTTGGCAGCGATACGGACGAATCTGTTACTGAAGGCCCATCTAGCAGCAAAGTCCGCCCTCATCTTGGCAGTGACACTGAAGAGTCAGAAGAAGAGGACCTGCCGTGCAACAGCTGTGTAGATCGGCCCCCCATGCAGCAAGCGAAACTACGAGAGATATTCAAAGTCGCAGAAGGGTCCCTGGCCATCACAAGGGTGCCAGAACGGATGTGCAAAGAGCTCGACACATTGTCAGTCTCTACCGTGGACCAGCTGAAAACTTTCTACGTGCCCGGGAGGAAAAATGGACAGAAGGGCATCCTGTTTTACAGGTCAAACCCCGTTGTGCACCCGGACGACCTTTCTGTCGTGTGCCTTCCCTATGAGAGAGGCATAAGAGCCGTCCTCAATCCCAGATACTATGCGCCCGAGATGCGGGAATACTTTAAGAAGTGCGGATGTCGGTTATATCAAACGGAGTCCGAAGCAAAGTTTTACGAAGGGCTATGGTATCCGCCCCAGGTCCGAGCACTCATCGATGGACGAATTCCAGATAGACGGGGCATAGGCTACATTCAACCTGATTCCAAAGCGTGCTACATGATCCATGTTGGTCAGGCCAGCGAAAGATCGAATAATGATGACGAGATAGCCGAGCCAGAAGAAGCTCCTCAAGAGCTCGAAGATGGCGGACAAGCAACCTTTGACGAGCTAACCGAGATTGACTTAGGAACGCTCGATAATCCAAGGCCGACCTACATCAGCTCGCTCTTATCAGAGGAAATGAAAGCGCAGATAATTGCCCTGCTGCATGAGTTCGTCGACTGCTTCGCGTGGACATACAAAGAAATGCCTGGCCTTTCCCCTGAAGTGGCCGTACATAAGTTGGCTATATCTCCTGATGCTAAGCCAGTCAAACAAGCTCCTCGAAGAATGAGAAGGGAGTTGGAAGAAAAGGTCATCGAGGAAACCAAGAAACTCATCGATGCCGACTTCATCAGGGAAGAGAAATATGAAGACTGGATCGCATGCATAGTCCCAGTGAAGAAGAAAAATGGGCAGATCCGAGTTTGTGTTGATTTCAGGGACCTCAACAAGGCATGTCCTAAAGACGACTTTCCGCTACCGGTCATGGAAATGATGGTCGATGACACCTCAAATTACGAACTGTTCACCTTTATGGACGGCTCGTCTGGATATAATCAGATCAAGATGTCGCCTGAGGATGAGAAGCACACAGCATTTCGAACCCCGATCGGAATATATTGCTACAAGGTAATGCCATTCGGACTGAAGAACGCAGGTGCTACATATCAAAGGGCAATGACTAATATCTTTGATGACCTAATCCATAAAGTCGTCGAATGTTATGTTGATGATCTGGTCGTCAAGACTAAAGCCAAGGCCGATCATATCCAAGATCTCAGGACCGTTCTCACCAGACTGAGGGAATACGATCTGAAGATGAATCCTCTGAAGTGCGCTTTTGGCGTGTCATCGGGAAAATTCCTAGGCTTCATAGTCCGACATCGAGGGATCGAAGTTGACCCATCAAAGATAAAGGCCATCATGGAGATGCCCCCTCCGAAGAGTCTGACGCAGCTAAGATCTTTCCAAGGCAAGCTTGCTTATATACGGAGGTTTATCTCAAATTTATCGGGGAGATGTAGGCCCTTCTCAAAGCTCATGAAGAAAGGAGCTCCTTTTATTTGGGATGCCGAATGTCAAGTAGCGTTCGAAAGCATCAAACAATACTTGTTGCACCCTCCAGTGCTGGCCGCTCCTATTCCAAATAAACCGCTGATTCTCTACACTGCCGCGCTGGACGAGTCACTCGGTGCGCTCCTTGCCCAGAATAACGAGGAGGGAAAAGAAAATGCCCTCTACTACCTCAGTCGAACTCTAGTCGGGGCGGAACACAACTACTCCCCAATCGAAAAGCAATGCCTGGCTCTAATATTTGCTGTGAAGAAGCTGAGGCACTATTTTCTCGCTCATCGGGTTATGCTGATCTCCAAGGTCGACCCGCTCAAACATTTGATGACCAAAGCAAGCCTAGCCGGCAGAATGGCAAGATGGGCTGTCATGCTACTTGAGTTTGACATAGTTTATACCCCTCAGAAAGCAGTAAAAGGGCAAGCTATTGCAGACTTTCTCGCCGCTCATCCCATACCAGAAGGGTCGCCGCTAAATTGTGAGTTACCCGATGAACAAGTGCTGCACCTCGAGGAAGATGAGCCATGTTGGGAGCTCTACTTCAATGGAGCCTCGTCAATAAGGACCTCCAGTAAATCAAGCGTCCCGGAGATAAAAGCAGGGATAGGATTGGTGTTCATCACACCATCAATGGGAACCCTACGGCGTTCTTTTGCTCTCACCGAGCCTCGGACAAACAATGAAGCTGAGTATGAAGCTCTGATAGCTGGTTTGGAGCTTGCCGTAGAAATGGAAATCCGTCGGCTACGAGTCTACGGTGACTCCCAGCTTGTCGTCAACCAAGTAAGCGGCGACTATAAGATATACAAACCCGAGTTAGCTCGGTACAGAGGTCGAGTGGTGGAACTCATGAAACGGTTCACTCATATTGAACTAATGAGAGTCCCTAGAGCGTTGAACGGAAAGGCTGATGTACTCGCTCGCTTGGCCAAGGAGCTGGCTGATCCTGACATGGACGAAATTCTGATCACAGTCAGGAGCCGGCAAATTCTACCCCCAGTCTCTCTACGAGAAGAGGAAAGCGCGGAACAGAAGAGCAGTCCTGCGGAAGAGGCTTCGATCATCCAAGATGAGCTCGATTGGAGAGAACCCTTCATAGAGTACCTCCGATACGACAAGCTGCCCGAAGAAAAATCTGCGAGGATTCAGCTGAAGAAAAGAGCTCTCCGATACGTGTTTGTAAATGACACGTTATACCGCAGGTCATATGACCAACTCTGGCTCAGGTGTCTGTCATTGGCCGAAGCCCAAAAGGTCATGAAAGATGTCCACTCGGGCGTTTGCGGTGCTCACCAATCTGGCCCCAAGATGCGACTTCAAATCAAACGGCTTGGGTATTACTGGCCCACCATGATACGGGATTGCGGAGAGCATGCAAAGAAATGTTATATCTGCCAAATTCACGGTGATTTTATTCACAAGCATCCCAACCCATTGCATCCTACAGTGGCGTCGTGGCCCTTCGAAGTTTGGGGCACCGACATTGTTGGCCCAATTGATCCTCCGTCATCTAAAGGTCACCGGTTCATACTGGCCGCGACAGACTACTTCTCCAGGTGGGCTGAAGCTGTCCCGCTAAAAGAAGTCAAGACAAAGGATATTCTGACATTCTTCCAGCATAATATTCTATACCGCTTCGGTACACCAAGAAGAATCATTTCTGATAACGGGCCTTCTTTCAAGAGCTTCAATGTCTCAAGATTCGCTACTCAGCACAAGATAGACTGGAGATATTCCTCCATCTATAATCCAAGAGCCAATGGGCTAGCCGAAGCCTTCAATAAGACTCTATGCAAGCTCCTGAGGAAAAATGCTTCAGCCAACAAGAGAGACTGGAATCTCAAACTTCACGAGGCATTGTGGGCATATCGTACCACGCACCGTACTCCAACTCAGTCCACTCCATACTCATTGCTCTTCGGAGTGGAGGCGGTCCTCCCCCTCGAAGTCGAAGTTCCAAGTTTAAGAATGACCGTTCAGCATGAGTTGACGGAGGAGGAAAACGTGCTCCTTCGACTTGAAGAACTCGATGCCCTCGAAGAAAAGAGGCTCGCGGTGCAGCAAAGTCTGGAGCTATACCGAGCCCAAATGTCATGGGCCTATGACAAGATAACCCGTCTCCGCGCTTTCAAGAAAGGTGAATTGGTGTTGGTCCTCAAAAGACCGATCATCCCCAATCGACATGCCAAGGGAAAATTCGAGCCAAACTGAGAAGGACCATACGTCATCGAGAAAGTGTTCGATGGAGGATCCTACCAACTAATAAGTGCAGAGGGAGAAAGGCCCATGCCACCCATAAATGGACGATATCTCAAGAAATACTACACATGAATGTTCCAAGTCGCAGGCGAATTGAGCACATCAGCCCTACGGTCTGGATCAGACATCCTGCAAAACCGTATACAATCCACGGGCGTAAATGACCCCTATTTCTCCCAAATCCTGCCGGTGAGACTACTTTAAAGTCCCACCAGCGGCAAAAAAAAAAGAAAAAAAAGAAGAAAAAGAAAAAAAAGAAGAAGAAATAAACGGTATGTCCAAAAGCAAAATGGGCACGGATGAAAACCCGAAAGGGCTCCGTGAGTAAAAACAGCAGGACTACCGGCGAGTCTGTGAAAACCCGAAAGGGCGCAAACTCGTGAAAAGAGATGAAATACACTCACAAAGTCCTCTCGACCTTGTGAGGAGAAAACCCCTGCGTGAGATCCTTACGACTCACAAAGGAGCAACACATTTAGGAATCCTCACGATTCCTAAGGAGAAAATACACCTGCGGGATCCTTACGACTCGCAGGGAGAAAATGCTTTTATGGGACCCTCACGGCCCATAAAATTGAAAAGCCTTAGGTGGTAGGGACCCAAACCTATCTCCTAAGCCATCGTTCCCCAACGGGCAACGGCAAATGATGAGTCGCTCCTGGCATTTCGCTTCAGTGTTAGCAGTGCTGATGCAGACCAAAAACCCAAATCCCAAGTCCTCCCAAGGCAAATGATGAGTTGCTCCTGGCATTATTCCAGTGCAGCAATGCTGATGCCAAACAAGATCCAAATTCCAAGTCCCCAAACGGCGAATGATGAGTCGCTCCTGGTATTATATTCCAGTATAGCGATGCAGACGCCAACCAGATTCCAAGTCCCATACCCCAACGGCGAATGATGAGTCGCTCCTGGTACCACATTCCAGTGCAGCGATGCAGACGCCAACAAATCCCTGAAATCTTTCCGGCCCTACGGTCTGGATCATACATCCTGCAAAACCGTATACAATCCACGGGCGTAAAACAATCCCGATCTCTCCAAAAAAAAAAGAGAAAAGGAAGAAGAAAAAAATAATAAAAAAAAGGGTATGTCCACAAGCAAAATAGGGCACGGAGGAAAACTCGAAAGGGCTCCGTGAGTAAAAAACAGCAGGACTGCCGGCGAGTTTGTGAAAACCTGAAAGGGCGCAAACTCATGAAAAGGAGATGAAATGCACTCTCAAAGTCCTCTCGACTTTGAGAGGAGAAAATTCCCGCGTGAGATCCTTACGACCCACAAAGAAGCAACACACTTAGGAGTCCCCACGACTCCTATGGAGAAAATACACCTACGAGATCCTTTCGACTCGTAGGGAGAAAATGCTTTTATGGGACCCTCACGGCCCATAAAATTGAAAAGTCTTAGGTGATAGGGATCTAAACCTGCCTCCTAAGCCATCAATTCCCAAATTCTCTCGGGGCAAATGATGAGTTGCTCCTGGCATTATTCCAGTGCAGCAATGCAGATGCCAAACAAAAACCAAAATCCCAGAATCCTCTCAATGACAGATGATGATTCGCTCCTGGTACCATATTCCAGTATAGCGATGCTGATGTCAACCCAAATCAAAATCAACAAGTCAACTTCCACTCCGACACCGCAGAAAGCGGAGCAAGTCAGAATCCAATCTCGACACCGCAAGAAGCGGAGCAAGTCAAGTCTACCCCTGACACTGCAAGAAGCAGAGCAAGTCAAATCAAGCACCGACCGTCCAAGTCGCTAAAAGGGCAGCACCGACCGTCCAAGTCGCTAAAAGGGCAGAACCGACCATCCACGTCGCTAAAAGGGCAGCACCGACCGTCCAAGTCGCAAAAAGGGCAGAACCGACCGTCCACGTCGCTAAAAGGGCAGCATCGACCGTCCACGTCGCTAAAAGGGCAGCATCGACCGTCCACGTCGCTAAAAGGGCAGCATCGACTGTCCACGTCGCTAAAATGGCAGCACCGACCGTCCAAGTCGCAAAAAGGGCAGAACCGACCGTCCACGTCGCTAAAAGGGCAGCATCGACCGTCCACGTCGCTAAAAGGGCAGCATCGACCGTCCACGTCGCTAAAAGGGCAGCATCGACCGTCCACGTCGCTAAAATGGCAGCACCGACCGTCCATGTCGCAAAAAGGGCAGAACCGACCGTCCATGTCGCAAAAAGGGCAGAATCGACCGTCCACGTCGCTAAAAGGGCAGCACTGACCGTCCACGTCGCTAAAAGGGAAGCAACGACCGTCCAAGTCGCTAAAAGGGCAGCACCGACCGTCCAAGTCGCAAAAAGGGCAGCGCAGGATTCCTACAAAGCGGGAACCAGATAACTCCAGGCCAGGGAAAACGTCTATCACGGACACTTCGTCTCGGAGACATGTCAAGCAACGACCGTCCATGTCGTAAAAAGGGCAGTGTCAGCTTCCCAAAAAGCGGGAACTAAATCAGGTCGCCTCCAAGTAAAAGAAGATCCATCAATTTCATGCACACAACCCACATACGTGGTGTGCATTTATTGATGGGGGGCAATTTGTTGGGGTAAAAATTTACACCCCGGTTGACCAAGTCAAAATAAAAGTCAACCCCAATCCAAGTGGGCCCAAGTCCAGATCCAGTGGGCCCATGCCCGGGTCGAGCCAGAACATGAAGCGGCCGGCCTCCCCCCATGACAAGATAAAAATTTTGTAATAAATAATTTTGTTGTATTTCTTTTATTTTATTTTATGGATAAATGTAAGAAAAATAGGCATAAAGCCAAATTTTTGTAAAGCCCATGGCTTATGTGCAAAAAGAAATGGCACATGAGCCATGGGATAGGCAAAATGCCATTTTGTGAAGCCCAAGGGGCTATGTGTAAAATGTATGGCCTATAAAGGCAAGAATAATGAAATATCCCAACAACTTTTTCTCTCTCCAAAAAAGTTTCAGATCTGAGATCTTTCTTCCTTCTTCAAGGTTCCAAAACCTTCTTATTTCTTTTGAATTAAATCAAGAGTTTTACTCTTCCTTTGTAAAAACTAAATAGTTTTCCACCACAAAACCCATTAAGGGGAACTCAGATCTGCAATCAGATCTCAAAAAGAAAAGATTTTTAAATCTCACATCTCTTTATCTCCAAGATCCAGCCAGCAAGAGGAAGAAGAAGAACCCCTTTCACTTAACACACAAAAAAAGAATACACTCAGGAGTCCAACTCCTCTCTGATTTCTCTTCAGAGAAATCTTTTTTTTTTAGGCTAAAAGCCTCTTTTTCTCGCCGGCGCTCAAGCGTAGAGTGCCCACGTGCTGACACGTGGCGCGCTTGTGCTCAAGCGCTCGCGCTCGAGCGCAAAGCGCCCGCGTGCCGACACGTGGCGCGCTTGTGCTCCAGCGCAAGCGCTTGAGCGCAAAGCGCCCTCGTGCCGACACGTGGTGCGCTTGCGCTCAGGCGCAAGCGCCCGAGCGCAAGTCGCCCTCGTGCCGACACGTGGCGCGCTTGCGCTCAAGCGCAAGTGCTCGAGCGCAAGTGCTCGAGCGCAAGTTGCCCTCATGCCGACACGTGGCGCGCTCGTGCTCCAGCGCTCTGCGCTCGAGCGCAAAGCGCCCTCGTGCCGACACGTGGCGCATGGCGCTCCAGCGCTCGAGCGCAAAGCGCCCTCGTGCCGACACGTGGCGCGTTGCGCTCCAGTGCTCTGCGCTCGAGCGCAAAGCGCCCACGTGCCGACACGTGGCGTGCCGGCGCTCAAGCGCCTAGGCGCTGGCCCCACGCATCCTTTGGATGTCTTTTTCCCCTTTATTTATATATACATGTATATATATACATATGTATACAAATGTACACATACACATACTCCGCGACACTGTCCCTGTTAGAAAAAAATTTCTAACGGGGCGCTGCCCCGCACCCCGCAAGGGGGCTGCTAGCCCCCTTGACCCCCAGCCCGCTATCCGGGTAGCGGGACCCCCGTAAAAACTCTGCGTGGCTCCCGATATATTCAAACCCCCCTCCAAAACAACACACACGCACACTGCACATTGAGTTCGCATGACCAGTTTAACCCGTTAATCGGAGGTTCCCTCGCCCCAAAGGCGAGGGGTAATTAACGGCAGCTTAGTCCGCGGCTGCCGGAGATTTGGATCCCCACAATCATTAAACTCCAGCCTACCCTAGGCAGGGGGAATCTGTAGTACGCCTGACAAGCGTGCGCGTATTCCCATCTCAATGGGGTGATGAAAAACACCCTACAACGCCCATACTTGCGCATATACATATTGTGCCTGCATAGATAACTGATTTTATTGGGAAATTGGGAACCGCATGTTATATTTTAAAAAAAACTGGAATCATTTAAAAGAGCGGTTTTCCCTTAATATGTCATATCACTGTTCCATGTTGCATGAGTTACGGATATGCCTACATCTCTATTATATGTCGCATACGTCATGCTATATGATTTTACGCATTGAGATATGCTGTTTTCATGAGATTTCTGGATTTGAGAACCGTGGACATTTTAAAAGAGATTATGTGTTGTTTTAAAAACCCGGTTTCTCTTGATATGATATTTCAGTGCGTCCACCATGCGTTTTCTCGGTTCTGAGACGTGTGACATGTGAAACCCGATTCGAGGAGGCGGATGAGGCCGATTGCGGGTACATGGTGGACCCGGTATGGTACCCGGGGCAAGAAAGGGATGTTGTGTATACAGACGGTGAGCCTGGCAGAGGGACTACTACCTACCGGTGATAGTATTTGGGCTCGGCGGATATCCGGAGGATACCGACCGGAGTCGAGAGATGATATGGGCCAATCCGGACTGACGGAGCCCGTGGGCCGATCCGGACTGACGGAGCCCGATATATGAGGATTTTCATGCCGATGCTGGGCACTGTTTTCATGATATTTTCGAGTGTCGATGCTAGGCACTCAGGTTCCATGATTTTGATGTGTTGCGAGGGACACCGTTGATTTATATCCTCATACTTTCATGCACGCTCTTTTATGATGTTTACGTGCATGCATACATTGATTACATGGATGGACGAGATCCACATCCATACATACCTTGATTATACTGTTGGATGTTATCCACATGCTTATAGGCATTGACTACCTTGTTGGCATACATACCGACCCGGTCACCCTAGATATCATAGTATTTACCTTTATGATATTGTTGACCTAGGAGTCATTATTTATTCGATTTCTACTTGTCGATATATTTCTATTCACGAGTTGGCAACTCACCCCCGTTGTGCCACAGTTCTTACAGGTTGCCCGCTTGGATCAGTAGCGGCTTCGCTGGCACACAGTCGCATCCGGGTGTTTTGCACTAGTAGGCGAGACATTTGTATCGTACCCACTCTTGTATCTATATTTCATTATTGTATCTAGTTAACTCCATCAATCAAATTTAGTAAATTGTATAAGTAATGAGACTTAGTGGGATTGTGGTTGCGAGACTTAGAGCGAGGGGTTTTTCGCTACTTGTGATATTTATGTCTTACTTTCCTTAATCTTTTGTGGTGAACTTCGCCGTTGGGCGTCGTATACTTATTTTTACTGTATTGCGTGGTTGTGATCCACCGTTTGGCGAAGAGCTAGCTCCCGCTTGGGGATGCCTTTATCATTATTATGTATTTGTGGTTTTGGATCAAAATATACAAAGGAGGTGCTGCCAAAATTTTTAAAAGACGAAACACGTTTTCGAATTAGTAAATTTCACTTGCATCATTCATGTTCCTTTTCTATGCATTAAGAAATCTCGATTTCAATATACCTTTATTTCAAAACCTCACCTCCTTTATTTTTCTTAAAAGGTTTAGATTTCTGGGTTTCAGCTTACTTGAATTCCGTTACGCCTTTAGACGTTGCGTGATTCAAGTGCTGGTCACGAGCTAATATTTCGGGTCTTGACATATACGTTTCTAGACCCCGACGAGGGGCGGTGGCCGGTCTTACAAGCCATTGGTATTGAGTCACTTAAGATAGTTTACAGGTGTTCACTGGAGGTGAGTATTGTTAGGAATATGTATGCCCTAAAGGCCATTATTGTACATGTGATGTATATTATAGTGGATGCGTAGACATATATATAAAGGACTTTCTTACTCGACATGATAGTATGCTATCTGGTTACTCTTTATCTTAACATGTTGACTAGTTTTCTTTACTGTCTTGCTCTCACATATTGATAAAGCCCTTAGGATATGTACTTGACTATCGGGATTATGATGAGATCATACTAGTGGGGCCAGGGTGGTCCAAAAGTACATCCGTTAATCAGTTCCTAGTCGTGGGAATATCGAGACTAGGGCATCGATATTCCAGAGTAGACTAGTGTGTACGTTTCTTGTCCCTTAGAGGGCGATGGTTGATCTCACAACCATTAGTGTGTGACATCAAAGATTGTACACATGTGCTCATTGGAGAATGGGTACACCGAACAGGACCCGCCGAGGATCCCTAGTTGGTAGTATACCTATCATCAGATAGCAGTCCTCTGGTGACACTGGTACAGATTAGTCTGTAGACCTGAGATCGTCATAGAGCTTGTGTGGCTCCCACTGTGCTTTGATTTCCTCCCTACCACGGCTCAAAAGAGTCGTGCAAATATGTGGATTTTGGATACAGTCCCGAGTCACATGGAGGTAATGAGCGATAGGAGGGGTTTTGTCTCTCCCGGTATTGGGAGTTGATGTTGCGCTATGCTCGATTGGCTATAACTAAAAATCCCTGGCCAGGGTTGCTGAGATTTACTGATAAGAGTTATCAGTAGTTTCTCAAACTGTTATGAGCCAATCATCGGCATGACTTATCGAGTTAATGGGGTCTGATGTTTACCACCCCTAGACTTTATATGCGACATATCAGACGAAGGGACCGGACTGTACGGTAGTGTTACTGATAGGCTTCATGGAAAGTATGGAAAGTATGGACGAGCTTGCTTGTTGATCTTCATATCGCTCAATACCCGGGTAGCCGTTACGTCCAGCTAGTACCACTGACGGCTTGTAGGTGACTGATGTGATCATCACCTACTGCTGGCGTATTGACGAGTCTTTAGAGTCTCATATAGAAGTTTCCTGGTTCAAGCGAAATGAAGTAGGATACATATGTGATATGTGTGTGGGCCTGATTAAATACGAGTATGTGATACCGTATTGTAATCTGGCAGTTATCTGTTATCGGTTAGGTTATATGTGATATAATCAGATTGTCGAATCAAGTGTTGATTTGATAATGTGATAAACATATAAATGATATTAGTCGGTCATATGTGATATAACCGGATTATTAGATTAAGTGTTGATTTAATAATATGATATAAATTATATGTGATATAATTATATCTTAACTAATATCATTAGCTCACTAATTGCTTTATTAAAGTGTGTGTGTGTGTATTAATGTATATTTGATATATATAAATATATATATTATTATATGAAGCATGGCATGTTTTTCTTTTTTGAGAAAATAGAAAAATAAGGTGCAAGTTGTGGAGATATTTAAGGAATGGGCAAGGCATGGGTTTTATTTTTTGTATATTACTCTTGACTCACCGTTCAAGCATGGTTGCAATTTATTATTGCATTTTATTCCATTCTTGAATAAGTGAGGAGATAGATATTCATTTTCTCATTCTATGCTTGCATACACTCTCTCTTGAGTTCATGCCTTAGCCATTTTTGAGCTCTTGCTCGCTACAATTTTCTTCACCTCACCTCCAAGTTCAAACTCTCACATGTGATGTGAATCATTGAACTTGTGAGAACCCTAGGGAGCAAATTAAACCCCTACTTCACCATCTCACATTAGATTAGCAATTTGATGTGGAGTGTTGCCTTCACTAATGAGATTAGTGAAGGGTTAGCTTGAGCTTGTGGACTTTGGGTGGATCGTCTTTGGCACGAAGATCACGAAGGAGATTCTTTCATCTTGAAGAGGAGCCTAGTGGAGTCACGTGGACCACAACCCGGAGCTATAGAAGAGAAGGACTCGATCTACAATGGTATAACCTTCTTTACTTCTTATAGTTTTAAGATATAAAACTTAAAACCCTAATATTCTAGCAATGATCTTGTATAGTCTAACTTAGCACCTAATAAAAATTAAAATTTGGCATGTTTGATGCTACTAAAATCTCATGGTGATGTTAGGGTCGACATTCATGGTATCAGAGCCAATCTAGAACATTAGGGTAGACTATCATAGCTTGTAGTGACGTTAGAAATCCGCCGTTTTTGTCGCGCAAAAACTGCCGATAAAAACAGTTTCCAAAATGATGTTTTGAGTTGTTTACACACCCCGAGGGCTCCCGGTTTAAACCGAGAAGCCGCGGGGTGGAGCGTGTGCATCTCGGGGACACCTCGGGGGGGGACCAGAGGCCGGACCAACACCCTAAGACCACCACAAGGTGGCCTTGGGGGTGGGTGACCCGAGAGCACCCTAACTGGGTGCTCTCGGGTCTGCCTTCCCTTAGGGGACACTTCAAGGTGGCCCCTAGGGGTGGGTACCCCCCTGAGGCCACCCATTCGATAGTTAATTTTGGGATCTTCGCCTCCGTGAAGATTCGGGCAGGTTTCGAGTTCGTTTCGACTCCCGGATTGGCTTAAAACGATCGATTTTGGAACTTTAGCTCACTGGATTTTTCATGTCTTGGTAAAATTTGTTTAGTTTGCTAATTGCGTATGGAATTTTAATGTCGTTGTTACTTTACAAGCTTTGTGATGTGTGATATAATTATTAGAATCCGGATTAATTAGTTTTATGAAAAGTAGTTAGTATATCGTAAACCTAGCCGTTTTGTCTCAATTGATCGATTGCCACGAAGTTTTGATTCGTATGTAACAACCCTAAATTTCCTGTACAATTTTTTCAAAAATCTATAAAGGGGTATTTTAGCCTGAGCACAAGATATAAGTAATTATTTTGCTTTTTAATTATAAGTTAAAAGAATGTAACAACTCCATTTTTAGTGTATAAAATTTGCTTAAAAATCAATGTATACTTGGGGTATTTACATTTACTGTTATTACTTTAAATAATTAATTAGCTCCATAATTACAAGAAAGAGCTTGTAGCTCATTGGTAATACCTTGTACTGCTGAACCAAGCTACCAGAGTTCAAATCCTATACCTCACATTATTTTTAATATTGTTTTATTTTGAAATTTTTAGAAGTTCAAGAGTCAACACGTGATAACTTCCAAAAACCCCACTACACCCCATAAGTTAAATATACCAGCGAGTATACCAACAGACCAGCCACCCCCTGCCCCTCTGACTCAACCCGACTCGGCCGGCGCCGCCGGCCGGACGGACGAGTCCCCAACTGAGAAATCCTGGCTCTTGGGCTTCTGAACCCCCCTGCACACTCCATTTAATTAGATCGTTTCCAGAGTGCTCTTAATACCCCATTTAATCTATTTTTAATGAATTTTAACATTTTTTTTTACATTTTTTCAATTTAACCCTTCATCTACCCTAACCCTATAAATACCATCCCTACACTCTACTCCCTCATCCCAAACCTCTGAGCCAACTCTCAAGAATTCTCTAGAAAACCCTAGTGTGCATTCGAAGTGAGCAAGAGGCAAAGCGCCGACGAAATTCCGACTACGACTCTAGGAGCTCCCGGCGACGAAACGACGCACCGGAAGCTACGTTCATTCCATCTCCCTCTTGTCTAGTTCGCAACCCGTAAGTCCCAATTCTATCTTCCTTATTCTTTTCTAAAAATACGGAATTTCAAAAACCCGACGCAATCAGAATAAATCCGATTTCCGATTCGGTTTCTTCCTAAAACTCACATTTCTTTAATACAATTATACTTAAACCAATTCATGTTGACTATTAAACACCAACCAACCATATTGAACAAGTTCTATTTCAAAAGAAATTGCTATTACCATTTTACCGTATTTTTCATTTAAATACCATATAGTTTCATTTCGCTATTCCAACATCACAAAACCTGCTATACCTTTAAGTAGATCACGAGGTAATGACCTACCTCCTCACACACTCATATGCAACATAGCACGACACCCTCAGGAACATAGAATACGGGAAAATGACACTTTTTCATTTAAATACCATTACTATTAAAACCGTTTTCCCTTAATGATTAGTATTTATACAAATCTTTGCAAAGCGCAGCTACAACCCATTTAGGGAACCCGTTCGGGATGGTGTGGATTATCGCACATTCTCGGGCTTAGTAGTGCGAGATGCAGACCTCCGCAAGGAGTATTCGGTCTCGAAAGATTTAAAATACGACATCTTAAGAAAAACGAGATTTCTAGAATATAATATATATACTAAAATTATTTTCATATAAATATATGTATATGTAACATTAAAATATTTATTTTGAATTATTATAAATATTCCAACTCTTTTCAAAAATCACAAGAATCATTTACACTAAAATACCATGAATTCCATACAAATCAATATTACAAATAAATACCTTTTATTATGAATTTAGGATATTCTTATTAGAAATATCACATTTATAAAATCTACATTCATTACAACTCTAAAGACGATAATAAATACTTGGGGTGTATTTTGAAAACTATACAAAGTATTTTTACATAAACCCCCCTCAAGTTCTATAAATTACCTTAAGGACCCTAGTAAACATAGGTTTAAGCGGGACCAATCTCTTGAGCCTCAGGGAGCCGGAGAAGTGGGTGCTTGCCTATCTAAGGTAGACAAATTAACAACGGTGTTATCAATACGATAATCGTCTTTGAAAAAGACACAAATCCTGCCGCCCATGTGCAGCGGTTACCGATAACATCAAAACAATCAGGATTTCAATTTACTTTTCTAATTGTCTGACTCAGTTTGAGTCTCAGTATAATCTGACTTGAATATGATTCAAGTACAATCTACAATCTACAATCTACAATATTACAATTCAACATGAATCCATTATTCCATATATTCAATCTATCAATTTGACTAAACCGAACCATGGATATACATTCCATTTACATGATTATACAGTTACATCCATGATTCTACAGTTACATACATGATTCTCCAGTTACATCCGTTTACTGATATCATGGTCTCGGTCAGTCATCCAATTATACAATCTATACAATTTACAATACAAGACAATACAATACAACAATACAATCAAGATAACACTACGGGGTTAAGGGGTAGACTGGTACGGAAGGTGTTAAAAGTGGCACGAGACTGCAAGATTTAAGACACCTAACCGTATCCAATTGCCGTTGTTCCGGGTTGTATAACGGAGCCTTGTACTCTATATTCCGTTTACCCTGGTCTCTAGCATATAGAGACCCCTCTCGTATACACTGGCATCCTTCTGTACCAAGCTACAAACAATATCGTTAACACAACATCATAACAATATAATACAACTTTAAAAGCTACCTCTTATTCTGTCTATTCTATACCCTCTTATCTTTAGGACTTACCGAGCGATCTGTGCGCTGACGACATTCTCTTTCTTTCTTCTTGGAATGTCGTCAGGTGATCTGGACATGTCAGAGATTGAGCCCTCTGCTGAAGACTTGGACCAATTCAGTGAAGACCCCGAGCTTTAGTTCATTGTACACTTTCCATTCAATACTTTTCATTTCTGTTATGCATTGTTTAGGCATTGCTTTATTTCAGTTGTATTTACTTTTCCATGCATTGTATAGAAAGAATGTGAATAAATAAAGTTGTTGTTTTTATTATACCTTGCCTCTTGTGCATTTACTTTATATTACTTGGATACTCTTAGCGTATTTACTTCACAGTAAATACGTAGCGGCCTCGTCACGTCCTCTGCCCGTATACTGGGAATCAGGGCATGACATCGTATCAAAACTCCGTCGCAATTGCGTATTGTACGCGATCACTAAGTCAGGAATCTTATTGAATTATCCGACAACCAATTGAAAAGAGTTTTCAATTTGAGACTAAAATGTAAGTTTTATAAGTTAGGCATGAAATCCGGAATATGAGATATTCCGGGTTTATGATGTCTAAGGATATTGCGAATTCTAATTATTGTAGTTTTCTGTTTTCTTTTCTGCGACCCTAAGTATAATATGTGGGGTATCCCAATCTTGTTGTTATATGTCAACAACTTTTAGGGATACGCATATTTTCTTATGTCGATGATATGTGATATCATGTGTTGCTGTTGATATAATTTATTGGATCGCCATGAAAGAATAGCCGGGGGGTTCTATGTGAGATGAGAGTTTTTATTTTCATTCATGTAAAATCCGTATGTAATATTCTTTTATTGGGGCACTTCCGGGTTGAGGATGATATCACCATTGTTGTATATTATTTACTTTTCCGCATTAGGATAGACCCAAGGCGGGGAGCACAAGTAACCGGGTTCTAGAGTCCAGTGGGAGACCATCTCAAGGAGTTGGGACCGGGCCTCCTAACTCTAGAATTGACAGGGTTACTTACCGCTCTCATAGGGGTCTAGGGATGTGGGTTTGACTATTCATCACGACCGTGGAATCCTTGTTTTACATTACTGGCTAAATTTAAAACACGGACATTCTAGTATATCCAATATTTCATATATTGCTTCTGCTGCTTGATTCTGTGATGTTGATCATATAACTGCGTGAGACGAATGTACTATTATATATAATAAACGTTGCTTATGTTTTGCAACCGCGCTAGTCCAGCACCCGCTCTGCCGGTTGTTAAGTAACCTAATAGTGCATGACGAGACCCCGTGGCGAATGCGGATGGCGTAAGCGTACGTTCTATTTTCGTTTCATTTTTTTGTAATGTTTAGGAAACATTAATTGATGGGACTTTATTAATGAGATTAATGAAAAGAAAGAAACCAAAAAATATTGTAGAATCAAATTTTTAAAAAGGGTAGCTCTAGTTCTTGCTTTGCATAGTGGTATTCCTTGATGAATATCCAACACCTCATACGATGAGGAAAGAGCCGAGATCCCTTCACCGGGAATGACCTCTTTAGCGAGACAAGCAAATGCTACAACCCACTCGGTTTTTTTTTGACAGCTTCTCTAGTTCTTGCTTTGCATAGTGGTATTATTGAATATCTAGCACCTCATTCGATGAGGAAAGAGCCGAGATCCTTTCACCGGGAGTGACCTCTTTAGCAAAACTAGTAAAATCCTAAAAAACACTCCTTTTCAAAAACATTAGATTCTACAACGATATCAAGTTCATTACGCTCATGGTTTTCTTAAAAACCCTGTGTAGCCCTCCGTCATTTCAGATAAGTACTATTTAGTATTCATGCTACGTTTGTTGACCTTAGCCAAGGCGTAGTGTGCGGTGACTAATTAGTGCTTGTCTGCAGCATGTGATGCGATTGGATTAGGGTAGTCGTGCGGCTTTGTTGACCTTAGTCAAGGGTCGCATGGGTGGGTTTGATTCAATCAAGAAATGACGGGTTAAACTTGGCTAGCACTTATGATTTGTTGACCATAGCCAAGGTCATAAGTTGCTAGGGGTAAAAACCATTATCGGGAATTTCAAGTGTTGAAATTTGCAATGAGATTGCATACATTCTATGTGATAGTTGGATCCCGATATTCACTGCGAGTAAGAGTTACTCCTGGAAGAATTTTGCACTTTACAATTAGCTAATCCAGTAGGTGCCTAGAAAGGTGTCAACGGGGTTATGCCTATAGAAAAACGAGGTTTATTATAATTAGGTCCGTGCGAAAGCACGGATAACCTCCCTCGGAGTACTGATACCTGCCTGGCTGAACGATTGGCGAACCTGTAAGGTGTAATTAATCCCGGCTAATCTTACCTTTTAGGGTTTGAAGGAAGATTTGATAAAAAACAGTGGGAGCCATCCTGATTAGTTAAGATAATAACCAATCTAATCTTGCAAAGAGCGCACGCAAACGCGTTTCCTTCTCTCTCTCTCCAGGCAGCAATTAATGTCACGCCTTAATCAAGATAATAATATGGATGTATTGACCGAACCTCCTTTTATACAGGTCTAGGGAACGTTGGTCCCGCTCTATCTTATGACTGTCATAAGTCTGAGCAAGGGATAGGGGAATATCAGGATTCCCATGCCTCCCGTGCAAAGAAACAGCATATTGATGCATCTTCTTCGGGTGTGTTCGTTACCGAGAACTGTTTCTCAGTTTGTTCTACGTCTTGGGTATTGGATACCGGATTAGGATCCTACGTATGTAATTTGTTACATGGGCTAAAGAAAGGTAGAGAACTGGGAAATGGTGATAAATCCCTAACAGTAGGGAATGGTGCAATTGTTGCAACCAAGGCAGTTGGCGATTATCACCTTATATTACTAACTAGTAATATATTAATTCTGAACGACTGTTACTGCGTACCAAAGATGATGTGCAACATTATATCGGTTTCTTTTCTAACTAAAGAAGGATATAATCTCACATTAGAGGATAATGTTATGAACATTTTCCAGAATCAAGTGTTGATTGGATCTGGTACGTTATGTAACGGTATATACGTTCTTAATCAAATTACAGTTCTTAACGTACAGAATACAAACAAGAGGAAAAGTTCAGAAATGAACGAAGCCTTCTTGTGGCATTGTAGACTATGTCATATCAATGCGACAAGATTGGCTAAGTTGCATAGAGATGGATATATGAATCCGTTCGAATTTTCATCTTATGAAACTTGCCAGTCATGTCTCAAAGGCAAGATGACCAAAACTCTGTTTACTGGACACGGAGAAAGAGCTACTGAACTCTTAGGACTGATACATAGTGATGTATGCGGTCCAATGACTACACATGCCAGGAATGGTTTTTCGTACTTCATTACATTCACCGATGACCTCTCAAGGTTCGGACATGTGTTCTTGTTGAAACACAAGTCTGAAGCTTTTGAGAAATTCAAGGAATATAAGTGCGAAGTTGAAAACCAGACGGGCAAAAGTATTAAAATCCTACGATCTGATCGGGGAGGAGAATACTTGAGCGGGGAATTCCGTGATTATCTAAAAGAGAATGGGATTCTCTCTCAGCTTACTCCTCCGTATACGCCATAGCACAACGGTGTATCGGAGCGGAGAAATCGCACCCTATTAGACATGATGCGCTCTATGATGAGTACTGCTGAGTTACTTATTTCTTTTTAGGGACATGCGCTTGAGACAACTGCATACCTATTGAATAGAATTCCAACCAAATCAGTGCCTACCACTCCATATGAGATATGGAATGGGAAGAGACCATTTCTTAAACGAGTTAAGATATGGGGTTGTCCGGCCTATGTTAAAAAGCAAAATTCGGACAAGCTCGAGGCAAGGTCTGTTTTGTGAAAGTTTGTGGGATATCCAAAGGATTCCTATGGATATATCTTCTACCATATTAAGGAACAAAAGGTGTTTGTTGCTCAACATGCCAACTATTTGAAAAAGGAATTTCTTGTGAGAGAAATTAGTGGCAATGAGGTAGAACTGGAAGAAGTTCCAGCAACACAAACTACAACTGACAATTTAGTGGAACCGGAGGATCCAATAGTACCCAACGAACCCCAGCCACTCCACAGATCTAGTAGGGTTCCTCATCCACCTGAGAGATACTACGGTTTTCTCGTAGACAGTGGGAGCGAGGATTGCATCATGGAAGATGATGACCCAACTAGTTTCGAGCAGGCCATCATGTCACGACCCAAAGTTTGGCCCGTGACCGGCACTTAACCACGTAATGTCTACAGGCGTAACGCGACTAAGTGAACCGAAAACCCAAAAACCAAACCAATAAAAGTATAGAGTGTTTAAGTTTTAAAATGGAAGCATTTAGAAGTAAAAATAAATCTTAAGTAAACGATCACCAAGATAGTAATATACGACGCCGTAGCGAAGATCAAGAGTAACAAGTGGGAACATCACAGATAGAATAAACTGCATAAGTAAAATCGGCTCACAACGAGCTCGACACCAGAATACCAATAATATACATCATCGTTCTCACACTGTCTCTAAGTCGAGTACATATATGGTAGATGGAGAATACTAGATACAACAATGTACATAACTGAAAGATAAACAGATACCGCACAAAACCCACCTATCTGCAAAAGAGCTAGTACACAACTGTAGGGGTATCTATGTCAAAAGATGCAAGAACGCAGCCTGCCGCGACTACTCCGAAGGGCAACCTGCAAACACTATGGCACAACGGGGGTGAGTTGCCAACTCGTGAATAGAGATAACATATAAAGGTAATCGCGAGCATGCACGTACTACGCTACTCTATCATATGCCAACAGATGATATCAATGCTTGATAAACAGTATGTGCAATAATCATGCATGTGCTCTATCAGGTAATATAACTACAGGATGAGATACAATAATGAATGCTGAGCATGGGAAGTATAACATCTACACGGAATGTCAACGTGGAATATGTAGTCGGTGTTCATCAATGCACCCCAAATCCCAACAACCCAGACGCCGGCACTCCCATCGGCCCTCAAATCCTGTACATCACCGAGAATCACGAGTGCCCAACATCGGCACCCAAATATCATAAATACTCGTGTCTAGCATCGACACGCAAATCTTCCTATATCGGGCATCCGTCAGTCCGGGTCAGCCCCCCCTCTCTCATATATCTATCGGGCATCCGTCAGTCCGGGTCAGCCCTCTCTCTCATATATATCGGGCATCCGTCAGTCCGGGTCAGCCCTCTCTATCTCATATATATCGGGCATCCGTCAGTCCGGGTCAGCTCTCTCTATCTCATATATATCGGGCATCCGTCAGTCCGGGTCAGCCCTCTCTATCTCATATATATCGCTCTAGCACCGAGAAAACATAGGGTGGACGCACCGAAATATCATATCAAGGGAACCGGGTTTTTAAATGATTACATATTTGAAATAGCCACGGTTCCCAAATCCAGAAATCACATGTAATCCAAACCAATATGCAAGTCAATGTGATGTGATATGTGCATCAAGTATGAATATCATGTCAAGTCACATAAATATGAGCTACAACATAATGATCCGATGTGATATATGCATCAAGTATGAATATCATGGAAATTCTACAGCGTGAGTGTCATGGCAATTACTAACGGTGTGTGTGTAGCATGCAGGATAATGCTCGTGCAATATGAACCGTTAGTAATGGTGCGGTGTTCTATCAATTCTAGTTTATATACATATATCAGGAAATGTGGTATGCACTAAATAGTAGCCATGAACAGTCAATGTATGGAAATATAGCTACAAGATCCTATCAGCCCTGACGTAGAACGCCATGCGGGCGATATCCCCGTAGATGTTAAATCTACTCACCATAGTCTCTCGCTAGGTATAGCCGATGACTTATTTTCCCTTCTTCGCGGCATCCGTCGCACTCACCTGCGAACCTAGAATTCCACAGAATATCACGCATATGCTCAAAACCATACAAACACGACATCTAAGGTCAACTAGAAACCCGTGTCGCAAACCAAGCGCGTGTGTGCGCGATACGCTAAAACGTGTGATTACGCGCCTGAAACTACCCCGACGCGTTGCGATACGCAGAAATCCCAAACCTACACACGTATCACGCGTGTCGCGAAGGTTTAAAATACGAGAAATAGGTATATAGCTCCAGATTTTTCTACAGCAAGAATTAAATAAAATTATACATGCCATGAGTCTAAGGGTTGCAGCAGACACCAATAGAGCCAAACCCCAACCCAATCCCTCCCCATCTGGCCGCAATTTGCGGCCAAAATCAATATTTCGGTGGCCACTGTACGGAATTTGGGGGTCGGGTTCTACCTGGGGGATCAGCACCTAACAACTATACTGCAGTCATCTTAAAATTATTCTGAACTCACTGGGTCGATAGCAGTTTACAGAAAGTCAAAATTTGCTTAAAAACGATGAATTTTCATCAAATTGGGATGCGGTGGTATTTTAGTGCAATTGGGGGCTAAGCTAGGTTAACATGGCCCTAATAACACTCCATCAACTTACTAAAACCAGTTCATACATCACTTGGTCAAGTTTCCCCCTAATCACCACATATCGCACTAAAACGCACGAAAAATCACTAATTGAAGCTAAGCTATACTAATTAAGCAAACTAGGGGGTAAGTTCAAGAAGTATACCCCACACTCGACCCTAGGGAGCTGGAGGAAGAAGAAGATGTGGAGGGAAGGAGCTGCAGCTGGAGTTGTGGCTGCTGCTGCTGCTAACTGCTGCTGCTGGTGCTACTTGCTGGCTGCTGCTGTGCTTGCTTCAGCTGCTGCTGAGCTTGCTTCTGCTGTTGCTGAGAGGGGTGTGTGTGTGTGTGTAAGTGTATGAGTGAGAGGCTGAGAGAAACAACACAATAATGGGAGGAAAAGAAAAGATAATCCCCAAGGTCAACCCCTCCACTCTCTCTCTTCATTAAATGCAAGCATGGCTTTTGCCATGATGCATTCTCTCTCTCTCATTCTCACCAAGTCAACACTCCAAAAGGAAATTCAAATTAAAGCAACCATCCATTAACCAAATAAATTTAATTAAAACCCAAAAGACTTAATCCCCATGATTAAACCCACCATGGTTGCTAATCATGGTATTACCTCATTTTAAAACCCTAGTTTACATGCATATGTGTGTGCAAGCCTAGGAAAATTCTAGAAAAATATTTATTAAATTTGGAAAAATATTTGAAACCCAATTTGGTAAACTTTTTATTAAAAACCCTTTATTTAAATATAATTAGCCACTAAACACATCCTAAGGTGTTACAATCTCCCCCCTTAAAAGAAATTCGTCCCCGAATTTGGAAATATAAAGCTACGCATACCTTCAAAGAGATGAGGGAACTTGTTCCGCATCTCGCCCTCGGCTTCCCAAGTGATCTCTTCGCCACTCGGGCTGCGCCAAAGCACCTTCACTGATGGCAAGACCCTCGATCTAAGTTTCTTCACCTGCCGGTCCAATATCACGACTGGCTGCTCGGTGAACGAAAGGTCGCGCTCGAGCTGAACGACCTGATGCTGAATCATGTGCGAAGGGTCATGTAGGTATCTGCGAAGCATCGACATGTGGAACACGGGGTGAACATCTGGGAAGTCGGGTGGAAGAGCCAAACGATAAGCCACTGCGCCCACACGCTCGAGGATCTCGAAGGGACCTATGAATCTGGGGCTAAGCTTCTCCTTCCGTCCAAACCTTATCACTCCCTTCATCGGAGAGACCCTCAGAAAAACGTGATCTCCAACCGCGAACTCTAATCTGCGGCGGCGCCTATCAGCGTACGATCTCTGCCTGCTCTGAGCTGTCCTCATCCTGTCTCGAATCAGCTGTATCTTCTCGGTCGTCTCCTGTACGATCTGGGGCCCCAAAATACTGCTCTCACTGAGCTCTGTCCAGCAGATGGGCGATCTACATCTCCTCCCATACAGAGCCTCGAAAGGTGCCATCTGAATAGTATCCTGGAAAATATTGTTGTAGGAGAACTCCACCAAGGGTAAATGATTATCCCAGCTACCACCAAAGTCTAAAACGCATGCTCGGAGCATGTCCTCAAGAGTCTGAATCGTCCGCTCTGACTGGCCGTCGGTCTGCGGATGAAATGCTGTGCTGAAACTCAAGCGTGTGCCCAAAGACTCCTGAAGTCTCTGCCATAGTCGGCTAGTGAACTGGGTGCCTCTGTCGGACACGATGCATGTCGGGACTCCGTGCAGTCGTACTATCTCGTCGATAAAAATCCGGGCGTACTGAGCAAATCCGAAAGTCGTCTTCACTGGCAGGAAGTGAGCCGCTTTCGTCCAACGATCCACGATCACCCAAATGGAGTCATACCCTCGCCTAGTCCTGGGTAGACCCACAACGAAATCCATCGAAATTTGCTCCCATTTCCACTCCGGAATGGGTAACGGTTGTAGCTCCCCCGCGGGCCTCTGGTGCTCGGCCTTGACTTGCTGACAAGTCAGGAATTTCGATACGAAATCTGCGATGTCCCTTTTCATTCCGTCCCACCAGTAAACATCTCTCATATCATGATACATCTTGGTGGAACCGGGATGGTGATTGAAAGAATTAAAGTTAACCGCAATCAAGACGGTGTCGCTATGCAGCTAGCCGGTTGAGCACGGGTCGATCCACAGGGAGATGGTTATATTTCCGTTCTTGTTTTAGATGAGTCAATAAAGAATTTGTATGAGTTTGTTCAATCTAACCTATGTGTTTTATTTGCAAGTATAAAGTTGTTAAGAAAAAGATACGAGATTGTAAGCTAAATAAATCCGTACTCAAAACCTTTGAGCCGAGTCTTGACCAATTGAAGCTAGAGCAATTGGCAACAACGTGGATTAGGGGATTTAAGCGCGGTATTCATGGAATCCGGCTTATTTACCCTTGTCCTTCCGTTCTTGTCTCTTGCTTTCGCCTCCGGCCAAACCGAACGCAACCGGTCGCGGTTAGGAATCACCGTTACCTTGTTAGGGTAGGGTGCTTAACGGAGCGCTTGCGTAACGTTTGGGCGGAGTTCAATGGAAAATAACGGGAAAAGGAAACGAGCAAAGAAACGTTAACTTACAATACCGTATTGATTCTTAACAACGATAATTACAACCATTCACAAAATGAACAAAAAGAGAGAACAAAAAGAAAAGGGAAAAGAAAAGATTACAAGTAAGTGCATGAATTTAAATTGCAAGAAAGTAAAGTAAGGTAATAAAAAGCAAGTAATAAAAAGCAAGTAATAAAAAGCAAGAAAGAAAACTAGAAACTAGAACTCAAGACAAGCATGGGATCAATAGCCAACCCTTAAACTTGCAAGCTCAATCAAGAGGTTGCAAGATCAAGAGAAGGGTAAAGAACTCATGTGAAGTGAAGAACTAATTCCTTAAGAAAATACGACCTTTGAGATCAATAACAAACTCTTAACCTTTCAAGCTCAATGAAGAGGTTGAAAGATCAAGAGAAAGCAAGAATCTCAAGGGGAAGTTAAACAAAAGAGAATGATACAAAAACTCTCATCTTCATTGATCATCCACTCAATGCTCTCACTACATTTTCATAGAGGAAAGATGAAGAAGAAGAAGAAGAACTAAAACTACACTAAAAGAGGCTAAAGAAATTAACACCTTGACTTTGCTCAGAACTGGGGTATTTATAGGAGGATAGTTGAAACCCTAGGGCCAGATTCTGCCCCTAAATGAAATGACCTAACTGCCCCCAAAACACGACACAGAGAGGAGCTGGTCCGGCCGCGTTTCCGCGACCGTCTTGATGTGTTGGGTCACATTCTTTTGTGGCCTTCCCTGGTTTGTATTTGTCTGCTGTTTGGTATATGACTTTTCTCAGAATCTCTTCACATTTCTTCCAGAATTTTAGTAGATCAAAAGGTGATGTGATGTGGATCTTTTGCCATGATTTCCTCGAGCTCCGCGTAGATTTCTTGGATCTTATGTTGACATTGAGCTTTGTGCATGAAAATGACAATCGATTTGCCATTTTGTCCCTTAAACTGGTATGTGGCAACACACGGATAGAGAGCGGAGACCCGTGTTTTATCTGTTGTTGGCAGTAATCCGGAATTTGTCGTACTTTTCCATGATATTCACTGTTTAGAGCTGAGACCAGTATCCTGCAATTATGTAGCAAACACTGATTAAAAACACCTGCCTATAAACAAACGAGCGTAAGAATGGGCGGTATAAAATGCAATATTCTGGTATGAACAAATACCCCCAAACTTAACTTTTGCTCGTCCCGAGCAAAACCAATTATTCACAAAAATAAAATCCTAACCGTACTTTCGCAGGGAACACGATTGCACTGAGCGCGTGCAACAAGCCGTTAAACCTCTAGGTGTCCCTAGTAGGAGGAGTGTTGTCTCCTGAGGGTTTTCAGCGGATACTACCCATAAAATCCCGTCAAGCTAGTTTCATAAGTTAACACCGATTCTACTCCTACAGTTTTAGTATTTACGTTAGAAACTCTATCATCCTAAGTTAGAAATATCCAACCCTTATTTTTCACACCTCCTATCTATTTAACCTTAGATCATATACGTTCCAAAAAAAGTTTAGAAAGATATTGGTATCTCCTGAGTTTTCCTTCTAAAGTGCGGCCTCAAATCAGGGATTTTTATCAACTTTACAGAAAACACAAGTCTTATTCTTTATTTCTATTTTTTATCCAAACATCGATTGTATACCCCTACGTGTGTGTATATTTGCACCCCTACACTCAAGAATTCAATTCAAACTATAATACCCTTGCCCTAATACCTAATACTACTTCTTTTCATTAAGGATGGACGGTTTTGCTCACACACCTTTCATGCGACTATTAATGCTTCTTGAGGCACTAACAGCCGATTACTGAATGTGTGAGCTTAAAGCGTAAATAGCAGTTTCCAGGTCTTGACTTTATTCTATTTTTCTTTTTCTTTTTCTTTTTCTTTTTCAAGACCGGATATATTTTTCAATATGCTCTTTTGGTGTTTAGCTTTAAATACCGTTTTTTCTTTCATACTAGGCTTTCAGACAAGAGTATTTCTAGGTATCCTCTACTATCCCAAGTTTCAAGGTACGTGTAGGTGCAGTTGTAGGATATATACTTTCTAAATTTGAACTCAAGAAAAGAAACTATTTTTCAGACTTATCCTCCAGTAAAGCTTCAATACTTTCCCTTCATCTTGACTTAACTCAAGAACTGAACTCGAGACTACCTATTTCTCAAAAAAAACTGTAAGGACGTATAATCACCAAGTTTAAACAGAATGAGGGTTATTTTTAGGGTTTTCAAATCCTAAGCCTAGAATTTAGTTATTTCTATCATATCAACTAAACATTCGGAATAAAGATCTAAGTTACCCTATTAGCTAACTTGACGACAAAGTTTTTATATTTTTTGGAAAATTTTCGATTTTTGTGGGTTTTTAATAAGGTATGCAAATGAAAAATATAAAAATGAATGCGAAGGAAGAAAGCTTACCGAGCATACCCCCAAACTTAAACTTGACAGTGCCCTCACTGTTAGGCTATACCAAGAGGGTCAAAATTGTCGGCGCTTTCCCTAAAAACAAATTATATACAAAACAAAAAGGAAAACAAAAAATATATACAAAAAAAAAGAGTCCCCCCCAAACTTAAGTAAAACAGTGTTTCCACTGTTAAGCGTTGAAGTGTAGGATTAGGGGGAAAAGAGAACAATATCAAACTATACAAGGCCTTACACAGGCCAAAAGTGAGCACCAACCATTCAAAGATTCTATCTCTATAATGTGCTGGTTGGTGAAAGAATGCGGAGAGGTAAGAAATGGAGAATACGCGAGACCGTATGGAGATAGAAGTGGGATACGGCCTCGGACAAATCTCTTGACTCGCAACTCCTCAGTAGCCACTAGGTACGGAACATACACTGACAGCTCGGTGAACAGGACATCATACTCTGCCACTGACATCTCCGGAGTCTGACGTAAGGACTCGAACCTGCGTGCTCTAGCATCTCTGACTCTCAGTGGAAGAAAACGGGCAAGGAATAGCGCCACAAACTCTGTCCAGGTCATAGGAGGAAGACTTGCTGCTCTACCCTTCTCGACTGATTCACACCATTACTGCGCGAGACCTTCCAGGCGAAAGCTCGCAAACTCAACCCATCTCGCATCTGCGCATCTAAGTGAACGACATATCCGCGCCATCCTATCAATGAAAGACTGTGGGTCCTCGGCCGCATCGGTGCCTGTGAAGACCGGAGGCTTCAGCCTCATAAACTCTGACAACGATACTGTAATAACCTCCGTAGCTGCAGGGGCAACTGCCTGTACTGTGGGTACCCCCGCGGTCTCTGCAACGGGTGGAACTACCTCTGGTCGCTGCGCTCGAAGTGTCTCAACTAGAGATCCCATCATCTGGCGCATCTCCTGCATACTGGATCCTATCGTCTGGTGCATCTCCTGCACACCAGCCCCTAGCATAGCAATCTGATCTGTCACGGCAGGAACAGCCTGCTCGGGCACAACCGGTGTACTATCCGGATCAGTCCTCGTCTCGGACGAGTCAACTCGAATCTCGGCCCTCGCGTCCGCTCTCTGCGCCCTCGTAGTCTTTGGCGGCATAATGGCTGAAAGGAATAATAGGATTCGATAAGGACACGGAAATCGAATCACAAGAATATATATACTCAAGAAGGAATTTAAATCAACAAGTCCTAAGGTCGCCTTGGCGGAGTACCGTGTCGTGAGTATGCCGCGGAACATATGCACGCTACGCCACTCTGCTTCAGCTACCTACTCCATCATACCAGGGTCATCCTAGGAACACTCCGAAAGGTAAAACCTACGCTCTGATACCAACTTTTTCACGACCCAAAGTTTGGCCCGTGACCGGCACTTAACCACGTAACGTCTACAGGCGTAACGCGACTAAGTGAACCGAAAACCCAGAAACCAAACCAGTAAAAGTATAGAGTGTTTAAGTTTTAAAATGGAAGCATTTAGAAGTAAAAAGAAATCTTAAGTAAACGATCACCAAGATAGTAATATACGACGCCGTAGCGAAGATCAAGAGTAACAAGTGGGAACATCACATATAGAATAAACCGCATAAGTAAAATCGGCTTACAACGAGCTCGACACCAGAATACCAATAATATACATCATCGTCCTCACACTGTCTCTAAGTCGAGTACATATATGGTAGATGGAGAATACTAGATACAACAATGTACATAACTGAAAGATAAACAGATACCGCACAAAACCCACCTATCTGCAAAAGAGCTAGTACACAACTGTAGGGGTATCTGTGTCAAAAGATGCAAGAACGCAGCCTGCCGCGACTACTCCGAAGGGCAACCTGCAAACACTGTGGCACAACGGGGGTGAGTTGCCAACTCGTGAATAGAGATAACATATAAAGGTAATCGCGAGCATGCACGTACTGCGCTACTCTATCATATGCCAACAGATGATATCAATGCGTGATAAGCAGTATGTGTAATAATCATGCAAGTGCTCTATCAGGTAATATAACTACAGGATGAGATACAATAATGAATGCTGAGCATGGGAAGTATAACATCTACACGGAATGTCAACATGGAATATGTAGTCGGTGTCCATCAATGCACCCCAAATCCCAACAACCCAGACGCCGGCACTCCCATCGGCCCTCAAATCCTGTACATCACTGAGAATCACGAGTGCCCAACATCGGCATCCAAATATTATAAATACTCGTGTCTAGCATCGACACGCAAATCTTCCTATATCGGGCATCCGTCAGTCCGGGTCAGCCCCCCCTCTCATATATCTATCGGGCATCCGTCAGTCCGGGTCAGCCCTCTCTCTCATATATATCGGGCATCCGTCAGTTCGGGTCAGCCCTCTCTATCTCATATATATCGGGCATCCGTCAGTCCGGGTCAGCTCTCTCTATCTCATATATATCGGGCATCCGTCAGTCCGGGTCAGCCCTCTCTATCTCATATATATCGGGCATCCGTCAGTCCGGGTCAGCCCTCTCTATCTCATATATATCGCTCTAACACCGAGAAAACATAGGGTGGACGCACCGAAATATCATATCAAGGGAACCGGTTTTTTAAATGATTACATATTTAAAATAGCCACGGTTCCCAAATCCAGAAATCACATGTAATCCAAACCAATATGCAAGTCAATGTGATGTGATATGTGCATCAAGTATGAATATCATGTCAAGTCACATAAAGATGAGCTACAACATAATGATCCGATGTGATATATGCATCAAGTATGAATATCATGGAAATTCTACAGTGTGAGTGTCATGGCAATTACTAACGGTGTGTGTGTAGCATGCAGGATAGTGCTCGTGCAACATGAACCGTTAGTAATGGTGCGGAGTTCTATCAATTCTAGTTTATATACATATATCAGGGAATGTGGTATGCACTAAATAGTAGCCATGAACAGTCAATGTATGGAAATGTAGCTACAAGATCCTATCAGCCCTGACGTAGAACGCCATGCGGGCGATATCCCCATAGATGTTAAATCTACTCACCGTAGTCTTTCGCTAGGTATAGCCGATGACTTGTTTTCCCTTCTTCACGGCGTCCGTCGCACTCGCCTGCGAACCTAGAATTCCACAGAATATCACGCATAAGCTTAAAACCATACAAACACGACATCTAAGGTCAACTAGAAACCCGTGTCGCAAACCAAGCGCGCGTGTGCGCGATACGCTAAAACGTGTGATTACGCGCCTGAAACTACCCCGACGCGTCGCGATACGAAGAAATCCCAAACCCACACATGTATCACGCGTGTCGCGAAGGTTTAAAATACGAGAAATAGGTATATAGCTCCAGATTTTTCTACAGCAAGAATCAAATAAAATTATACATGCCATGAGTCTAAGGGTTGCAGCAGACACCAATAGAGCCAAACCCCAACCCAATCCCTCCCCATCTGGCCTCAATTTGCGGCCAGAATCAATATTTCGGCGGCCACTGTACAGAATTTCGGGGTCGGGTTCTACCTGGGGGATCAGCACCTAACAACTATACTGCAGTCATCTCAAAATTATTCTGAACTCACTGGGTCGATAGCAGTTTATAGAAAGTCAAAATTTGCTTAAAAACGATGAATTTGCATCAAATTGGGATGTGGTGGTATTTTAGTGCAATTGGGGGCTAAGCTAGGTTAACATGGCCCTAACAACACTCCATCAACTTACGAAAACCAGTTCATACATCACTTGGTCAAGTTTCCCCCTAATCACCACATATCGCACTAAAACGCACGAAAAATCACTAATCGAAGCTAAGCTATACTAATTAAGCAGACTAGGGGGTAAATTCAAGAAGTATACCCCACACTCGACCCTAGGGAGCTGGAGGAAGAAGATGTGGAGGGAAGGAGCTGCAGCTGGAGTTGTGGCTGTTGCTGCTGCTAACTGTTGCTACTGCTGCTCACTGGTGCTGCTGTTGCTGCTTGCTGGCCGCTGCTGTGCTTGCTTCAGCTGCTGCTTAGCTTGCTTCTGCTGCTGCTGAGAGGGGTGTGTGTGTGTGTGTAAGTGTATGAGTGAGAGGTTGAGAGAAACAACACAATAATGGGAGGAAAAGAAAAGATAATCCCCAAGGTCAACCCCTCCACTCTCTCTCTTCATTAAATGCAAGCATGACTTTTGCCATGATGCATTCTCTCTCTCTCATTCTCACCAAGTCAACACTCCAAAAGGAAATTCAAATTAAAGTAACCATCCATTAACCAAATAAACTTAATTAAAACCCAAAAGACTTAATCCCCATGATTAAACCCACCATGGTTGCTAATCATGGTATTACCTCATTTTAAAACCCTAGTTTACATGCACATGTGTGTGCAAGCCTAGGAAAATTCTAGAAAAATATTTATTAAATTTGGAAAAATATTTGAAACCCAATTTGGTAAACTTTTTATTAAAAACCCTTTATTTAAATATAATTAGCTGCTAAACACATCCTAAGGTGTTACACATCACGAGTGGGGACTCTGTGAAATGACTGGATGCTATGCGGTCCGAGATGGAATCCATGTACACCAACAAAGTATGGACTTTGGATTTTGCTCCTGAAGGGGTAAAACCTATTGGGAGAAAGTGGATCTTCAAAAAGAAGATCGGTGTAGATGGAAAAGTTGAGACTTAGCAAAAGGTTTTCGTCAACGACCTGGAGTCAGCTATGATGAAACCTTTTCTCCTGTCGCTATGTTTAAGTCCATCAGGATCCTACTTGCCATTGCTGCATACCATGACTACGAAATCTGGCAGATGGACGTCAAGACTGTTTTTCTAAATGGTGATTTAGAAGAGAGCGTGTACATGACACAGCCAGAGGGCTTCGTAGACTGTGGGAGCAGCGGAAAGGTGTGCAAGTTGCTTAAATCTATCTACGGATTAAAGCAGGCGTCGCGGAGTTGGAACATCTATTTTGATGAAGCTATCAAAGAGTTTGACTTCATCGAAAATGTAGATGAACCTTGTATATATAAGAAGGCTGTAGAGAGTAAGGTGGTCTTCCTCGTATTGTACGTGGATGACATACTCTTGATAGGAAACGATGTTCCTATGCTACACTCGGTCAAGCTCTTCTTATCACACAAGTTCTCCATGAAAGATCTTGGTGATGCCTCCTACATCGTGGGGATAAAGATCTATAGAGATAGATCTAAACGGATTTTGGGATTGTTCCAATCCAGGTATATTGACAACATACTAAAGAGATTTATTATGGAAGATTCCAAGCGAGGTAATATGCCCGCTTGTTCAGGAATCACTCTCTACAAAGAGATATCTCCCAAGACTGATTTGGAGAGGGCTCGCATGCAAGGGATACCCTATACTTCGGCGGTAGGCTCTATCATGTATGCGATGTTATGTACCATACCGGATATAGCTTACTCACTAGGTGTAGTGAGCAGGTATCAATCAGATCCTGGGGAAAACCATTGGACAGCTGTGAAGAATATTCTTAAGTACTTGAGAAGGACTAAAGAAATGTTCTTGGTGTATGGTAACGGTGAACTCCAGGTGGTGTCCTTTACCTATTCGAGCTTCCAGAGTGATAAGGACGACATTAAGTCGGTCTCGGGTTTTGTCTTTATCCTCAACGGAGGGGTGGTTTGTTGGAAGAGTTCCAAGCAAGACATTGTAGCAGACTCGACGATGGAGGTTGAATACATCGCTGCCAACGATGCTGCCAAAGAGGCTGTCTGGATGAAGAAGTTCATTGCTGAGCTTGGTGTGGTTCCATCTATTGAGCATCCAATACCTGTGTATTGTGAAAACAATGGAGCCGTGGCTTTGGCCAAGGAACCCAGGTCCCATCAGAGATCCAAACATATTCTGAGGTGGTATCACCTGATCAGGGAGATAATAGATCGCCAGGAGATCGATATCAGGAGAGTTGACACGAAGGACAACGTAGCGGATCCACTCACGAAGGCCCTCCCCCAGATACAGTTTGAGAGACTTTTTAGGATGTTGGGTATGAGATACTACAACACATGACCTTAGTGCAAGTGAGAGATTGTTAGGAATATGTATGCCCTAGAGGCCATTATTGTACATGTGATGTATATTATAGTGGATGCTTGGACATAAATATAGAGGACTTTCTTGCTCGACATGATAGTATACTATCTGGTTACTCTTTATCTTAACATGTTGACTGGTATTCTTTATTGTTTTGCTCTCATATGTTGATAAAGCCCTTAGGATATGTACTTGACTACCGGGATTATGATGAGATCATACTAGTTGGGCCAGGGTGGTCCAAAAGTACATCCTTTAATCAGTCCCTAGTCATGGGAATATCGAGACTAGGGCATCGATATTCCAGAGTAGACTAGTGTGTACGTTTCTTGTCCCTTAGAGGGCAATGGTTGATCCCACAACTATTGGTGTGTGACATCAAAGATTGTACACATGTGCTTATTGGAGGATGAGTACACCGAACAGGACCCGCCGAGGACTCCTAGTTGGTAGTATACCTATCGTCAGATAGCAGTCCTCTGGTGACACTGGTACAGGTTAGTTTATAGACCTGAGATCGTCATAGAGTCTTGTGTGGCTCCCACTGTGCTTTGATTTCCTCCCTACCCCGGCTCAAAGGAGTCGTGCAAACAAGTGAATTTTGTGTACAGTCCTGAGTCACATGGAGGCAATGAACGATAGGAGGGGTTTCGTCTCTCCCGGTATTGGGAGTTGATATTGCGCTATGCTCGATTGGATATAACTGAAAATCCCTAGCCAGGGTTGCTGAGATTTACTGATAAGAGTTATCAGTAGTTTCTCAAACTGTTATGAGCCAAACATCGGCATGACTTATCAAGTTAATGAGGTCTGACGTTTACCACCCCTAGACTTTATATGCGACATATCAGACGAAAAGACCGGACTGTACGGTAGTATTGCTGATAGGCTTCATGGAGAATATGGACGAGCTTTCTTGTTGATCTCCATATCGCTCAACACCCGGGTAGCCGTTATGTCCAGCTAGTACCACTGACGGCTTGTAGGTGACTGATGTGATCATCACCTACTGCTGGCGTATTGACGAGTCTTTAGAGTCCTACATAGAAGTTTCCTGGTTCAAGCGAAACGAAGTAGGACACATATGTGATATGTGTGTGGGCCTGATTAAATACGAGTATGTGATACCGTATTGTAATCTGGCAGTTATCTGTTATCGGTTAGGTTATATGTGATATAACCAGATTATCGAATCAAGTGTTGATTTGATAATGTGATAAACAGATAAATGATATTAGTCGGTCATATGTGATATAACCGAATTATTAGATCAAGTGTTGATTTAATAATATGATATAAATTATATGTGATATAATTATATCTTAACTAATATCATTAGCTCACTAATTGCTTTATTAAAGTATATATATATATATATATATATATTAATGTATATTTGATATATATAAATATATATTATTATTATATGAAGCATGGAATGTTTTCTATTTTGAGAAAATAGAAAAATGTGGTGTAAATTGTGGAGATATTTAAGGCATGGGTTTTATTTTTTGTATATTACTCTTGACTCACTATTCAAGCATGGTTGAAATTTATTATTGCATTTTATTCCATGCTTGAATAAGTGAGGAGATAGATATTTATTTTCTCATTCTATGCTTGCACACTCTCTCTTGAGTTCATACCTTAGCCATTTTTGAGCTCTTGCTCTCTACAATTTTCTTCACATCACCTTTAAGTTCAAACCCTCACATGTGATGTGAATCATTGAACTTGTGAGAACCCTAGTGAGCAAATTAAACCCCTACTTCACCATCTCACATTAGATTAGCAATTTGATGTGGAGTGTTGCTTTCACTAATGAGATTAATGAAGGGTTAGCTTGAGCTTGTGGACTTCGGGTGGATCGTATTTGGCGCGAAGATCACGGAGGAGGTTCTTTCATCTTTAAGAGAAGTCTAGTGGAGTCGCGTGGACTACAACCTGGAGCTAGAGAAGAGAAGGACTCAATCTACAAGGGTATAACCTTCTTTACTTCTCATAGTTTTAAGATATTAAACTTAAAACCCTAATATTCTAACAATGATCTTGTATAGTCTAACTTAAAACCTAATAAAAATTAAAATTTGGCATGCTTGATGCTACTAAAATCTCATGGTGGTTCTAGGGTCGATTTTCAAGTATACTGGACGCACTCACCGAGAACTGCTGGCTGGTATTATACCTATCGTCAGATAGCAGTTCTCAATGTTAGTTATATGTATGCCCTAGAGGCCATTACTGTACATACGATGTATATTGTAGTGGATGCTTGGACATATATAGGGAGGACTTTCTTGCTCGACATGATAGTATGCTATCTGGTTACTCTTTATCTTAACATGTACTCTGATTGTCTCTATGTTACATGTTGATAAAGCCCTTAGGATGAGTACTTGACTACCAGGACTATGATGCAGATCATACTAGTGGGGACAGTGTAGTCGCTAAGTACATCCTTCAAATGTTCCTAGTCGTGGGAGTACCGAGACAGGGCATCGATACTCCAGAGTAGACTCCTCCGAGAACTCCCAGATGGTATTATACCTCACGTCAGATGGAAGTTCTCTGGTGACACTGGTATAGGTTAGTCTGTAGACCCGAGATCGTCATAGAGTCTTGTGTGATTCCCACTGTGCTTTGATTTCCATCATACCACGTCCAAGAGGGTGTGCAAAACGGTGTCTTTTGGGTACAGTCCCGAATCACATGGAGGCAATGAGCGATATGAGGGGATTCGTCTCTCTCGGTATAGGGAGTTGATGTTGCGCTGTGTTCGATTGGCTATAACTGGAAATCCCTGGCCAGGGTTGCTGAGATTTACTGGTAAGTGTTATCAGTAGTTTCTCGAACTGTTATAGACCTCATATCGACACGACTTATCAAGCTACTGGGGTCTGACGTTTACCACCCCTAGGCGAGATATGCGACATATCAGACGAAGAGACCGGACTGTACGGGAGTGTTACTGATTGGATTCGCAGGAGAAAGTACATGCTTGCTTGTTGATCTTCTGATCGCTCAATACCTGGGTGGCTGTTACGTTTAGCTGACCGCTTGCAGCTTGTGGATGTTTGATATGATCATCACCTACTGCCGGCGTATTGACGATTCTTTAGAGTCCTACACGGAGGTTTCCTGGCTTAGGCAAAACGGAGTAGGAGCACATATGTGATATGTGCGGGACCGAGAACAATACGTGTATGTGATACCGTATTAGATTCTCGCAATATGTGATATCGGCCGGGTATATGTGATATAGCCGGGTCATCGGATCAAGTGTTGATTCGATGAGCTGATACAGATAATATTAGTCGGTTATTTGTGAAATAGCCGGATTTTCGGATCAAGTGTTGATTCGATAATATAATGTATAATTATATATTTGATATATTATATTACATTAACTAGTATAAGCTCACTTAAAGATTCTTTTTCTCACTCGGGTAATACATTGATATATATGTGATATATGTTAATTGTATTATTTTATTTTGTTACAATAAATATTGTATATATGATATATAATATTGTAACATGTTTTGGTTATAAATGCAACATGATTTGTGGAGTTTAAATATGGTTAGGGTTTGGATTAGGGTTAAGCTTGCATGAAGCTTTCAAGAAGCTTCTTGAAGCTTTGACTTTGACCTTGATATTTTGTGATATTTTGCATAGATATTTCTTTAACCCAACCCAACCCTTTACCCTAGTTAAATCTCTACAAAGGTTAAGTCTTCTTACTTAACCCAAGGTTGCATTTCTAACCTCACACTTTATTCATTATTCATCACAAAAGAGTTTTGCTTCTTCTTCTTCCTTCTTCTCTCGTGAAAAAGCTTTCTATCTTTTTATGAAGTGATGAAAATGAGTGAGAAATCGAATACAAATGAGAGCTAAATTCCTACTTCATCATCCTCATCTATTCTAGCCACTTAGATTAGGGTGTTTGCTTTGCTAATACTTGATTAGCAAAGCAAGAGCTTGGGTTTGAGTGTCTTCAAGGTAGATCATCTTAGTTATCGAAGATCGGAAGCAAGCTTGCATCTTTCTCTTTATGGAGCCTCTCTAGAGTCCGGGTACATGATGATCGCGGCGAAGTGACCTCAACACGGAGCTTATGAAGTGAAGGAACGGACTACAAAGGTTGTAATCCCAAACTCTTAGAAGTAAAGTTGTTTACTTGTTTATTGTTTCGCCTAATCTCTAGTCTAAGATCTTGGTTAGGTTGTTCGGCACTTCTAAAATTTAAATCGGGTATGGTTGATGCCTTATAGACCCTTGTGACAGTGCCTAGTAATCCTACACTCAAGTGACTTGAATACAGAGCAGTCATTTGACCTGAGATCGTCATTTGTCTCGTGTGAGTTCCCACTGTACCTAGATTACTACCCTACCATGGCTCAAAGGAGTCATGCAAACAGGTTCTAGTTGGGTACAGTCCTGAGCTACATGGAGGCAGTGAGCCATTGTCAAGTATTTGTCTCTCCCGGTATAGAGAGTCGATATCGCGCTGTGTTTAGGTTAGCTATCACCATAAGTTTCTGGCCAGAGTTGAAGAGATTTACTGATTAAGGATCAGTAGTTTCTTGGGAGGTGATGAGTTTAACACTGACATGACTTATCGGGTTATTAGGGGTCTGAGGTTTTCCACCCACTAGATACGATATGTGATACTCTTAAACGAAAAGACTGGACTGTACGGATATTGTCACGGACAAGCTCAGTAGAGGTATTGATGAGTTTGCTTGTCTGTCTCCCTTTCGTTTAATACCTGGGTAGTCGTTACGTACAGCTAGTGCTGCTGACGTACTTGTGGTTAAACCCACTGCCAGCTTATTATCGAGTCTTTAGAGTCTCACACAAAGGGTTTTTCCCGGTTCAGGCGATAGATGTAGAGGATGTACATTTGTACGTGCAGATGTCTGATTAAATATGTGTACATGCTATACAGATTTTAATCGGGCGGTTGATAATACTAGCCGGTTTAGGATTAAGCCGGATTATTAAATCAAGTTTTGATTTAATATATATATATATATATTTATTCATTCTAGTATTATTTTTCACTATTCATTTTCTCTCTTGTGCCTATCTGTATTTTTATACGGATACACGTATATATAGCAATACGTATACCGGGTGAACTATTCCGTATTTATAGGAAATATTTCTAGAAGGAGGACACCTCATCATAGGTTCTTTCATTTATGGAAAATAAGTTAATGAGGTGGCATGGTGGGTTGGAAAGGAAACATGTAGAAAGGGATGGCTTGTATTTTAAAATAGCAAAATTGTGATGTCATAATTTTTAAATGTATGGAAAAGGAAATGAAGCCATACACTCTCTCATTCTCTTCACTTCCAACACTTAGCCATATTTTGATGGTTCTTCTTCTTCTTCCTTCTCCTCTCATGCTCATGAGTTGAGCTTAAATGAGATGGTAAAATGAGAGCAAAAGATTAGTGAAAAGAATCCCTACATGACCCTCTCTCTATTCCTAATGAGCTTGGAGTGTTGGTTTGAGCTTGGATTAGGTTCTCTCGAGTGGATCATCATTGACAAGGAAGACCATCTTGCAAGCTTGATCTCGGAGCACCGAGGAGCTCAAGAAGAGGTGATTGAAGACCCGAAGGACACGATTCTTTTGGTATAATCATGTTTCACAATAGTTTATCACTCTTGATATTGTGTTTTGTTTAGGGGTATGGACAGATTTAGGATTTGTTGGTTGTGCTTGCAATAATTTTATTTTTTGCACATTCCGCCTCGCTACGACCATCGTAGTGTGAGCACAACCCACTAACATGGTATCAAATCCAATCTATACGTCTAAACTAGCTCACGTGGCTTTAGAATTCATCGGTTATCACCATTTTTTTGGACAATTTTTGAAATCAGCCACCTTACTGTTTGGGACAGCCATTAATTGTTGGTTTTCAAGCTTAAACTCGATGCCCGTGCTGGGTTTTGCCAGCGCCCTGGCCATCTACCGTGGCCGATGCGGAACAAAAACTGGCGTTCAAAAATTTTGGCGCAAACAAAACCCGTTCCAAGATCGAAACCATAAACCTAGACTTACAAACTAAAAGAGCTAAACTAAAGGATAGAGATGGTTATACCGAATGAACCAAGTCTTTCGGTCTTCTACCATCTCCCAAGCTCTTTGAAGCGTCATTGATCGAGTTTGGCATCCGGTTTCTTTCCATCGAAGATGATCCACCCGAGGGGAACAATGCAAGCTCCAGGTTCGCCTAGCGAACCAACCGACCGTCCAAGGTTGCTAGAAATGAAGAGTGGAGGTCTAAGAATGTCTCACCTTCTTTTTCACTCATATCAGATTCTCAAATGAGCAACTCAAGAAGAAGAATGAGGAGGTAAGGAAAACAAGTGGCATGAGAAACTCAAGAATGGCTAAGTCTCACCCAAGTGAGTGAGAGTGTGAATGATCAAGTGATGAATGAATCAATAATGGATGAATGGCATGTAGAGGAAAAAGGCTAAGTCATTTGCAACCATACAACCAAAATATCTCATCCATTTTCCAAATAAAATATCCAAGAGCTATGCCTCTCTACATGCTATCCCATGCTCATGCCAATTCACCCCTCCACCTCATTTCCTAAATGATTTTCTAAAGTGAAAATCAAATAATGAGGTGTCCATCTTCTAGAAGCTATTCCATATAAATACGGAATACAATCTGGTATATGTATCAAAATACATATACGCGTATTCATACAAAAATACGAATAGCCAAGAGAGAAAATGAATAGTGAACAATAATACTAAAATACATATAAAAAAATATATATATAAATTATTAAATCAAAATCTGATTTAATAATCCGGCATAATCCTAAGCCGTTAGTATTATCAACCGTCTGATCAAAGTCTGTGTAGCCTGTACACATATTTAACCGGACACCTGTATGTACCAACATACGTCATCTATACCATATTGCCTGAACCGTGAAAACCCTCTGTGTGGGACTCTAAAGACTCGTCAATACGCTGGCGGTGAGTTTAACCACAAGCACGTCAGCGGCACTAGCTGTACGTAACGGCTACCCAGGTATTGAGCGAAATGAAGGCTGGCGAGCAAACACATTCAAACCCCTACTGATCCTGTCCGTGACAATCTCTATACAGCCCGGTCTGTTCGTCTAAGAGTATCGCATATTGAGTTTAGGAGGGTGGATAAAGTCAGACCCCTAATAACCCGACATTTCGGTCGGTATGAAACCCATCACCACCTGAGAAACTACTGATCCTATATCAGTAATTCTCGACTACCTTGGCCAAGTATTTCTGGTGATGGCTGTAATTCGACGTTAGACACCCCACATGACGCAGGGAGGCGGAATAGGTAAAACAATCATTTTGTTTAAACTAACATCGACTAACTTTACGGATCTTTGCCAAACCCTAACTAACAACAACATAGAAGTGTTTAGCTACTATGAAAGATGATTATACCTAATGAATCAAGTCCTTCTTGTTCTCTTTGATCACCTCATCGTCGGCCTCCTCGTTGTGATAGAAGATCCACCCGAGAGCTACTTCTCCAAGCTTTAACCTCGCACTTGAGGTAACTAGATGGCTATGAGTGGTAATCAAAGCAACCTAGAGGATATAGAAGAGGATTAGGGATCTATTAGTCTTGCTAACCCTTGGATCTAAACACATGAGAGGTTAGGGTTAGGGTTGAAGAGAGAGAGCTTGAGGAGAGAGAATGTGTGAATAATTATCTAATGGAAATTAACTCATTTGTGTATATATATGAACCATAAAATATCTTGCACAAATATCTTCATGCTTCATTTAATACATAATGAATCATCTAATTAGTCATTAAAAGCATTAATGCTTCATTAACTCACTTGATGAATCATCTCCATGAGTCACAAAACCATTTAATGCATATAACACCTAAGCTCTCCACCTCATCAACCTTCTAGAAGCTTCTTGAGTAATTACGAGAACGCCCCTCCTATCCGTGAAAACACGGAAATACTGAGACTGTATAAATACAATAATACTAGAATCTGGCTTAAACTAAAGCCCGCTAGTATAAACTCTCCGAACATCGTACGTGCGTAAAAACACGTATGTGTCCGAACACTGTCGTAAAACCATACGACCTCTATATCGTTTCGCCCGAAGCAGGGAAACTCTCTGTGTGGGACTCTAAAGACTCGACTACTATGCTGGCAGTGGGTTTAACCACAGACTGCAAGCGGCACTAGCTGTATGTAACGGTCCCCAGGTAGATGTCGATAAGAAGGCCGATGAGGAAACCCATCCGAACTCCTACTGAGCCTGATGTGACAATCTCCATACAGTCCGGTCTGTTTGTCTAGGATTATTGCATATCGGGCCTAGGGGGCGGCAAGCGTCAGTCCCCTAAAAGCGGTATAAGTCGTGTTGGAGTGAAACCCATTACACCTTGAGAAGCTATTGGAAAACCTACCAGTATATCTCGCTTGCCCTGGCCAGGGGCTTTGCATAATGGCTTTCCAAACACAGCGCGATATCAACTCCCAATACCGGGAGAGACGAATCCTGTCTAACCGCCACTGCCTCCAAGTGCTTCGGGACTGCACCCAACTGCTACCTGTTTGCACAACTCCTTTGAGCCGTGGTAGGATAGCAATCTAAGAACAGTGGGAACACACTCGAGACGAAGCAGCAGTGTCAAGTCTGCGGACCATGCTATACTCATGTCACCTGGGAACTGTTAACTGACGACGGGTATCATACCAACCAACAGTTCCCTGCGAGTCCTGTCCGGTGTACCCGTAACCCAACGAGCACCTGTATACTATCTCCAGTACGACGTACTGATGGCTGTGGGACAGACCATCTCCCCAACTGGGATGAGAAGCGTACACACTAGTCTACTCCGGAGTATCGATGCCCTGTCTCGATAATCCTACGACTAGGGACCTGAAAAAGAATGTGCTTGTAGACTACCCAACCCCCACTAGTGTGACTGCCATCACAACGTTGGCAGTCAAGCAAGATCCTAAGGGCTCTATCAATATGTATTCTCGATATGCTAACATATACACATATTAAGATAGACATAAACCAAGTAGCATACTACCATGTTTAGCAAGACTGTTAATATAACTGTGAATATCTCAAGCTTCCATTAAGTAATATACAAGCCAGTATGATACAATAATGGCCCCTAGGGCGTATACACTAACAATCTCCCACTTGCACTAGGGCAATGTACTGGCGTATCGAAGACCTATCATCTCGAGTAGCCTCTCGAACTGAATCTGAGGTAAGGCCTTAGTGAATGGATCTGCAGTGTTCTCCTCTGTAGGAACTCTCTGGACCTCGATCTCCTGTCGATGTATGATCTCCCTGATCAGGTGATACCGCCTTAAGATGTGTCTGGACTTCTTATGGGACCTGGGTTCCTTCGCTAAAGCTATAGCTCCGTTGTTGTCGCAATACAGCGGTATTGGATCAACAATGGTAGGAACCACCTGAAGTTCTGTGAGGAACTTCTTCATCCAGACCGCTTCTTTTGCGGCATCGCAAGCAGCGATATACTCCGCTTCCATCATCGAGTCAGCAACGGTGTCCTGCTTGGAACTCTTCCATCACACCGCCCCTCCATTGAGGGTAAAGACATAACCTGACATGGACTTGGAGTCATCCTTGTCACTCTGGAAGCCGGAATCAGCAAAGGCCTCGATCTTGAGGTCTTTTGCACCGTAAACCAAAAACATCTCCTTAGTCCTTCTCAGGTACTTGAGAATGTTCTTTACTGCTATCCAGTGTTTCTCCCCTGGGTCTGACTGATACCTGCTTACCACATTCAATGCGTAAGCTACATCTGGTCTGGTGCACAACATCGCATACATTATAGAGCCTACCGCAGAAGCGTAGGGTATAATAGACATGCGATTCCTTTCCAAATCAGTCTTGGGAGACATCTCTTTGGAGAGGGTGATTCCGTGACAAGCCGGTAAACTACCGCGCTTAGAATCTTCCATACTGAATCTTTTCAGTATAGTGTTGATATACCTGGACTGTGAAAGTCCCAACATCCTCTTGGATCTATCACGATAGATCTGGATCCCCAGAATGTAAGAGGCATCACCCAGGTCTTTCATGGAGAACCCGTGTGACAAGAATCCTTTGACAGATTGTAGCATAGGAATGTCATTTCCTATCAATAGAATGTCATCCACGTACAAGACGAGGAATATGACAGTTCGTGCTACAATTTTACTATATATACATGGTTCATCTGGATTTTTGATAAAGTCATATTCTTTGACCGTTTCATCAAAATAGATGTTCCAACTCCGCGATGCCTGCTTTAGTCCATAAATGGACTTAAGCAACTTGCACACTTTCTCGCTGCTCCCACTCTGATTGAAGCCTTCTGGCTGATCCATATAGACGCATTCTTCCAAATTACCATTTAGAAAAGCCGTCTTTACGTCCATCTGCCAGATCTCAAAATCATGGAAGGCGGCAATGGCAAGAAGGATTCGAATGGATTTGAGCATAGCCACTGGAGAAAAAGTTTCGTCATAGTCCAAACCAGGTCTTTGACGAAAACCTTTTGCAACAAGTCCAGCCTTATAGGTTTCCACCTGTCCATCTACACCAATCTTTTTCTTGAAGATCCATTTGCATCCTATGGGTTTTACCCCACCTGGAGCAAAGTCCAAATTCCATACTTTGTTGGTGTACATGGACTCCATCTCGGTCCGCATTGCATCCAGCCATCGTACCGAGTCACCGCTCTGAATGGCCTGTTGGAAGCTAGTAGGTTCATCATTATCAATGACGCAATCCTCTCTATCCCCATCTATGAGAAAACCGTAGTATCTCTCAAGCGGATGAGACGGCCTACTACTCCTGCGGAGCGGTGTGGGGATATCCTGTTCTTCTTGAACTACTGGTTCTACCAAACTTTCAGTAGTAATTTGTGGTTCTGGAATTTCTTCCAGTTCTATTGCTCTCCCACTTGTTTCTTTTTCTAAAAACTGCTGTTCTAGAAAATAGGCATTACGAGAAACAAAAACCTTTTGTTCCTCTGCGTAATAGAAGAAATACCCTTTGGAGTTCTTTGGATATCCCACAAACTTACACTGTACTGATCGTGCCTCGAGTTTGTCCGCATGCTGCTTTTTAATAAAAGCTGGACATCCCCATATCTTCAGATATCGAAGATAGGGTTTCTTCCCACTCCACATCTGATATGGCGTGGTAGGCACAGTCTTGGTAGGAGCCCTGTTCAAAAGATATGCTGCTGATTCTAGCGCATAACCCCAGAAAGATCGCGGTAACTCAGCATTACTCATCATGGAACGTACCATATCTAATAGGGTCCTGTTCCGTCTCTCCGATACACCGTTATGCTGTGGAGTGTATGGAGGAGTAAGCTGAGAGAGAATTCCTTTCTCTTTTAGGTAACCTAGGAACTCGGCACTTAAGTATTCACCACCTCGATCAGATCTCAGTGTCTTGATACTTTTGCCGGTTCGGTTTTCTACTTCATTCTTATATTCTTGGAATTTTTCAAAGGCCTCGGATTTATGTTTCATTAAGAAAATGAATCCGTACCTAGAGTAATCGTCCATAAAAGTAATGAAATATGAAAAACCACCTCTTGCATGTGTAGACATTGGACCACATACATCGCTGTGTATGAGTCCTAAGAGCTCGCTCGCTCTTACTCCATGTCCAGTGAATGGAGTCTTTGTCATCTTTCCTTTGAGACATGATTAATAAGTTGCATAAGATTGATATTCGAACGGATCCAAATATCCTTCTCTATGTAACTTAGTTAACCTTGTCTCATTGATGTGACCCAGTCTACAATGCCATAAGAAAGCCTGATTTATATCTGAAGACTTTCTTTTTAGTGTGTTCTGGACATTGAAAATCTGTAATTAGTTTAGCACGTATATACCGTTATCTAGTGTACCGGACCCAATCAAACCATGATTAAGGTGGATGTTAACAACATCACTTACAAACATGAAATCATAACCTTCTTTTGATAACAACGATACTGATATGATATTACACGTTAAACTAGGTACACAAAAACAGTTGCGCAAAACCAAATATATCCATTCGTCAATCCTAGGTGATAATCCCCTACGGACACAACACCCACGCTAGCTCTGTTAGCAACCTGGAAGGTCATATCACCAACCTTCAGCTCTCTACGGTTTTTCAGTGCCTGCAATGAATTGCATATATGAGATCCTGATCCGGTATCCAATACCCAGGAAGTAGAGTTGATTGACAGACAATTTTCAATTACAAACACACCTGAAGTCGAAGCCACAGCTTGCTTCGGGTCCTGGTTCTTGGCAATCCAAGCTTTGCAATATTTCTTCCAATGGCCTTTCCTACGACAGTGGAAGCACTCGTCCTTTGCCACTACTGGCACCGCAACCTTTGCCTTTCCCTTAACTCCCACCTTACTAACACCACCTCTTGGTTTAGTAGCGGCCTTCATCTTCCTTCCTTTGGCCCTTGCCTTGGACCTAGAAGAGGAAGCACCGCGAACAAACATAGTGGGTGTTTCCCTTGCTTTCTGCAAGGTGCCCTCTTCACTCCTCAACATGTTAAGGAGTTCTGGAAGTTCAACTTCTTTTCCTTGAATGTTGAAATTCAGAATAAACTGGGCGTAGGTGGAAGGAAGGGACTGAAGAACCAAGTCTGTATAGAGCTCATTCTCCAAAGTCTTCCCAAGGTCCGCGAGCTCTTCTATATAGCCAATCATCTTTAAGACATGTTCTCCTACAGATGATCCGACGGCCAGCCTCGACTGAAATAAGTTCTTCGAGGTCTCGTATCTTGCTATACGAGATTGCTCTCCATACAGATCCTTTGTGTGGAGAAATATGGATTCAAGATCCATATCCTCGTGCCTCCTCTGATGTTCATTATTCATAGAGGCAAGCACGATGCATTTGGCCTTCACGCAATCTAACTCCCAGGTCCTGTGGATTTCCTTATCCGCAATACTGGATTTTGGACCAGGGATAGCAGGTGCCTTAGCAGTAAGGACATACCCCAATTTGTCATAAGTCAAAGCCATCTTAACATTCCGGAACCAATCTTTATAGTTCGGCCCTGTCGAAATATTTTTTTCTAATAGTAACTTAAGGCCTGTCATGTTTTTGGGTCGCTGCAATGAGAGAGAGAGGGAACACTTTAGCATGATGCTCTTGCAAGTTTATAGTGGTTTTTAGTTTATCTAAACAGGATGGCTCCCACCGTTTCTCGAATCTCTCCTCAAACCAAAAAGGAAGAACTAGCCAGGACTATTCTCACCGTACAATACTTGCTTAACCGTTCAGCCAGGACGGTGTCGGTACTTCGAGGGAGGTTTTACGACGCTTTCTCGAAGTTCCTTAATTAAATAACCTCTTTTCTCTGGGGGTGTAACCCCGCTGACACCTTTCTCGACACTTGGTTTATAGCATTGATCGTTAAGTGACGAATCTCCTGATGAGTAGCGGATACTCACAATAGGATCGGGATCCAAATATCATCGTGTGATAAAACTGAAGGAATCCTACCAAAATTATCACACTCCAAATGGTATGCATCTCTTTGCAAATTTCAGTTTCTTTAGAAATCCCCGATATGGATTCTGCCCCATGCTCTTATGACCTTGGCGTTGGTCAAAATGTCATAAGTCACATGTCAAGTTCTACCCATCATTATCTTGTTAATTTGAACCCATCCGTACATACCCCTGACGTTGGCCAAATGATAATACGACTGCCCCAAACTAACTCATCTATCTATGCAACAAATGAATACCCAGCAACTACCAAACACTATGCCTTGGCGTTGGTCAAAATGCATAGCTTGAATACTACTGAATACCCAAATGAAATGACGGAGGGCTACGAATGGTTTTGGCGAAACCGTGAACATAGTGAACTTGATATGATCGAAGGAACCTGATAACTTTTAAAAGGAGTGGTTAAAGCTCCGCAATTTAAAAAATACCTTCTGTTTTAAAAATAACCGAGTGGTTTCTTTTAAACTGTTCCAACGATTCAACTTTGGTTTATTTTCTTTGCATTAATATAATGCGTCCCATCAATTAACCTATCATTGCAGAAAACAATGAAAATACAACGTCCTCTTATGCCATCCGCATTCGTCACTGGGCCCCGTCATTCACCCGTTAGGTTACTTAACTAACGACAGAGCGGGGGCTGGGCTAGCGCGGGTGCAAAACATAAGCGACGCCTAATAGCTATCATATATAGATATTGTACATTCATCAGACGCAATAATAGGCATTCCAGATCACAGATGAACATATTGGATTTTCTACGAATCCGCATTCCTTTTGAGCCTGCAAAGAAAGACGGATTACACAGTCGCGATGAATAGCCAAAACCCCACCCTAGACCCCTACGGGTACGGCAAACTACCCGCCTAGTACCCAAAGTGAAGCGGTCTCCCTCAACAACGTGAGTAGGCCACTAAACACTTCAACGTACCCGGTAGTTTGTGCACCCCATCTTGGGTCTATCCTACGAGCAGAAAATAGTAAATGAAATAATACAACGGTGGCTACAACCTCAGCCCGGATGTGCCCCGCAAAAGAATATTACAACAATTTACAAATTACATTTGAATGAAAGAAACACTCATCTCACATCCCCGGCTATTCATTCACGACAATCCAACAAGTCCACAAACACAAACCATTACAGAAATGTGCAACCCCCTGCTAACCGACATACTAGCAGTTAGGGGAGGTTTACGAACACATTAAACAAAACACAGATATAATCAAGTTAGCCAAACATCTTAGAATTTCGATCAAGCAAACACAAATGATTCTACTCCAAAAAATTCTCTGTGCACCTGAAACTTGAGTAGAAAAAAAACATCCGAGAAAGAACAAAATCAACACAGAAGAGTTACTGGGGAATTTTGGGCTGACTCGGCTCCAACTCGGCCGCGGATCCGCGGCGGATCGCTTGGATCGGCCGCGGATCCACAGCGGATCGCTTGGATCGGCCGCGGATCCGCGACGGTTTGGCCGATTTAGGATCCCAAATTTCTCCAGTAACCTTATAATTCCCTGCTTGTATTTTTAAGGGTCCCTGAAAAATTTTTAGACCCCGTTTTAAAATCGGCAGAAACTAGGTCAAAATGATGTTTTTTCGGGTTCGTTTTGCGATCGAATTTCTAACGACTTTGCAAATAAGTTAGTTATGGTTTAGCGATGCTCTGATACCACTGTAAGTCGACGTTAGACACCCCACATGATGCGGGGAGGCGTAATAGGTAAAACAATTATTTTGTTTAAACTAACATCGACTAACTTTACGGATCTTTGCCAAACCCTAACTGTAGGGTTCCTAGGCACTCTCACAAGGGTCTACGAGGCATCAACCATGCCCGATTTAAAATTTAGACGTGCCGAACAACCCTTAACCAAGATCTTAAACTAGAGATTAGGCGAAACAAAGCATGTTAAACACTTTAACATCTAAGAGTTTGGGATTACAACCTTTGTAGTCCGGTCCTTCACTTCATAAGCTCCGTGTTGTGGTCCCTTCGCTGCGATCATCAAGTTCCGGACTCTCGAGAGGCTCCACGAAGAGAAAAATGCATGCTTGCTTCCGATCTTCGATAACAAAGATGATCTACTTTGAAATTTCTTTAACACAAGCTCTCACTTACTAAATGAAGTGAACACCCTAATCTAAATGGCTAGGATAGATTAGGATGATGAAGTAGGATTTTAGCTCTCATTTGTTTTCTTAATCTCACTCAAAATCATCACTTCATAAAGAGGTAGAAAGCTTTTCATGAAAGAAGGAAGAAGAAGAAGAAGAAAAATCATGAATCCTTTTGTGATGAATAATGAATAACTCAAGTGTGAGGTTAGAAATGCAACCATGGTATATGTAACCCTTGTAGAGATTTAACCAAGGTTAAAAGGTTTGGTTGGATTAAACAAATATCTATGCAAAATATCAACACAAATATCTTTGCACAAAACAAAACAAAACCTTCTAGAAATTTCTAGAAAAGCTTAACCCAAATCAAACCCTAACCATGTTTAATGTCCACTAATCATGTTGCATTAATAACCATATCATGTTACAATATTATATATCACATATATAATATATATTGTAACAAAATAAAATAATACAATTAACATATATCGCATATATATCAATGTATTACCCGAGTGAGAAAAAGAATCTTTTAGTGAGCTTATATTAGTTAATGTAATTTATTATATCAAATATATAATTATACATTAAATTATCGAATCAACACTTGATCCGATAATCCGGCTATTTCACAAATAACCGACTAATATAATCTGTATCAGTTCATCGAATCAACACTTGATCCGATGACCCGGCTATATCTCATATACCCTGCCGATATCTCATATTGTGAGAATCTAATACAGTATCACATACACGTATTGTTCTCGGTTCCGCACATATCATATACGTGCTCCTACTTCGTTTTGCCCGAGCCAAGAAACCTCTGTGTAGGACTCTAAAGAATCGTCAATACGCCGGCAGTAGGTGATGATCATATCAAACACCCACAAGCTGCAAACGGTCAGCTAAACGTAACATCCACCTAGGTATTGATCGCTCAGAAGATCAACAAGCAAGTCTGTACATTCTCCTGTGAATCTAGTCAGTAACACTCCCGTACAGTCCGGTCTCGTCGTCTGATATGTCGCATATCTCGCCTAGGGGTGGTAAACGTTACCCCAGTAGCTTGATAAGTCGTGTCGATATGAGGTCTATAACAGTTCGAGAAACTACTGATAACACTTACCAGTAAATCTCAGCAACCCAGGTCAGGGATTTCCAGTTATAGCCAATCGAACACAACGCAACATCAACTCCCTATCCCGGGAGAGATGAATCCCCTCCTATCGCTCATTGCCTCCATGTGATTCGGGACTGTACCCAAAAGCCACCTTTTTGCACACCCTCTTGGACGTGGTATGATGGAAATCAAAGCACAGTGGGAATCACACAAGACTCTATGACGATCTCGGGTCAACAGACTACTCTGTACCAGTGTCACTAGAGAACTGCCATCTGACGTGAGGTATAATACCATCTGGGAGTTCTCGGCAAGTCCGTCCAGTGTACCCAGTCTCTATTGAGCACCCGTACACCATCCTTGATGTCAAACACCGATTGATATGGGATTATCCACCGCCCATCATATGGGTCAAGATGCGTATACGCTAGTCTACTCTGGTATATCGATGCCCTGTCTCGATACACCCTCGACTAGGAACAGTTATAGGATGTACTCGTCGACTACCGTGGCCCCACTAGTATGATCTCATCATAGTCCCAGTAGTCGAGTACATATTCTAAGGGCTTTATCAACATGTAACATAGAGACAATCAGAGTACATGTTAAGATAAAGTACAACCAGATAGCATACTATCATGTCGAGCAAGAAAGTCCTCCCTATATATGTCCAAGCATCCATTACAATATATATCGTATGTACAGTAATGGCCTCTTGGGCATACATATAACTAACAATCTCCCACTTGCACTAGGGCCATCTGTTGTGGTATCACATACCCAACAACTAGCTGTGGTTGAAGTATCTCATACTCAACCATCCTATAAAAGTCTCTACTGGGAAAAAGGCCTTTGTGAGTGGATCCGCGCTGTTGTCCTCTGTATCTACTCTTCTAACCTCGATCTCCCTGGAGATCAACCATCTCCATGATCAGGTGATACTGCCTAAGAATTATATCTGGATTTCTGATTGGACGGGGGTTCCTTGGCACAAGCCACAACTCCATTGTCTCACAATGGTAGGAACGAAGTTCATCTCATGAACTTATATCTATCCAGACTGCCTCTTTAGTAGCATCCTTGGTAACGATGTATCTTGCCTTTAATCGTCTAGTAAGTCACGGTATCTAGCTTGGAACTCTTCCAACATACCGTCCCTCTACTGAGGGTAAAGACAATGCCTACGACTGACATTCAGTCGTCCTTATCACTCTGGAACCTTTCCAGTGATTCTCACCAGAATCGATTGATACCATCTCACTACAACTAGTGAGAATCCTAACATTCAATTACATCTATCTCATAGATCAAAACCCAGGATTTATGAGGTATCACTTTGATCCTACATGGAGAATCCTTGTGATAAGCGGAGATTGACCGAGCGTAGCATAGGAAACTCCTTCCCTATCAAGAGTATGTCATCCACGTACTCTACGAGGATCACCACTATACTCTCTACTACCTTTTTGTATATACAAGGTTCATCTACCATTTTGATGAAGTCAAACTCTTTGACTACCACATCAAAACAGATGTTCCAACTTCGCGATGCCTGCTTTATCGCATAAAACAACTTGCACACGTTTCCGCTACTCCCACTGTCTACGAAGCTCTCTGGCTGTGTACTTATAGACGCTCTCTTCCAAATCATCATTTAGAAAAGCAGTCATGACACCCTACCACCAGATATCGTAGTCATGGTATGTAGCAGTGGCAAGTAGGATCTGGATGAACTTAAGCATAGCTTTGAAAGTCTCAACTTTTCCATGTACACCAAGTAATCTTCTCAAGATATACTTGCTCCTGATGGGGATTTAACCCTTCAGATAAAGCAACCAAAGTCCATACTTTGTTGGTGTATAAAGATTCCATCTCAGATCGCTAAGCATCCAGCCATTCTTACAGAGTCCCACTCCTGATGGCCAGTTCGAAACTAGTTGGGTCATCATCTCATGATGCAATCCTCGCTTCCACTGTCATAGAGAATACCGAAGTATCTCTCAGGTGAGTGAGGAACCCTACTAGATCGGCGGAGAGGCTGAGGTTCGTTGGAAACTATTGAATCCTTTGGTTCTACCAAATCATCAGCTGCAGTTTGTATAGCTGGAACTCTTTCCAGTTCTACCTCATGACCAATAATTTCTTCACAAGAAATTCCCTTTCACAAAGGTGGCATGTTGAGAAACAAAACATCTTTTGTTCCTCGGTTTGGTAGAAGATATTCCCTTGCGAATGCTTGGGATATCCAACAAAACTTCTACAGAACTGACTTTGCCTCGAGCTTGTCCGGATTATTCTTTTAGACATAGGCTGGACAACCCTAAATCTTAACATACTTAAGATATGGGCTCTTCCCATTCCATATCACATATGAAGTGGTAGGCAACTGATTTGATTGGAACCCTATTCAATGGGTATGCAGCTTCTCAAGTGCATAACTCCCAAAAGGAAATAGGAAACTCAGGAGTACTCATCATAGAGCACACCATATCAAATAGGGTGTGTTTGCTCCGCTCCGATATACCATCGTGCTATGGTGTATACGGAGGAGTAATGCTGAGAGAGAATCTTATTCTCCTTTAGAATAGTCCAGGAATTCCGTGCTCTAGTATTCTCCTCCTTGATCTCACCAAAGGACATAATACTTATACCCGTTTTTGGTTCTCTACTTCTAACTTATATTCTGTGATTATCTCAAAAGTTTCGGACTTGTGTTTCAACAGGAACATATGTCTGAATCTTGAGAGATCATCAGTGAATATAATGAAGTACAAAGAACCGGTCTTGGTATGTGTAGACAGGGGACCTTCATACATCAGCATGTATCAATCCTAAGACTTCGCTAACTCTTTCTCTGATTCCAATAAACAGAGCTTTGGTCATCTTATCTTAGTGACATGACCGGCAAGTTTCACAAGATGTAAATTCAAACTAATTTAAATATGCATCTAAATGTAACTTCAGCTAGTCGGGTCGCATTGATATGACCTAGTCTACAATGCCTTAAGAAGGATTCGTTCATTTCTGAACTCTTCCTCTTGTGTGTGTTCTGTACGTTAAGAACTGTGGTTTGATTTAGAACGTCTATGATTTTAGATAACGTGCCTGAACCGATCAACACTTGATATAGGAAATGTTCAAAACATTATCCAACAATACAAAATTATATCCTTCTTTACTAATAAAGAGACTGATATGATGTTGTATATCAGGTTCGGTATCTAATAACATTCGTTCAGAATCAATGTATTCTGGTAATACAGGGTGATAACTGCCAACAGTCTTGGCTGCAACACTTGCATCATTTCCAACTCTTGAAACTTATCACTCGTTCTGAGTTCTCTACCTATCTGTAGCCCATGTAACAAATTACATTTGCGGGATCCTAATCCGGTATCTCATACCCAGGACGTAAAGGATACTGAGAAACAGTTCTCGGTAATGAACATACCCGAAGAAGGAGCATCAGCATGTACTTTCTTCGTTTGGGCGGCACATGAATTCTGGTAATCCCCTATTTTCTGCTCTGTCTTATAACAATTATAAGTTGGAGCGGGACCAACGTTCCCTAGCGCAGTATAACAAGCGGGTTCGGTCAAATACATCCGTATTATTATCTTGATTAAGGCGTGACATAGTCATAACCAGGAGAGAGAGAGAAGAAAACACCCAGCGTGCGCTTTTAAAAGATTAGATTGGTTATCAATTTATCTAATCAGGATGTCTCCCACTGTTTTAGTCAAATCTTCCTTCAAACCCTAAAAGGAAAGTCTGGGAATAATTACACCCTACAAGTTCGCCAATCTTTCAACTAGGCCAGTGCCGGTACTTTGAGGGAGGTTCCCCGCGCTTTCGCACGGACCTAATTAAAATAAACCTGATTTAATAATCCGGCTTAATCCTAAGCCGCTAGTATTATCAACCGTCTGATCAAAGTCTGTGTAGCCTGTACACATATTTAACCGGACACCTGTATTTACCAACATACGTTATCTATACCATATTGCCTGAACCGTGAAAACCCTCTGTATGGGACTCTGAAGACTCGTCAATACGCTGGCGGTGGGTTTAACCACAAGCACGTCAGCGGCACTAGCTGTACGTAACGGCTACGCAGGTATTGAGCGAAAGGAAGGCTGGCGAGCAAACTCATTCAAACCCCTACCGAGCCTGTCCGTGACAATCTCTATACAGCCCGGTCTGTTCGTCTAAGAGTATCGCATATCGAGTTTAGGAGGGTGGATAAAGTCAGACCCCTAATAACGCGACATTTCGTGTCGGTATGAAACCCATCACCACCTAAGAAACTACTGATCCTATATCAGTAATTCTCGACTACCTTGGCCAAGGATTTCTGGTGATGGCTGTAAGTCGACGTTAGACACCCCACATGATGCGAGGAGGCGGAATAGGTAAAACAATCATTTTGTTTAAACTAACATCGACTAACTTTACGGATCTTTGCCAAACCCTAACTAACAACAACATAGAAGTGTTTAGCTACTATGAAAGATGATTATACCTAATGAATCAAGTCCTTCTTGTTCTCTTTGATCACCTCCTCGTCGGCTTCCTCGTTGTGATAGAAGATCCACCCGAGAGCTACTTCTCCATGCTTTAACCTCGTACTTGAGGTAACTAGATGGCTATGAGTGCTAATCAAAGCAACCTAGAGGATATAGAAGAGGATTAGGGATGTATTAGTCTTGCTAACCCTTGGATCTCAACACATGAGAGGTTAGGGTTAGGGTTGAAGAGAGAGAGAGCTTGAGGAGAGAGAATGTGTGAATAATTATCTAATGGAAATTAACTCATTTGTATATATATATGAAGCATAAAATATCTTGCACAAAATATCTTTTGCACAAATATCTTCATGCTTCATTTAATACATAATGAATCATCTAATTAGTCATTAAAAGCATTAATGCTTCATTAACTCACTTGATGAATCATCTCCATGAGTCACAAAACCATTTAATGCATATAACATCTAAGCTCTCCACCTCATCAACCTTCTAGAACCTTCTCGAGTAATTACGAGAACTCCCCTCCTATCCGTGAAAACACGGAAATACTGAGACTGTATAAATCCAATAATCCAATACTAGAATCTGGCTTAAACTAAAGCCCGCTAGTATAAACTGTCCGAACATCGTACGTGCGTAAAAACACGTATGTGTCCGAACCTGTCGTAAAACCATACGACCTCTATTTTGTTTCGCCTGAAGCAAGGAAACTCTCTGTGTGGGACTCTAAAGACTCGACTACTACGCTGGAAGTGGGTTTAACCACAGACCGCAAGTGGCACTAGCTGTACGTAACGGTCCCCAGGTAGATGTCGATAAGAAGGCCGGTGAGGAAACCCATCCGAACTCCTACTGAGCCTGATGTGACAATCTCCGTACAGTCCGGTCTGTTCGTCTAAGACTATCGCATATCGGGCCTAGGGGGGCGGCAAGCGTCAGTCCCCTAAAAGCGGTATAAGTCGTGTCGGAGTGAAGCCCATTACACCTTGAGAAGCTACTGGAAAACCTACCAGTATATCTCGCTTGCCCTGGCCAGGGACTTTGCGTAATGGCTCTCCAAACACAGCGCGATATCAACTCCCAATACCGGGAGAGACGAATCCTGTCTAACCGCCACTGCCTCCAGGTGCTTCGGGACTGCACCCAACTGCTACTTGTTTGCACGACTCCTTTGAGCCGTGGTAGGGTAGAAATATAAGAACAGTGGGAGCACACTCGAGACGAAGCAGCAGTGTCAAGTCTGCGGACTATGCTGTACTCATGTCACCTGGGAACTGTTAACTAACGACGGGTATAATACCAACCAACAGTTCCCTGCGAGTCCTGTCCGGTGTACCCGTAACCCAACGAGTACCTGTATACTATCTCCAGTACGACGTACTGATGGCTGTGGGACAGACCATCTCCCCAACTGGGATGAGAAGCGTACACACTAGTCTACTCCGGAGTATCGATGCCCTGTCTCGATAATCCTACGACTAGAGACCTGAAAAAGGATGTGCTTGTAGACTACCCAGCCCCCACTAGTGTGACTGCCATCACAACGCTGGTAGTCAAGCAAGATCCTAAGGGCTCTATCAATATGTATTCTCGATATGCTAACATATACACATATTAAGATAGACATAAACCAAGTAGCATACTACCATGTTTAGCAAGACTGTTAATACAACTGTGAATATCCCAAGCTTCCATTAAGTAATATACAAGCCAGTATGATACAATAATGGCCCCTAGGGCATATACACTAACAACGACCACCCGTGCATAACGCGACATCAACCCCCAATACCGGGAGAGACGAATCCCCGACGATCTGCTCACTGCCTCCATGTGGCTCGGGACTGTACCCAACTAAAACCTGTTTGCACGACTCCTTTGAGCCGTGGTAGGGTAGTAATCAAAGCACAGTGGGAACTTACACGAGAAAAATGACGATCTCAGGTCGACAGACTAACTTGTACTCATGTCACCTGGGAACTGCAATCTGACAATAGGTATAATACCATCTAGCAGGTTCCCAGCGAGTCCGTCCAGTGTACTCATAACCCAATGAGCACCTGTATACTATCTTAGGTGACTAACTGATACCAATGGCTTGTGAAACCGTCCACCGCCCCTTGTTGGGGTCTTGATAAGTATACACTAGTCTACTCCGGAGTATCGATGCCCGTCTCGATACTCCCACGACTACGGACATTTAAGGATGTGCTTATAGACCACCCAGATCCCACGTATATGATCGCCATCATAATGCTGGTAGTCAAGCAAGAGTCCTATGGGCTCTATCAACATGTAATAGTGATCTGTAATGCCACCTAATGCTGTACATGATGATAAAGACAAACCATATAGTATACTATCATCTCGAGTAAGACTGTTCTCCCCGTATAGGTCTTCCCTCAATCATCACAATCGCTTGCCTACGATTCAATAATTGACTTGAGGGCATTATAGCCAACAGACTGGAGCTCTCGTTTTGGAATGGGGACTTTGTAGGGCATCGAGGGTGACCCATAGGGTCTCGGGAACCTCTTTTCTAAACTGGTTTTGCAATTTGGGCCTATTTTTCACGGATGAAATCAGCCAAGAAGTTTCTGTCCAAAACAGCGACACTTCGGGTTTTAAACTGATGTTTTATCCGTTTACTTGATGCCCGGGGCTCTCGTTTTTGAATTGAGGGTGACCCGGGAAGTCTTGGGGAGCTATATTTTCAAAGTTATATTGAGTTTAGTCATTGTTTTTCGAAGGTTTAATACTGTTTTTTTGTGGCTGTCCAAAATTGAATATTTTTGCGAATTCCGATCCCCGAGGGCTCTTGGTTCGGACCATGAACCCATGAAAGGGATCAGGAGGTACCCCGGGAAGTGCCCGAGCACCCCATCGGGCACTGGGGCACATTACGAGTCGTTCGGACTCTTGGTTTTCGCAAAAAGGTATGGTTTTTTGGATGTTGAATTTCATTTGATTTCCGTCGTTTGGAATTTCAAGCGTGAACTTTGCGGGTGATGAATTCTAAGGCCGTGATTACTTGTGTTCTTATTCTGTAATGATGGTGCTTATTCTGTGTATATATATCTTGTATTGGTTTAGCCGGATTGTCGTGTTGGATAGCCCCTCGTGTGATTTGATTGTACAGTTTTGATTTATATTGTTACATTCATTTGTTCGGGACGAGCTCCAACATGTAGCCGCCATTTCTGTATATATATATTCTTTTATTAGGGTTTGACCAGGATGCGGTCGATATTACCGTTGTATATATTTCATTTTTGTACTAGGATTAACCTACGAGAAATGCTTGAGTAGCCGAGTTCTAGAGTGCGGTAGGTGGCCGTCTCATGGTGTTTGAGTCTGGACCGCCTCGCTCTAGAATTGGCGGGTTTCTCACTGCACTTGTAGGGGTTATAAGATCGACCAGTGGAGGAGTGCCCAAGTTACCGGATTCTAGAAAGCGACGGGTGATCAACTCATGTTATTGAGGGCGGGTTACCCAGTTTCTAGAATTGGCAGGTGGTTTGCTGCACTTGTAGGGATCTAGGATCGACTTTATAGGCACGACCGGGAAACTTCGCGTCTCATTTATGGCTCAAATGAAACATGGGGCTCCTAATCTATCCGATATTCCATATTGTTTGTTCGCATGCCTGTAATGATTATTTTCTGTCTGCGATATATATTTATATTGCTTCTATATGTTTTGCATCCGTGCTAGCCATGTTCCCGCCCTGCCGTAAGTTAAGTAACCTTACAGTGAAGACCGGAGACCCAGTGGTGAATGCAGATGGCATATAAAAGCATGTGATTTTGGTTGTTTCTGGTGTGGCTTAGAAACTTGTATTGATGGGATCACATTATATATTTAATGCAAGAAAAATAAATCTAAATGATGTTGTCGGAATCAATTTTAAAAACTACTCGGTTTTCTTCAAAAACATAGTCATATTCTTTTGCTTTGCACAGAGGTATTCGATTAGGAATATCCTGCACCTCATTCGATGAGGAAAGAGCCTTAATCCCTTCACGGAGAGTTCGCTCTTAAGCAAAATTTTATGTTACTAGTTTTAAAAGCGGAGCTTAAACCACTCCTTTTCAAAGCCATTCGAGTTCTTTCAACGATATCGAGTTCATCACGTTAAATGTTTTTTGACCGTAGCCCTCCGTCATTTCTTACGAGTAGTGCTTAGTATTCGTGCTATATTTGTTGACCTTTATCAAGGCGTAGTGTGCGGTAGTTAAGTGGTGCTTGTTTGTTACATGGTTATGCGATTAGCTCGGACAGTCGTGCGGCCTTGTTGACCTCTGTCAAGGGTCGTGCAGGTGGGTTTAGATTAATTCAGGATAATGATGGGTTGAACTTGACCAGTGACTTATGGTTTGTTGACCTTTGTCAAGGTCATAAGTCCTATGGGCAAAAACCATATCGAGAGTTTCAAATATAAGGGAAACTTGCCAAGTTTGCGCATACCTTCTGGAGTGTGGTAATTTTGGTCGGCTTCCGTCAAAATTATCACACAATGATAGTTGGGTCCTGATTCCCACCGATGAGTAGGTATTACTCATCGAGAGATTTCTACTTCACAATTAGCTAACCTATTAGGTGTCTAGAAAGTGTTAACGATGTTACGTCTGTGCAGAAACGAAGTTATTAAATTGGGTCCATGCGAAAGTACGGGGGGGATTCCCACGGAGTAACAACACCGATCTGGCTGAACGGTTAGTGAACTTGTAAGGTGTACATGATCCCGACTAGTTCTTCTTTTAGGGATTGGAGAAGAATTCGAGGAAACAATGGGAGCCATCCTGATTATATGAAGTGATTAACCAATTTAATCTTGATGGAGTGTACGATGAATGTTTCTTTTCTCTCTCTAGTTTGCGACTATGACTTACCTTAAACTAAAACCCATGAACCAAACTAACATAACCTTTTTACATTCCGGCTTCGGATTGTCATGTTTCACGACAAAGTCGTGTATATCCTTGCTACTCCTACTTTCCCTTTCCTTTTCTCCAGAACACTCCTTATCACTATGATGATCCATATTGTTTGGAAAGGCCATCGTATAGTTACATACGAACTCTAGGAAGTTACTTCAGTCGAGAATGGCCATGAGTTCAGGAGAAATTAAATAGGATTATTCAGTTGTTTCTTTCCTTTATCTTATCTTAGGCTGCGAAAGCTCCTTGTATTAGGAGAGTACACCTATTACGCTTATTGGATAGTCTTCTTCCATACCTTAGGCTAGCGTCGAAAGGTAGGGAATGAAGAAAACCAATTAGCCTAAGTGCGGTATACAGAAAGTAAGACGTAGAGACGTATAAAGGGATTGAAGTGAGGGCAAAAGAAATTGCGACTACCGTCATGAATCTGGATAATGGAAGAGGAATTACTAGGAAAGCCCGGTCACCCCTTGAAACATTTTAATGTTTCAGTATTTCTGTGTACTTGTAAATAAGAACTGTTTTTCCAAATTAATTCCGACTCCAGGGTATGTATGTACCGTATTTTGATCTCACATCTGTATGACGTTACAGATGCTGAGTAGGAGTAGAATATTGGGAAATGGGCGATTTGATCATCAATATCGGAACTCGTAGCAATTAGCGATATTAGATTAAATCGCCTTGTTTTACCTAACGACAAATATTTTGTTTCGAATAACCGTTGTTATGCACTAATTTTAAAATTGACTATCTGTATCTTTATTTTATAAAGTAAGATATAATTTTTGAAAATTGTCTTCCAAATATTTACTTTTATTGGTTGAGAATTAAGTAAGGTGGATTTAATAATGGTGTAAGACATCTTTAACTAGAATACAGTTCTCAACTTACGACACATGGATTATGAGTTAGTATACTCTTGAGACTTATACTCGAAAATGTATAGTGTCCAATGTCCTTCGAGACAAGGGGTTGGTACTCTTACTTCATTCAGGTAACCTATAAGTTCTCTGGTTTTAGACACGCATTCGTTGTAATGCAAGGTCCAAAAAATTTGAGAAGTTTATAGGTATAAGAATAAACCAGAGAACTATATGTTGAAAGTATCAGGATTCTTCGAAATGATCGAAAATGTAGATTCTTATGCTAGGTATTCCTTCATAGTAGTATTAATGTTCCCGCCAAAAATTTTGGCTCAAAACTTGTTGTTCCCTTATAAAAATAAAGGGAAACCTCCACGTGTTAAACACGTGCATCCACATGCAAAGCATGTAGGTACCGCCTCAGATAGAATTAAATAATTGAACGCCACACGTGTTTCCCACGTGAGCACCTGTCACGACCCAATTTAGGAACGCGGCCGACACTTAAATCACGCGACGTTAAAAGGCTTAACACAATTCAAGTAAACCGAAAACCCAGAAATCTAAACAAAGAAAAGAAGTAAAGTGATAAAACAGTAGTTAAAAACATTTAAAAATCTCAAGTTATAAAATCTCAACTTAAATTTATTTTCTTAAAAATTTCGGCAGTATCTCCTTTGTAAAAACCAGTCTCAAACGGGTACAAATATAGAATATATAAAAGGCAGCCCCAAACGGGAGCAACTCACGCCTAAAGGCGGAACACCACCACAACAGGTATATACGACACCGTAGCGAAGAATAAGCAAATAAGAAGTTAAAACAGCATAATAAGAGGTAAAACCACATCGCAACATAAATAAAAGGCCGGCTCACACGAGCACAACACCCAGAAGCACAAATAATACAATATCAATCCTCACAATCTCGTCTCTAAGTCAAATACATGTAAGTGGTAGATGGAGAGTACTACATACAAAATAAGATATACAATGGAATTATACGGATACCCGCAAAACCCACCTACACCAAAATCACGACCAACAATAGCGGTATCCGCAGAAGTAGGTGCAATATAGAGCCCTGCCGCGACTACACTGAGGGTCAATTCTGTAAAACACTATGGCACAACGGGGGTGAGTTGCCAACTCGTGAATAGTAAATAACATCGTACAGATAATCGCAAGCATGCACGAAAAGTGATAATCTGAAATATGCAATCTAATAGCATAAGTATAACAATACGGATATGCAACAATCATGATCAAGGTACACCACCAGGGTACAACAACTACATGAAACAGTGTATGTCATAATAAATCCTGAGTATGGGATAAAACATAATCCTCATCATAAAAATCCGGTGTCCATCAACGATACCCAAATCCGAATATCTCAGGCGCCGTTATACTGATCGGCCCTCATATCCGTCATATCACGGAACCTGAGTGTCCAATATCGACACTCGAAATATCATGAAACCCGTGTCCAATATCAACATGTAAATCCTCATATTTCAGGCGCCACATACTATGATCGGCTCTCATATCTATCTCATCTCATAACTCTGAAACGGTATCCTCCGGATATCCGTCGAGTTTCCATACAATCACCGGTAGGTAGTGTTCCCTCATGCTAGGCTCATCTTCTACATCTTGAGCTTCTTGCCCTGGGGTACCTTACCGGGTCCATCATGTACCCGCAGACGGTTCATCTAACTCCTCGAATCGGGTCTCGAAAACAAGCTCAGAACCGAGAAAACTCATGGTGGACGCCTCGAAATTACATCACGAGAAACCGCGTTTTTTAAAACAATTTATAATTTTCTTTGAAATATATATGTGGTTCTCAAATCCAGAAAGCGTATGAAAACAGTTGTAACAACCATAAACTTTCTGTACAAATTTTTTCCAAAATACAGAAAGGAACACCTAAGCCTGAGCACAGGTTATAAATTTATTTTGCTTTTGAACAGCAAGAAAGCACTTGTAGCTCATTGGTAAAGCCTTGTATTGCTGTGACATAGCCCCTGTGATCGAATCCCCCAGCCACATATATTTTTAATTGATTTTTCTTTTAATCTTTTAGAAGCCCAAGGATTTACACATGCACTACACGTAAAATGAAAAGTCACAGATTAAACAAACATGCGCAAATTGTTAAATACACTGAACATGACACGTGGAGAAGATCCAGACCCCAACCCATAACATTAGACCTGCGAGATTGGAGATTCGAACGACACCGCCGGGCCCCCCGCAAGGGATGCTCTCTAAATTTCAACCCCAACACCCCTTGACCTACCCCACTACCCCTATATTGTTTGATTTCTCTGCATTCATCCAGAGAATGATAATTCCCCTCTTTAATCCATTTTAATGCACATTTTAATTCTATTCTTCATTACCCTAAACCCTAATTTTCCCTATAAACACCATACTACATTTCACCTCTCCTCATACAGAATTTCATTACAAAAACTCTCTAAAAAATTCCAAGTCCTAAGTTGTGCAAGTGGAGTTAGCAGAGGGCGAAGTTCCGAGGAGAATCTGGCGACGAAACGATGCCCCGACGGTTCTGAGAGCTTCCTCCTTCTCCTCTCTTTCTTCATAGCCAGTAAGTTCCCATTCCCCTCCTCCATCTCTATTCTAAAACTTCTCTTTTTCAAAACTCGTCGGAAGCGGAGTTATTCCGACTTCCGATTCGTTTTTCTTTAAAAACTTCATTTTTCTTAAATAATAAAATACAATATTCTCTCAGAATATTTAACAAATATAAATAAACACATTAGAAGAAGTTTCATCTCAAAATAATTCATGTTGCAATTTCTATTTCACTTTTACAGTAAAATACCATCATGTTATCTTATAATCATTCAATTTAACCGTATTACTTTTAGATAACTCACGAGGTAATGACCTATCTCATCACAACACACATTTTTGACATAACATGATGAATTTTGGGACTCGAGTTTATGGGAAAAATACGAGATTATGAATAAATACTTTGAACAATCAAAACCGTTTCTTTAAAAAGTGTGTTATTTAAATTCCTTACAAATACGCTTCTACAACCCATTTTGGGGAATCCCGATCGGGATGGTGCGGGTTATCGCACATCCTAGGGCCTAGTAGAGCGAGATGCAGACCTCCGCAAGGAGCATTCGATCTCGATGGAATTTTTGATGCAATTTTTAAGAAAATGAGATTTCTACAAAATAAATAAAATTTATTTTTATTAAATATGTATATATATGAATATTATCAAAATATCTATTTTAAAATATATTATATAAATATTCCATGTTTTCTAAATCAAAAGAATCACAATTATATGAAACTAACATTACAATTCAATACCATTCCAATATTTCATTAAAATACTATATGCAATGAAAACTAGGTTCTACTCACTAGAAAGTTTCACTTTTATAAAACTACATCTATGAAAACCCTAAAGATGATAATAAAATACTTGAGGTGTATTTTGAAATTATATCAAAACTATTTTTACATAAACCTTCTCAAGTTATATTAAATTACAATAAGGACCCTAGTAAATATAGGTTTAAGCGGGACCAGTTCTCTTGAGCCTCAGGGAGCTGGAGAATATGGGTGCCTGCCTATCTAAGATAGATAACCTAACAACGGTGTTATCAACACGGTAATTGTTTTGGAAAAAGACACAAATCCTACCTTCCATGTGCAGCAGTTACCGATAACTCCAAAACAATCAGGGCTTCAATTCTGTTTAAAAGTCTGACTCAGTTCGAGTCACGGTCAAATCTGAAATCAATATGATTTGAATCCAATTCAAGTATAACTACAATACAACATGAATCCATGAATACTAGAATACAATACATATCAACATGAACTTGACCGAACCAAACCATGGATATACTCTGATTACATGACTATCCATTTATATCCATTCTATTTACTGATATCACGGTTTCGGCAAGTCTTCCATTTACTACAAGACAATACAATACAATCAGTATAATCAATACAATAAACATTATGGGGATTATAAAGGGGTATACTGGTACAGTTAATGTTAAAGGTGGCACGAGGTGGTCACTAAAAGATGTTATTACATCCATGTCGTTGTTCCGTGGTATCTTCGACGGAGCCTTGTACTATGGGTTACCAAAGTCCACGATGTAAGTTGGACTCCTCTCGTATACGCTGGCATATTCTGTACCAAGTTACAACTACTACGTTAGTATAACAAATATAACTTATCTACTTCACTATAAAAACTCTCTAAAAAATTCCAAGTCCTAAGTTGTGCAAGTGGAGTTAGCAGAGGGCGAAGTTCCGACGACATTCCGAGGAGAATCTGGCGACGAAACGATGCCTCGACGGTTCCGAGAACTTCCTCCTTCTCCTCTCTTTCTTCATAGCCAGTAAGTTCCCATTCCCCTCCTCCATCTCTATTCTAAAACTTCTCTTTTTCAAAACTCGTCGGAAGCGGAGTTATTCCGACTTTCGATTCGTTTTTCTTTAAAAACTCTATTTTTCTGAAATAATAAAATACAATATTCTCTCATAATGTTTAAAATAAATAAATAAACACATTAGAACAAGTTTCTTCTCAAAATAATTCATGTTGCAATTTCTATTTCACTTTTACAGTAAAATACCATCATGTTACATACAACTTATAATCATTCAATTTAACCGTATTACCTTTAGATAACTCACGAGGTAATGACCTACCTCATCACAACACACATTCTTGACATAACACGATGAATTTTAGGACTCGAGTTTATGGGAAAAATACGAGATTATGAATAAATAACTTGAACAATCAAAACCGTATCTTTAAAAAGTGTGTCATTTAAATTCCTTTGCAAATACGCCTCTGCAACCCATTTTGGGGAACCCCGATCGGGATGGTGCGGGTTATCGCACATCTTAGGGCCTAGTAGAGCGAGATGCAGACCTCCGCAAGGAGCATTCGATCTCGATGGAATTTTTGATGCAATTTTTAAGAAAATGAGATTTCTACAAAATAAATAAAATTTATTTTTATTAAATATGTATATATATGAATATTATCAAAAGATCTATTTTAAAATATATTATATAAATATTCTGTGTTTTCTAAATCAAAAGAATCACAATTTCATGAAACTACCATTACAATTCAATACCATTCCAATATTTCTTAAAATACCATATCAAATGAAAACTAGGTTCTACTCACTAGAAAGTTTCACTTTTATAAAACTACATCTATGAAAACCCTAAAAACGATAATAAAATACTTGAGGTGTATTTTGAAATTATATCAAAACTATTTTTACATAAAAACCCCTCAAGTTATATTAAATTACAATAAGGACCCTAGTAAATATAGGTTTAAGCGGGATCAGTTCTTTTGAGCCTCAGGGAGCGGGAGCCGGAGAATATGGGTGCTTTCCTATCTAAGCTAGACAACCTAACAACGGTGTAATCAACACGGTAATTATCTTGGAAAAAGACACAAATCCTGCCGTCCATGTGCAGCAGTTACCGATAACTCCAAAACAATGAGGACTTCAATTCTGTTTAAAAGTCTGACTCAGTTCGAGTCACGGTCAAATATGAAATCAATCTGATTTGAATCCAATTCAAGTATAACTATAATACAACATGAATCCATGAATACCATAATACAATCCATATCAACATGAACTTGACGGAACCGAACCATGGATATACTCTGATTACTTGACTATCCATTTATATCCATTTCGTTTACTGATATCATGGTTTCGGCAAGTCTTCTATTTACTACAGGACAATACAATACAATCAGTACAATCAATGTGATCAATACATTAAATATTACGGGATTTATAAAGGGGTAGACTGGCACAGAACATGTTAAAGGTGGCATGAGCTGGTCACTAAAAGACGTTATTACATCCATGCCGTTGTTCCGTGGTATCTTCGATGGAGCCTTGTACTACGGGTTACCAAAGTCCATGGTGTAAGTTGGACTCCTCTCGTATACACTGGCATATTCTGTACCAAGCTAAAACTACTACGTTAGTATAACAAATATAACTTATCTACTTCACCTGTTCTACTTCTCTTTTTTCTTTGGGACTTACCGAGCGATTGTTCGCTGACGACATTCCTATTTCTCTTCTTTCTTTGAAATGTTATCAGGAGGACCCGACTCTGAAGAGTTCGAGACCAGCCATGAACACTTGGAGCTGACCCCTGAGCAGTACACTGAAGACCCCAAGCTATAGTCACTTGTACATATTTCCTTTTCAGTTCATGCTATTGTTTAGGCATTGCTTTCCATCCTTGTATTTACATTTTCAGTTGTACCTGTAAAAGAATATTTAATAAATAAAGTTGTTGTTCATTATATTCATGTCTCTTGTGTACATTTTATCTTATATTTCTTAGATACGCTTAGCGTATTTACTTCTGAGTAAATACATAGCGGGCCCAGTCGCGTCCCCTCCCCGTACATCGGGAAGCGGGGCGTGACAACAGTATCTCAATGCATATATCCATGAAGTACGATGTATGTAAACATAGAACAATAATGTGAGCATGTCAAGGGAAAACCTCACTTTTTAAATATATCAAGTTTCAAAAGGTATCTTGAGGTTTTCCAAATCCACGAAATCGAAATAAAACACCATACTCATATATGTGACTATAGAAATGTATGTATGTATGCATGTATGTATGTACGCATGATGCAGTTCATAATGCGCAATGGAACAAGAATCAATGTCTAACTGTTAACAATAATGAAAGCGGTACCATATATTTATCCATGGCAATTTCTATAGTGAGCGTGTCATGGTAATTACTAACATTGTGTGTGTGTGGCATACAATTCGGTGCTCGTGCAACATGAACCGTTAGTAATGGTGCAGTGTCTAATAATACTCTGTCAATGTACAACAGGTAATAGGATGTGCAAAATGGTACTCATGCATGATCAATAAATATACATATAAGTATATGGTCATATCACTGAATCTAGCTCTCGACGCGTAACGCCATACAGACGATTCCCTCGTAGATGTTAAATCTACTCACCGGACGATCTCGAGCTAGGTGAATCCGATCACCTCTTTCCCCTTCCTAGCAGCGTCCGAAGTTCCCGTAAATGATCATAATATTACACAAATCATAACACAAGAAAATTAGTAAACTTACGATAACACATGAACACAACGGCAACTAACGAATCAACTCCCACAAGCTACCAAGTGTTAGCTTACCAGGCTAAACGCGTGCAGCGACATCCTAGACCCAACCTACGACTGTCAAACGCACGAAACACTTAAACCAAAGTCGGATAAATCTGCACTGCACGTTTCCGAAACGCTTGAATTCTAGCAAACGGTCTCAGATTTTGCTACACAAAGAATTAGTGAAAGTTGCATATACCACGAAACTACACTTCTCCCCAGAGACCCTACGACCAAGACACGACCCCCAGCTCCCCATTCTGGCCGCAAGTTGCGGCCAGAAGCAATAAATCTGTGGCCACGAATGAAGGGGATGGTCTCAGGTTTTACAGGTAGGTTCTAGGTCTCAAATACATCTCTCAGTGATGGCAACTTTCTAAACAATTACCTGGGTCGATAGCAGATTCAACAGCAACCCCAAAACTTAACAAAACACGATATATAACACTAATCTTAAAACATTAAGGCATTAAACTGAAACTATTTAACAAAACAAACTTCCTTAGAGCCTAATCAACAGCTTGAGATCATTACCTCACCAAAACTTGGGAAAAACCCTAGCTTTCCAAGCTCCAAGTCATCACAAGAGGGTTAAAGAAAGCTTAGTGCAGTTTTAATGAGGTTTGATGAAGGTTTAGGCTTAGGGTTAGTGAAGAAAAATGGATCAAGTGAAGAATTTTAGTGAAGAAGAAAATGGGAGAGTGTTCTGAGTTGTGAGGAAATGAGAGAGAGCGAGGTGAAGAAAATGAGAGAGTGAGAGGGTGAGGTGAGAATGAGCTATGCTCTCTCTCTCTCTCTCCCCCCATTAATAGCCTCCCATGCCTTGTCCCATGCCATGCCTCAATATTCAACTCTTCTCTCTTTCTTTATTTTTCAAAACAATTAAAACCCTTTTATTTAAAAACTAAATATATAAATACATGACATACAAATGGTTAAGTGTGCCATAGTTAGTAAAGCATGGTTAACAGCTCCTTAACCCAAGGATTAACATGCACATGTATGTGCAAACACAAAAATAATTTAATAAAATATTAATTAATTATAATAAAATATATGAAAACAATTATTGGTTAAATTTTATTAAAACCCGCACTATATCGCTTAATTAACATTAATCGCATTCTAAGGTGTTACAATCTTTCCCCCTTAAAGAAATTCGGTCCCCAAATTTAAAAATTTTACTATGCATACCTTTGAAGAGATGAGGGAATTTCTTCCGCATCTCGCTCTCGGCTTCCCATATGACCTTTTCGCTATTCGGGCCACGCAAAAGAAATTTCACTGATGGTAAGACCTTTGACCGAAGTTTCTTCACCTGCCGATCCAATATAATTATCGGCTGCTCGGTGAAAGAAAGATTGTGCTCCAGCTGGATGGTCTGGTGCCGAATCATGTAAGAAGGGTCATGAAGGTACATGCAAATCGATACATGAAATACGTGGTGAACATCCGGAAAACTGGGCGGAAGTGCCACTGATAGGCAATGGTACCAACTCACTCAAGGATCTCAAAAGGACCTACAAATCTGGGACTAAGCTTACCTTTCTTCCCAAATCTCATCACGCCTTTCATCGGAGAAGTCCGTAGGAATACATGATCACCCACTGCGAACACAAGTCTGCGACGACGACGGTCGGCATAAGACTTCTGCCTGCACTAAGCTGCTCTCATCCTGTCCTGAATCAACTGGATCTTCTCCGTAGTCTCTTGAACTAGCTGGGGTCCCAAAATCCTGCTCTCGCTGAGTTCGGTCCAACAGAATAGCGATCGACACTTTCTCCCATACAAAGCCTCAAATGGTGCCATCTGAATCGTCTCCTAAAAGCTAATATTGTAGGAGAACTCTATCAAAGTCAAGTGACGATCCCAACTGCCACCAAAATCAAGCACGCACGCACGCACGCACGCACGAAGCATATCCCCAAGAGTCTATATAGTCTGCTCTGACTGACCATCGGTCTGCGGATGGAAAGCGGTGCTGAAACTCAATTGGGTATCCAAAGCTTCCTGAAGAATTTGCTAAAGATTGCTGGTAAACTGGGTGCCTCTGTCGGATACAATGCATGTAGCAACGCCGTTCAAACACACAATCTCATTAATGTACAATCGAGCATATTGAGCATATCCGAAAGTGGTCCTCACTGGAAGGAAGTGAGCCGCTTTCGTCAACCGGTCAACATTCACCCAAATGGAGTCATACCCTCGACTGGACCTGGGTAGACCCACAACGAAATCCATGGAGATCTGCTCCCATTTATGTTGGGTTACGGCAGCGTCCCGGCCATCAAACCGTGGCCAAATGCGGAACAAAATTTTTCTAAACTGGCGCTACCATGACCCGATGCCTGGATCTACCCTAAACCCTAAACTAACAAGCTAATAAAAGAGATAGGAATGGTTATACCGAGTTGATCCGTGTCCTTCGGTCTTCAACTTTCATCCCAAGCTCCTAGTGGTTGCGGATTGAGTTTAGTTGCCGGTCTTCCTCCATCTACGATGATCCACCTGAGGGAAACGGCGCAAGCTTCAGCCTCGCCAAGCGAGGCAACCGACGCTCCAAGGTTGCTAGCAATGAAGAGTGGAGGTGTAAGATTATCACACTATAATTTTTCTCTCATCATGATGCCCCAAAGAGTAACCATAGAAGATCAAGAGGAGGTGTAGAAACATGTGGCATGAGCAACTAAAGAAATGGATAAGTGTTTTCTCCAAGTGAGTGAGAATGAGAAAGTGGAGAAAAGAAAGTGAGCAAGGCAACTCAAGAAAAGTGGTGGCTGCCTCCTCTCTCTCTCTCTCTCAATCATGCACACACAAAAAATCTCCTCATTTTTTTCATTAAACAAAACAATGCCCATACCTCTCTACATGCCTCAAGCCATGCTCATGCCAACTCACCCTCCACCTCATTTCCTAAATGATTTTCTAAAAAGAAAACCCAATAATGAGGTGGCCATCTTCTAGAAACTATTCCGTATAAATACGGAATGTAACCCGGTATACGTATCGAAGTACATATACGCATATTCGTACAAAAATACAAATAGCCAAGAAAGAAAATGAATAGTGAATAATAATACTAGAATACATACACACATACATACACAAATTATTAAATCAAAACCTGATTTAATAATTCGGCTCAGTCTTAAGCCGCTAGTATTATCAACCGACCGATTAAAGTCTGTGTAGCCTGTACACATATTTAATCAGACACCTATATGTACCAACACACGTCATCTACACCATATCGCCTGAACCATGAAAACCCTCTGTGTGGGACTCTAAAGACTCGTCAATACGCTGGCAGTGGGTTTAACCACAAGCACGTCAGCGGCACTAGCTGTACGTAACGACTACCCAGGTATTGAGTGAAAGGGAGACCGACGAGCAAACTCATCCTGAACCCCTACCGAGCCTAACAGTGAAAATATCCGTACGGTCCGTTCTATTCGTCTAAGAGTATCGCATACCGAGTCTAGGGGGGTGGATAAAGTCAGACCCCTAACAACGCGACATTTAGTGTCGACATGAAACCCATCACCACCTGAGAAACTATTAATCCTAGATCGGTAATTCTCGTCTACCTTAGTCAAGGATTTCTGGTGATGGCCACCCATGCACCGCGCGACATCAACCCCCAATACTGGGAGAGACAAATCCCCGACGATCCGATCACTGCCTCCATGTGGCTCGGGACTGTACCCAACTAAAACATGTTTGCACGACTCCTTTGAGTCGTGGTAGGGTAGTAATCAAAGCATAGTAGGAACTCACACAAGACAAATGACGATCTCAGGTCGACAGACTAACGTGTACACATGTCACCTGGGAACTGCTATCTGACAATAGGTATAATACCAACTAGCAGGTTCCCAGCGAGTCCGTCCAGTGTACTCATAACGCAATGAGCACCTATATACTATCTTAGGTGAACCAACTAACACCAATGGTTATGAGACCTGGCCACCGCCCTTCGTCGGGATCTCAATCAGTATACACTTGTCTACACTGGAGTATCGATGCCCAGTCTTGATACTCCTACGACTAGGGACATTTAAGGATGTGCTTATAGACCACCTAACTCTCACGTATATGATCACCATCATAATGCTGGTAGTCAAGCAAGAATCTTTTAGGCTCTATCAACATGTAATAGTGATGATAAAGACAAACCAGATAGCATACTATCATCTTGACCAAGACTGTCCTACCGGTATAGGTCCTCCCTTAATCATCGTAATCGCCTAACTGCGATTACGATAATTGCCTTGAGGGCACTATAGCCAACAATTTTCATTCCGGAATAGGCAAAGGCTGCAACTCTCCCTTCGGTTTCTGATGCTCAGCCTTGACTTGCTGACAAGTCAGGCACCTCGAAACGAAATCCGAAATATCTCTCTTCATCCCTTCCCACCAGTAGATATCTCTCAAATCATGATATATCTTGGTGGAAGCTGGATGAACACTGTATGTTGACTGATGTGCCTACTCTAAGATCTCGCATTTCAGCCCCTCGGAATCTGGTACACATAAACGAGTCCTAAAATGTAGCACACCCTGGTCATCAATCACAAACTCTGAATCTCTACCCTGTCGAACATGCTCTAAAATCTTATACAAACGAGCATCGTCGGGCTGTGCCTTATGGATACGATCAAGTAGAAGTGGGCGGGCACGGAAATGAGCAAGCTGCCCTCCAGCAGAAGTGAACTCGAACTGTACTTTACTATCACATAAGATCTGCCAATCTGTAGAAGACTGTCTCTGAACTGCGCTAAAATGGAACAAGCTACCTCCGGTCCTACGACTCAAAGCATCAGCTACCACATTCGCCTTGCCCCGATGATAAAGAATTTCACAATCGTAATCCTTCACAAGCTCCATCCAACGGCGCTGCCTCAAATTCAGATCCCGCTGCTGGAAGATGTACTTCAAGCTCTTGTGGTCCGTGAAGATCTGACACGACTCTCCGTACAAGTAGTGTCTCCAAATCTTGAGCGCAAAAACCACCGCAGCCATATCAAGATCATGAGTGGGATAGTTCTGCTCGTGTTTCTTCAACTGCCAAGAAGCATAAGCGATAACTCTGTCATGCTGCATCAACACACAACCTAGCCCCACTCATGAAGCATCACAATAAACGACATAGCCGCTCGATCCAGAAGGTAAAGATAGAACTGGTGCAGTCGTCAAACGAGTCTTCAACTGCTGAAAACTCTGCTCACATGCCTCAGTCCAAAGAAAAGGAACTCCCTTCCGGGTAAGTTCGGTTAGCGGTGCAACGATACTCGAGAAATCCTGTACGAAATGGCGGTAATAACCGGCTAAACCCAAGAAGCTCTCTGTCACTGATACAGGTCTGGGCCAAAGCTGTATGGCTTCGATCTTCTTCGGGTCCACTCGTATACCGTCTCCCATAACCACATGACCCAAGAAGTCAACACTATCAAGCCAGAATGCACACTTCGAGAATTTAGCAAACAGCTGGTGCTCTCTCAATGTCTGCAAGGTAATCCTCAAGTGCTGCTCATGCTCCTCACGGCTTTTGGAATAGACCAGAATGTCATCAATAAATACAATAATGAACTGGTCAAGGAACAGCCTGAAAATCCGGTTTATCAAATCCATGCTGCTGGGGTATTGGTGAGTCCAAAGGACATCACCAAAAACTCATAATGCCCGTAGCGTGTACAAAGATAACCCGACCTCAAATCAATCTTCAAAAAATATCCCGCACCCTGGAGCTGTTGGATATATGTATGCCCTAGAGGCCATTATATGATAGTGGATGTATTTATACATGTATATATATTCAGTGTACATTCTTGCTCGACATGATAGTATGCTATCTGGTTCTTCTTTATCTGACATGTTGACTTGATCATGCTTTTATTCATTTACACATGTTGATAAAGCCCTGAGGATATTTGTTTGACTACTGTGATTATGATGTAGATCATACTAGTAGGACGTCTGTAGTTTATAAGCATATCCTAAAATGTCCCTAGTCGAAGGTGTATCGAGACGGGGCATCGATATACCAGAGTAGACTAGCGTATATGATACTAGACCCATATGATGGGCGATGGATGATCCCATATCCATCGATGTTTGACATCGAGATCGTATACGGGTGCTCAGTGGTGACTGGGTACACTGGACGGACTCGCCGAGAACTCCTATATGGTATTATATATATCGTCGGATAGCAGTTCTCAGGTGACACTGGTACAGGTTAGTCTGTAGACCTGAGATCGTCATAGAGTCTTGTGTGTTCTCCTACTGTACTTTAATTACCACCCTACCACAGTTCTACTGAGTCGTGCAAACATGTGGCTTTTGGGTACAGTCCCGAGACACACGAAGACGATGAGCGATAGGAGGGGTTTCGTCTCTCCCGGTATTGGGAGTTGATGCTGTGCTGTGCTCGATTGGTTATATCAGTAAGTCTCTGGCCAGGGCTGTTGAGATTTACTGATAAGAGTTATCAGTAGTTTCTCGATCTGTTATAGACCATTCATCGGCACGACTTATTGAGTTATTGGGGTCGACATTACCATCCCTAGACTCGATATACAACATATCTGACGAAGAGACCGGACTGTACGGAAGTGTTACCGGTTGGCTCGACAGGAGTTTTTGCAGGCTTGCTTGTTTTTCTTCTGATCGTTCAATGCCTAGGAGCCATTACGCACTGCTGGTGCCGCTGACGGTTTGTGGGTATGTGATATGATCACTACCTAATTCTAGCGTATTGACGAGTCTTAGAGTCCCACAATGGGGTTACCTGGCTTAGGCGAAACGATGTGGGGGTGCATATGGGGATATGCGCAGCTACTTGATTAAATGCGTGTATATGATACCGCATTATAATCTAGCGTTTTCTATTGGTCGGGTCGTATTTGATACGACCGGGTTATTAAATCAAGTGTTGGTTTAATTAATGACCATTAGATTTTTCATTTAAAACCTTTTCTATTTGCATGCATGCATGAATGAGTGTATGTGCACATGTTGATGTGTATGCACACATACATGTATACATACTTGTCATGGTTGTTGATATAGTGGAGATGGGAATACAAGACTCACATAGAATCAAATATCAATATATTTTATTTTTTGAGAAAATCAAATGGGATTAAATTATGGTGAAGAGTTTCTACACACTTCTTGTTGACTATTTGACCTCACCTAACTTTTAACCATGATCTAATTTTTTATTTGGATTTAAACTCAAAGGTTAAATGTAGAGATATTTGTTTACAATGGTTGCTAATGAGAGAGTATAATATATATATTATCTCTTCTCATTTTTATTCTTCATCTTTATCAAAAAGAAAAGAGCTAGCATTCTCATCCTCCTCCTTCTTCCTAAAAGCTCACTACCCTTTCAAAAGTGAGTGAAATTGACAAAAAGGAAAGGTTTTTATATGAGATCCAAACCAATATCATCATTCTACTTTAGTATTTCCCACTAGATTAGAGTGTTGTTCCTCATCTTCTTCAAAGATTAAGAGGAGCTTGGAGCTTGAGAAAAGGAGCCTCGGGTGGATTATCGTTGACAAGGAAGATCTCAAGCAAGCCGGTGCAAACTCAAGTTGAACCAAGGAGGTCTACAAAGGTTGTATTTCCTTCACACTTAGGGTTAGACACTTGGTTTATGTATGAGATAGCTTTTGTTACCCTAGCTTTTCTAGTATGATCCTTAGGATGTTTTCTTTAGCACCCTATAAATTTTAATATGGCATGTATGATGCTACCAAACCCTAGTAGTGGTGCTGTAGAAACACCTTCAGGAGCTGATCAAACAAATCTTCAATGCGAGATAAAAGATACCTATTCCGCACCGTAACTCGGTTCAATTGACGATAATCAATGCACAACCTTATACTGCCGTCCTTCTTCTTGATGAACAGAACAGGAGCTCTCCAAGGAGAAACACTCGGACGAACAAGTCCCCTGTCAAGCAACTCTTGCAACTGATCCTTAAGCTCTTTAAGCTTCGCCCGGGCCATCCGATATGACAGTATAGAAATAGGCCCCGTGCCGGGGATCAAATCGATGCAAAACTCGATATCGTGCTCTGGCGGAAATCCAGGTAACTCATCGTGAAATACGTTGGGAAAATCTTTCACAATAGGAACCTGGTCCAACGGATCTGCTGTGGCTCCAGTATCACGAATAAAGGCTAAGAATTCTTGACATCCTTTCCTCAAGAGCCGACTAGCGCAAAGGGCAGAAATCAAATTGTGAAGGGAGACACTACAGTCCCCCTGCACAACAAGAACTGACTCATCCGGAAAACAAAATCTAACTGCCTTCTCACGGCAGTCCACAGACACATTACAAATAGCTAACCAGTCCATGCTAAGGAGAACGTCAAAATCCAACATATCAAGAAGGATCAAATCGACGGACGAATCTTTATCTCCAATACGAATGACACACGACCGAAACACATGTCGCGCAACAAAAGACTCACCAACGGGAGTAATCATGACAAGCGGCTGATCTAACAAGGATGATTCTCGGCCCAATCTCGGTACGAAGAATGTGGAAACATATGAGTGCGTAGATCCTGGGTTAAACAATATGCACACATCGAAAGAACACACTGGAAGAGTATCTGTCACTGCTGCATTAACACCTGCGCATCCTGAGGAGTCAACGTAAAAACTCGAGCCTGTCTTCTACCGGCATCCGGTTGTCCTCCACCTCTACTACCTCGTCCTCTCTGAATAAGACCGCCATGACCACGGCCTCTCTGAGCATAGGTCTAGCATGAAGCAACAATAGGCACAAGAGGCAATGCTCTCTGCGGTGGAGAAGGTGGTAAAGTAACATGTGGAACTGCTGCCTCGCCTTGGCGTACCTCAGTACAATTTCTGATGCGATGATACTGACTCCCACATTGAAAACATCCAGACGATGGTTGCTGACCCTGTGGGTAAGAGCTAAATAACCGGCCTCACCTTAATCCTTTGCTACCACCATCACCTAGAAAGAATCTGTCGTGGCGTCTACCTATCCTCTGTTAGTTGTATGTATGCCCTAGAGGCCAGTATTGTACAGATGATGTATATTATATTGGATGCTTGGACATATATAGTGATGCCTTTCTTGCTCGATATGATAGTATGCTATCTGGTTACTCTTTATCTTAACATGTATACTAGTCTCTTTAAACTGTCTTATGGTTACATGTTGGTAAAGCCCTTAGGATGTGTACTTGACTACCTGGACTATGATGCAGATCATACTAGTGGGGACATGGTAGTCCATAAGTACATCCTTCAAGGTCCCTAGTCGTGGGTGTATCGAGACGGGGCATCGATATACCAGAGTAGACTAGCGTATACGCTTCTCAACCCATGAGATGGGCGATGGATGATCCCATATTCATTGGTGTTTGACATCAGAGATGGTGTACGGGTGCTCAGTGGAGACTGGGTACACTGGACGGACTCGCCGAGAACTCCCAGATGGTATTATACCTCACGTCAGATGGCAGTTCTCAGGTGACACTTGTGCAGGTTAGTCTGTAGACCCGAGATCGTCATAGAGTCTTGTGTGATTCCCACTGTGCTTTGATCTCCACCTTACCACGTCCATGAGGGCGTGCAAAACGGTGGTCTTTGGGTACAGTCCCGAGTCACATGGAGGCAATGAGCGATAGGAGGGGTTTCGTCTCTCCCGGTATTGGGGGTTGATGTTGCGCAGTGCTCGATTGGCCGTAACAGGGAAGTCCCTGGCCAGGGCTGATCAGAGATTTGCTGGTAAGTGTTACCAGTAGTTTCTCGACCCGTTATGAGCCTCACATCGGCACGACTTATCGGTTATTGGGGTTTGACGTTTACCACCCCTAGACTTGATATGCGACGTATCAGACGAACAGACCGGACTGTACGGTAAGTGTTACTGGTTGGATTCACAGGAGTGTGAGCGGGCTAGCTCGTCGATCTTCTGATCGCTCGATACCCGGATGGCCGTTACGTTTAGCAGACCGCTTGCGGCTTGTGGGTGCTTGATATGATCATCATCTGCTACCGGCGTATTGACGAGTCTTTAGAGTCCTACACAGAGGTTTCCTGGCTCAAGCGAAACGAAATAGGAGCGCATATGAGATATGTGCGGGACCGAGAATAATACGTGTATGTGATACCGTATTTCATTCTCGCGATAAATATTTCGATTGGTTATATTCGATATGACCTAGTTATCGAATCATTGATTCGATAAATCGATACATTGAATACTAGTCGGTTATGTGCGACATGACCGGATCATTGAATCAAATGTTGATTTAATGATTTAATGTATAATTATATATTTGATATATTACTTTGCATTAACTAGTATTGGTTCACTTTATATGGATTTTCTCACTTGATGTGCAAGTTGTATATGTGATATACTTTTGTGCACATATTGGTATCATGTTTGATGATACTTGATTATTTAGTTAAGTATATAGAATTAAACCATGGTTAATTTGATAATTAGGGTTTTGCATATTCATTTATTTATTTATTTGATTCATTTATTTATTTTGAAATGATTTAAAGAGAATGGTGGCTTTCTTTTGTCTTTAGTTGAAGCTTCATGAAGCCTTGACTTTTTCCACCATTCTTGTCCTCATGCTTAACCCTAACTCTCCAAATGACCATGGTTTATTCTCTACACTTAACCCTTGTTAGATTATGATAAGTATGAATTTTCTTTTCATTTTAAGAATAACTTATCATAAAACTAGCTTCTTCTTCTCCTTCTTCTTCAAGATAGAAACCTTGTTGCCATCAATGGCAACTTGAGTTCTAGTGAGAGAAATCCAATTCTAAAGTGAACCCACCTCCTATTTCTTCACCCTCTACCTCTTGCCAAGTTGTTTTGGGTGTTTTCTTCATAAGTTTCACAACTTTGTGAAGTCGGAGCTTGAACTTGTGAAGCCTCGACATAGATCGTCTTTGACACGAAGCCGACGACCTATTCCGCTCGTTTTCCCGATGAAGCCGACGTTCGAGTTTGGGAATCGAGATGGACAGCGAGAGGATGCCTACGTGGAGCCAAGGAAGAGGATAACCGGATCTACAAAGGTTGTAGCATCTAACCTTTAGTTAAGTAGTTAACTAGTTTATCTTTTCGCCTAAACATCTAGTCTAAGATCCGTGTTAGGGTCTCTCGGCACCCATAAAATATTAAATTGGCATGTTCGATGCCTTGTGAGACTTCATTAGGGTGCCTAGGAACCTTTCATCCTCCTCTGGGCTGATACATCAGTACGAACCCGCTTCGGTCCCGGAACGACCGAATTCTCGGAAATACGCTCCTCTACCAGTAGGGCTGCATCCACCGCGGCTGCATACGTATCAAAATGCTGGGCGCCAATAGAGAGGAACAACTGGGTAACCAAGCCTCGTACAAATCTCTTGACGCGCTTCTCTTCAGTATCCACCAAATATGGAGCATATACGGATAGCTGGGTGAATTGAATATCATACTCCACCACTGTCATACCAGGAGTCTGGCGCAAAGACTCAAAGCTGCGAGCTCGAGCATCCCTGACGCTCTGCAAAAGAAAACGAGCAAGAAAAACCGTCACGAACTACACCCAGGTCATAGGAAGAAGACCTGCAGCTCGACCTCTCTCCAAAGACTCGCACCAAGTCTGGGCAAGGCCCTCCAGACGAAAACTAGCGAACTCTACCGATCTCGCATCAGAGCATCTCAACGAACGAAAGATCCGGGCCATCCTGTCGATGAACGACTGTGGATCCTCAGCTGCGTCGGTACCAGTAAAAACCGGAGGCTTCAGCCTTATAAACTCTGATAAAGATACAATGATAATCTCGGTAGCGGTAGGTACGACTGTCTGAGCAGTAGGTACCATCACGGTCCCCGTAATAGGTGGAACAACCTCCGATCTCTGCGCTCGAATGGTCTCAACCAACGTTCCCACCATCTAATGCAAATCCTGAATACCGGCCTCTAGCCTAGCAATACAACCTGGAGAAGGTGGATCAATCTGCTCCTGAAGAATAGGCATACCGCCCTAGTCAGTCCTCGTCTCAGACGAGCCTGCCCTGACCTCGACTCTAGCGGCAGCTCTCTGTGCCCTCATAGTCTTTGGCGGCATAGTGGCTGGAATAAGAAAACAGGATTCGATAAGAACATAGAAATCGAATCATAAGGTTATATGGAATCAAGGAAGGAATTAAAAGAACATATGTTCTAAGGTCACTTAGGCGGAGTACCGTGTAGTAAGTATGCCGCGGGATATACACACGCTACGTCACTTTGCTTAAGCTACCTATTCTATTATACCAAGGGTCATCCTACACTTTGAAAGGTAAAACATAGCGCTCTGATACCAACTTTGTCACGACCCAATTTAGGAATGCGACCGACACTTTAAATCACGCGGCGTCAAAAGGCGTAACACAATTCAAGTAAGCCGAAAACCCAGAAATCTAAACCAAGAAAAGAAGTAAAGAGATAAAACAGTAGTTAAAAACATTTAAAAATCTCAAGTTATAAAATCTCAACTTAAATTTATTTTCTTAAAAATTTCGGCAGTATCTCCTTTGTAAAAACTAGCCCCAAACGGGTACAAACATAGAATATATAAAAGGCATCCCCAAACGGGAGCAACTCACGCTTAAAGGCGGAACACCACCACAACAGGTATATACGACGCCGTAGTGAAGAACAAGCAAATAAGAAGTTAAAACAACATAATAAGAGGTAAAACTACATCGCAACATAAATAAAAGGCCGGCTCACACGAGCACGACACCCAGAAGCACAAATAATACAATATCGATCCTCACAATCTCATCTCTAAGTCAAATAATGTAAGTGGTAGATGGAGAGTACTAGATACAAATAAGATATACAATGGAATCATACGGATACCCACAAAATCCACCTACACTAAAATCACGACCAACAGTAGTGGTATCCGCAGAAGTAGGTGCAATATAGAGCCCTTCCGCGACTACACTGAGGGTCAAGCCTGCAAAACACTGTGGCACAACGGGGGTGAGTTGCCAACTCGTGAATAGTAAATAACATTGTACAGATAATCGCAAGCATGCATGAAAAGCGATAATCTGAAATATGCAATCTGATGGTATAAGTGTAACAATACGGATATGAAACAATCATGATCAAGGTACACCACCAGGGTACAACAACTACATGAAACAATGCATATCATAATAAATCCTGAGTGTGGGATAAAACATAATCCTCATCATAAAAATCCAGTGTCCATCAACGACACCCAAATACCAATATCTCAGGCCCCGTCACTCTGATCGGCCCTCATATCCGTCACATCATGGAACCTGAGTGTCCAACATCGACACTCGAAACATCATGAAACCCGTGTCCAGTATCGACACATAAATCCTCATATCTCAGGCGCCACATACTCTGATCGGCCCTCATATCTTACTCATCTCATAACTCCGAAACGATATCCTCTGGAAATCCGTCGAGTTTCCATACAATCACCAGTAGGTAGTGTCCCTCCTGCCAGGCCCATCGTCTACATCTCGAGCTTCTTGCCCCGGGGTACCTTACCGGATCCACCATGTACCTGCAGACGGTTCATCCAACTACTCGAATCGGGTCTCAAAAACAAGCTCAGAACCGAGAAAACTCATGGTGGACACCTCGAAATCACATCATGAGAAACCGCGTTTTTTAAAACAATTTATAATTTCCTTTGAAATATATCCACGGTTTTCAAATCCAGAAATTGTATGAAAATAGTATCTCGATGCATATATCCATGAAGTACGATGTATGAAAACATAAAACAGTAATGTGAGCATATCAAGGGAAAACCGCACTTTTAAATATATCAAGTTTCAAAAGGTATCTTGCGGTTTCCAAAATCCACGAAATCGAAATAAAATACCATATGAGAGTATATATGTGACTATAGCAATGTATGTATGTATGTATGTATGCATGCATGCATGTATGTACGTATGATGTAGTTCATAATGTGCAATGGAACAAGAATCAAAATTCTAACTATTAACAATAATGAAAGCAGTAACATATATTTATTCATGGCAATTTCTATAGTGAGCGTGTCATGGAAATTACCAACGGTGTGTGTGTGGTATACAATTCGGTGCTCGTGCAACATGAACCGTTAGTAATGGTGCAGTGTCCAATAATACTATGTCAATGTATAATAGGTAATAAGATGTGCAAAATGGTACTCATGCATGATCAATATTTATGCATATAAGCATACGGTCATATCACTGAATCTAGCCCTCGATACTTAACGCCATATAGGCAATTCCCCCGTAGATGTTAAATCTACTCACCGGACGATTTCGAGTTAGGTGAATCCGATCATCTTTTTCCCCTTTCTAGCAGTGTCCGAAGTCCCTGCAAATGATCCTAATATTACACAAACCATAACACAAGAAAATTAGTAAACTTACGATAGCACATGAACACAACGGCAACTAACGAATCAACTCCCACAAGGTACCAAGTGTTAGCTTAGCGAGCTAAACGCGTGCAGCGACATCCTAGACCCAACCTACAGATGTTAAACACACGAAACAATTAAACCAAAGTAAGATAAATCCACGCCACACATTGCCGAAATGCTTGAATTCTAGCTAAACGGTCCCAGATTTTGCTACACAAAGAATTAGTGAAAGTTGCATATACTACGAGCCTACACTTCTCCCTAAAAACCCTACGACCAAGACATTACCCCTAGTTTCCCAGTCTGGCTGCAAATTGCGGCCAAAAGAAATAAATCCACGGCCACGAATGAAGGGGATGGTCTCAGGTTTTACGGGTAGGTTCTAGGTCTTAAATATATCTGTGATGGCAACTTTCTAAACAATTACCTGGGTCGATAGCAGATTCAACAGCAAACCCCAAACTTAACAAAACACGATATATAACACTAATCTTAAAACATTAAGGCGTTAAACTGAAAATATTTAACAAAACATACTTCCCTAGAGCCTAATTAACAGCTTGAGATCATTACCTCACCAAAACTTGGAAAAAACCCTAGCTTTCCAAGCTCCAAGTCATCACAAGAGGGTTAAAGCAAGCTTAGTGAAATTTTAGTGAGGTTTGATGAAGATTTAGGTTTAGGGTTAGTGAAGAAAAATGGATCAAGTGAAGAATTTTAGTGGAGAAGAAAATGGGAGAGTGTTGTGAGTTGTGAGGAAATGAGAGAGAGTGAGGTGAAGAAAATGAGAGAGTGAGAGGGTGAGGTGAGAATGAGCCATGCTCTCTCTCTCTCTCTTCATTAATAGCCTCCCATGCCTTGTCCCATGCCATGCCTCAATATTCAACTATTCTCTCTTTCTTTATTTTTCAAAACAATTAAAACCCTTTTATTTAAAAACTAAATATATAAATACATGACATACAAATGGTTAAGTGTGCCATGGCTAGTAAAGTATGGTTAACACCTCCTTAACCCTAGGATTAACATGTACATGTGTGTTAATTTAATAAAATATTAATTAATTATAATAAAATATATGAAAACAATTATTGTTTAAATTTTATTAAAACCTGCACTATATCACTTAATTAACACTAATCGTATTCTAAGGTGTTACAGCGCCAGCGCTAGCTTCTGTTAGGATTAAATCCTATAGTGGCGCCTCACGTAGAACACACGTGAGCGCTGGCATGCAAAGCACGTGATTGACTATTTATAAAAGAATTAAATTCTTAGACGGTGCCCACGTGCATAGCGCGTGAGCGTGAGCATCCAAATTAAAGAGGGCAGAAGTAAATTCTACATGGGGGATATTTCCCTAAAGTATGAGATATTCTTTTTTAAATAGAGCCGTTGGATAAAATATCCAATGACGACAATAATTCATCAAATGATAGAATTAAATTCTATTAAGGGAAAACATTCCTCTGATCTTTATAAATAAAGAAGGTATTCTTTGTTGGATAAAAAATCCAATGATAGAATTAAATTCTATTTGGGAAATATTTCTCTGATCTTCCTAAAATAAGAGGGATCTTCTCTGTTAAACATAATTAAATTCTATGGTTAGGAAAATATTTTCTAATCTTGTTAAACTAACAAGATATTCATATGATAGAATAAAATTCTATCTTAGAAAAATATTTCCTAATCTTAATAAACAAACAAGAATGATTTTCTCTATTAGACAGAATAAAATTCTATATTAGGAAAATATCTTTCTAATCTTTTGATAGAATAAAATTCTATATTAGAAAAATATCTTCCTGATCTTGTTAAACTAACAAGATATTCATATGATAGAATAAAATTCTAATCTTGTTAAACTAACAAGATATTCATATTATAGAATAAAATTCTATATTAGGAAAATATTTCATAATCTTGTTAAACAAACATGAAATATTCTCTGTTAAACAGAGAGACTTTGGATTAAAAATCCATCGGTGAATAAAATTCACCGATTGATCTAAAATATTATTTTGATTGATTATGAAATCAATCATGATCTCTCAATGACAGATTTTCTCAACAAATTGATTTTTTCTCTTCTCCTATAAATGGGAGTAAGGAGATTAAATCTAAAAAGGAGGAAACCACCCCATAAGCTTATGTAAAAAAAAATATACAGAAGGCACCCAAAATCTCCCACAAAAAAACAAAGAATTTAATTCTCAAACAAGATCTTCTTCCTCAAAACCCTAGGTAAAGAAAATATCGAGATCAAAATATCTCCTTTAACTATCATATCATATATAAGGGTTTAACCCTTCTGTAATAACTTAGTTATTTCTATGGATTTAAGATCCGCAAGACAAATCTCCCACAAGTTGAGAATTTAATTCTCATCGGGAACATCTTGTTCTTGGGAATCAAAGATTCAGGAAAGAACAAAATTGAAAAGAAAGAATATGGAGTTCATAATACTCCAGGAACTTAGTTCTTTCAAATCAAGAACTTAGTTCTTTAAAGAACCCGATCCAAGATTCTTAAAATAGTGACCTTGGTGATCCTTAATGGTCAAAACACCATTAAAAGAGGTTTAACCTATCTGAAAACATGAACATGGAAAACATGGAGTTCATAATACTCTAGGAACTTAGTTCCTTGAAATCAAGAACTTAGTTCTTAAAGAACATGATCCCAGATCCTCAAAATAATGATCTTGGTGATCGTTAATGGTCAAAATACCATTAAAAGAGATTTAAGTTCTTTAAAAACATCAACATAAATTAAATCTCCGAAAGAACTCGGCGCCTCACGTGAAAAGCACGTGAGCGCTCAAGGCTAAGTTACATAGCGCCTCACGTGAAACGCACGTGAACGCCTGAAAAAATTAGTGCTTAGCACTAGTGCAACGCCTCACGTGAAACACACGTTGGCGCCATAAAAAACTAGTGCTTAGCACTATTTTAACGCCTCACGTGAAACACACGTGAGTGCTGTATAACTGAGTGCTTAGCACTGTTGGGTAGTACAGAAACCCAGTCTTAGCCCAAATTGGCTAAGTTTCCTGAGATTAAACCTCTTTGATTCTTCAAGCGAGTCCATATGCTCGTGATTTCCAAACTGATCCCAGTCTTAAACATGACTAATGATCTCTCATTGATGATATTCAAAATGATATTCATCCCATATCTCCTAAGGCAATCTTAGTCTCAAATAAGGCTAATGAATCTTAAATCATCCACCATGATCTTTTCCCTCAAATACGTGATTTGGTTTATGGGTACATCTCTCCACACCTCTGATATATATCTTTGTAATTTCTCAACGTCTTCAGAGAGATGGCGGGTCCCGACAACCAACAACTCCTTCCATCCCATTAATGCACTTCTAAATTGATGTGCACACTTCAAATCAGACCGCATCCCAAACTGGGTGCATTCCATATCACCATTGTTCACTCCGTCACGTAACAAATACACGTGCATGCAAGATGAATAATGAACCGAAATGTCCTTAAACTAAATTGCGTCCTCAAAATAGGAATGTGGGACCAAAACGTCCCTAAACAAATGCGTCACCTCAAATACGGCGCGTCGCCCCAAACAGGGCGATAATAGACTGAAACATCCTTAAACTAATTTTCGCTCCAAACATGGCGATAATGGACCGTGATGTCCTTAAAATAAAATAATTGAGCCCATATGATCATTTATTTCTAAGTTGATCTTAGTCTCAAATATGACTAATGATCCTTAGATCAAACTTAAATATCCTATGAACGGATGGACCTCACAAATATGAGAAATGCGTCCTAAGTTCATTCCCGTTAGCAAATCAAGCTACCAACGTGGATCTCGTCAAGAAAATCCTTAACCCAAACCTAAATCTAAAATATACAGATTTGGACTAATCCACGCCCTACGGGCGATGACATAAATTAGTCTCCGTATACAATCCACGAGCAACCCAAAATAAAACAAACACGACACGACACGAAGTGAACCATCGGAGCAGGAGAAAGTGGTTATTGCAATGTGGTAACGTAATTAACTACAGAGGATTACGCCTGTAGGGAAGAGTGTCCCCACAATCAAAAACCCCTAACAAATGAGAGGGAATCTGATGAAATCTGCTACAACGGTCGCATCTGTCCAAACCTCCGATGTATGGTGCCATAAATCAACTTGGTATCTTCGAAGAGGTGGATGGAGAAGTCCAAATAGCGTTTGCCCTCTAAAATTCAGGCCAGACGTCCCAACGTCTCGGTCCGGTCTTTCGGCGGTAAACAGATTCTGGCACGCCCGGTAGGACCTTTTCCTCTTTCCACTCCACACTTCGCGTGTCGTGTTTTTCCACAATCAAATAATCGCGGTATATATGTTTGTAGTTGCCCTTGGATGTTGAGATACTAAAGCTCGGCGTTTTGTCTCTATGCAGAATGGCGTTTGCTTCCACTCACAGCAACTCAGGCTCTGTCACATCTGGTGGAGTCAAATATGGGCCACTTGCAGTCTCAAATCTCTGCAATCTAGATCTTCAAGAAATCAATGGGCTTATCTTCGGGTCTATGCTCCCATCTCTTACCCTTGGTGCCTCAACGCCGAAGGTGGAAGCCTAGAAGAAGTCTGTCTTCCACGGACCGTATCCTCCAACTTCATATTTGCCGATGGAATCAGTCCTCAAACAACTAGCACCTGCCTGTTCTCCACCGAAAACAGAGACAAACTGGGATAGATCGTCTTGCCTAAATTTGGGGGCAGATACTATTTGGACTTATCCATCCACCTTTCGGAAGATACCAAGTTGATTTATGGCACAATATATTGGAGGTTTGGACAAACACAACCGTTTTAGCAGACTTCATCAGATTCCTCCTCATTTGTGAGGGTTTTTTGATTGTGGGGACGCTCTTCTTTGCAGGCGCAAGCCCCTGCAGTTAATTATATTACCGCATTGTGATAACCACTTTCTCCTACTCCAGCAGTTCACTTCGTGTCGTGTCGTGTTTGTTTTATTTTGGGTTGCCCGTGGATTGTATATGGAGACTAATTTATGTCGTCGCCTGTAGGGCGCGATTTAGTCCAAATCCGTATATTTGAGATTTAGGTTTGGGTCAAGGATTAGCTTGACGGGGTCCACATTGGTAGCTTGGTTTGCCAACGAGAATGAACTTAGGACGTATTTCTCACATTTATGAGGTCGATCCGTTCATAGGATATTTGAGTTTGATCTAAGGATCGCTAGTCATATTTGAGACTAAGATCAACTTAGAAACAAATGAGCATATGGGCTCACTTATTTTAGTTTAAGGATATCACGGTCCATTATCGCCGTGTTTGGGGCGAATATTAGTTTAAGGACATTTCGGTCCAACATTCCCATTTTGGGGGTGAATGTTAGTTTAAGGAGATTTCGGTCCAGCATTCTCGTTTTGGGGACGAATGTTAGTTTAAGGACATTTTGGTCCAGCATTCCCGTTTTGGGGACGAATGTTAGTTTAAGGACATTTCGGTCTATCATTCATCTTGTGCGCACATGTATTTGTTACGTGGCGGAGTAAACGATGGTGCCATGGAATGCGCCCAATTTGGGGTGCGATCCAATTTGAGGTGTGCACATCTATTTGGAAGTGCATTAATATGGGATGTATTATTCTCTATCTTGATAAAATTTTATATCAAGTTGGGACGAGAAAGGAGTTGTTGGTTGTCGGGACCCGCCACCTCTCTGAAGACGTTGAGGAATTACAACGACATATATCAGAGGTGTGGAGAGATGTACCCTTAAACCAAATCTCGTATTTGAGGGGAAAAGGGGTCGTGGTGGACCTAAGAACCGTTAGTCATATTTGAGACTAAGATTACCTTAGGAAATATGAGATGAGTATCATTTTGGATATCATCAATGAGAGATCATTAGTAATGTTTGAAACTTGTTAGTTATATGTATTCCCTATAGGCCATTATTATACATGTGATGTATATTATAGTGGATGCTTGGACATATATAGGGAGGACTTTCTTGCTCGACATGATAGTATGCTATCTGGTTGCTCTTTATCTTAACATGTACACTTATTGTCTCTCTATTACATGTTGATAAATCCCTTATGATGAGTACTTGACTACCAGGATTATGATGCAGATCATACTAGTGGGGCAGAGGTAGTCGGAAAGTACATCCTTCAAATATTTCTAGTCATGGGAGTATCGAGACGGGGTATCGATATTCCAGAGTAGACTAGCATATAAGCTTCTCTACCCATGTGCTGGGCGATGGATGATCCTATATCCATTGGTATTTGACATCAGAGATGGTATATAGGTGATCAGTAGAGACTGAGTACACTGAACGGACTCGCCGAGAACTCCTAGATGGTATTATACCTATAGTCAGATAGCAGTTCTCTGGTAACACTGGTACAGGATAGTCTGTCGACCCGAGATCGTCATAGAGTCTTGTATGATTCCCACTGTGCTTTGATTTCCACCTTACCACATTCAAGAGATCATGCAAAACGGTGGTTTTTGGGTATAGTCCCGAGTCACATGGAGGCAATGAGTGATGGGAGGGGATTTCGTCTCTCCCGGTATTAGGGTTGATGTTGATCTATGCTCGATTGGCCATAACAGGAAATCCCTGGCCAGGATTACTGAGATCTACTGGTAAGTATTATCAGTAGTTTCTTGAACCGTTTTGAGCTTCACATCGACATGACTTATCAGGCTATTGGGGTCTGACGTTTAACTACCCCCAGGCTGTGATATGTGACATATCAGATGAAAAGACTGGACTGTACGGTAGTGTTACTTATCGGATTCGCAAGAGTATGAGTAGCCTTGCTTGTTGATCTTCTGATCGCTCAATACCCGGGTGGCCGTTACGTTTAGCAGACCGCTTGCGGCTTGTGGGTGACTAATATGATCACCACCTACTGCCGGCGTATTGACGAGTCTTTAGAGTCCTACACAGAGGTTTCCTGGCTCAAGCGAAACGAAGTAGGAGAACATATGTGATATGTGCAGGACCGAGATTAATACGTATATGTGATACCGTTTTTTATTCTCGCAATATGTGATATCGGTCGGTTATATGTGATATAGCCGGATTATCAGATGATTCGATAAGTTGATATATATGATATTAGTCGGTTGTATGTGATATAGCCGGATTATTAAATCAAGTGTTGATTTAATAATTTAATGTATAATTATATATTTGATATATTATCTTACATTAACTAATATTAGCTCACTTAAGATTTCTTTTTCTCACTAGTGTACACTTAGTATATATGTGATATATATTAATATACATCTTTTGTGTCATGCTTGATGCCACATGTTACATGGGTGTATGAGACTCACACCATGCTTATATTAATGATGGGTTTTATTGATTTAAAGTAAATCAAATTAGTTGGAAATTAGTCACATGGTTGAAGCTTGTGGAACCATTGACCAAGTCCACTAATTTTGTTTTACTTGAAGATATTTATTAACCTAACCATTATTGTTAGCCGTGGTTTAGTCCCTACATGAGTTAGTATATGATACTAACTCACCCATGGTTTCTATTCTCACCACTTGATTCATTCTTCACTTGCTTCTTAATCTCCTTCCTCAAGCTTTCTAGTTTCATAAGAGGTGAAGAAAATTAGTGAGAAAATTATTTCTAAAGTGAGCAAAATTCCTATTTCATCAACCTCTACTCTACTAGCCATTTGGATTGGGTTGTCTTTTCACTAGTTCATCACTTAGTGAAGAGGTAGCTTGAGTTAGTGTCTCCTTGACGTAGATCATCTTCGGCCTCGAAAACTTCAAGCAAGCTTGTTCATTTCACCTTGTGGAGCCTCACTAGAGTCCGGAAGATCACTACTTGGAGCGAAGGGACTACTACACGGAGCTATTGAAGTGAATGACCGGTTTACAAAGGTTTTATTCCTTGTTCACTTAGATGTAAAGATGTTTACATGCTTGTTCGTCTAATTCTCTAGTTTAGATTCTAGCGTTAGGGTTCTTTAGCGCGCCAATTTTTTGAAAATGGCATGGTCGATGCCTCCTGAAACCCAGCGGCGACACTATGGATCCCAGCAGTGGTAACAGAGCCATGCTAGAGAATTAGACGATATTTATAGAATTACGAAACCGAAACAACTCCGAAACACCTGAAATAAAAACCTAGTATCTGTCGAAATTTTCAGAGTGTCTAAATTTTTTTAAGCAGTTGCAGAATGTTGCATATGATGTAATATGAGCACGAGACCAAAACGAACACCTTTCGCCGGATTTGACTCGGCGAAAAGCTCTTGAAAACCGGCCTGGCTGGTCTGGCTAAAGTATTTTTGGTTCGTTTTGGTTTGGTGCTTCAGGCTCTGGGTTTTGGTGTTTCAGGTATTGCTTGTTTTTGCTAAGATTGCATATGATGTTATCTTTCTGTAAAGGCAATTCGGAGTGCTTCATAGTCGTAATTCTAACATCGTTTCGGGTAACTTTAGACGATGTTAAAAAGTTCGAATGGATATCAATAACCTATTTTTTCCCTCGCTGGAAATTTTCCAAGAGTTGGATTTTTCCATGTTTAAAATTTTCAGAAAATCATGCATGCGTTTTCTATAGACCCTCTAGAAGAATGAAACCCTAACTTGATTCTGTGACCCCCAGAACCGCCACTAAACCCTAGGGTTTGTGGTAGTTCCGCAGCGCCATAGGTGAGGTAAGGGTTGCCCCTTCTACGGTTGGTCCATAGGTGCTGTGGCATGTTCTGGGTACTTTTTAAACTCCGCTCAAGTGTTGAGCTCTTTGGGTAATTTTGGGTGTTTGTTGATTCGATCGAAAAGTTTAATATCGTCTAGCAATCTGTGATTGTGATATAATACTTGGAATCCACAATATTTAGTTTTATGAAAACTAATTTGAATTTTATAAATCTACCAATTTAGTTTCAAGTGATCGGTTGCCACGGGATTTTGATGTGGATTAAAAGTCCGTCGCAATCATATAGTGTATGTGGATACTTACCGGGTAACCTTACTAGATAGCCACACCCCATAGCCCCGACCAAGTGACTGTAGGAGAACCCCGTTTCCAAAAGCATCTGTACGGGTGCTCACGGCCGCGGTGTTCCGCCTAGGTGCACTTCGTCAACGGCATCGGGGGTGCGGCCGTCTACTAAAGTTTCCGACAAGCATTCGATCAAGTTGTCGGGAATCTTGTTGAATTACCCAACTAGTTATTGAAAAGTATTTTCAATATTGAGACTAAAATGCGGGGTTTGTAATTGTTAGGCATGTGATGTCTAAGGAATTCATTTGGTTAGGCATGAAATCCAAAGTATGTGATACATTGAGTTTATGATGTCTAAGGTGGTTGGGGATTCCAATTGTTGTAGTTTTCACTTTCTTTTCTGCCACCGTAAGTGTAATATGTGGTGTATCGCCGGTTTCGTTGCTATATGTCAACGACAATTGGGATACGCATATTTACTTACGTTGATGCCATGCGATGTTATGTGTTGCTGTGATATGTTATATTGAATCGTCGTGTTTTGAATAGCCGGAGTTTTTATGTGAGATGAGAGTTTTTCATTTTCATTCATGTAAAAACTTGTATGCAATATTCTTTTATTGGGGAACTTCCGTGTTGAGGATGATGTCACCATTTATGTATATTATTTACTTTTCCGCATTAGGATAGACCCAAGATGGGGAGCACAAGTAACCGGGTTCTAGGGTCCAGTGGGAGACCATCTTGAGGAGTCGAGTCCGGGTCTCCAACTCTAGAATTGGTAGGGTTGCTTGCCGCTCTCGTAGGCGTATAGGGATGTGGGTTTGGCTATTCATCACGACCGTGGAATCCGCGTTTTTTATTGGCTTAATTAAAACACGGAATTCCTAGTATATCCAATATTTCATGTGTTCTTCTGCTGCTGATATTCTGTGATGCGATCACTTGATATTCTGAGACGAATGCTTATATTATATATATGATATATAATAAATATTGTTGCTTTCGTTTCTTCTGTGATGCTTAGGAAGCATAATATGATGGGACTTCATTGATGAGATTAAAGAAATAAAAGAAATCTAAAGATGTTGCAGAATCTTGTTTTAAAAACTGGTAGCTCTGGTTCATGCTTTGCATAGCGGTATTTCTTGTAGAATATCCAGCACCTTATTCGATAAGAAAAGAGCCGAGATCTCTTCGCCGGGAGTGACCTCTTTAGCAAAACTAGCAGACGCTACAACCCACTCGGTTTTGTTTTTGATTGCTTTTTTAGTTCATACTTTGCATAGTTGTAACATTTCAGAAAATATAAAATATTATTTTTGGAATTTAATATTAAAATAATATATTTCGCGAAAACTACCCGATTTGCGAAATTGGGGTTTTCGTAAAATGGTATAAATATATACCAATAATTGTGAAATAATTGGAGATTAAAATGATTTATTCATTTAAAAATATATTTATTGGATTTGGCATTTTTATGATTAATTATATGCAGTTTGAATAAAAATTGATTAGTGCACTACTAATCGCGATTAAGCCAAATCCGTGTTTTTTCATTTTTCCATGGATAGTGCACCATATCATGTTGCATTTTGTTGCATGTTGTTGCATTTGTGTTGTTTTATGGGTATTATGTGTATTTTTGTGAGAAAAAGAGAAAAGGGTTAAAAGGAGAATGATTGGAGAGAGAAAGAGAGAGAGAGTGAGACATGAGTGTGAGAGGGTGAGAATAAGAAGAGAGAGAGAGAGGGCCGCCTCATTCATTTTCCCCCATCATTTTTTTTATCCTTCTTCATCTTCAAGCTCCCTCATTCCACCCTCATAACCCATCTCAAAATCTTCATCAAAACCCTATACTCCCTTAACAAAAGTTGATCCCCACCTCATCCTCAACACATTGGACCAAGCAAAGTTGGATTTTGAAGACTTTGGGAAGCTAGGGTTTTTCTTGAGTTGCCCAAATGAGGTATAATTCCTTTCATTTAGTTAGTTTTAAGTTTCTTTGTATCCTAGTTTAGTTAGAAGTTGATTTGGTTGGGTTATGCGATGTTTGGAAATTCCAAGTTGAGGTTAGGGTTTGAGTTGTGTTGTGGTGGTGTGTAGTGGCTGTCTACAGACCTTAGTGTTGATTTTGTTGGCCAAGACCCGGATTAGAAACCAAAATACGAACTTAGGAAATTACCCATGTCGGTTTTGTGACATTTTAGTGGCCTACAGGGAATCTGGAGCAACCTGAGACGTTTCTGAGAAAAACAAACAATACCAGAGACCTATTTAAGACCCTAGGAGACCACCCTGAGAAGACGAACCCCAACGGAGCAGAATGGGCCGAGGTGGCCGGATTTTTAGGGCATGTGGCCGGCCCCATTGTGGTGTTTGGTGCTGAAATTGGTTCTGTAGCTCACTTATATCATATACAATCCCCTGTACTTGCTAGTTTTGTCCCATTTTACCTGAGACTAAATCTGGGAGCTGTTGTGAGTGTTTTGGTTATGTTTTCTGAGTTTTGAATGCTTTGTTTTGATGTTTGGATTTGAATTTGGTTGTTGAGCGTTTGTACTTCAACAACAAGGGTTGTTTGATTGTTTTGCATGCGTAGGCTATAAGTTCTATCCTATGAGCGCACCGTGTACCGTATTGGTTTTCCGGATTTGATTTTAATAGCATTGCGACTGTGTATTTATTGTAGGTACCTTTGCGTGGATTCCGAGATGACGAAGTACATCGACTACGGCTGAACAAGAAGATTCGCAGGTGAGTAGATCTATATCTACGGGGGAAGTCGGGTGGATGGTGTATAGCACCCTCACAAATTTTGATGGAAATCGATATATAGGATATGGTTAAGGAAACCTATATTAGGAAAATAGGGATATGGTTAAAAAGATAGTTAGAAGTGATATGATATGATTAATACATGATGACGAGATTTGAGATATCAATATGATGGGATAAGATAATACGAGCGGATACGATTGATATAAATTTATAGTGGCATGCTACGAGAACGTTATACAATAAGATATGACATTTATGCAAAATAACAGGATATGAGATTTGATACGGATGTTGCTTGAGATATATCCATATTTATGAGAATAATGAGTGATATGCCGTACGATACATGAGATCCATACCCTCATTGTCGTATAGGTCGATAGATCCCTATTTTTGTTAACTGTCACCGTACGAAGGATTACCATACGCGATGTGAGTTACCGTATGGATGATCCGCGCTCATGATTTGAGGATGATGTTCGATGATATTGCCGTATTGGATACTATAAGACTAAATAGCCGACGTAAATGTGTCATCCGAACCATACATATTTCCAAACTGAAGAATCATATGCATCTCTTAAATAGATACCTTGAGGGACGTTACAGATTTTCAAATGATGTCTTTTCCTTAAAAACATCGTATCCCTACTTTCAAAACTGATCGTATGGTTCATGTGTAGATGTTAGATTAGATGCGTATGCTTATAGCATTTCGTTTACGATGTACCTTATTCTACGTTCATGTTATTCTCATTGCATTACATATACCTGTGCTAGTACACCCACACCATTATCGATGATGCGTATGTTACACTTACACAGATTTGCCGGCTCACACACTTTCATCATCGATTATTTCTATGCCACCTACATAGTATAATTGCCACATCACTATACTATGCTGCATGGTTTACTTGCTATGTTCACATCACTATACTATGTTGCATGGTTTACTTGCTATGTTCACATAACTATAATATGTTGGATGATATACGGATATACTCACACTTCTGTTATATGCTTGCATACATCATGCTTTACGATTATACGCATTGAGATACCGATTTTCATGAGATTCTGGATTTGAGAACCGTGGTTATATTTCAAAGGAAATTATGTATTGTTTTAAAAACCCGGTTTCTCTTGCTATGATATTTCGAGACGTCCACCATGAGTTTTCTCGGTTCTGAGTTTGGTTTTCGAGACCCAATTCGAGGAGTGGAGGAACCGTCTGCGGGTACATGGTGGACCCGGTATGGTATCCCGGGGCAAGAGAGAGATTTCATGGGGATGACGATGAGCCTGACAGGGAGAGCACTACTTACCGGTGATTGGTTAGACCTGGCGGTTATCCGGAGGATACCGACCTGAGTCCAGAGATGGATATGGGCCGATCCGTACTGCCGAAGCCTGCGGGCCGATCCGGACAGACGATACGGAGCCTGAGATTTGAGAATTTACATGTCGATGCTGGACACGGGTTTCATGATGTTTCGAGTATCGGTGTTGGACACTCAGGTTCCATGATTTTGATGTGTCATTGATGGACACATGTTGATTGATATCCTCATATTTACATACATATGCTTTCATGATATTTACAGGCATGATAGGCATTGATGGACACGTAGATGTTATCCATATGCAGATAGGCATTGATCATATTGTTGGCGATATGCAGATACAATCACCCTAGATATCATAGTACTACCTTTATGATATAGTTGACCTAGGAAATCATTGTTTTATTCGATTTCTACCTAATGATGTTTTCTACTCACGAGTTGGCAACTCACCCCCGTTGTGCCACAGTTCTTGCAGATTGACCGCTTGGATCAGTAGCGGTATCGCCGGCACACAGCTGCATTTGGGTGTTTTGCTTTGGTAGGTGTATATGTTGGATCGTACCACTCTTGTATTTATTATTCCTGTTGTATTTAGTTAACTCCATCAATCAGAAACTAGTATTTGTATATGTAGTCAGACTTAGCAAGACTTGTAGTTGCGAGACTTGAGCGATGGGTCTATGTTCGCTTGGTGGGTTGATGTTTTGCTTTATTTATCATTCTTTCTGTTGATCTTCGCTGTTGGGCGTTGTATACTTATATTCCGTCTTGCGTAGTTGTGATTCCGCCGATTGGCGAAGAGCTAGCTCCCGCTTGGGGATGCCTTTTATATTATGTTGTGTATGTGGTTTTGGATCAAAAAATACAAAGAAGGTGCTGTCCAAATTTTTAAAAAGACGAAACATGTTTTTCAATTGGTAAAATCCACTTGCATTTTTCATGTTCCACTATTTTTGCATTTAAGAAAACTGTTGATTTCATCGTACCTTTATTTCAAAACTCCACCTCTTTTATTTTCTTAAAAAGGTTTAGTTTTTCTGGGCTTCGGCTTACATAATTTACGTTACTCCTTTAGACGTGGCGTGAGTTAAGTGCCGGTCACGAACTAAATTCCGGGTCGTGACAAAATTGGTATCGGAGCGCTAGGTTTAACCTTGGTTCGAGTCTAGGTTTGACTATGTGGAGTCTGCGGCGTAATTTATTTCGGAACCTAGGCTTGACCTTACGGAACTTAGACTTGAACATGGGGGTATTAGACCCGAACTTTCGTTACATAGGCTGACCCTGATTCATGGAGTAGGTAGCTTGAGTAGAGTGACGTACCGTACGAATGTTCCGTGGCATATTTACAATATGATACTCCACTTAAGAAACCTTAGGATGTACATATTTTGAGATTTGTGGTTCTCTTTGTTCCTTTGATCATGCATCCATTTGAGATCCTTGATTCTATTCGTTTCCATGATCATACTCTCACTGATTCCATTCTTCCTTATGATCATGTATCCATTTGGGGATCAATTGATTCTTTTCATCCTTTGATCTATTTTCGTCGATAATCGATTGAGGTTCCTGTCACCATAGTTTGAGCGCAGATTGAGCTGCTACTAGTGATGCGGTCAGGGCGAGCTCGTCATGGACAAGGACTGACCATCCTATTTTCTGGTGACATGGGAACGCCTCGATGTAGTGTTGCGTTGTGACCTCTCGTTTAAGGCGAGTGTTCGTTTTTTCACCGGATGGTCGGGCCACTGATAGAGGCTGCCTGTTGTGAGAGGACTGTTGATGTACAGCCTACCTCACAGATTGTGATGTCGTCTACCTTGCAGACAGATGACCCAGCTGTTGCTGAGATTGATGGGATGCCGCTTCCAGAGCTTGTGAGCTGAGATCGCTGGAGCTTCCAGGCAGAGATGCGATAGATGATAGCTAGTCTATCTTAAGTTGAAAGACGAAGGTGATTCGTCAGATTTGATGCGCCGACGCAGGCTCAGTTGAGTTGAAGATTTCCAGTATGGAGAATCTTATTCAGATCTAGAGTAGATCGATCCAGAGATGACGTTGTTCGTTGGATGATCTGATAGGAGATCAGTAAGTGGACAAGTTTCGTATAGAGGACCTCACCCAGATGCGTTGTGAGTTGATCGAGAACGGACGAATATAGAGTATTCCTCCGATGGTTGGGATGACTTTCCGAGAACGTGTTCGGCTAGATATCTTCTACAGAGCGATGAAGATACCGAGTTTGTAATTTCGAGTCTGTGTGAGAGACCCCGGATTGACGGTAGCCGAGGACAATTACAGTACACAGATAGCATGACATGACGTCGATGTGGACGATAATAAAGACGAGTGGAGCAAGAGGTTCGTGCGAGATGTTAACGAGCTGTTGTTACTCCCCGTTGAGATTAGAGATCTGATATGTATACAGAGGCATTGGGATACGGCCAATTCCCGAGGAAATGCTATGCTTAGAACGCAGATGTCCAGAAAACGAGAAGAGATTTTGCAAGAGTACCAGCCTCCATATAGTTCGGCAAAGGCGAGATCGGAAGAGACCTTGAGCAGGTTCTTTCCAGGACACTGCTGCGATAAGATTTGCACCGAGGATCAGTTGTTTCACGTGTATTCAGAGGGCCAGAGGCCGGCGCCAGTGACATGCTGCTTTACGAGTGGTCATGCTAATTGGCCGAGTGATGACCAGAGGAGTGCCAGAGTGGAATCGTTTCCGTTAGTACACCGGACCGGGCCGACGAGCTGAGAGATTGCGAGATTGGTAATCCACAGAGAAAATGAGGACCCAGAGACAGAGGACGCCTGACCGTGAGCAGGAGGCAAGCGGATGTTCTTACTCTGTCAGTTTTGGGCGCACCGATATTTTTCGACATTGTAGGAGGTGTACCTCAATGTCATTTGTTGCGATTTGCGTTTGTGATCTGAGTATCACGCTTATATTGCTTGGATTTGAGTTTTGATGATTGAGTTTCTGTTAGTGTATATGCCCTAGAGGCCATTACTGTATCATACTAGTATGCATATTACTTAATGGAAGCTTGGGATATTCACAGTTGTACAGACAATCTTGCTCGAAATGGTAGTATGCTACTTGGTTTGTCTCTGCTTTAATGTGTACATGTGTTTCTTTATTATATCACCTATACGCATTAGTGGAGCCCTTAGGATCTTTGCTTGATTACCAGCGTTGTGATGGCAGTCACACTCGTGGGGGCTGGGTAATCTACAAGCACATCCTTATTTACACGTCCCTAGTCGTGGGATTATCGAGACAGGGCATCGATACTCCGGAGTAGACTAGCGTATGCGCTTCTCATCCCAGCGTGGGAGACGGTTTGTCCCACAGCCGTCAGTACGTCGTACTTGAGATAGTATGCGGGTGCTCGTTAGGTTACGAGTACACTGGACAGGACTCGTCGGGAACTGTTGGTTGGTATTATACCTATCGTCAGTTATCAGTTCCCAGGTGACATGAGTACAGCTTAGTCCGCTGACTTGACACTGTCACTTCGCCTCGAGTGTGTTCCCACTGTACTTTGATTACTACCCTACCACGGCTCAAAGGAGTCGTGCAAACAGGTAGTAGTTGGGTGCAGTCCCGAAGCACTTGGAGGCAGTGACAGCTAGACAGGATTCGTCTCTCCCGGTATTGGGGGTTGACATCCCGCTGTGTCTAGGAGAGCCATTACACAAGTAGTCCCTGGCCAGGGCAAGCGAGATATACTGGTAGGTTTCCAGTGTTATCTCAGGGTGTTCTGGGCTACACTCCGACACGACTTGTACCGCTATTAGGGGACTGACGTTTACCGCCCCTTAGGCCCGCCATGCGATGTATCAGACGAACAGACCGGACTGTACGGAGACTGTCACATTCAGGCTCAATAGGAGTTCAGATGGGTTCACCTCGTCAGTCTTCTTATCGACATCTACCTGGGGACCGTTACGTACAGCTAGTGCCGCTTGCGGTCTGTGGTTAAACCCACTGCCAGCGTAGTGTCGAGTATTTAGAGTCCCACACAGAGAGTTATTCGCCTTTAGGCAAAATGAGTAGAGGTCGCATGGTTTTGCGACAGGGTTCGTTCACATCCGCGCACTTGTGCACGTTTGCTGTCCGGACAGCTTATACTAGCGGGCTTTGGTTTAAGCCGGATCCTAGTATATGATTTGGGATTGGTTTTATCTCATTGTATTCGTGTTCCTCGGATCACGAATACGGGTGCGTATGCACAGTTGACTGAGACAGAGGGAGCGGACTTTGATTAGGGTTGATGACCATTATCATTTCACAACCCTAATGCTTATGTGTGTATTATGATTAATTGATATTAGTTAAATATAATTGTGCATGGTTAGGGTTGTTGACCATTTGACTATCTTGACTTGTTGACTTAGGTTGACATGTTGACCATCATCATTCCATATGAAAGATGCTCTTTGATCCTTGCAATTTGCATTTAATGTGAAATGATAATGGTCAAGTCTTGATTAACCATGACAATTATCTTGCTAATTATCTAATTTACATAATTCACACATATATGAGAGAATGGTTCATTATTCTCCTCATTATATCATATAGATTCTCTCTCCTCCTCTTCCTCTCTCTCTAGCTCTCCCCTCTCATGAGTTGAGAAACACTTGAGCTTGAGATAAATCACTCTAAAATAATCTCTACTCTCTTCTAAGGTTCTAGGATTAGCACTTCTAGCATCTTAGTTACTTCTAGCTTGAAGTTGAAGCCAAAGGTTGAGACTCTCGGGTGGATCCTTCTTCGACTAGAGAAGACAACAAGGAGATCACTTCCGTTCACTCCAAGGAGCAAGGAGAGAAGGACATAAAGCCCAAGGTATAACCTTTCTTCCATGTAGCTAAAACTAGTTAGCTTGTAGTTAGTTTTTGTTTAGCAAAGATCCTCCTTTAGTTAGTCCATGTTGCCTTGAGTGCTAAAAATCAGATTTTTATACCGTTTCCGCCTCCCCGCAAGCACCGGGATGGGCAACGTAGACTTACAGTTTCATGATACTGTTTTCGTGCACCATGGCTTCACCTATTGGATGTTTTCTTTTGTTCATAGTTATTGCACTTGATTTATGTTTATACACCGCTATATCGGTTTGCGATTTGTACATATTTATTGCAATTGATATTGGTTTTGTGCCTTGGTTGCACGTGTTTGTGATCTTGTGGATTTCATACGGTTGATTTGATTTTGTGCATGTGGTACGTACTTGATTTGATTTTGCACTAGGTATAGCTCACATGTGCTTGCAGTGCATTGATACGTGTTTTGTGGACGCAGTTGCACACGTTTATGATTTTATACACCTTTGTGCACTCGGTGTTGCTTTTATACGCATTTGAGTTATTGATGAGATTTCGTGCACTGGATGCACCCGATTTGTATTTCGTGCATTTGTTGCACTAGATTGTTATTTCGTGCACTAGATGCACCGGATTTGTATTTCGTGCACTGGATGCACTGGATTTGTATTTTGTACATTGGTTGCACCCGATTTATGTCCTTGAGCATTTGTTCACCGGATTTATGTTTTTATGCACGTTTGCACTTGATGTTCGTTTTCGTGCATGTTACTGCACTAGATGTTTTATACGTTCCTGACGTGCTAGGGTTGTATTGTTGCGCATATTAGGCGCCTGGTATTGGATTTCGTGCATGTCGGATGCACTTGATTTAGATTTCATGTGTGCATGATGAATGCACTTAATTTGGATTTTCGTGCATGATTGGGCGCATGATATGAGATGTGATTTTGTGCACACCGGATGCACTCGATTGTGATTTTCATTTGTGCATGTTAGTTGCACTGGGTTGAGATTTTCGTGCACTATAGATGCACTTGATATTATTGTCATGCACACCCGTTGCACTGGACAGATGTTTTTGTGTACACCCATTGCACTTAGTTTTGCTTTTGTCCATATTGTGGCACTTGTATTTGGATTTGATTTCCGTGCGCACCAGATGCACGTGATTGTTGGATATGCCTTTCGAGGCTGATTTTTCTCTTGAGCACTTTGTTTTCATGATGGGCACTATATTAAGTAGAAGCCGAATAGGACTGATCCGAGGATAGTACCTGAGTACTTTGCATGCATTAAAAGTTTAACAAGAGATTTTCAAAAAGGAGATATAGTCTCGCTATTTCCTACGTGTCCGCGAGTGACACGAACGTTTATAAAGGAAAACCTTTTGTGATATTCCAAAACGGCAGAACGTATATTGAGCAAAACCTATATGAACATATATTTATTACTTTACTAATGAGCGTCCGTCACTTATACTGTGAGTTACGCATCACACGGCGATTCAGAAAAGATTTTGCATGTGTTTTATTCTGTTTTAGAAGATTTTTCAAGGATGCGTACTATATATGTATAATAGTGTTTGACTAGTGTATATTGGATTTTAGTAGTGGATTTCGAGATCTGTATCTCCATTGTAACTTCGATGATATGCATGCAAATCCAAAGATTTGCATGATGCTTGACGGAGTTCGATTTTGAGTTTCGTACTCGTTTTCAGGCGCACGCGATGCGCTGTGGTATTTCTGTACCTTCCGTGATTTCGGAGCCCCGTGATTTGAACTGATTATTGAAATGTTTTGGTATTTGAGGGTTTAAATTTAAATTCGGGGACCGAATTTATTTAAGGGGGGAAGATTGTAACAGTTCAGAAAATATAAAATATTATTTTTGGAATTTAATATTAAAATAATATATTTCGCGAAAACTACCCAATTTGCGAAATTGGGGTTTTCGTGAAATGGTATAAATATATACCAATAATTGTGAAATAATTGGAGATTAAAATGATTTATTCATTTAAAAATATATTTATTGGATTTGGTATTTTTAAAATTAATTATATGCAGTTTGAATAAAAATTGATTAGTGCACTACTAATCGCGATTAAGCCAAATCCGTATTTCTACATTTTTTCATGGCTAGTGCACCATGTCATGTTGCATGTTGTTGGATTTGTGTTGTTTTATGGGTATTATGTGTATTTTTGTGAGAAAAAGAGAAAAGGGTTAAAAGGGGAATGATTGGAGAGAGAGAGAGTGAGACATGAGTGTGAGATGATGAGAATAAGAAGAGAGAGAGAGGGCTGCCTCATTCATTTTCCCCTATCATTTTTTTTCTCCTTCTTCATCTTCAAGCTCCCTCATTCTACCCTCATGACCCATATCAAAATCTTCATTAAAACCCTAATTCCCTTCACAAAAGTTGATCCCCACCTCATCCTCAACACATTGGACCAACCAAAGTTGAATTTTGAAGACTTTAGGAAGTTAGGGTTTTTCTTGAGTTGCCCAAATGAGGTATAATTCTTTTTATTTAGTTAGTTTTAAGTTTCTTTGCATCCTAGTATAGTTAGAAATTGATTTGGTTGGGTTATGCGATGTTTGGAAATTCCAAGTTGAGGTTAGGGTTTGAGTTGTGTTGTGGTGGTGTGTAATGGCTGTCTACATACCTTAGTGTTGATTTTGCTGGCCAAGACCCAGATTAGAAACCAAAATATGAACTTAGGAAATTACCCATATCGGTTTTGTGACATTTTAGTGGCCTACAGGGAATCTGGAGCAACCTGGGACGTTTCTGAGAAAAACAAACAATACCAAAGACCTATTTAAGACCCTTGGAGACCATCCTGAGAAGACGAACCCCAACGGAGCAGAATGGGCCGAGGTGGCCGGATTTTTAGGGCATGTAGCCGGCCCCATTGTGGTGTTTGGTGCTGAAATTGGTTATGTAGCTCACTTATCTCATATACTATCCCCTGTACTTGCTAGTTTTGTCCCATTTTACCTGAGACTAAATCTGGGAGCTGTTGTGAGTGGTTTTGGTTATGTTTTCCGAGTTTTGAATGCTTGGTTTTGATGTTTGGATTTGTATTTGGTTGTTGTGCGTTTGTACGTCAATAATAATGGTTGTTTGATTGTTTTGCATGCGTAGGCTATAGGTTCTAACCTATGAGCGCACCGTATGCCGTATTGGTTTTCCGGATTTGATTTTAATAGCATTGTGACTGTGTATTTATTGTAGGTACCTTCGCGTGGATTCCGAGACGACGAAGCACATCGACTACGGCTGAACAAGAAGATCCGCAGGTGAGTAGATCTATATCTATGAGGGAAGTCGGGTGGATGGCGTATAACAGCCCCACAAATTTTGATGGAAACCGATATATAGGATATGGTTAAGGAAACCTATATTAGGAAACTAGGGATATGGTTAAAAGAATAGTTATAAGTGATATGATATTATTAATACGTGATGACGAGATTTGAGATATCAATATGATGAGATAAGATGATACGAGCGGATACGATTGATATAAATTTATAGTGGCATGCTACGAGAATGTTATATACAATAAGATATGACATTTATGAAAAATAACAGGATATGAGATTTGATAGGGATGTGGCTTGAGATATATCCTTATTTATGAGAAAAATGAGTGATATGCTGTATGAGAATTGAGATCCGCACCCTCATTGTCGTATAGGTCGATAGATCCCTATTTTTGTTAACTGTCACCGTACGAAGGATTACCGTACGCGATGTGAGTTATCGGATGGATGATCCGCGCTCTTGATTTGAGGATGATGTTCGATGATATTGCCGTATTGGATATTATAAGACTAAATAGCCGACGTAAATGTGTCATCCGAACCATACATATTTCCAAACTGAAGAATCACATGCATCTCTTAAATAGATACCTTGATGGACGTTATGGATTTTCAAATGATGTCTTTTCCTTAAAAACACCGCAGCCCCTACTTTCAAAATTGATCGTATGGTTCATGTATAGATGTTAGATTAGATGCGTATGCTTATAGCATTTCATTTACGATGTACCTTATGCTATGTTCATGTTATTCTCATTACATTACATATACCTGTTTGAGTACACCCACACCATTATCGATGATGCGTATGTTACACTTACACAGATTTGCCGGCTCACACACTTTCATTATCGATAATTGCTATGTCACTTACAAAGTATAATTGCCACATCATTATACTATACTGCTTGGTTTACTTGCTATGTTCACATTACTATACTATGTTGCATAGTTTACTTGCTATATTCACATCACTATACTATGTTGCATGATATACAGATATGCTCACACATCTGTTACATGCTTGCATACATCAGACTTTATGATTATATGCATAGAGATGCCGATTTTCATGAGATTCTGGATTTGAGAACCGTGGTTATATTTCAAAGGAAATTATGTATTGTTTTAAAAACCCGGTTTCTCTTGATATGATATTTCGAGACGTCCACCATTAGTTTTCTCGGTTTTGAGTTTGGTTTTCGAGACCCGATTCGAGGAGTGGAGGAATCGTCTGCGGGTACATGGTGGACCCGGTATGGTACCCTAGGGCAAGAGAGAGATTTTGTGGGGATGACGATGAGCCTGGCAGGGAGAGCACTACCTACCGGTGATTGGTTGGACCTGGCGGTTATCCGGAGGATACCGACCTGAGTCGAGAGATGGATATGGGCCGATCCGTACTGCCGGAGCCCGCGGGCCGATCCGGACAGACGATACAGAGCCTGAGATATGAGGATTTAAGTGTCAATGCTGGACACGAGTTTCATGATGTTTCGAGTGTCGGTGTTGGACACTCAGGTTCCATGATTTTGATGTGTCGTTGATGGACCCACATTGATTGATATCCTCATATTTATATGCATATAATTTCATGATATTTACATGCATGATAGGCATTGATGGACACGTCGATGTTATCCACATGCAGATAGGCATTGATCATATTGTTAGCGATATGCAGATAGGTCACCCTAGATTTCACAGTACTATCTTTATGATATAGGTTACCTAGAAAATCGTTGTTTTATTCGATTTCTACCGATGATGTTTTCTACTCATGAGTTGGCAACTCACCCCCGTTGTGCCACAGTTCTTGCAGGTTGACCACATAGATCAGTAGCGGTATCGCTGGCACACAGCTGCATTCGGGTGTTTTCTTTGGTAGGTGGTATATGTTGGATCGTACCACTCTTGTATTTATTAATCCTGTTGTATCTAGTTAACTCCATCAAACTGAAACTAGTATTTGTATATGTAGTAAGACTTAGCAAGACTTGTAGTTCCGAGACTTAGAGCGACGGGTTATATGTTCATTTGGTGGGTTTGATGTCGTGCTTTTCATTATCTTTTGTGTTGATCTGCGCCGTTGGGCGTCATATACTTATATTTCTGTCTCGCGTTGTTGTGATTCCGCCAATTAGTGAAGAGCTTGCTCCCGCTTGGGGATGCCTTTTATATTATGTTGTGTATGTGGTTTTGGATCAAAAAATACAATGGAGGTGCTGCCCAAATTTTTAAAAAGACGAAACATGTTTTTCAACTAGTAAAATCCACTTGCATTTTTCATGTTCTATTATTTTTCCATTTAAGAAAACTGTTGATTTCATCATACCTTTATTTCAAAACTTCACCTCTTTTATTTTGTTAAAAAGGTTTAGATTTTCTGGGCTTCAGCTTACTTAATTTACGTTACGCCTTTAGACGTGGCGTGAGTTAGGTGCCGGTCACGAACTAAATTCCGGGTCGTGGCAATAGTAATATTTATGAAATATCCAGCACCTCATTCGATGAGGAAAGAGCCGAGATCCCTTCACCGGGAGTGACCTCTTTAGCAAAACTAGGAAAAGCCTAAAAACCACTCCTTTTCAAAATTCGCTCGATTCTACAACGATATCAAGTTCATTACGCAAAGGGTTTTCTTAAAAACCTGTCGTAGCCCTCTATCATTTCAGATAAGTAGTATTTAGTATTCGTGCTACGTTTGTTGGCTTTCGTCAAGGCGTAGTGTACGGTAGCTGATTAATGCTTATCTGCTTAAGTATGTGATGCGATTGGATTAGGGTAGTCATACGACTTTGTTGGCTTTCGTCAAGGGTCGTGCGGGTGGGTTTAATTCAATCATGGAATGTATGGGTTGAACTTGACTAGCGGACTATGGTTTATTGGCTTTTGTCAAGGTCATAGGACGCTAAGGGCAGAATAATATCGGGAATTTCAAGTGTTGAAATTTGCAATGAGATTGCATACCTTCTATGGGATAGTTGGATCCCGATACCCACTGCGAGTAAGAGTTACTCCTGGGAGAGTTTTGCACATTACAATTAGCCGATCAAGTAGGTGTCTAGAAACGTGTTAACGGGGTTACGCCTCTGGGAAAATGAGGTTTATTTTAATTAGGTTTGTGCAAAAGCATGGGGAACCTCCCTCAAAGTACCGACACTAGTGATTTGAGTGATTTAGCGTGCTCGCGCTTTCTAAAAGATAGATCAAAAATATTTGTAACCGCAATCAAGAACGGCGTCGCTTGATAGCTAGCCGGTGAGTACGGGTTGGTCCACAGGGATTTTGTGAATTTCCTATTCGCTCAAACGAGTTAATTCCGATGGGAGCCGGATTGATTATTGGTTAAATCTAAAAACTGAATTTGATCTAAATCTAAATCTTGCTAGGGTTAGGTCTAGGTTAAGTTTGGAAAGTCTATAAATCTCACCGCTTTCTATACCCATATGAAGATCTAATTAGGTGTTATGGTAAATATTAATAAAAGGGATTAGGATGATTGGGCAGATTGTTCTTCCTCTAGATCCTTGTCCTTCCTTTCTTAATCTTTACCCTAACCTCCATGGAAAACCTTAAAATCTGGGCCTTTATACTACGATATCACCGCTACCTCGAGGGATAGGGTGCCGTAGGGAGCGGAATAAGAAGGTATGCATGGAGTCCTATAAAAATATATGACGGGCAAGAAAGGGGATGAGAGATCTTCGTCTCTCAAACCTTCCCCGGATCTAACCCTAACAAGCGAGGAGACTACTCACTCATTAGGGAATTAAAATACATTTATCTAGGGCAGAGAATAAAAGATCTAACTAAGGCAAGGAATTAAAATTACCTAGGGCAGAAAATAAATTAAGAACTTACAAATTGATGCTCTCCAAAGAAATCTGAATTTTATTAATGAAGGGAGGCATAAAGAATTACAATGATTAAAGTTCCTATTTATAAAGAATAGGAAACCCTAGGGTTACATTTGATTTGCATGTCTACATTTACCAAAATATCCTTAGGAAGACCTGGTCAAAGTAGACTTCAAGCTTTGGTAAAATTTTATGTCTCTGTCTCTTTTAAAATGAAGTATTGGGCCTTGAAATTTCCTTTGTGGGCTCTTCTGTCTTCGGGCTTCCTTATTATTTGGTTCTTTTATTAAAATAGCTTCTATGTTTCTTTCAGATCTCCAGTGAATAATTGCGGTGGAATTTTAACCGTTCGCTTTGTAATCTTTGACCTTGCATTGCCTTGTACTTTTTGAATTTTATCTTTGATGTAGGCTTGATCAAGAGTCTTCTGTTTGTTGATCAAAGTCCACTTTTGCATTGTCTTTTCATTATTTTCACTGTTTTCTGTCCAAGAACCTGCAACCTGTAACATGTAGCAGACATGCGTCAAAAGCACCCGTTTATTTGTAAAATATATAAGAATGAGGAATATAATAATGCAATATTATGGTGTGAACAAATACCCCCAAACTTATCTTTTGCTCGTCCTCGAGCAAACTTATTTTTATTCACTAAAATCCTAACCACACTTTCGCAGGGAAACGCGATTGCACTGAGCACGTGCAACAAGCCGTTAAACCTCTAGGTGTCCCTAGTAGGAGGAGTGTTGTCTCCTGAGGGTTTTCAGCGGATTACACCGACAAAATCCTATCAACTCGGCCCATTGACTTTTGTTCTCCAATTAGGTTTTCTAACAAGGAATTCTATTATCTTTTGACTCGCAAATTATCCACCCACATTCTTCACACTTCCTCATTATTTAACTTAAGATTATATATATCCTATAGACTTACTTAGCTTTCGGCATCTCTTAAGTTTTCCTTCTAGGATTCCATCTCGACTTAGGAATTTCTATCAACTCTATTAAAGATATAAGTTCTATTTTTCATTCCTCTCTCTTATCTAAATTCCAATCACATACCCCTACGTGTGTGTATAGATCACCCTTACACTTGGAAATTCAAATCAAGCAATCGTACTCTCGTCCTTTGTCCAAAGCACTTATTAGTGAATTTTTAATTGAATTTCGCTTACACATCCTTCATGCGACCGTTAATACTTCTTGAGGTACCAACGACCGATTACAAAATGTGTTTGCACATTTAAGCGTAATTCCTAGTCTTGCAACACCCAAGGCTTTTAGCAGTGACTCCCAAACCAGTTGGTCTAAGGCACTAGGTGATGAAGCACCCTCGCTAAATATTTTTCTATTTTTTACAGTCTTAAGTAATCACAAAAACCAGTGTCCATTTTTTTATTCTTTATTCACTTTTTTTTTATTTTCATTGTACTAAGGACTTTAGACAAGAGCACTTCAAGGTCTCTTCTACTATTCTAAGTTTCAAGGTGCGTGATTGTGCAAATTGTAGGGTATACATTTTCAGAATCTAGACTTAAGCTAGGAACTATTTTTCAAACTTATACTCTAAATAGAACATTAATACCCTTCCCTTGTTTCGACTTAGCCCAAGAAGTGAACCCAAAATTTGCCTATTTCTAAATAAACTACAAGGCATATACTTTCTACCGTTAAACTTTAAGGAATGTTATTTTTAGGGTTTTTAATTCACTAAGTCTAAGATCTAGTTTGTAAGTCGATGTAGTACACCCCAGTACTTATGGGGAGGCGGAATTTACAAAAACGATCAAGTTTAAACAACGAACATCGACTAACCGCTTGAATCGAAGCTAAACTCTAAATAACCGTATTCTATGAGTTTCTTTTCATAAGAGATTAGGGATTATACCTAATGAACCGGTCCTTCTTCTTTATGTCCTCCTTGGTTCTCCTCGGCCTTCTCTAGGTAGTAGACGATCCACCCGAGAGCAAAACTCCAAGCTAAACCTCTAACTTGAGGTAACTAATCAACTTTGATTGCTAATCAAAGATGAGAGAATGATAAAGAGTGTAGGTTATGGATTGTTTAGTCTAACTAAACCTTTGTTCTCAACACATGAGGATTAAGGTTAGTATCTTGAAGATGAGAGCTTGAGGAGAGAGAATGTGTGATATGATAATGAGAGAAGAGAGAGAGTGTATCATAATATTATGAAGCATTCTTATTATCAAATAATCAATAAAGGAAATGAATAAGCATGCTTCACAAAATATCTTGTGATGATTCATTAACATGAGTCATTAAGCAATAAATGTGCATTAATGAAGTGAATGAATCACCACTATGACTCACTCTCTTTCCAAAACAAACCTCCTTAGTCACATCTTCTAGAAGCTTCTCGAGTAATTACGAGAACGCCCCTCCTATCCGTAAAAATACGGAAAAACTTTAGACTGTAAAAATCCAATAACCGGATACCAGTAACTGGCTTAAACCAAAGCCGACTGGTAAAATCTGTCCGAAAGTCGTACGCGCGTAAACGCACGTATGCGTCCGAACCCTTTGTCGCAAAACCATGCAACCTCTATATCGTTTCGCCTGGAGTAGGAAACTCTCTGTGTGGGACTCTAGAGACTCGACTACTACGCTGGCAGTGGGTTTAACCACAGACCGCAAGCGGCACTAGCTGTACGTAACGGTCCCCAGGTAGTTGTCGATAAGAAGGCCGATGAGTAAACCCATCCGAACTCCTACTGAGTCTGATGTGACAATCTCCATACAGTCCGGTCCGTTCGTCCAAGACTATCGCATATCGGGCCTAGGGGGGCGGCAAGCGTCAGTCCCCTAATAGCGGTATAAGTCGTGTCGGAGTGAAGCCCATTACACCCTGAGAAACTACTGGAACCTACCAGCAAATCTCGCTTGCCCTGGCCAGGGACTTTGCGTAATGGCTCTCTGACACAGCACGATATCTACTCCCAATACCGGGAGGGACGAATCCTGTCTAACCGCCACTGCCTCCAAGTGCTCGGGACTGCACCCAACTGCTACCTGTTTGCACGACTCCTTTGAGCCGTGGTAGGGTAGCAATCTAAGAACAGTGGGACACACTCGAGGCGAAGTAGCAGTGTCAAGTCTGCGGACTACGCTGTACTCATGTCACCTGGGAACTGTTCACTGACGACTGGTATCAAACCAACCAACAGTTCCCTGTGAGTCCTGTCCGGTGTACCCGTAACCTAACGAGCACCTGTATACTATCTCCAGTACGACGTACTGACGGCTGTGGGACAGACCATCTCCCCAACTGGGATGAGAAGCGTACACACCAGTCTACTCCGGAGTATCGATGCTCTATCTCGATAATCCAACGACCGGGGACCTGAATAAGGATGTGCTTGTAGACTACCCAGCCCCCACTAGTGTGACTGCCATCACAACGCTGGTAGCCAAGCAAGATCCTAAGAGCTCTATCAATACGTATACTCACATATTAAGATAGAAAAACCAAGTAGCATACTACCATGTTTAGCAAGACTGTTATATACATGTGAATATCCCAAGCTTCCATTAAGTAATATACAAGCTAGTATGATACAGTAATGGCCTTCTAGGGCATAAACACTAACAATCTCCCACTTGCACTAGGGCCATGTACTGGCATATCGTAGACCAATGATCTCGAGCAGCCTCTCGAACTGAATCTGAGGAAGGGCCTTCGTGAATGGATCAGCAATGTTCTCTTCTGAAGCAACTCTCCGAACCTCGATCTCCTGACGATCAATGATCTCCCTGATCAGGTGATACCGCCTCAAGATGTGTCTGGACTTCTGATGGGACCTTGGTTCCTTCGCTAAAGCTATAGCTCCGTTGTTGTCGCAATACAGAGGTATTGGATCAACTATGGTAGGAACCACCTGAAGTTCTGTTAGGAACTTCTTCATCCAGACTGCTTCTTTTGCGGCATCGCAAGCAGCTATATACTCCGCTTCCATCGTCGAGTCAGCAACGGTGTCCTGCTTGGAGCTCTTCCAGCACACCGCCCCTCCATTGAGGGTAAAGACATAACCCGACATGGACTTGGAATCGTCCTTATCACTCTGGAAGCCGGAATCAGCAAAGGCCTCCAACCTGAGGTCTTTTCCGCCGTAAACCAAGAACATCTCCTTAGTCCTCCTCAGGTACTTGAGAATGTTCTTTACTGCTATCCAGTGTTTCTCCCCTGGGTCTGACTGATACCGGCTTACCACGCTTAGTGCGTAAGCTACATCTGGTCTGGTACACAACATTGCATACATTATAGAGCCTACCGCAGAAGCGTAGGGTATAATAGACATGCGTTCCCTTTCCAAATCAGTCTTGGGAGACATCTCTTTGGAGAGGGTGATTCCGTGACAAGCCGGTAGATTACCGCGCTTAGAATCTTCCATACTAAATCTTTTCAGTACAGTGTCGATATACCTGGACTGTGAAAGTCCCAACATCCTCTTGGATCTATCACGATAGATCCGGATCCCCAGAATGTAAGAGGCATCACCCAGGTCTTTCATGGAGAACCTGTGTGACAAGAATCCTTTGACAGATTGTAGCATAGGAATGTCATTTCCTATCAATAGAATGTCATCCACGTACAAGACGAGGAATACGACACTTCTGGCCACGACTTTACTATATATGCACGGTTCATCTGGATTTTTGATAAAGTCATATTCTTTGACTGTCTCATCAAAACAGATGTTCCAACTCCGCGATGCCTGCTTTAGTCCGTAAATGGATTTAAGCAGCTTGCATACTTTCCCGCTGCTCCCACTCTGATTGAAACCCTCTGGCTGATCCATATAGACGCTCTCTTCTAGATTTCCATTCAGAAAAGCCGTCTTTACGTCCATCTGCCAGATTTCATAATCATGGAAGGCAGCAATAGCAAGAAGGACCCGAATGGATTTGAGCATAGCCACTGGAGAAAAAGTTTCGTCATAGTCCAAACCAGGTCTTTGACGAAAACCCTTTGCAACAAGTCTAGCCTTATAGGTTTCCACCTGTCCATCTACACCAATCTTTTTCTTGAAGATCCATTTGCATCCTATGGGTTTTACCCCATCTGGAGCAAAGTCCAAAGTCCATACTTTGTTGGTGTACATGGACTCCATTTCGGTCCGCATTGCATCTAGCCATCGTACCGAGTCGCCGCTCTGGATGGCCTGCTGGAAGTCAGTAGGTTCATCATCATCTATGATGCAATCCTCTCTATCCCCGTCTATGAGAAAACCGTAGTATCTCTCAGGCGGACGAGACGGCCTACTACTCCTGCGGAGGGGTGCGGGAATGTTCTGTTCTTCTTGAACCTCTGGTTCTACCAAACTTTCAGTAGCAGTTTGTGGTTCTGGAATTTCTTCCAGTTCTACTTCGCTCCCACTCTTCTGATTTTCTAAAAATTCAGTTTCTAAGAAGTGGGCATGACGAGAAACAAAAACCTTTTGTTCCTCTGCGTAATAGAAATAATATCCCTTGGAGTTCTTTGGATATCCCACAAGCTTACACAGTACTGAGCGTGCCTCGAGCTTGTCCACATGCTGCTTTTTTACAAAAGCTGGACACCCCCATGTCCTAAAATGTTTTAGACAGGGTTTCTTCCCACTCCACATCTGATATGGTGTGGTAGGCACAGTCTTGGTTGGAACCTGGTTCAAAAGATATGCTGCTGATTCTAGCGCATAACCCCAGAAAGATCGCGGTAACTCAGCATTACTCATCATGGATCGTACCATATCCAATAGGGTTCGATTCCGTCTCTCCGATACACCGTTATGCTGTGGAGTGTATGGAGGAGTAAGCTGAGAGAGAATTCCTTTCTCTTTTAGGTAACCTAGGAACTCGGCACTTAAGTATTCTCCACCTCGATCAGATCTTAGTGTTTTAATACTTTTGCCTGTTTGGTTTTCCGCTTCACTCTTAAATTCCAGGAATTTCTCAAAGGCCTCTGATTTATGCTTCATTAAGAAAACATATCCATACCTAGAGAAATCATCTGTAAAAGTAATGAAGTAGGAATAACCACCTCTCGCATGTGTAGACATTGGACCACATACATCACTGTGTATGAGTCCTAAGAGCTCGCTCGCTCTTACTCCTTGTCCAGTAAATGGAGTCTTTGTCATCTTTCCTTTGAGACAAGATTGACAAGTGTCATAAGTTTGATATTCGAACGTGTCCAAATATCCTTCTCTATGCAACTTAGTCAACCTTCTCTCATTGATGTGACCCAGTCTACAATGCCATAAGAAAGCTTTATTTAAATCTGGAGACTTTCTTTTTAGTGTGTTCTGGACATTGAAAATTTGGAGTTGGTTTAACACATATATGCCGTTATTTAGAGTACCGGACCCAATCAAACCATGATTAAGGTGGATGTTGACAACATCTCTTACAAACGTGAAATCATAACCTTTATTTGATAACAAGGAAACTGATATGATATTACACGTTAAGCTGGGTACAAAATAACAGTTATGTAAAACCAAAATGTGTCCACTCGTCAATCCTAGGTGATAATCCCCGACGGACGCAGCTCCCACGCTAGCTCCGTTAGCAACCCTGAGGATCATATCACCTTCCTCCAGCACTCTACGGTTTCTCAGTGCCTGCAATGAATTGCAAATATGAGATCCTGATCCGGTATCCAATACCCAGGAAGTAGAGTTGATTGACAGACAATTCTCAATTACAAACACACCTGAAGTCGAAGCCACAGCTTGCTTCGGTTCCTGGTTCTTGGCGTTCCACGCCTTGCAATCCTTCTTCCAGTGCCCTTTCCTGTGACAATGGAAGCACTCATCCAGGCCAACTACCGGTGCTGCAATCTTTTTCTTTCCCTTCTTTCCCACCTTACTAACACCTCCTCTAGGTCTGGGTGCGGCCTTCTTCTTCCTTCCTTTGGCCCTAGCCTTGGACCCGGAAGAAGATGCTCCGCCAACAAACATAGCGGGTGTTTCCCTTGCCTTCTGCAAGGTGCCCTCCGCACTCCTTAACATGTTTAGGAGTTCCGCAAGTTCAACTTCTTTTCCTTGAAGATTGAAGTTGAGGATAAACTGGGCGTAGGTGGGAGGAAGGGACTGGAGAACAAGGTCTGTATAGAGCTCATTATCCAAAGTCGTCCCAAGGTCTGCGAGCTCTTCTATATAGCCAATCATCTGTAGGACATGTTCACCTACCGATGACCCGACAGCCAACCTCGCTCGAAACAATTTCTTTGAGGTCTCGTATCTTGCTATACGAGATTGCTCTCCATAAAGTTCCTTTGTATGGAGAAATATGCCATCTAAGGACATATCCTCGTGCCTCCTCTGATGTTCATTATTCATCGAGGCAAGCACGATGCACTTGGCTCTCGCGCAATCTAAATCCCAGGTTTTGCGGATTTCCTTATCCGCATTGCTGGATTTGGGACCAGGGACAGCAGGTGCCGTAGCGGTGAGGACGTACCCCAGTTTGTCATAGGTCAAAGCCATCTTGACATTCCGCAGCCAATCTTTATAGTTTGGCCCCGTCAGTATATTTTTCTCTAAAAGTAACTTAAGTCCAGTCATTTTCAGGGTCGCTGCAATTAGGAGAGAGAGAAGAAAACTCTTTAGCATGATGCTCTTGCAAGTTTAGAGTGGTTTTTAGTTTATCTAAACTGGATGGCTCCCACTGTTTCTCAAATCCTTCCTCAAACCATAAAAGAAGAATTAGCCAAGATTATTCTCACCGTACAATACTTGCTTAACCGTTCAGCCAGGCCGGTGTCGATACTTCGAGGGAGGTTTTCCAACGCTTTCGCGAAGTTCCTTAATTAAAGAACCTCTTTTCTCTGGGGGCGTAACCCCGCTGACACTTTTCTGGACACCTACTAGGTTTATAGCATTGATCGTTAAGCGACGAATATCCTGATAAGTAGCATATACTCACAGTAGGATCGGGATCCAAATATCATCGTATGATAATGTTGAAGGAATCCTACCAACATTCATCAAACTCCAAATGGTATGCATCTCTTTGCAAATTTCAGTTTCTTTAGAAATTCCCGATATAAGTTTTTGCCCCATGCTCTTATGACCTTGACTAAGGGCCAACAAATCATAAGTCACATGTCAAGTTCTGCCCATCATTATCCTGTTGATTTGAACCCATCCGTATACTCTTGACTAAGGGCCAACAAAGTAATACGACTGTCCCAAACCAACTCACCTATCTATGCAACAAATGAATACCTCAGCAGCTACCAATCACTATGTCTTGACTAAGGGCCAAACAAACATAGCTTGAATACTACTGACCATTCATAAGAAATGACGGAGGGCTACGACTGGTTTTGGCGAAACCGTGAACGTAGTGAACTTGATATAACCGAAGGAACCTGATAGCTTTTAAAAGGAGTGGTTAAATCTCCGCATTTAAAAATATCTGTTTTAAAATTAACCGAGTGGTTTCTTTTAAATTGTTCCAACGATTTAAACTTTGGTTTATTTTACTTTGCATTACAGATAATGCGTCCCATCATTAACCTATCATTGCAGAAAACAACGAAAATACAACGTCCTCTTATGCCATCCGCATTCGCCACGGGGTCCCGTCATCACCCGTTAGGTTACTTAACTAACGACAGAGCGGGGGCTGGGCTAGCGCGGGTGTAAAACATAAGTGACGTCTAAATAGCTATCATAATATAGATATTTTACATTCGTCTGACGCAATGATATTCATTCCAGAACACAGATAAACAATATTGGATTTGCAAGCAATCTGTATTTCTTTTGAGCCTGCAAGAAAAGACAGATTACACAGTTGTGATGAATAGCCGTTTACCCCACCCTTGACCCCTACGGGTACGGCAAACTACCCACCCGGCAGTTTGTGTACCCCACCTTGGGTCAGTCCTAGGAGCAAAAACAGTAAAATGAAATAATACAACGGTGGCTACAACCGCAACCTGGAAGTGCCCCGCGAAAATAATATTACAACAAATTACATTTACAACAAATGAATTATCCAATAATCCATTGCTAAACCCCGGCTATACACCACAACAGTCCAATACAGTTTATATGCACAAACAGATATAACCATTTCAGAAATGTGCAACCCCCTGCCAACCGACATACTAGCAGTTGGGGGAGGTTTACGAACACATCAAACAATCACAGATATAATCCAATACGCAAATACTGTATTTTTCGATCGAATAAACAACTTCAAAATTGCTCCAAAATCTGCTCTGTTAAACAGTAACCTGAGCAATAATTAAATATTCCAGAAAACCCCAAATCTCACAGGGGACCCACCCAAAAAAATTGAGCCCATGACTCGGCAACTCGGCCGCGGAAGCGCGGCGGATCGGTGGGATCCGCGGCGCTTCCGCGGCGCTTTAGTCGAATCATGGGTTCAAATTTCTTGGGTGTTCTCCTGTACTCATGTCAAGCTCTCTGAACACACCAGAAAAATTTTAGGACTTCATTTTCACTTCGACAGAAACTTAACAGAACTAGGGTTTTCCGGGTTCGTTTTTTCGTTCGAAATTCGTACAAATTTGCGATTAAGTTATTTAGTGTTTAGCGAGGCTCTGATACCACTGTAAGTCGATGTAGTACACCCCAGTACTTATGGGGAGGCGGAATTTACAAAAACGATCAAGTTTAAACAACGAACATCGACTAACCGCTTGAATCGAAGCTAAACTCTAAATAACCGTATTCTATGAGTTTCTTTTCATAAGAGATTAGGGATTATACCTAATGAACCGGTCCTTCTTCTTTATGTCCTCCTTGGTTCTCCTCGGCCTTCTCTAGGTAGTAGACGATCCACCCGAGAGCAAAACTCCAAGCTAAACCTCTAACTTGAGGTAACTAATCAACTTTGATTGCTAATCAAAGATGAGAGAATGATAAAGAGTGTAGGTTATGGATTGTTTAGTCTAACTAAACCTTTGTTCTCAACACATGAGGATTAAGGTTAGTATCTTGAAGATGAGAGCTTGAGGAGAGAGAATGTGTGATATGATAATGAGAGAAGAGAGAGAGTGTATCATAATATTATGAAGCATTCTTATTATCAAATAATCAATAAAGGAAATGAATAAGCATGCTTCACAAAATATCTTGTGATGATTCATTAACATGAGTCATTAAGCAATAAATGTGCATTAATGAAGTGAATGAATCACCACTATGACTCACTCTCTTTCCAAAACAAACCTCCTTAGTCACATCTTCTAGAAGCTTCTCGAGTAATTACGAGAACGCCCCTCCTATCCGTAAAAATACGGAAAAACTTTAGACTGTAAAAATCCAATAACCGGATACCAGTAACTGGCTTAAACCAAAGCCGACTGGTAAAATCTGTCCGAAAGTCGTACGCGCGTAAACGCACGTATGCGTCCGAACCCTTTGTCGCAAAACCATGCAACCTCTATATCGTTTCGCCTGGAGTAGGAAACTCTCTGTGTGGGACTCTAGAGACTCGACTACTACGCTGGCAGTGGGTTTAACCACAGACCGCAAGCGGCACTAGCTGTACGTAACGGTCCCCAGGTAGTTGTCGATAAGAAGGCCGATGAGTAAACCCATCCGAACTCCTACTGAGTCTGATGTGACAATCTCCATACAGTCCGGTCCGTTCGTCCAAGACTATCGCATATCGGGCCTAGGGGGGCGGCAAGCGTCAGTCCCCTAATAGCGGTATAAGTCGTGTCGGAGTGAAGCCCATTACACCCTGAGAAACTACTGGAACCTACCAGCAAATCTCGCTTGCCCTGGCCAGGGACTTTGCGTAATGGCTCTCTGACACAGCACGATATCTACTCCCAATACCGGGAGGGACGAATCCTGTCTAACCGCCACTGCCTCCAAGTGCTCGGGACTGCACCCAACTGCTACCTGTTTGCACGACTCCTTTGAGCCGTGGTAGGGTAGCAATCTAAGAACAGTGGGACACACTCGAGGCGAAGTAGCAGTGTCAAGTCTGCGGACTACGCTGTACTCATGTCACCTGGGAACTGTTCACTGACGACTGGTATCAAACCAACCAACAGTTCCCTGTGAGTCCTGTCCGGTGTACCCGTAACCTAACGAGCACCTGTATACTATCTCCAGTACGACGTACTGACGGCTGTGGGACAGACCATCTCCCCAACTGGGATGAGAAGCGTACACACCAGTCTACTCCGGAGTATCGATGCTCTATCTCGATAATCCAACGACCGGGGACCTGAATAAGGATGTGCTTGTAGACTACCCAGCCCCCACTAGTGTGACTGCCATCACAACGCTGGTAGCCAAGCAAGATCCTAAGAGCTCTATCAATACGTATACTCACATATTAAGATAGAAAAACCAAGTAGCATACTACCATGTTTAGCAAGACTGTTATATACATGTGAATATCCCAAGCTTCCATTAAGTAATATACAAGCTAGTATGATACAGTAATGGCCTTCTAGGGCATAAACACTAACATAGTTGTTCCTAGCCAGTTAACCTATTTGTCAAACTCAAGTCAATTAGCCAAAATTGAATACATTAATTTTTATAATTTTTGAAATTTTTCAAATTTTTATGGATTTTCAAATAAGTATGCAAATGCAAAAATATACACAAATGAATGCGAAGGAAGAAGACGTAGCGAGCATACCCCCAAACTTAAACTTGGCAGTGTCCTCACTGTCATGCTACACCAAGAGGGTCAAAATGCCGGCACTCCCCTGTTTATTTATTTATAATATATTTTTTTATTGTTTTGAATTTTTTTTTATAGAAAAAGAAAACAAAAAATATATATACATATATACAAAGGTTCCCCCCAAACTTAAGCTTGGCCTTACACAAGCCAAATGTTAGCACCAACCATTCAAAAATCTTATCGTGGAAATGGTATAGTTGGTGCAAGAAAATGAGAAGCACGCGAGACCGTGTGGAAAGAAGAATGGTAGAATATGGTCTCGGTGGGGGAGAAGAATGGCGAAAAGAAGAAGGAAGTGGAGTACGATCTTGAGGGTGTAAATTGAGTGAATAAATTAGCGCAATTTGTGATGACCGATATGTTAAAAGCGATTGCGCTAACCTATCAACCCGTCGGGAAATGGTGTCAAATCCCTCAAGATTCGCAAGAAAACATGGGTACGCCGAACTAGGTATTGGGGATGAAAGCGTAACGGTCATTTGTACGGTCAGGACAATAGGAGAGACGAAAGGGAGTGAATTAGGGATAGTATCATTCTCACCGTAGTAAACTGTCTCGAATTTGAAAGATTCCATTAATGGTTCGAAACTACTGTAATCAACCGAGTCTGATGGTTCAACTAACCCATCTGAAAATGTAAAGGACTCAAACTCGGGCGGTGAGTCATCAACATCGTCCGAAAAAGTGAAACACTCGTAAGTGTTATCGTCTGTGAGAACAGTATCAGATTCAAAGGAAATTTTTCAAGCTCACAGTCTTCAAGCATGGTCGAAACGATGGAAAGGAGGGAGGGTGATATAACAGTCAAAGGTTCAGGAGGATGAATTGGAAAATCAGACACATCAAACAGAAACGATTCAACCTTAATATGATCCTCAAAACTCTCCTCAATACTATCCTTATAATTCTCCTCAAGATTCAACTCATCCATACCATTATCATCAAAGTCAAGACGCATATGATATTCGGGAGAAACATTTAATAACTCGGGATGATGATTTGAACATAAAATTTCAATTAAATCGACAGGTTCATCATCCGAAATATTCCCGGCGTCTATATCCTCAATCAAGTGAAAGTCAATTTCTTTAGACACCTCCTCAAAAGCATGGATGTTTATCAATATAGGTTCTAGAGTGGAAGTGTAAAGGTCAAACGGATTAGGTGCTGTTTCACTCGAAGGGGGTTCCTCACAATTAGGCAAATCAAACACTACAGAATCACACAACTCGTCTTTATTTTGAACTTGTGAATCATTTAGGACATTCGATGGAAAACTGGAGTTGTGGGCTTCAATTGGGTAAGGGTAGGTTTGATTTGGAAATCCTCTCACATTCTCATTCTGTCCAACCGGCTCCTTATACATTGAAAAATTTGGGGCTAGCGGGAAACTAGCTACCGGTTCAGCAGGTTGCATAAGGGCGGCCACGGACGCTTCCATATTCCTAACCATTTTGTTTGTTGCTGTGATATACGCCTCCAACGCCTCTTCCAAGCTAGACTTGGGTGGTAAGGGGGTTTCGGTAAAAGATTCAAAATGGTGTGGATATGCAAAACTCCCAATAAGCTGTGTAGAAACATTGTTTAGTGACGGTGGAAAAGTCGGGTAGGACTGGTAGGAAGTGGGTGATTGGGCAGGGGTAGGGTCAACATATGGATAAAAAGGTGAATAGTCGTGTTGATCCCTAGAACTGAATGAGTGCTGTGAGATTGAGCAATATGCTCAGCAATGGACATCGGCCTAGGAGTGACAGAAGGACTTGAAGAAATGGTATCAACATATGTAGGTGGTAAAGGTTGACTTGGTTGACACAAAGTGGGTTGAAAAGTCAAACTGTTTTTCCTAAACGCCTCTATTTGATCTTTCAAAGATATTTTTGGCAAGGAAGGATCGTCTTTAAATTGATCGAACAAATTACCGAACGACGCAAAATTAGGTTCGGGATACCAAAGTTCGGCAAGTGATTTGTTATGTGGGGTACCCATGTTAGAAGAAAGGGAGAAAGAAAGAAAGTTTGTTGGTGCAAGGATTTCCGAGCGACAAAAGTTGCAAGTATTTTTTTAAAAAAAAATTCCTTTTTCCTTTTTCTCTTTATTTGAGACTGTTTGCAGGAAAAAAATTTCGATAAAGGGCTTAGACACAAATGTAATCAACCAGAAATGCACAATCAGACCTAGATCTATGGTCACCTAGGTCAGCTAGACAGCTCCTAACTGTTCCAAAGGGCTAGAAATAGGACCTCAAACCGTCTCTTCACCGCTAATTGCGGCCAGGTAAGTGGGAAGGAACCACAATAGTGGGCCTAATTAATAACCACTAGCCTAGACACCGCAAAATCAGTTAGGATAAACGGCCGATACCTATACTAGTCCTTTTCCTGTTGAGCTCGATGTCCTTAGGGCTGAGTCTAGTATTTTTTTTTAATTAATCGTGGTCGATGCAAATGCTTTAGGTGTTTTCTGGGGTCCTGGGAAGGGTGATGAAATCCCCACCCAATCTGAGTTGGTCAAAAGCCCCTTAAAATATTAAAGATATGAAAAACAGTAAATCACTTGCAATCAAATCTTTTTTGTGTGAATTTCAAAGTTTGCAAGTTTTCTAATTAAAACTTTCCTTTTTTCTCTTGCTTTTTATTTGGAAAGATATTTTTAGCAAAAAAAAAATTAAGGATATGCAAATCAGAAAAGATCACTTGCAATCAATTATTATTTTAAGTATAGCGCAACGAATCTTGCATAAGATTTGTTATTTGGAAAGGAATATTTTTAAAGCGCAAAGAAATCCTGCAGGCAAATTTACAGAAGATATATCAAGATTTGCAGAGGAGGAGAGAAAACTCACAGAGATTTGCAATGGCGGAAATCTGCACAGGATAGTTTTTTTTTTAACTGAACCGCAGAGCAAATCTGGCGAATTGAACCGACCAAACGGCCGCGGATCCGCCGCCGTAACCCTCCTTCGACCGCGGTTCCGCCGAGGGTTGGTCGGCTCGGGTTTTTTTTTTTTTGAACCAGATCACCACGATTTTTCTTGTTGACTCAGTCCTCCAAATTTCTTCTGTTGTCTATTGTGATATTCCTCTATTTGTTCGGATTTGATATTTGCTGTTCTGATCTCTGTAGATTTCCAGATCCGAATTTCTTTGTAGATCCTGCAAAAACTTCTCACAAGAATACCCTTTCCAAAAATAACAGATGATATATTTTTTATATTTTTTTTGATTTTTCAGATTTTTATGATTTTTTAAATTTAGATTAACCCGAAATTTCAAAAAGGAAAATTCTACGCCATCCCCGGCAACGACGCCATTTTATTTGAGTGATTTAGCGTGCTCGCGCTTTCTAAAAGATAGATCAAAAATATTTGTAACCGCAATCAGAACGGCGTCGCTTGATAGCTAGCCGGTGAGTACGAGTCGGTCCACAGGGATTTTGTGAATTTCCTATTCGCTCAAACGAGTTAATTCGGATGGGAGCCGGATTGATTATTGGTTAAATCTAAAAACTGAATTTGATCTAAATCTAAATCTTGCTAGGGTTAGGTCTAGGTTAAGTTTGGAAAGTCTATAAATCTCACCGCTTTCTATACCCATATGAAGATCTAATTAGGTGTTATGGTAAATATTAATAAAAGGGATTAGGATGATTGGGCAGATTGTTCTTCCTCTAGATCCTTGTCCTTCCTTTCTTAATCTTTACCCTAACCTCCATGGAAAACCTTAAAATCCGGGCCTTTATACTACGATATCACCGCTACCTCGAGGGATAGGGTGCCGTAGGGAGCGGAATAAGAAGGTATGCATGGAGTCCTATAAAAATATATGACGGGCAAGAAAGGGGATGAGAGATCTTCGTCTCTCAAACCTTCCCCAGATCTAACCCTAACAAGCGAGGAGACTACTCACTCATTAGGGAATTAAAATACATTTATCTAGGGCAGAGAATAAAAGATCTAACTAGGGCAAGGAATTAAAATTACCTAGGGCAGAAAATAAATTAAGAACTTATAAATTGATGCTCTCCAAAGAAATCTGAATTTTATTAATGAAGGGAGGCATAAAGAATTACAATGATTAAAGTTCCTATTTATAAAGAATAGGAAACCCTAGGGTTACATTTGATTTGCATGTCTACATTTACCAAAATATCCTTAGGAAGACCTGGTCAAAGTAGACTTCAAGCTTTGGTAAAATTTTATGTCTCTGTCTCTTTTAAAAGGAAGTATTGGGCCTTGAAATTATTGGGCCTTGAAATTTCCTTTGTGGGCTCTTCTGTCTTCGGGCTTCCTTATTATTTGGTTCTTTTATTAAAATAGCTTCTATGTTTCTTCCAGATCTCCAGTGAATAATTGCGGTGGACTTTTAACCGTTCGCTTTGTAATCTTTGACCTTGCATTGCCTTGTACTTTTTGAATTTTATCTTTGATGTAGGCTTGATCAAGAGTCTTCTGTTTGTTGATCAAAGTCCTCTTTTGCATTGTCTTTTCATTATTTTCACTGTTTTCTGTCCAAGAACCTGCAACCTGTAACATGTAGCAGACATGCGTCAAAAGCACCCATTTATTTGTAAAATATATAAGAATGAGGAATATAATAATGCAATATTATGGTATGAACAACTGGCCTGGCCGAAAGATTGGCGAACTTGTAGGGTGTAATTAATCCCTGCTAGTCTTACCTTTTAGGGTTTGAAAGAAGATTTGATAAAAACAGTGGGAGCCATCCCAATTAGATAAAATAATAACCAATCCGATCTTGCAAGAGCATACATTGAGTGTTTTCTTCTTTCTCTCTCTCTCCTGGTAGCGACCATGTCACGCCTTAATCAAGATAATAATATGGATGCATTGACCTAACTTGCTTATTATACCGAGCTGGGGAACATTGATTCCGTTCTTTCTTATAATTGTTATAAGACTGAGCAGGAAATAGGGGAATATCCGGATTTCCACACGACCCAATCGAGGAATGCGCATGTTGATGCATATTCTTCGGGTGTGTTCGTTACCGAGAACTGTTTCTCAGTATCCTCTACGTCCTAGATATGAGATACCGGATAAAGATCCCACATATGTAAAAGTTACATGGGCTATAGAAAGGTAGAGAACTGGGATTGGGTGATATGTATCTAAATGTTAGAGAATGGTGCAATTGTTGCAGCCAAATCAGTTGGAAAATATCACCTTGTATTACCAAATGGTAAATACATTGAATCTGAACAAATGTTATTACATGTCGAACCTGATATACAACATTACATCGGTTTCTTTATTAAGTTAAAGAAGGATATAATTTTGTATTGGAGGATAATGTTGTGAACATTTTCTTGAATCAAGAGTTGATTGGATCATGCACGTTATGTAGTGGTATATACGTTCTAAATCAAACCACAGTTCAAAGTATATAGAACACACACAAGAGGACTAGTTCAGATATGAACGAATCCTTCTTGTGGCATTGTAGACTAGGTCATATCTATGCGACACGACCAGCTAAGTTACATAAGGATGAATATGAGAAGATGTTCGAATTTTCATCTTATGATACTTGCCAGTCTTGTCACAAAGGTAAAGTGACCAATACTCCATTTACTGGAAACAGAGAAAGAGTTACTGAACTCTTGAGACTGATACATGGTGATGTATACGGTCCTATGTCTACAAATGCCAGGGTTGGTTCTTTGTACTTCATTACATTCATCGACGATCTCTCAAGATTTGGACATGTGTTCCTGTTGAATCACGAGTCTGAAACTTTTGAGAAATTCAAGGAATATAAGCTTGAAGTTGAGAACCAGACGGGTAGAAGTATTAAAGTCCTTCGATGAGATCAGGGAGGCGAATACTTGGGCATGGAGTTCTTGGTGTAAGTCGATGTCGCGCACCCCACGTGTTCGCGGGGAGGCGGAATTTGCAAAAAATGATTTTTACGGGCTTCGCAACACCGACTAGAACCAAGGATTGTCCATAAACCCTAGCTAGCAAACAACATGAGATTTAACTACTCGGAAAGAATGTTATACCTCATGATACAAGTCCTTCGGGTCTTCTCCGCTGTTCTCCTTGTCATAGTAGGCTCCAAGGATCGATCCAGATCGTAGCTTCCTCGTCGGCTTCCTCGAGTCAAAGACAATCCACCCGAGTGTCTATAGTCCGAGCTCCAACCTCAAAACCGAGGTAACTAGGACAACAAGCTTGCTAAACTTGATGGCCTAGGTGATGTAGAGAATGAAGATGGATTTATTTGTCTCTTGAAACCTTAGTTTACTCAACTCATGAGACCTTAAGGGTTTTAGTCATGAGGAAGAAGAAGAGAGCTAACATGAGGAAAGAGAAATGGTTTTTGATAATGATAATAGAAAATGTGATGTCTCACTTGATTTGACCACAAGCATGGCAGGAAAATATCTCACCCAAAATATCTAGTGCCACAAAATATCTCACAAGAAATATTTAGTCAAAGAGTCAAACCAAGTCAAGTGGTCAAACCAAGTCAAGTAGTCAAAACAAGTAGCCATGCCACAATTATCATTTACAAATATAACAAATACTTTCCTCCACCTCATAATTGTTTTAATCAAGTCAATGGTCAAAACCCTAATGAGGTGTCTCCTTCTATGCCCCTCTCATCCGTATATACATACCCGCATCCGTGTTTCGAGAACACGAATACAAAGAGACGAAACTGATCCATCAATATAATACTAGGATCCGGCTTAAACCAAAGCCCACCAGTATTATCCGCCCGAACATCATACGCGCACAAGTGCACGTACGTGATCGAAGCCCTGCCGTAAAACCATACGGCCTCTACATCTTTCACCCGATGCAGGGAAACTCTCTGTGTCGGACTCTAAAGACTCGACAGTACGCTGGCAGTGGGTTTAACCACAAGCCGCAAGCGATACTAGTTGCACGTAATGGCTACCCAGGTATCTGTCGATAAGAAGGCCGATGAGGAAACCCATCTGAACTTCTACCGAGCCTGGATGTGACAATCTCTGTTCAGTCTGATCTGTTTGTCTAAGAATATCGCATATCGGGCCTAGGGGCCGGTAATCGTCAGACCCCTAATAGCGCAATAAGTCATGCCAGAGTGTAGCTCAAAACACCCTGAGAAACTACTGGAATACCTACCGGTAAATCTTGCTTTCCCTGGTCAGGGACTTTGTGTAATGGCTCTCCGAACACAGCACGATATCAACCTCCAATACCGGGAGAGACGAATCCTATCTAACCGCCACTTCTTCGAAGTACTTCGGGACTGCACCCAACTACTACCTGTTTGCACGACTCCTTTGAGCCGTGGTAGGGTAGTAATCAAAGTACAGTGGGAACACACTCGAGGCGAAGTAGCAGTATCAAGTCGACGGACTAAGCTGTACTCATGTCACCTGGGAACTGCTACCCGACGATAGGTATAATATCTACCAACAGTTCCTGACGAGTCCTGTCCAATTTACTCATAACCTAATGAGCACCTGCATACTATCTCCAGTACGACGTACTAATGGCTGTGGGACAGACCATCTCCCTTGCTGGGATGAGAAGCATATACACTAGTTTACTCCGGAGTATCGATGCCCCGTCTTGATAATTCTATAACTAGGGACCTGTATAGGATGTGCTTATAGACTACCTAGCCCCCACTAGTGTGACTGCCGTCACAACACTGGTAATCAAGCAAAGATCCTAAGGGATCTACCAATATGTAAGCGATATGCTAAGAAAACACATGCACATATTGAGGTAGAGACAAACCAGGTAGCATACTAGCATTTTGAGCAAGACTGTTACTATATCCGTGTATATCCCAAGCTCCCATTAAGTAATATAAAATCCAGTATGATACAATAATAGCCTCTAGGGCATATATCACTAACACCTGGATTATCTAAAACGAGAATAGGATTCTCTCTCAGCTTACTCCTTCGTATACACCATAGCACAACAGTGTATCGGGGCGGAGGTATCGCACCCTATGAGATATGGCACGCTCTATGATGAGTGCTACTGAGTTAACTATTTTCTTTTGGAGTTATGCACTTGAGAAGCTGCATACCTATTGAATGGGGTTCCAACCAAATCAGTTCCTATCACTCCATATGAGATATGGTATGGGAAGAGACCATGTCTTAAACGAGTTAAGATATGGGGTTGTCCGGCCTATGTTGAAATACAAAATCCGGCCAACAAACTCGAGGCAAGGTCAGTTCTGTATAACTTTGTTGGATATCCCAAACATTTGCGAGGGAATATCTTCTACCACTCTGAGGAGCGAAAGGTGTTTTGTTTCTCAGCATGCCACTTTTTTTAGAAAAGGAATTTCTTGTGAAGAAATTTATGGTCGTGAGGTAGAACTGGAAGAAGTTCCAGCTGGACAAACTGACTGCTGATGATTTGGTGAAACCAAAGGATTCAATAGTCTCCAACGAACCTCATCTTCTCCGTGAATCTGGTAGGGTTCCTCATCCACCTGAAAGATACTATGGTTTCCTCGGTGACAATGGGAGCGAAGATTGCATCATGGTAGATGATGGCCCAACTAGGTTCTGGCAGGCCATCACAAGTGGGGACTCTGTGAAATGGCTGGAAACTATGCGATCTGAGATAGAATCCATGTACACCAACAAAGTATAACTTTGGTAGTTGCACCTAAAGGGGTAAAACCCATCGGGAACAAGTGGATCTTAAGAAGATTCTTGGTGTAGATGGAAAAGTTGAGACTTTCAAAGCTAGACTTGTAGTAAAAGGTTTTCGTCAATAACGAGGTATGGTTTATGATGAAACCTTTTCTCCAGTAGCTATACTTAAGTCCATCAGGATTAAAGCACGCATCGCGGAGTTGGGACATCTGTTTTGATGTGGCAGTCAAAGAGTTTGACTTCATCAAAAAGGTAGATGAACCTTGTATATACAAGAAGGTTGTAGAGAGTAAGATTGTCTTCCACGTATTGTACGCAGATGACATACTCTTGATAGGAAATGGTTTCCTATGCTACACTCGGTCAAGCTCTCTTATCATGATGATTATCCAAAGAAGATTTGGATGATACCTACTACATCTAGTGGATTATGATATATGGTGATAGATCTAAGCGGATATTGAGAGTGTCCTAAATCCAGGTACATTAACACAATACTAAAGGGGTTTAGTATGGAGGATTCTAAGCGTGGTGGTTCGCCCACTTATTTAGGAATCACTCTCTCCAAAAGGATGTCTCCAAAGACTGATTTGGAGAGAGCTCGCGTGCAAGGGATACCCTATGCTGAGGCAGTTGGCTTTGCCATGTATGCGATATTATGTACCAGACCAGATGTAGCTAACTCGCTAGGTATAGTGATCAGGAATCAATCGGATCTTGGGAGAATCACTGGACAGCTGTGTAGGACATTCTTAAGTACTTAAGAAGCACTAAAGAAATGTTCTTGGGGTTTGGTAACGGTAAACTCCAGTGGGAGTCCTTTACCAATTCGAGCTTCCAGAGTGATAAGTTTGACTGAAAGTCAGTCACAGGCTTTGTCTTTGCCTTCAGTGGAGGTACGGTATGTTGGAAGAGTTCCAAGATAGATACTGTGGCATACTAGACGATAAAGGATGAATACATCGCTACTAACGATGTTACCAAAGTGGATGTCTGGACATTTATTGTTCATGAGATGAACATATTCCTACCATTGAGCGTCCAATAACTGTTATTGTGATAACAATGGAGTTGTGGCTTTGGCCTAGGAACACCGGTCCTATCAGTGATCCAGACATATTCTGAGGACAGTATCACCTGATCAGGGAGATGTTTGATCTCTAAGGGATCGAGGTAAGGAGAGTTGACACGAAGAATAACACGGCGGATCCACTCATAGAGGCCTTTCCCTAAAGAGACTTTTATGAGGTGTTGAGTATGAGATAGTACAACAAATAGCCTTAGTGCAAGTGGGAGATTGTTAGTTATATGTATGCCCTAGAGGCCATTATTATACATGTGATGTATATTATAGTGGATGCTTGGACATATATAGGGAGGAATTTCTTGCTCTACATGATAGTATGCTATCTGGTTGCTCTTTATCTTAACATGTACACTTATTGTCTCTCTATTACATGTTGATAAAGCCCTTAGGATGAGTACTTGACTACCAGGATTATGATGCAGATCATACTAGTAGGGCAGAGGTAGTCGGCAAGTACATCCTTCAAATGTTCCTTGTCGTGGGAGTATCGAGATGGGGCATCGATATTCCAGAGTAGACCAGCGTATAAGCTTCTCGACCTATGTGATGGGAGATGGATGATCCCATATCCATTGGCGTTTGACATCAAAGATGGTATACGGGTGCTCAGTGGAGTCTGGGTACACTGAACGGACTCGCCGAGAACTCCTAGATGGTATTATACCTATCGTCAGATAACAGTTCTCTGGTGACACTGGTACTGGTTAGTCTGTTGACCCGAGATCGTTTTAGAGTCTTGTGTGATTCCTACTGTGCTTTGATTTCCACCTTACCACGTTCAAGAGATCGTGCGAAACGATGGTTTTTGGGTACAGTCCCAAGTCACATGGAGGCAATTAGCGATATGAGGGGATTTCGTCTCTCCCGGTATTGGGGTTGATGTTGCGCTATGCTCGATTGGCCATAATAGGAAATCCCTGGCCAGGGTTGCTGAGATCTACTGTTAAGTGTTATCAGTAGTTTCTTGAACCATTATGAGCCTCACATCGGCATGAATTATCAGGCTATTGGGGTCTGATGTTTAACCACCCCCAGGCTGCGATATGCGACATATCGGACGAAGAGACCAGACTGTACGGTAGCGTTTCTTATCGGATTCGTAGGAGTATGAGCAGGCTTACTTGTTGATCATCTGATCGCTCATTACCCGGGTGACCGTTATGTTTAGCAGACCGCTTGCGGCTTGTGGATGACTGATATGATCACCACCTACTGCCGGCGTATTGACGAGTCTTTAGAGTCCTACACAGAGGTTTCCTGGCTCAAGCGAAATGAAGTAGGAGCACATATGTGATATGTGCGGGACCGAGATTAATACGTGTATGTGATACTGAATTCTATTCTCGTGATATGTGATATCGGTCAGTTATATGTGATATAGCCGGGTTATCGGATCAAGTGTTGATTCGATAATTTGATATATATGATATTAGTCGGTTGTATGTGATATAGCCGGATTATTAAATCAAGTGTTGATTTAATAATTTAATGTATAATTATATATTTGATATATTATCTTACATTAACTAATATTAGCTCACTTAAGATTTCTTTTTCTCACCAGTGTACACTTAGTATATATGTGATATATATTAATGTACATTTTTTGTGTCATGCTTGATGCCACATGTTACATGGGTGTACGAGACTCACACCATACTTATAATAATGATGGGTTTTATTTATTTAAAGTAAATCAAATTAGTTGGAAATTAGTCACATGGTTGAAGCTTGTAGAAGCTTGTGGAACCATTGACCAAGTCCACTAATTTTGTTTTACTTGAAGATGTTTATTAACCTAACCTTTATTGTTAGCCATGGTTTAGTCTTTACATGAGTTAGTATATGATACCAACTTACCCATGGTTGCTATTGTCACCACTTGCTTCATTCTTTACTTGCTTCATTCTATGGTTGCTTTTCTTCATCTCCTTCCTCAAGCTTTCTAGCTTCATGAGAGGTGAAGAAAATTAGTGAGAAAATTATTTCTAAAGTGAGCAAAATTCCTACTTCATCAACCTCTTCTCTACTAGCCATTTAGATTGGATTGTTTCTTCACCAGTTCATCACTTAGTGAAGATGTAGCTTGAGTTAGTGTCTCCTCGATGTAGATCATCTTCGGCCTCGAAGACTTCAAGCAAGTTTGTTCATTTCACCTTGTGGAGTCTCACTAGAGTCCGGGAGATCACTACTTGGAGCGAAGGGACTACTACACAGAGCTATTGAAGTGAAGGATCAGTCTACAAAGGTTGTATTCCTTGTTCACTTAGATATAAAGATGTTTACATGCTTGTTCGTCTAATTCTCTAGTTTAGATTCTAGCGTTAGGGTACTTTAGCGCGCCAATTTTTTGAAAATGGCATGGTCGATGCCTCCCGAAACCCAGCAGCGGCACTAGGGAAGCCAGCAAGACTAAGATCAATTTGGAAATCATGAGCATATGCGCTCGGTTGATTTAAAATTAAAGAGGAAGCTCAAGCTTCACAGACTTAGCCAATTTGGGCTAAGATTGGGTTTCTGTAACACCCAGTAGTGCTAATGTAACATTTCAGAAATATAAAATAATATTTTTGGAATTTAAATAATAAAATAATAATTTTCACGAAAACTATTCGAGTATGAATTTGGGGTTTTCGTAGAATGGTATAATTATATACCAATATTTGGAAAATATTTGGATATTAATATGAATTATTAATTATAAAGGCATTTATTGGATTTGGATATTTTATAAATTATTATGCAATTAATTATATGCAAGTTTATATTAAACTTGATTAGTGCACTACTAATCATGCTTTAAGCCAAATCCATCTTTTCTATAACCATGACTAGTGCACCATGACATATTGTATTTTTGTTGCATGCATGGTTACATTTTGTATTTGTTGCATTTGGGTTTTTAAAAGAAAAGAAAAGAAAAAGAAAAGATATTTGAAAGAGAGGGGACAAGAAGGCATGTGCATGAGAGAGAGTGAGAGAGAGGGGGTGGGGATGGCTCCTTGACCATGGCACTTCTTTCCTTCTTCACTTCATCCATTTTTCTTCAACTCCTTATTCATCTTCATTCTCCTCAAGTTCATCCACCTCACTTCCACCCCCACAAACACCTCAAAATCCTAATCAAAACTCCACACCACCTTCAATAAAAATGACCACCATATCATCCTAGACCTCATAGCAAGCTCAAGTTTGGATTTTGAGCACTTTGAACCATCTTGGAATTTTCTTCAGTTGCTCTAAGAGGTAAACCCTTCACTTTCCTTCTTGTTATTTAGTTTCTTAACCTCCTAGTTATGTTTAGAGTTCGATTAAGTTAGATTAGCGATCTTGGAAAATTCTAGGATGATTTTTAGTAGAGAATTTGAGTAGTAAAGATGCAATTGAGGTTTAGTTAGTGACCCCAAGCCATTAGTGATGATATTCTGGACAGACTTGAGACTAGAACCCCAAAACACGAACTTAGAATTTTCCCGATATCGGTTTTTGGCGATTTATGATGACTCCGTAGAATCTGCTATGACTCGAGAGCTCTATAAAATAAGTTCCCAATACAGAGAGGTGTGCAGGCTACCACAAATTTACCCCAGAAGCCCGAGCCCCTATCTTCTTATTCAGGCCGCAGAATTCCATAATGTGGCTCAAATTGCTGCCACATTATAGAGTTTTGAGTTGGGTTTTGGACCATGGTTCACTTATCTGATGTGTAGATTTACCCTATATACAAAATCTTCTATTTTCACCTAGGGTAGAATCTGGGAGTGTTTTTCTATGTTGCTGATTTCGGGTTTCCGATTTGTGAAAACTTGGTTTTGGTAATTGAGTTTGGACACGGTCGTTGGACGTTTGGACGTCAACGCGGAGGGTTATTTGGTTGTTCTTGCATGCGTGGGCTATAGGTTCTAACCTATGAGTACTTCGCTTGCCGTATTGGTTTCGGATTTGGTTTTGATATCGTTACGATGTGTATTGATTTTTAGGTACCTTCGCGTGGACTTCCAAGACGACGAAGGTGAACAAGAAGTTCATCGACTTCGGCTAAGCAAGGATTAGCAGGTTAGTAGATCTATATCTACGGGAGAAGTCGGGTGGATGGCGTATAGCACCCCCGCAACCATAGTAATGGAAGAACCGATATATAGAATATAATTGGAGAAACCAAAGCTTAAGTACCTACGGATATAATTATAATGATAAGTACAAGATGAATTGAATTGAGATGTTGATATGATGAAATGAGAATACGATGAAACAAGATGAATTGGATTGATATGTTGATATACGGATGCTAGGCGATATATATACACATATACTTATGCCGAGATATATATATGAGAATAAGAGATGATATTATGTATAGGATGATAGATCCTTATTCTGTTTGATGACACCGTACGATAGATTATCATACGCGATAAGATATACCGGACGATTAGTCCGCACTCGTGACTTGAGGATGATGTTCGATGATAGCGCAACATCTGATACTATTAGGCTGGATCGCCGACTTTTGGGTTTTCTTGAATCGGAAAATCATTGATTTCTAAACACATTGGTGGATAATGGTTTATATTGATTAATCTAGGTGTAGTTGTGTACCTTATACCGTTCATGCTTATGTTGTATCTTTTCCTTGTGACATACATACTATGTTCCCGGCACTTACCTGTATATGGCTTCGTCTGCTAGTACATCTGCACTATTACCGATAATGCACATGTTACACTTACACAGATTTGCCGGCTCACACATTCATCATCGGTAATTACCATGTCACTTACACAGTAAAACTATTACATCACTGTATTGCTCTTAACTGTAAAGTACAATCATTGTTCAGTAATTATCACATGACATGCCTACATGATAATACTTGAGATGCTTACAGTACTGTTCTATACTTGCTTATACTGCCCTTTATGGTTACATGCATTGAGATGCTGTTTTCATGAGATCTCTGGATTTGAGAACCGCTGATATATTTTAACAAGTCTTATGCTTGTTTTAAAACGCGGTTTCTCATGATGTGATTTTTGGCGTCCACCATGAGTTTTCTCGATTCTGAGCTATAAGTTACGCGATTCGAGGAGTGAGGAGGCACCGTCTGCGGGTACATGGTGGACCTGGTACGGTACCCCAGGGCAATAAGATCATATAGAAAGGCGTTGAGCCCGACAGGGAAGCACTACCGACCGGTGATAGTTTGGGCTCGGCGGTTATCCGGAGGATACCGACCGGAGTCGTGAGTTCAGATGGATATGAGGGCCGATCCAAGGATACATTGCCTGAGATATGAGGATTTACTTGTCGATGCTAGACACGGGTTTTATGATATTTTTAAGTGTCGATGTTGGACACTCAGGTTTCATGATGATTGATGTGTCGTTGATGGACACACGTTGGATGACACACATGTATACATGCATATATTTTAGATGACTGGATATTACATACTGATTACTGGCATGACATACATATGCATACACGATCACCCTAGATACCATAGTATTACCTTCATGTTACAGTATAACCTAGGGATTGTTGTTCATTCGATTTCTACCTGCTGATATTTTCTACTCACGAGTTGGCAACCCACCCCCATTGTGCCACAGTTTTCTTGCAGGTTCGACCGTTCGGATCAGTAGCGGCTCGCTGGCACACAACTTTCTTTAGGGTATTTTGCTTTGGTAGGTGGGATACAAATTTGGATCGTGACCACCCTTGTACCTACTTATTTCTATTGTATCTAGTAAAAGCTCCATCAACCAGAAACCAGATTTTGTATATCTGGTAGACTTAGACACAAACCTGTATATTCTCGAGACATAGAGCGAGATGGGTGTACTGTCTTTTATTTGAGCCGATGATGTCCCGGTTTGCTTTACTTTCATTCTGTGATTGATCTTCGCCGCAGGGCATCGTATATATATGCTTTATTGCGTGGTTGTGATTCTGCCAATTGGCGAAGAGCTAACTCCCGCTTGGGGATGCCTATTTCATTGCATGTATATGGTTTTGGATCAAAATATACAAGGGATATGCTGTCCAAATTTCAAGGACGAAAATGCTTTTTCAAAGTTAGTATACAATCATTGCATTTTCATATGATATGACTTATACTTTTAAAAGATGGCTTGAATTTCTTATGCCGATATTTCAAAACCGCACCTCCACTATTTTCCGCAAAAAAGTTTAGATTTCTGGGCTTTGGCTTACTTGAATTACGCCGGGGTCCTAGAGACTTCATGTAATTCTCGTGATGGTCATGTGCTAATTCCGGGTCGTGACAGCTAAGCACTTTAGACATATAGCACTCATGTGTATTTCACGTGAGGCGCTAGAATAGTGCTAAATACTAATCTTTTTTGGCGCTCACGTGCTTTTCACGCGAGGCGCTGAGTTTCTTGCCTTGGGCGGTCGCGTGCTTTTCACGTGAAGCGCTGAGTTTCTAGCCTTGGACGCTCGCGTGCTTTTCACGTGAGGCGCTGAGTTTTTTAACTTTGGGCGCTCACGTGCTTTTCACGTGAGGCACTACAATAGTGCTAAGCACTAATTTTCTCTGGCGCTTACGTGTGTTTCACGTGAGGCACAATGTTTTTGGAGATTTAATCTTTGTTGATGTTTTTTTAGAGAACTTAAATCTCTGTTAATAGTATTTTGACCATTAATGATCACCAAGACCACTATTTTGAGGATCTGGGATCAGATTCTTTAAGAACCAAGTTCTTGTTTTGAAGGAACTAAGTTCCCGGAGTATTATGAACTCCATCTTCTTCATATTCTTGTATCCATGTTCTCCTCCGAATTTTTGATTCTCAAGAACAAAATCTTCCCGATAAGAATTAAATTCTCAACTTGTGGGAGATTTGTCTTGTGGATCTTAGATCCAGTGAAAGAACTAACTTCTTTGAGAATGATTAGATACGGTATGTTAGGTAAAGAAGTTATTTTGATCTCTTCTTTTTTCTTTACTTAGGGTTTTAGGAGGGAGATCTTCTTCTTTGAGAGAATTAAATTCTCTGTTGTTTTGAAAGCTTTCTTTATTTTTTAGAAACTTATAGGGGGTTCCTTCTATCTTTTTTCCTCCTCTCCTTCCCTTCCTTGTTGATTAATCTCTTTGCTCCTATTTATAGGAGAAGAGAAAAATCAATTTGTTAAGAAAATCTCTCATTGAAAGATCATGATTGATTTCATGATCAATCAAAATGATCTTTTAAATCAATCGGTGAATTTTATTCACCGTTGGATTTTTAATCTAAAGGTTCTCTGTTTAACAGAGAAAATTTCTTCTTTGTTTAACAAGATTAGGAAATATTTTTCTAAGATAGAATTTTATTCTATCATATGAATATCTTGTTAATTTAACAAGATTAGAATTTTATTCTATCATATGGATATCTTATTAGTTTAATAAGATTAGGAAGATATTTTCCTAATATAGAATTTAATTCTATCATATGAATATCTTATTAGTTTAACAAGATTAGAATTTTATTCCAACATAGAATTTAATTCTACACATAGAATTTTATTCTATCATATAAATATCTTATTAGTTTAACAAGATTAGAATTTTATTATATCATATGAATATTTTGTTAGTTTAACAAGATTAGGAATATATTTTCCTAACATATAATTTAATTCTATTATATGAACATCTTGTTAATTTAACAAGATTAGAAAAATATTTTCCTAAGATAGAATTTTATTCTATCAGATGATCGATGGGTGATTTTATAATCACCATTGGATATTTGATCTAAGGGTCCTCTGTTTAACAGAGAAGATCTCTCTAGTTTAAGAAAGATCAGGGAAATATTTCTCACATAGAATTTAATTCTATCAAATGGTTTAATTGGTGATATTTTATCACAATTGTCTTTTAAATCCAAGATTTTCTGTTAGAGAAAGATCTTTCCATATTGGAAAGATCAAGGAATATATTTCCTAAATAGAATTTAATTCTATTAGATAGTTTAATTGGTGATATTTTATCACCATTGGATTTTAAATCCAAAATTCTCTGTTAGAGAAAAATCTTTCCATTAGAAAGATCAAGGAAAATATTTTCCAAATAGAATTTAATTCTATCACATAAAATTTAATAATATTAGATGGGAGCATTTTAAATTGGGTTGTCCACATGCTTTGCATGTGAGCGCTGCCAAAGAATGCGGTAAGAGAACTCACGTATTTAACACGTGACCCATGGTGTGGGTTTTAGCCTGTTTATTTTCAGCGCTTATATGCTTTGCATATGAGTGCTCACATGTTTAACATGTGAGACCTATTTGGCCTTTGGTTATTTATGTTCAGCGCTCATATGCTTTGCATATGAGCGCTCACGTGATTAACACGTGAGGCATGCTTGGCCTTTTTGTTATTTGCTTTCAGCGCTTATATGCTTTGCATATAAGCGCTCATGTGTTTAACACGTGATGCCAACCTGTGAGAATTCTTTTCGTCTTTCTTTTCTCTCCCATTTTTTATAAGGGAACAAATAGCTCCTAACCAAAAATTTTGGCGGGAACAAATGCCCCCCCATTACATTTCCCACGTAAGTATATACATGGGTGAAGTAGTGCAGAGTTATGCATGGACATAGAATTGATGGCTTATGAGACAAGTTCAAGATCCTTGTAGCCTAAGGCTTTTTTTTTTATCTTCATGAGCTATAAGGGTCTCCAGAAGGTTTTTCTCCCTATGAGTCTTGAGGATCTCATAGGTGTGTATTCTCCCTAGAAATCGTGAGGATTTTTTAGTGTTCATCTCCTCTGTGAATCGTAAGGATCTCACGCGGGTATTTTTTCTTTACGAGTCGTGAGGTCCCGTAAATAGCTTCTTCATTTCATTGCCAAATGTGGCCCGTAGATAGTATACAAGAGTCAGTTTGGATCTTCTTGTAAGGCAGCGATGGCTTAGGAAACATGTTTAAATCTGTCGCCTAAGACTTTTCAACTTTATAAGCCGTGAGGGTCTCATAAAGACTTTTCTCCTTATGAGTCGAGAGGTTCTCGTAGGAGTATTTTCTCTTTAGAACTCGTGAGGACTCTTAAGTGCGTTTTCTCTTGAGAGTCGTAAGAATCTCACAAGAGAATTTTCCCTTTACGAGTCGAGATGACTCGTAAGTGGTTTTTTTCCTCATCGGTATTCAACTTTGGAGAATGTAGCCCGTGGATAGTATACAAGAGTCAGTTTGGACTTACTTATAGGGCCACGGTGCTTAGGAAACAGGTTGATATTCCCATCGCCTAAGGCTTTTCACCTTCATGAGCCGCGAGGGTTTCATAAAGATGTTTTTTTCCTACGAGTCGAGATGAGTCGAGAGGATGTCGCAGGTGTATCCTTACGTAAAATATAGATAAACCCCATTCTTTTACGATAGAGGTCCGTTAGGTTTATGGTACTAGGGTTGTAGTCCGTGGTACCGTCGTGTTGGCTGATATATTCCTCGATATGCAGTCTTTAAGCCGCTGTTCAAGTAGCCCCACGACTGTCGTGTCTCTGATCCCTTCGGGGGCTAGACAAAACATCTTTAAGTAATCTCCTTAGGTTATATTGCTGTCAGAAGAGCAAGAATTAGGAATTTGCCATGACGCTTTTTACTTGAGATTAGGCTCAATTTGGAGCCCCGATGAGTCATAACCGCACCCTTCTGGGGTGGGATGATCTCCAATGGTCTTTTAGGTTTTATATAAGTTGCCGTCAAGACTCGAAGCTAGGAATATGTCGTCACTTCATTTTTTTTACGATGTTGCGCCGATTCTTTGCTGAAGTCAGGAAAATATCTGTGTGATCTCTATGCTGTATGTATTGAAATCGAGATCCGGAGTTAGGGATATGCCATTGCTCCAATTTCATTTGATAGTTGTGTTCGCATCCTGCTGAAATGAGAGGGAACGTCGAGGTAGCCTCTAGGTAGTATATGAACCGTCAAGACTTGGAGCTAGGATTTTTCCATTACTCCATTTTTTTCGACTCTTAGGTCTTTGTTGACGTTGCATCTACACTGAGAAGGAACGTCGAGTTGGAGCAATGAATATGCCATTGCTCCACTTTTGTTCGACCCTTGGGTCTTTATTGAAATTGCGTCTGCGCCGAGAAGGAATGTCGAGCTGATCTCTTGTAATATTTCAGAAAAATAAAATATTATTTTTAGGAATTTTTATAATTAAATAATAAATATATTGAATATTTTAATATTTCGATTTAATTAAATACCGATAAATTGGAAAAAAATTTGGAAAATTACAGAAATTACTGAAATGAGGGTGCTTTATTGGATTTAAGCAAATTATGAAATTTTATGATTTATTATACACTATTTTAGTGCTAATCGCGATTAAATATCGCTAATCGCGCATTAAGCTTGCTTTGTGCAAAACATGCACCATGTCATTTTAACACTTGTTACATTTTTATCATGGCTTTTTCTCTTTATTATGCATGGTTTTGATTTTTAAAAGAGAAGAGAAAAGAATACAAAAGAAAATAAAAGAAAAAGGGAAAACATAAAAAATGAGGGATGGGCATGAGAGAGAGGGAGGGTGAGGGGTCAAACCTAGGTCATTGCACTTGCTCCCTTCATTATTTCCTTCATCTTCTTTCCCTCTCTCACCCCCATGGCAGCACCCATCTCCCTCTTCATCAAAACCCTCACAAACACCCTCATTCTCTCATCAAAACACCATCTCTTTTTCACAAAAAACATGCACTAGCTCACTACAAGCATGGTGAACCAAGCAAAATTTGATTTTGGACACTTAGGGCAACTCAAGAATTTTCTTGAGTTTCCAAATGAGCTAATTTCTACACCTTTAGAATAGTATTTCAATTCCTTAAGCATCCATATATATTTAGTATCGATATTGTGTAGTTTGGCGAACTTTGAAAGTTCCAAGTTAAGCTTAGGGTTTTGAAATGAATCCAAAGGTGAAATTGAGCCTTAATAGTGACCTTAAACCCCTGTAGGGTTTGTAAAATGGACTGAAACCAGAGAATAGAACCCCAAACCCAAACTTAGAAACCCCGACATCGGCAGATTTTATGGAAATTGTGATGTATTTTGGTATCTGTTATCACCCGGGACACCTGAAAAATATTTAGCAAATACAGAGACACAAGCAGGCAACCTAGAACCTATACCCAAAACCCTGGACCCTAACCCCACTTCCAGGCCGCAGATTTATTATTCTTGGCCGCAATTTGTGGCCAGGGTAGGGTCATTTTGGTTCGTGTTTGTTTCATGGCTCCAGTATCTGTAATCTAAACCCTCCGCATATGCAAAATTGGCTAATTTCAGTTAGGGTAAAATCTGGGACCATTTTCATGAGTTTCTGTTTTGATTCGGGGTTATATTTTCATATTTTGGATTCTGGATTTTAGTATTTGCGTTTTACCTGTTAGTGTTTATGCCCTAGAAGGCCATTACTGTATCATACTAGTTTGTATATTACTTAATGGAAGCTTGGGATATTCACATGTATATAACAGTCTTGCTAAACATGGTAGTATGCTACTTGGTTTTTTCTATCTTAATATGTGAGTGTACGTATTGATAGAGCTCTTAGGATCTTGCTTGACTACCAGCGTTGTGATGGCAGTCACACTAGTGGGGGCTGGGTAGTCTACAAGCACATCCTTATTCAGGTCCCTAGTCGTTGGATTATCGAGACAGAGCATCGATACTCCGGAGTAGACTAGTGTGTACGCTTCTCATCCCAGTTGGGGAGATGGTCTGTCCCATAGCCGTCAGTACGTCGTACTGGAGATAGTATACAGGTGCTCGTTAGGTTACGGGTACACCGGACATGACTCACAAGGAACTGTTGGTTGGTTTTATACCAGTCGTCAGTGAACAGTTCCCAAGTGACATGAGTACAGCGTAGTCCGCAGACTTGACACTGCTGCTTCGCCTCGAGTGTGTCCCACTGTTCTTAGATTGCTACCCTACCACGGCTCAAAGGAGTCGTGCAAACAGGTAGCAGTTGGGTGCAGTCCCGAGCACTTGGAGGCAGTGGCGGTTAGACAGGATTCGTCCCTCCCGGTATTGGGAGTAGATATCGCGCTGTGTCAGAGAGCCATTACGCAAAGTCCCTGGCCAGGGCAAGCGAGATTTGCTGGTAGGTTCCAGTAGTTTCTCAGGGTGTAATGGGCTTCCTTCCGACACGACTTATACCGCTATTAGGGACTGACGCTTGCCGCCCCCTAGGCAGGATATGCGATAGTCTTGGACGAACGGACCGGACTGTATGGAGATTGTCACATCAGACTCAGTAGGAGTTCGGATGGGTTTCCTCATCGGCCTTCTTATCGACAACTACCTGGGGACCGTTACGTACAGCTAGTGCCGCTTGCGGTCTGTGGTTAAACCCACTGCCAGCATAGTAGTCGAGTCTCTAGAGTCCCACACAGAGAGTTTCCTATTCCAGGCGAAACGATATAGAGGTCGTATGGTTTTACGACAAGGGTTCGGACGCGTACGTGCGTTTACGCACGTACGACTTTCGGACAGTTTTTACCAGTCGGCTTTGGTTTAAGCCAGTTACTGGTATCCGGTTATTGGATTTTTACAGTCTAAAGTTTTTCCGTATTTTTGCGGAAAGGAGGGGCGTTCTCGTAATTATGCGAGAAGCTTCTAGAAGGTGGTGACTAAGGAGGTTAAGGTGGCATATGAAATGATTGTGATTAGTGAGTCACCTTGATGATTCATAGAAGTCTTTTGTCATTATAATGAATCATCACTAGATATTATCAAGCATGGTTGCTAAATTCATTTCTTATTCTTTTCTTGTTAAAAGAAATGCTTGATATATATCTTCTTGACTCACTATTCTCATTTCATTATCATCTTCATCTTCTCTCTCCTCAAGCTCTCTCTTCAAAAGACTAATCCTCCCCTCTCATGAGTTGAGTACAAGGGTTAGTAAGACTAAACAATCCATAACCATCACTCTATCTCAATCTATCTTCTTTGATTAGCAATCCAAGAAGGTTAGTTGCCTCAAGTTTTGAGGCTAAGCTTGGAGTTTTGCTCTCGGGTGGATCGTCTACTACTTCGAGAAGGCCGAGGAGAACAAGGAGTTCATAAAGACGAAGGAGTTGGTTCATTAGGTATAATCCCTAAACACAGTAGTTTAGAAACACTTTGTGTTTGGTTGTTTATAGTTTAGCTTCGATTCAAGCGGTTAGTCGATGTTCGTTCACTAAACAAGTTCGTTTTTGAAAATTCCGCCTCCCCACATGTATTGGGGTGTAGTACATCGACCAACAGTGGTATCAGAGCCTCGCTAAACAATAAATAACTTAATTGCAAATTTGTACGAATTTCGAACGGAAAAACGAAGCCGGAAAACTCTAAAAACATCAAGTTTCTGTCGATTTTAAAATGATGTCCAAAAATTTTTCAGGTGAGTTCAGAAAGCTTGAAAAGACACCAGAAGAACACCCAAGAAATTTGGGCTCCTGAATCGACAACGAGGCCGCGGAGCCGCGGAACCGCGGCGGATCGCACCGATCCGCCGCGCTTCCGCCGCCGAGTTGCCGAGTCAGGAAGCCAAATTTCCTGTGTTGCTTCTCTGTGGTATTTAGGATTTTCTGGAATATTTAATATATGCTCAGGTTTCAGTTTTACAGAGCAGTTTTTGGAGCAATATTAATGGTGTTTAATCGATCGAAATTGTACAGTATTTGCATATTGGATTATATCTGTGATTGTTTAATGTGTTCGTAAACCTCCCCTAACTGCTAGTATGTCAGTTGGCAGGGGGTTGCACATTTCTGAAATGGTTATATCTGTTTGTGCATATAAACTGTATTGGACTGTTGTGGTGTATAGCCGGGGTTTTGAAATGGGTTATTATTTAATTCATTTGTTGTAAATGTAATTTGTTGTAATATTATTTTGCGGGGCACATCCAGGTTGCGGTTGTAGCCACCGTTGTATTATTTCATTTTACTGTTTTTGCTCCTAGGACAGATCCAAGGTGGGGTACACAAACTGCCGGGCGGGTAGTTTGCCGTACCCGTAGGAATCTTGGGTGGGGTAACGGCTATTCATCACAACTGTGTAATCTGTCTTTTCTTGCAGGCTCAAAAGAAATACAGATTGCTTGCAAATCCAATAAAGTTTATCTGTGTTCTGGAATGTATATCATTGCGTCAGACGAATGTAAAATATCTATATATATTGTAGCTATTTTAGATGTCACTTATGTTTTACACCCGCGCTAGCCCAGTCCCCGCTCTGTCGTTAGTTAAGTAACCTAACGGGTGATGACGGGACCCAGTGGCGAATGCAGGTGGCATAAGAGGACGTCATATTTTTCGTTGTTTTCTGCAATGATAGGTTAATGATGGGACGCATTATCTATAATGCAAAGAAAATAAACCAAAGTTTTAATCGTTGGAACAATTTAAAAGAAACCACTCGGTTAATTTTAAAAACAGATATTTTTAAATGCGGAGCTTTAACCACTCCTTTTAAAAAGCTATCAGGTTCCTTCGGTTATATCAAGTTCACTACGTTCACGGTTTCGGTAGCCCTCCGTCATTTCATTTGGGTATTCAGTAGTATTCAAGCTATGCATTTTGGCCAAAGTCAAGGCATAGTGTTTGGTAGCTGCTGGGTTTTCATTTGTTGCATAAGATAGATGAGTTGGTTTGGGACAGTCGTATTACCATTTGACCAAAGTCAGGGGTATATACGGATGGGTTCAAATTGACAAGATAATGACGGGTAGAACTTGACATGTGACTTATGACACTTTGACCAAAGCCAAGGTTATAAGAGCATGGGGCAAAAACATATATCGGGAATTTCTAAAGAAACTGAAATTTGCAAAGAGATGCATACCATTTGGAGTTTGATGAATGTTGGTAGCATTCCTACAGCATTATCAGACGATGATATTTGGATCCCGATCCTACTGTGAGTATATGCTACTTATCAGGATATTCGTCACTTAACGATCAATGCTATAAACCTAGTAGGTGTCCAGAAAGGTGTCAGCGGGGTTACGTCCCCAGAGAAAAGAGGTTATTTAATTAAGGAACTTTGCGAAAGCGTTGGAAAACCTCCCTCGAAGTATCGACACTGGCCTGGCTGAACGGTTAAGCAAGTATTGTACGGTGAGAATAGTCCTGGCTAATTCTTCTTTTATGGTTTGAGGAAGGATTCGAGAAACAGTGGGAGCCATCCAGTTTAGATAAACTAAAAACCACTCTAAACTTGCAAGAGCATCATGCTAAAGAGTTTTCTTCTCTCTCTCCTAATTGCAGCGACCCTGAAAATGACTGGACTTAAGTTACTTTTAGAGAAAAATATACTGACAGGGCCAAACTATAAAGATTGGCTGCGGAATGTCAAAATGGCTTTGACCTATGACAAACTGGGGTACGTCCTCACCGCTACGGCACCTGCTGTCCCTGGTCCCAAATCCAGCAATGCGGATAAGGAAATCCGCAAAACCTGGGATTTAGATTGCGCGAAAGCCAAGTGCATCGTGCTTGCCTCGATGAACAATGAACATCAGAGGAGGCACGAGGATATGGACCTTGATGGCATATTTCTCCATACAAAGGAACTTTATGGAGAGCAATCTCGTATAGCAAGATACGAGACCTCAAAGAACTTGTTTCGAGCGAGGTTGGCTGTCGGGTCATCGGTAGGAGAACATGTCCTAAAGATGATCGGCTATATAGAAGAGCTCGCAGACCTTGGGACGACTTTGGATAATGAGCTCTATACAGACCTTATTCTCCAGTCCCTTCCTCACACCTACGCCCAGTTTATCCTGAACTTCAACCTTCAAAGAAAAGAAGTTGAACTTCCGGAACTCCTGAACATGTTAAGGAGTGCAGAGGGCACCTTGAAGAATTCAAGGGAAACACCCGCTATGTTTGTTGGCGGTACATCTTCTTCCGGGTCCAAGGCTAGGGCCAAAGGAAGGAAGAAGAAGGCCGCACCCAGACCTAGAGGAGGTGTTAGTAAGGTGGGAAGGAAGGGAAAGAAAAAGATTGCAGTACCGATAGTTGGCCAGGATGAGTTCTTCCATTGTCACAGGAAAGGGCACTGGAAGAAGGATTGCAAAGCGTGGAACGCCAAGAACCAGGAACCGAAGCAAGCTGTGGCTTCGACTTCAGGTGTGTTTGTAATTGAGAATTGTCTGTCGATCAACTCTACTTCCTGGGTATTAGATACCGAATCAGGATCTCATATTTGCAATTCATTGCAGGCACTGAGAAACCGTAGAGTGCTGAAGGAAGGTGATATGACCCTAAAGGTTGCTAACGGAGCTAGCGTGGGAGCTGCGTCCGTCGGGGATTATCACCTAGGATTGACGAGTGGACACATTTTGGTTTTACATAACTGTTATTTTGTACCAAGCTTAACGTGTAATATCATATCAGTTTCCTTGTTATCAAATAAAGGTTATGATTTCACGTTTGTAAGAGATGTTGTCAACATCCACCTTAATCATGGTTTGATTGGGTCAGGTACACTAAATAACGGAATATATGTTTTAAACCAACTCCAAATTTTCAATGTCCAGAACACACTAAAAAGAAAGTCTCCAGATTTAAATAAAGCTTTCTTATGGCATTGTAGACTGGGTCACATCAATGAGAGAAGGTTGAATAAGTTGCATGGAGAAGGATATTTGGACACGTTCGAATATCAAACTTATGACACTTGTCAATCTTGTCTCAAAGGAAAGATGACAAAGACTCCATTTACTGGACAAGGAGTAAGAGCGAGCGAGCTCTTAGGACTCATACACAGCGATGTATGTGGTCCAATGTCTACACATGCGAGAGGTGGTTTTTCCTATTTCATTACTTTCACGGATGATTACTCAAGATACGGATTCATTTATCTGATGAAACATAAATCCGAGGCTTTTGAGAAATTCCAAGCGTATAAGAATGAAGTAGAAAACCAAACCGGCAAAAGTATCAAGACACTTAGATCTGATCGAGGTGGTGAATACTTGAGTGCCGAGTTCCTAGGTTACCTAAAAGAGAAAGGAATTCTCTCTCAGCTTACTCCTCCGTACACTCCACAGTATAACGGTGTATCGGAGAGACGGAATCGAACCCTATTGGATATGGTACGATCCATGATGAGTAATGCTGAGTTACCGCGATCTTTCTGGGGTTATGCGCTAGAATCAGCGGCATATCTTCTGAACAGGGCTCCTACCAAGGCTGTGCCTACCACTCCATATCAGATGTGGACTGGGAAGAAACCCCATCTTCAGCATATGAAGATTTGGGGATGTCCAGCTTTTGTTAAAAAGCAGCATGTGGACAAGCTCGAGGCACGATCAGTAAAATGTTTGTTTGTGGGATATCCAAAGAACTCCAAGGGATATTATTTCTATTACGCAGAGGAACAAAAGGTCTTTGTTTCTCGTAATGCCCATTTTCTGGAACATCTGATTTTAGAAAATGAATCAAGTGGGAGCGAAATAGAACTGGAAGAAATTCCAGAACCACAAACCAATACTGAAAGTTTGGTAGAACCGGAAGTTCAGGAAGAACAGGACATTCCCGCACCCCTCCGCAGGAGTAGTAGGCCGTCTCATCCGTCTGAGAGATACTACGGTTTTCTCATAGATGGGGATAGAGAGGATTGCATCATAGATGATGATGAACCTACTGACTTCCAGCAGGCCATCCAGAGCGGCGACTCGGTACGATGGCTAGATGCAATGCGGACCGAAATGGAGTCCATGTACACCAACAAAGTATGGACTTTGGACTTTGTTCCAGATGGGGTAAAACCCATAGGATGCAAATGGATCTTCAAGAAAAAGATTGGTGTAGATGGACAGGTGGAAACCTATAAGGCTAGACTTGTTGCAAAGGGTTTTCGTCAAAGACCTGGTTTGGACCATGACGAAACTTTTTCTCTAATAGCTATGCTCAAATCCATTTGGGTCCTTCTTGCTATTGCTGCCTTCCATGATTATGAAATCTGGCAGATAGACGTAAAGACGGCTTTTCTGAATGGAAATTTAGAAGAGAGCGTCTATATGGATCAGCCAGAGGGTTTCAATCAGAGTGGGAGCAACGGGAAAGTATGCAAGCTGTTTAAGTCCATTTATGGACTAAAGCAGGCATCGCGGAGTTGGAACATCTGTTTTGATGAGACAGTCAAAGAATATGACTTTATCAAAAATCCAGATGAACCGTGCATATATAGTAAAGTTGTAGCCAGAAGTGTCGTATTCCTCGTCTTGTACGTGGATGACATTCTATTGATAGGAAATGACATTCCTATGCTACAATCTGTCAAAGGATTCTTGTCACACAGGTTCTCCATGAAAGACCTGGGTGATGCCTCTTACATTCTGGGGATCCGGATCTATCGTGATAGATCCAAGAGGATGTTGGGACTTTCGCAGTCCAGGTATATCGACACTGTACTGAAAAGATTCAGTATGGAAGATTCTAAGCGCGGTAATCTACCGGCTTGTCACGGAATCACCCTCTCCAAAGAGATGTCTCCCAAGACTGATTTGGAAAGGGAACGCATGTCTATTATACCCTACGCTTCTGCGGTAGGCTCTATAATGTATGCGATGTTGTGTACCAGACCAGATGTAGCTTACGCACTGAGCGTGGTGAGCCGGTATCAGTCAGACCCAGGGGAGAAACACTGGATAGCAGTAAAGAACATTCTCAAGTACCTGAGGAGGACTAAGGAGATGTTCTTGGTTTACGACGGAAAAGACCTCAGGTTGGAGGCCTTTGCTGATTCCGGCTTCCAGAGTGATAAGGACGATTCCAAGTCCATGTCGGGTTATGTCTTTACCCTCAATGGAGGGGCGGTGTGCTGGAAGAGCTCCAAGCAGGACACTGTTGCTGACTCGACGATGGAAGCGGAGTATATAGCTGCTTGCGATGCCGCAAAAGAAGCAGTCTGGATGAAGAAGTTCCTAACAGAACTTCAGGTGGTTCCTACCATAGTTGATCCAATACCTCTGTATTGCGACAACAACGGAGCTATAGCTTTAGCGAAGGAACCAAGGTCCCATCAGAAGTCCAGACACATCTTGAGGCGGTATCACCTGATCAGGGAGATCATTGATCGTCAGGAGATCGAGGTTCGGAGAGTTGCTTCAGAAGAGAACATTGCTGATCCATTCACGAAGGCCCTACCTCAGACGCAGTTCGAGAGGCTACTCGAGATCATTGGTCTTCGATATGCCAGTACATGGCCCTAGTGCAAGTGGGAGATTGTTAGTGTTTATGCCCTAGAAGGCCATTACTGTATCATACTAGTTTGTATATTACTTAATGGAAGCTTAGGATATTCACATGTATATAACAGTCTTGCTAAACATGGTAGTATGCTACTTGGTTTTTTCTATCTTAATATGTGAGTGTACGTATTGATAGAGCTCTTAGGATCTTGCTTGACTACCAGCGTTGTGATGGCAGTCACACTAGTGGGGGCTGGGTCGTCTACAAGCACATCCTTATTCAGGTCCCTAGTCGTTGGATTATCGAGACAGAGCATCGATACTCCGGAGTAGACTAGTGTGTACGCTTCTCATCCCAGTTGGGGAGATGGTCTGTCCCACAGCCGTCAGTACGTCGTACTGGAGATAGTATACAGGTGCTCGTTAGGTTACGGGTACACCGGACAGGACTCACAGGGAACTGTTGGTTGGTTTTATACCAGTCGTCAGTGAACAGTTCCCAGGTGACATGAGTACAGCGTAGTCCGCAGACTTGACACTGCTACTTCGCCTCGAGTGTGTCCCACTGTTCTTAGATTGCTACCCTACCACGGCTCAAAGGAGTCGTGCAAACAGGTAGCAGTTGGGTGCAGTCCCGAGCACTTGGAGGCAGTGGCGGTTAGACAGGATTCGTCCCTCCCGGTATTGGGAGTAGATATCGCGCTGTGTCAGAGAGCCATTACGCAAAGTCCCTGGCCAGGGCAAGCGAGATTTGCTGGTAGGTTCCAGTAGTTTCTCATGGTGTAATGGGCTTCCCTCCGACACGACTTATACCGCTATTAGGGGACTGACGCTTGCCGCCCCCTAGGCAGGATATGCGATAGTCTTGGACGAACGGACCGGACTGTATGGAGATTGTCACATCAGACTCAGTAGGAGTTCGGATGGGTTTCCTCATCGGCCTTCTTATCGACAACTACCTGGGGACCGTTACGTACAGCTAGTGCCGCTTGCGGTCTGTGGTTAAACCCACTGCCAGCGTAGTAGTCGAGTCTCTAGAGTCCCACACAGAGACTTTCCTATTCCAGGCGAAACGATATAGAGGTCGTATGGTTTTACGACAAGGGTTCGGACGCGTACGTGCGTTTACGCACGTACGACTTTCGGACAGTTTATACCAGTCGGCTTTGGTTTAAGCCAGTTACTGGTATCCGGTTATTGGATTTTTACAGTCTAAAGTTTTTCCGTATTTTTGCGGAAAGGAGGGGCGTTCTCGTAATTATGCGAGAAGCTTCTAGAAGGTGGTGACTAAGGAGGTTAAGGTGGCATATGAAATGATTGTGATTAGTGAGTCACCTTGATGATTCATAGAAGTCTTTTGTCATTATAATGAATCATCACTAGATATTATCAAGCATGGTTGCTAAATTCATTTCTTATTCTTTTCTTGTTAAAAGAAATGCTTGATATATATCTTCTTGACTCACTATTCTCATTTCATTATCATCTTCATCTTCTCTCTCCTCAAGCTCTCTCTCTTCAAAAGACTAATCCTCCCCTCTCATGAGTTGAGTACAAGGGTTAGTAAGACTAAACAATCCATAACCATCACTCTATCTCAATCTATCTTCTTTGATTAGCAATCCAAGAAGGTTAGTTGCCTCAAGTTTAGAGGCTAAGCTTGGAGTTTTGCTCTCGGGTGGATCGTCTACTACTTCGAGAAGGCCGAGGAGAACAAAGAGTTCGTAAAGACGAAGGAGTTGGTTCATTAGGTATAATCCCTAAACACAGTAGTTTAGAAAAACTTTGTGTTTGGTTGTTTATAGTTTAGCTTCGATTCAAGCGGTTAGTCGATGTTCGTTCACTAAACAAGTTCATTTTTGAAAATTCCGCCTCCCCACAAGTATTGGGGTGTAGTACATCGACCAACATTACCTCGATCACTTGACGCTTGTACGACGATATCGAGGGTTGTTTGGTGGTTTGAAAGGCTTAGTCCGTAGGTTCTAACATATAGGCTTTTAGCGTGTCGTTTTGGTTTTAATTTGGATTTTAATGCGATACGATACATTGTGACATGTAGGTACCCCCATGTGGATTCGAGACGATAAAGAAGATGATGGCGATATCGACATCGGCAAGCAAAGATCAAGGTGAGTAGATATATATCTACGGGGGAAGTCGGGTGGATGGCGTATAGCACCCCCGCAGTTCGTAGTGTAGAATATGATATTCGTTATATATTTGATATATTATGTGTATTGCGAGATTGTTAGTCGATCATGATGGTTTATAAATGTACATGATATAGTTTTAGTGTAATTAGAAGTAACTTAGTTTAGCTTGTTAGTCGCGAAACCCTAGATTGGAGATTACACCCACACGCGCACACACACTTGCATACATTTTATTATTGTGCGTATATGGGGATGTGTATATATATACACACACACATGGGTATGTGACTATGTATATATATATACGTATACATTTACATGGATGATGAGGATGGTACATGGTACTTGGAGATGAGTCGATGAGTTTGGGCTTGATGCCAGGAGGTCGGTGATGTGTTTGGTTCGTATTATGAGCTACGACATGATATTTTAGCGGGTCCTTTAGGAATGGTGTTTTCATACACACGCATGCATATATGTAGATGGTATCAGTATGTACTAGACGTAGATCAGTACCCCCAGATCATGATATTTGATAAAAAGGATACCGGATGAATAATGAGATAATGTGATATTGACCCGTACCCAGATTTGGGATGCCGTACGATGGATTTACCGTACGAGCTATATTGATGACTGATCCACACTCTTGACTCGAGGATGTCATATTATATAGGGTATCGTATTGGATACTATTGAGGCGGGATCACCGACTATTATATATATATATATATGTATCGACTCAGATTTAGGTGGTTTTTCCTTACCCTTTGATTAGTCTGTTAGTTTAGACCTGTAGTTACCAGTAGACTCGTTTATATTATTGCATATTCATTATTGTTGTGTTTATTATTCAACTCCCACATATTATTGCTGTTCGCATCGCATTTGAATGCTTATATTGTGTTTTCATATGCCATTATTGAGATCACGCTGTCAGGACACTAGCACCATTACCGATGATGTGTATGCTCCACGTACACTTTCTTTCCGGCTCACACACATCATCATCGGTAATTGCCTTGTCACGTACACTTTAGTGAATATTATTTCATTGATATAGCCTGCTAGCTGATAGTTGCAATATGTTATCGCTTTCATATGCTAGTTTAACTATTGCACTCATTGCATGATATCAGATGCATTCATATATTCATTGGTTATGCAGTATTTTAGGGTTTTATGCCGATATTCACTGTTACTTACTCTTGATTTTTGGATTTCGGATTTTCATGAGATTTCGGGATTTGGGGGAAAACCGCAAGAATATATATTAACTTCTCTCTCTCTCTCTTTTTAAAATGCAAGTTGCGGTTTTCTCGTGATGTATGAGTCGTCCACCATGAGTTTTCATGATAGCTGTTGGATTTCGACACCCGATTTGAGGAGCCGGATGAACCTTCTGCGGGTACATGGTGGACCCGGTATGGTACCCGGGGCGAGAAGCTCTAGTTGTAGTCGATGAGCCCGGCAGGGGCAGACTGCCTACCGGTGATTGTTTGGCGCGGCGGATATCCGGAGGATGCCGTCCGTGGTCGTGTGATTTGATGATATGGGCCGATCCGGACTGACGGAGTCCGAGGTATTGAGACACTGTGATATTGAGATATTGGGATTTATGTTTTGTGTTGATGCTAGACACTGATTATGTTGATTCAATTGATGATACCTCGTGTTATATAAACAGAAATCTCAACTAAACAAGAAACAGTTTCTTCATTTACATGTATTCTGTTTTCATTACTTTACATTCATACCTCATACACACGATACATTGCTACCTGAGGCACTGACACGAGCATATGGGATTATACTTTGGTATAGATGTTTACCCTTGTGTTCATAGCAGAATATTGCATTTTATACCGCCCATTCTTATGCTCGTTTGTTTATAGGCAGGTGCTTTTAATCAGTGTTTGCGACATAACTGCAGAATACAGGTTCTCGGTTCTAAAACGGTGAAATTCATGGAAAACACGACAAAATCCGGGTTCCTGCCAACCACAGATAAAACACTGTCTCCGCTCTTCATCTGTATGTTGCCAGATACCAGTTTAGGGAGACGAAATGTCAAATCAATGTCGTTTTCATGCACAAGGCTCAATGGCAACAACAAGTTCCAAGAAATCTACGCGGAGCTCGAGGCAATCATGACAAAAACATCCACAAAAAGTCCACCTTTCCTCAACAGAAATTCTGGAAGAAATGTGAAAGTATTTTCAGAAAATACATATACCAGACAAGAGGGGACAGAAAACCAGGGAAGCACCCAAAAGACCACGACTTAACTCACCTAGATAGCCACGGATCCGCGGCCAATAGGGGGTATTGGCCGCGGATCCGCGGCCATGTGGGCCCCTCTCCCTGTCGTTTTTTCTGGGCATTTTGGGGACTTCATATTGTGGCAGATTCTTGCCCTAGATCTTCAACCCTCTGCCTATAAATACTCCAGTATTGAGCTAAGCCAAGGGTGATTCTTTTGTTCCTCTTTTTGTTAGGATTTAGTCTTTTTCTTCTTCTTCTTCATTCTTTTTCCATGAAAATTGTAGTGAGAGCTTTTTGAGTGGGAGATCAATGAAGATGCGGGCTTTTTGTATCATTCTCTTTTGTTTCTTCTTCCCCTTGAGATTCTTGCTTTCTCTTGATCATTCAACCTCTTCATTGAGCTTGAATGGTTAAGGGTTAGTTATTGATCTCAAGGGTCATATTTTCTTATGGAATTAGCGCTTCAATTCACATGCGTTCTCTACCCTTCTCTTGATCTTGCAACCTCTTGATTGAGCTTGCAAGTTTAAGGGTTGGCTATTGATCCCATGCTTGTCTTGAGTTCTACTTTCTTGTTCTTTTTATCGCTTTTTATTACTTTCTTATTATTATCTTGCTTTTCTTTCTTGCAATTTAATTCATGCACTTAATTACTTGTAATCTTTTCTTTTCTTTGTTCTTTTCTTTTTGTTCTCTCTTTTTGGTTTTCTTTTGTGAATGAATGTAATTATTATTGTTAAGAATAAATACGGTATTGTAAGTTAAGACTTTCTTTTCTCATTTCCTTTTCCCGTATTTTCCATTGAACTCCGCCCAAACGATACGCAAGCGCTCCGTTAGGCACCGTACCCTGACAAGGTAACGGTGATTCCTAACCGTGACCGGTTGCGTTCGGTTGGCCGGAGGCGAAAGCAAGAGACAAGAACGGAAGGACAAGGGTAAATAAGCCGGATTCCACGAATACCGCGCTTAAATCCCCTAATCCACGTTGTTGCCGATTGCTCTAGCTTCAATTGGTCAAGACTCGGCTCAAAGGTTTTGAGTACGGATTTCTTAGCTTACAATCTCGTATCTTTTCCTTAACAACTTTATACTTGCAAATAATACACATAGGTTAGAATCGAACAAACTCATACAAATTCTTTATTGACTCGTCTAAGACAAGGAAGGACATACAACCATCTCCCTGTGGACCGACCTGTGCTCAACCGGCTAGCTGCATAGCGACACCGTCCTGATCGCGGTTATACTTTAATTCTTTGAAAATCTGACACGCCAAACGCGTGCGATCACCTTGCCACCTTTTATGCTTCAGACTTTATCATTTGAGGTTTTATATACATTTGATCGTATTGACCTAGGATTGAGTCATACATACGATTTCTGCTCGGTGATGTTTTCTACTCACGAGTTGGCAACTCACCCCCGTTGTGCCACAGTTTCTTATAGGTTTTTGCCATACAGGTTTCGTTGCGGCTTTGCTCCTTTTCAGGTGATTGCTTTGGTAGGTGGGTTCACTCGCATCGTGACCACCCTTGTACTATATTTACATTGTTGTATCTAGAAACTCCATCAACCAAACTTGTGTATTTATTTCAGACTTAGAGACCAGTTGTATATTATTTCGACCTTAGAGTCGCGCGTTGTATTATTATGGTTTTCATGTTGATTGAGTTTCCTTTTGAGTTTTGATCATCACCCTTCGGCGTTGTATATTATATTGCTTGCGTGGTTGTGACCGTCGATTTACGAAGAGCTAGCTCCCGCTTGGGGATGCCTTTTATCATTGATGTATATATTATTCATGTTGTACCCCGTTCGGGGCTAGTATTTACATAGGAAACTCTGCCGAAATTTTCAGAAAAGACCTGATGTTTTAAAAGTGCATAATTCTGGTTATTCTATTAAAACCACTTGCTTTTAAACAAGTTTTCCTTCATTTATTATTTAAAATGGTTTTAGATTTCTGGGCTTTTGGCTTACTTGAATTAGATGGAGTCCTATAGACATCATCTGATTCAAGTGCCAGTCATGTGCTATTTCGGGTCGTGACAAAGTTGGTATTAGAGCTCTAGGTTAACCTTGGTTCAAGTCTAGGTTTGACTATGCGGAGCCTAGGGCGTTTGTATATATACGGAATCTAGGCTTGATCTTACAGAACTTAGACTTAGTCGAGGGGGTATTATACCCGAACTTTCGTCGCGTTGGTTGACCTTGGTTGATGGAGTAGGTGAATTCAGTAGAGTGACGTACCGTGTGTATGTTCCGCGGCATACTTACGATACGCTACTCTGCTTACGAAGCCTTAGGATGTACATTTTCTTGCATAGCATTATATTCATTCATGATCTATCCTCATCAATATCGGTTTATGGTTTTGCTGTCACGATTATACGGGCATGGAGAGCTACGGCTAGAGTTGCGGTCAGCACGAGCTCGTCACGAACGAGGACTGACCAGGGCGTGATTCCAGGGACATACGATTGAATAGAGCGGCGTCATTTTAGTGTGTTTTCGCGCTGTAAGCGTTTGATGGATCGCTGTTATGAGATTTCTCGGACGTGCAGATTTGCACTAAAGGATTGAGCCACTGATAGAGGCCGGCCTGAATGTGATGACCATTGATGTATCGCTTATTCATGATGATTGAGGCACTGTTCAGCGTGCAGACGAATGAACCAATTGTTACAGCGAATGACGAGATATCGCCCCAGATGTCGGAGCTATTGCAGTACGAGTTGTACTTAGAGATATGATAGCAGGTCGCTAGTCACCCGAGGATGAATGACTAGGACATGTGGTTCGTTCGCTTACCTCGATGCGATGTCATCAGATAGATTGATTCCAGCTAGAGACGACTTCACGCAGGCACGTTGAGTGTCGATAGAGGCGATCGAATGTCAGAAACCCATATTCCAAGTTTAAAGTATTCGGAAAGACATGCAAGCAATTCTATGGACCCTCTAGAAAAATGAAAACCCTAACTCGACATAATGACCATGTGAAAGCCTTTGAACATTACGGTTTGCGGCAGTTACGCGGTGCCATTAGTGAGGCTTGGGTTTGCCCTTCTACGGCTGGTCCACCGGTGCTGTGGTATGTACTCAATACTATTAAACTGTACCCATGATGTTGAGCTCTTGGGGGATTATGAGATTTTGACGAATCGATCGAATGGTTCTACTTCATTCGGATGCTATGCGATGGGATGCATTTCTTGGGAGACTCTAGATACGAGTATAACCGTTGGGGTACGGTCCATGCATCCACGATGAGACGAGTCCGAAGCAGTCAACATTAGAGAAAAGTAGAGTAAGAGGTTCGTACGAGATCTTGATGAGAGGAAGTTCCACTCCGCCGACATCAGAGATGTTGATACGCACACATAGGCGTTATATATGGATATATCTTCTAGAAGGAATCGCGATGAGGACGCAGCTGTTCCGGAACAAGAAATAGATTTAGTAAAGGACGATGACTTCCGGGCAGTTCGACAGAAACGAGTTTTAGGAGAGACCTCGACAGGACCTTTCTGGAATACTATACGAGAAGACTTGGACCCAGGAGAGGTTATATTGTGCACACCCAGCAGGCCAGCATTCGGCATCGTCGACGAGATTGTTGGCCAGAGATCTTTAGAGGATGTGCCAGGGCGGACTGCTTCCATTGTCGTTTCCATATTTGTCCGTTGAGCCGAGGAGCTATGCACTTAGCAATCTGCAGTGAGAGACGAGAGCCTAAGGGCACCAGACGACAGGCCACGAACAGTAGGCAAGTAGATATCTTGCTCTGCTAGCATTGGATGCACCACACCTTCTCGACTTTGAAAGAGAACATATCGATGACAGTATTTATGATTTGTGATTTGATGATTCGATTATCACGTATCCGTCATTTTTAGATTTCGGTATTTTGGATGATTTGTTTGCATGATTGAGATTTTTTTACACTACGATTGCACTTGACTTCGGTTGATGTCATTCGAGATATTGATTTTGATTTCATGCCTATGATATGTATATGATTTGACTTGTACTTTCGGCATAGTTTTCATGCACTTTTAGTATTTGATTTGATTTTGTGCACGCTACTGCACATGGTTGTGAGATTATATACCACGGTATACCTGGTTTGGATTTGGATTGAAATGTGCTGTATACCGTCAATTTTGATTGTGATACTCGATATTTGTTTTGTACACCTTGTGCACCGGATTGGATTTTGCGCATGTTCGGCGCTTGATATTGGATTTAGTGATTTCGTGCATGTTGAATGCACATGATTTAGATTTTGCTCGTGCATGATGGATGCACCTGATTTAGATTTTCGCGCATGTTATGAGATGCGATTTTGGTGTACACCAGATGCACTAAATCGAGATTCTTCGTGCATATCAGATGCACCTGATATTGCTGTCCGGCACACCCGTTGCCCTTGACAGATGTTTCGTGCACACCCGATGCACTTAGATGTTGTTTTCGTGCACATATGGGTTTCGATTTCCGTGCGCACCAGATACACGTAGCATTCATATGCACATTTTAGGATTGATTTCTGATGGAGCAGTACGTTTTTATGATACTTTCTATTTGTTTTTGTAGCTGAGCAGGACTAGTCCGAGGACAGTACCTGGATATATTTTTGCATGCATTGATAGTTATCGAAGGGATTTCCAAAAAGGATCTATAGTCTCAGTATTACCTACGTGTCTGAGATGATACGAAACATTTTTATAAAGGAAACCCTTCTAAATTATTTTCAAAAACGGTGGGACGTACATATTAAACAAAGGATAAGTATATATATAGTTATTTTCTTACAATAGACGTCCTCCACTGTGCCGCGATACGCGCATTGCACAACAACATGAAAGGTTTGGCATGTATTTCCTTCAGATGTTTATATGTATAGTTTTGATGTATATCATATTGGTTTTCGTATTGGATTGGACATTTGTGGCTTCAACATGACTCCGATGATTGCGAGATGCTTGACGGAGTTTTTATTTGGAGTTATCTGCTCATTTTTCATGCGCATGCATTGCGCTACGATGCGTTTTATGTATTGATGATTTCGGAGCCCCGACGACTTGGACTTTTACTGAAATGTTTTAGTATTTGAGGGGTTTAAATTTAAATTCGGGGACCGAATTTTTTTAAGGGGGGAAGATTGTAACATTTCAGAAAAATAAAATATTATTTTTGGGAATTTTTATAATTAAATAATAAATATATTGAATATTTTAATATTTCGGTATAATTAAATACCGATAAATTGGAAATTTTTTTGGAAAATTATAGAAATTACTGAAATGAGGGTGCTTTATTGGATTTTAGCAAATTATGAAATTTTATGATTTATTATACACTATTTTAGTGCTAATCGCGATTAAATATCGCTAATCGCGCATTAAGCTTGTTTTGTGCAAAACATGCACCATGTCATTTTAACACTTGTTACATTTTTATCATGACTTTTTCTCTTTATCATGCATGGTTTTGATTTTTAAAAGAGAAGAGAAAAGAATAGAAAAGAAAATAAAAGAAAAAGGGAAAACATAAAAAATGAGGGATGGGCATGAGAGAGAGAGTGTGAGGGGTCAAACCTAGGTCATTGCACCTGCTCCCTTCATTGTTTCCTTCATCTCCTTTCTCTCTCTCACCCCCATGGCAGCACCCATCTCCCTCTTCATCGAAACCCTCACAAACACCCTCATTCTCTCATCAAAACACCATCTCTTTTTCACAAAAAACATGCACTAGCTCACTACAAGCTTGGTGAACCAAGCAAAATTTGATTTTGGACACTTGGGGCAACTCAAGAATTTTCTTGAGTTGCCAAATGAGGTAATTTCTACACCTTTAGAATAGTATTTCAATTCCTTAAGAATCCATATATGTTTAGTATCGATATTGTGTAGTTTGGCGAACTTTGAAAGTTCCAAGTTAAGCTTAGGGTTTTGAAATGAATCCAAAGGTGAAATTGAGGCTTAATAGTGACCTTAAACCCCTGCAGGGTTTGTAAAATGGATTAAAACCAGAGAATAGAACCCCAAATCCAAACTTAGAAACCCCGACATCGGCAGATTTTATGGAAATTGTGATGTATTTTGGTATCTGCTATCACCTGGGACACCTGAAAAATATTTAGCAAATACAGAGACACAAGAAGGCAACCTAGAACCTATAACCAAAACCCTGGACCCTAACCCCACTGCCAGGCCATAGATTTATTATTCCTAGCCGCAATTTGCGGCCAGCGTAGGGTCATTTTGGTTCGTGTTTGTTTCATGGCTCCAGTATCTGTAATTTAGACCTTCCGCATATGCAAAATTGGCTAATTTCAGTTAGGGTAAAATTTGGGACCATTTTCATGAGTTGCTGTTTTGATTCGGGGTTATATTTTCGTATTTTGGATTCTGGATTTTAGTATTTGTGTTTTACCTCGATCACTTGACGTTTGTACAACGATATCGAGGGTTGTTTGGTTGTTTGAAAGGCTTAGTCCGTAGGTTCTAACCTATAGGCTTTTAGCATGTCGTTTTGGTTTTGATTTGGATTTTATTGCGATACGATACGTTGTGACATGTAGGTACCCCCACGTGGATTCGAGACGATAAAGAAGATGATGGCGACATCGACATCGGCAAGCGAAGATCAAGGTGAGTAGATATATATCTACGGGGGAAGTCGGGTGGATGGCGTTTAGCACCCCCGCAGTTCGTAATATAGAATATGATATTCGTTATATATATGATATATTATGTGTATTGCGAGATTGTTAGTCGATCATGATTGTTTATAGATGTACATGATATAGTTTTAGTGTAATTAGAAGTAACTTAGTTTAGCTTCTTAGCCGCGAAACCCTAGATTAGAGATTACACCCACACGCACGCACACACTTGCATACATTTTATTATTGTGCCTATATGGGGATGTGTATATATATATACGCACATGGGTATGGGACTATGTGTGTGTGTATATATATATATATATATATATATATATATATATATACATGGATGATGGGGATAGTATATGGTACTTGGAGATGAGTCGATGAGTTTGGGGTTGATGCCAGGAGGTCGGTGATGTGTTTGGTTCGTATTATGATCAACGGCATGATAGTTTAGCGGGTCCTTTAGGCGTGGTGTTTTCATACACACGCATGCATATATGTAGATGGTATCAGTATGTACTAGACGTAGATTAGTACCCCAGATCATGATATATGATAAAAAGGATACCGGATGAATAATGAGATAGTGTGATATTGACCCGTACCCAGATTTGGGATGCCGTACGATGGATTTACCGTACAAGCTATATTGATGACTGATCCACACTCTTGACTCGAGGATGTCATATTATATAGGGTATCGTATGGGATACTATTGAGGCGGGATCACCGACTATTATATATATATATATATATATATATATATATGTATGTATCGACTCAGATTTAGGTGGTTTTTCCTTACCCTTTGATTAGTCTGTTAGTTTAGACCTGTAGTTACCTGTAGACTCGTTTATATTATTGCATATTCATTATTGTTGTGTTTATTATTCAGCTCCCGTATATTATTGCTGTTCGCATCGCATTTGAATTCTTATATTGTGTTTTCATATGCCATTATTGAGATAACGCTGTCAGGACACTAGAACCATTACCGATGATGCGTATGCTCCACGTACACTTACTTGCCGGTTCACACACATCATCATCGGTAATTGCCATGTCACGTACACTTACTTGCCGGTTCACACACATCATCATCGGTAATTGCCATGTCACGTACACTTTAGTGAATATTATTTCATTGACATAGCCTGCTAGCTGATAGTTGCAGTATGTTATCGCTTTCATATGCTAGTTTAACTATTGCACTCATTGCATGATATCAGATGCATTCATATATTCATTGGTTATGCAGTATTTTAGGGTTTTATGCCGATATTCACTGTTACTTACTCTTGATTTTTGGATTTCGGATTTTCATGAGATTTCGGGATTTGGGGGAAAACCGTAAGAATATATATAAACTTCTCCCACTCTCTCTCTTTTTAAAATGCAAGTTGCGGTTTTCTCGTGATGTATGAGTCGTCCACCATGAGTTTTCATGATAGCTGTTGGATTTCGAGACCCGATTTGAGGAGTCGGATGAACCTTCTGCGGGTACATGGTGGACCCGGTATGGTACTCGGGGTAAGTAGCTCGAGTTGTAGTCGATGTGCCCGGCAGGGGCAGACTGCCTATCAGTGATTGTTTGGCGCGGCGGATATCCGGAGGATACCGTCCGTGGTCGTGTGATTTGATGATATGGGCCGATCCGGACTGACGGAGCCTGAGGTATTGAGACACTGTGATATTGAGATATTGGGATTTATGTTTTGTGTCGATGCTAGACACTGATTATGTTGATTCCATTGATGATACCTCGTGTTATATAAACAGAAATGTCAACTAAACAAGAAACAGTTTCTTCATTTACATGTATTCTGTTTTCATTACTTTACATTCATACCTTATACACATGATACATTGCTACCTGAGGCACTGACACGAGCACATGGGATTTCACTTTGGTATAGATGTTTACCCTTGCCACCTTTCATGCTTCAGACCTTATCATTTGAGGTTTTATATATATTTGATCGTATTGACCTAGGATTGAGTCATACATACGATTTCTGCTCGGTGATATTTTCTACTCACGAGTTGGCAACTCACCTCCGTTGTGCCATAGTTTCTTACAGGTTTTGTCGTACAGGTTTCGTTGCGGTTTTGCTGGCACACTGCTCTTTTTCGGGTGATTGCTTTGGTAGGTGGGTTCACTCGCATCGTGACTACCCTTGTTCTATATTTACATTGTTGTATCTAGAAACTCCATCAACCAAACTTGTATATTTATTTCAAACTTAGAGACCAGTTGTATATTATTTTGACCTTAGAGTCGCGCGTTGTATTATTATGGTTTTCATGTTGATTGAGTTTCCTTTTGAGTTTTGATCCTCGCCCTTCGGCGTTATATATTATATTGCTTGCGTGGTTTTGACCGTCGATTGACGAAGAACTAGCTCCTGCTTAGGGATGCTTTTTTATCATTGATGTATATATTATTCATGTTTTACCCCGTTTGGGGCCAGTTTTTACAAAAGAAACTCTGCCGAAATTTTCAGAAAAAAACTTGATGTTTTAAAAACGCATAATTCGGGTTATGCTATTAAAACCACTTTCTTTAAAACAAGTTTTCCATCATTTATAATTTAAAATGGTTTTAGATTTTTGGGCTTTTGGCTTACTTGAATTAGATGTGGTCCTATAGACTTCATATGATTCAAGTGCCAGTCACGTGCCATTTCGGGTCGTGACATCTCTAGGCTGTAGATGTTACCATCGAGATCTGGAGTTAGGAATATGTCGTGACTCTCGTTTTATTTTGGTGATGTCATACCGATTATTAGCTGAAGTTGGGTAGACATCCAAATGACCTTTATGCTGTATATATTGCCATCGAGGTCCGGAGCTAGGAATATACCATTACTCCAATTTCATTTGACAGTTACACCCGCACCCTACTGGAATGAGGAGAACGTCAAGCTGAAGCTAGGATTTTTGCCATCACTCCTCTTTTATTTGACCCTTAGGTCTTCTTTGACGTCGCGTCTGCACCCTGCTGGCATGAGAAGCATGTCGAGTCAATATTAGACTGTAGATGTTGCCATTACGACCTGAAGCTAGGATTTTACCGTCACTTCACTTTTATTTGATTATTATGTCTGCCTCTGCTGGAATGAGGGGGGGACACAGGGATAGTCTCTTGGTTGTATATGATCCGTCAAGACTTGGAGCTCCTTTTGATGAAGCGCGGTGGGAAAATATGGTTCCCTTTCTTTCATTTGTGCCTATGGATCGTATACAAGAGTCAATATGGACATACTTGCAGGGCAAAAAAAATTTAATTTTCATTTTTTTTTCTTTCCGCTACGCTCTATCTTTTCAGCATTTTATGTCGCGAAAGTCGCAATTGCCCAATCATTTCAGCTACTTTGTTCGCGGTGCCCAATCATTTCGGCTATTTCATTTTTTTAATTTTTAGTCGCTATTTTTTTTATTGCGAGTCGCCCAAACATTTCGGCTGTTTCATAAACATATTTTTTGCTCGCTGATTTTTATTGCAAGTTGCCCCATCATTTCAGCTATTTCATATGCATTTTTTGACTCGCTGTGTTTTGTTACGAGTCAGGGACTTGAGATCTGATACCAATCTTGGTATCAGCATCGCTGCAACTGGAATATTGCCAGGAGCGAATCATCATTTGCCGTGAGAGGACTTGGAGTTTGACACCTGTTTAGGCATCAGTATCACAACAACTGGGATATTTCCATGAGCGAATCATCATTTGCCTTTGTTGATTTGAATAAAGATGTCTTAGTAGACAGGTTTAGGATCCCGTCGACTAAGGATTTTGACTTTATGACCCGTAAGGGTCTCATAAAGGTATTTCTCCCTACGAGTCGAGAGGATCTCGTAGGTCTATTTTCTCCTTAGGAGTCGTGAGAATTCCTAAGTACGTTTTCTCTTATAAGTTGTAAGGATCTTACAAGAGTATTTTCTCCTTATAAGTCGAGAGGACTTATAAGTGTCGCTCACCATATGGGGACATTTTTCTCCATTGGTGGAACTTGGTAAGAGAATATTTATTTATGCTCATGGATTGTATACAAGGGTCAATATTGGATTGCCTGTAGGGCAATATTAGGGGAATATGACGGCTTAAGAAAGGTTTAGATCCCTGTAGCTTAAGGATTTTGAATCCTATGAGCCGTGAGGGTCTCATAGGGGGAAAATTCTCCTTACGAGTCGTGAGGATCTCGCAAGTGTAATTTCTCCTTAGGACTCGTAGGGATTCATAAGTGTATTGCTCGTTTGTGAGTCGTAAGGATCTCACGCAGGTATTTTCTCCTCACTAGGCCGAGAGGACCTTGCTAGTGTATTTTGTATTATTTTATTTTTACGAGATTGCGCCCTTTTGGGTTTTCGTGAAGCTCACCGGCAGTCCTTCCATTTTTACTCACGACGCCCTTTCGAGTTTTCATCCACGCCCATTTCGCTTGTGGACATACATTTTTTAATGATGGAATTCCCGAGAGTAGTTTCGTCGTAGGCGCCCATCTGTTTGCCGGTGGGACTTGAGTTGTAACCCTCGCCGTTGGAACTTCGATTGCAATATAGATCTCAAGGGAGGACATCGCCGTATTTAGGGCGGTGCGCTAGTTTAGAAACGTTTCGGTCCATTATCGCCATGTTTGAGGCGAACTTTTAGTTTAAGGACATCTCGGTCCGTTTTTAGTTTAGGGACATCTCGGTCCGTTGTCGCCATGTTTGAGGCGAAATTTTTGTTTAGGGATTTCTCGGTCCGTTGTCGCTATGTTTGAAGCGGATAGTTAGTTTAAGGACTTCTTGGTCCGACATTCCCATTTTGGGGAAGAATATTAGTTTATGGACATTTCGGTCCATTATCGCCATATTTGAGGCGAAATTTTAGTTTAAGAACTTTTTGGTCCAGTATTCCCATTTTGGGGACGAATATTAGTTTAAGGACATTTCGGTCCATTGTTAGTTTAGGGACATCTCGATCCATTATTTCCATGTTTGAGGCGAACTTTTAGTTTAAGGACTTTTCGGTCCATTATCCCTGTTTCTGGGATGACGTGCGATGCACTAGTTTTGGGACGTTTCGGTCCATTATTAGTTTAGGGATGTCTCAGTCCGTTGTTAGTTTAGGGACATCTCGGTCCGTTATCGCCATGTTTGAGATGGATTGTTAGTTTAGAGACTTCTCGGTCCATTGTTAGTTTAAGAACATCTCGGTCCATTATTAGTTTTGGGACATCTCGATCCATTATTAGTTTAGGGACATCTCGGTCCATTATTGCCATGCTTGAGGCAGCCTTTTAGTTTAGGGACTTCTCGGTCCACCATTCCCATCATGGGGATGAATTTTAGTTTAAGGACATTTCGGTCCATCATTCCCATCTTGGGGACGAATATTAGTTTAAGCATATTTCGGTCCAACATTAGTTTAGGAACGTTTCGGTCCAATATCGCCATGTTTGAGGCGGATTGTTAGTTTAGGGACTTCCATTATTAGTTTAGCGACATCTCGGTCTATTGTCACCATTTTTTAGGCGAGTTTTGGTTTAAGGACATCTCGGTCCAACATTCCCATCTTGGGGACGAACGTTAGTTTAAGGACATTTCGGTCCATTATTAGTTTAGAGACGTTTCGGTCCGACATTCCCGTTTTTGGGACGAACGCTAGTTTTAGGACGTTTTGGTCCATTTTATCATTCGGTTGGAGAGTTGCATAACTCATCCCTTCCAACTCTTGTTTATTGAGGCGTTGCCGCCTGTCCTTTGTTTGCATGGACACTTCACGCCTTAGGCTATCTTCACCTTCTTGGACTGCTTTATCTATCATCGTGCCAATTGAGTTGTTTTGCGAAAAGTACTGGGCATTTTACACAGCACTTGCCGCCTGCTCATCAATATCACTTTCCGATACTGATGGAGTATCTTCTTCGTATATGAAAAAACGAGATATCACGTCATTCCTTCTGCCGAGTCTTCCTCTTCCTTGGAAGAATGAACTTGACTTGAGGGTTTTCCCCCTCATCGTCTCATTCGGAGTGAGACATGGATTTCACATCCCTCCCGTGGTTTTTTGGTCCAAGTGGGATATTCCACTTGATTGCAGGACCCTCTTGTAGGTCCTTTGATATCCTCTCTGTTCTTTGAGAAGAAAGGACCATCCCACGTCGAGATTCTTCCGTTAGTGAGGAATATGCCCCCTGTGTATATCTCGGGGGGGAGGGGGGTCAAGTACCCACGCCGTCGCTATTTTAGCGACAGGCTGCTTCAGAACCGCTCATTTTTATTGAGCGTTGGCGACAATGCCACCTTGCCTTTTCTTTTCATTCGTCTTCATCGGATGAGAAAGAGTCTTGACCCATCTGATCCAATCGAGCCATTTTATCCATGAGTTCTTGGAAGATCGTTGGCTTGAAGAGGGCCATATATAGGAACACTTTTGAATTTGGGTGAAGGGTGTCTATGAACATTCCCACGGCTGCAGCTTCGTCGATGCGTTGCTTGCATTTTGACCAGAGATTTCGCCATCGGGTAACATATTGAACACAGGTCTCATTCGCTCCAACCCTTTCGTTGACCAGTGCCGCCATGGAAGTGTGTTTATTCACACTAGCGAATCTCTGACATAAGAGTATCTCCATCTATTCGAAGGTGTTCACAGAGTCATTTGGGAGTTCCGCATACCATTCGAAAGCAATGCCCGCCAGACTACTGTCGAACTGTCGGAGGAGCAATATATCACTTCCTCCAGTGTTGCCGCACATGAATTAAAATCGCGCGATGTGCTGGCGAGGATTCCCGATTCCTTTGTATATGCGGAACGTCGAAAGTATATATTCTGGCGGGTACTGTATTTGATTGTAGCACACCGGATACGGTCGACCAGTCTTGATTGACCTATTAGATGCTTCACTCGCATAGTGGACTTTGATTTGTTGAGCGATATATGCGTCCACCTTTACTTTTAGAATCATTTTCTCTTTGGCCGTTGATAAGACTTGCAGAGGATTTGAAATTGAAGGGTTACACTAGCGCCCCGGTCAACTTCCGTGGCCAAATGCGGAACAAAATTTTTACAGCGATACAAACATTGGCGCTAGAATAAACCAAAACCGGATCTTTAACCATAAACCTAACTAGTAAATGAAGGTTCTATCTACTATGATAGAAAGTATACCTAACAGAAACAAGTCCATCGGGTCTTCGATCCTCTTCTTAAGCTCCTCGATGGATGTATGGATCATGCTTGAACTTCGCTCTCCTTGTGTCAATGATGATCCACCTCGAGAGATCCAACTTAGAGCTTAACCTCCAAGATGAGGCAACTAGAACACTTGGGTTGCTAGACTAAGTGATCTAGAGTGAGTAGAGAGTGGTTTTGGTGGATTGGTCTCTGTGGCCCTTGATTTTCAACTCATGAAACACTAGGGCTTGAGAGAGAGAGAGGAAGAAGGAGAGAGAGCTATGAGAGAGAGTGTCACCTTGATCAAAAAATGAAGAGTGAGCTCTCATATGAGGGAAAAAGAATAATAATTTTAATTAGGATATGTATGCCCTAGAGGCCATTACTGTACATGCGATGTATACTGTAGTGGATGCTTGGACATATATATGGAGGACTTTCTTGCTCGACATGATAGTATGCTATCTGGTTGCTCTTTATCTTAACATGTACTCTGATAGTCTCTATGTTACATGTTGACAAAGCCCTTAGGATGAGTACTTGACTACCAGGACTATGATGCAGATCATACTAGTGGGGATAGTGTAGTCGTTAAGTACATCCTTCAAATGTTCCTAGTCGCAGGTGTATCGAGACAGGGCATCGATATACCAGAGTAGACTAGCGTATGCTTCTTGACCCATGTAGATGGGCGATGGATGATCCCATATCCATTGATGTTTGATATCATAGATAGTATACGAGTTCTCAATGGAGACTGGGTACAATGGACGGACCCGCCGAGAACTCCCAGATGGTATTATACCTCACGTCAGATGGAAGTTCTCTGGTGATACTGGTACAGGTTAGTCTGTAGACCCGAGATCGTCATAGAGTCTTGTCTGATTCCCACTGTGCTTTGATTTCCATCATACCAGGTCCAAGAGGGCGTGCAAAACGGTGGCTTTTGGGTACAGTCCCGAATCACATGGAGGCAATGAGCGATAGGAGGGGTTTCGTCTCTCCTGGTATAGGGAGTTGATGTTGCGCTATGTTTGATTGGCTATAACTTGAAATCCTTGTTCAGGGTTGCTGAGATTTACTGGTAAGTGTTATCAGTAGTTTCTCGAACTGTTATGGACCTCATATCGACACGACTTATCTAGCTACTGGGGTCTGACGTTTACCACCCCTAGGCGAGATATGCGACATATCAGACGAAGAGACCAGACTGTACGGGAGTGTTACTGATTGGATTCGCAGGAGAATGTACATGCTTGCTTGTTGATCTTCTAATCGCTCAATACCTGGGTGGCTGTTATGTTTAGCTGATCGCTTACAGCTTGTGGGTGTTTGATATGATCATCACCTACTACCGGCGTATTAACGATTCTTTAGAGTCCTATACAGAGGTTTCCTGACTCAGGCAAAACGGAGTAGGAGCACATATGTGATATGTGCGGGACCGAGAATAATACGTGTATGCGATACTATATTAGATTCTCACGATATGTGATATCGGCCGGGTATATGTGATATAATCGGGTCATCGGATCAAGTGTTGATTCGATGAACTGATACAGATTATATTAGTCGGTTATTTGTGAAATAGCCGGATTATCGGATCAAGTGTTGATTCGATAATTTAATGTATAATTATATATTTAATATATTATATTACATTAACTAATATAATCTCACTTAAAGATTCTTTTTCTCACTTGGATAATATATTGATATATATGTGATATATGTTAATTGTATTATTTTATTTTGTTACAATAAATATTGTATATGTGATATACAATATTGTAACAAGTTAGGGTTACAAATGTAACATGCTTTGTAGAGTTTAAATATTATTACGGTTTGGATTTGGGTTAAACTTGGATGGAGCTTTCATGAAGCTTTGACTTTGACTTAGACTTATGATATTTTGTATAGATATTTCTTAACCCAACCCAAACCCTTTACCATAGTTAATTCTCTATAAGGGTTAAGTCTTCTTTCTTAACCCATGGTTGCAATTCTTACCTCACACAATGATTTCATTATTCATCACAAATGAATTTGATCTTCTTCTTCCTCTTGAAAATAGCTTTCTAGCTTTTTGACATGTGATGATAATGAGTGAGAAATTGAAAACAAAAAGGAGCTAAATTCCTACTTCATCATCCTCATCTATTCTAGCCACTTAGATTAGGGTGTTTGCTTTGCTAATACTTGATTAGTGAAGCAAAAGCTTGGGTTTGAGTTTCTTCAAGGTAGATCATCTTAGTTGTTGAAGATCGGAAGCAAGCTTGCATCTTTCTTTTCATGGAGCCTCTCTAGAGTCCGGGTACATGATGATCGCGGCGAAGGGACTACTACTCGGAGCTTATGAAGCGAAGGAACAGACTACAAAGGTTGTAATCCCAAACTCTTAGAAGTAAAATTGTTTACTTGTACTGTTTACCCTAATTCTCTAGTTATGATCTTGGTTAGGGTTACATAGCATCCCAAATTTTTATAAAATGGCATGTGTGATGCCTTACTAAACCTTGTTGTCGTACTATACAACCCTACAGTGGTATCAAAGCCTAGCTAGAGCATTAGGCGACCTGCAGACGAAGTTTAAAGTCCGATCGAACCCCGAAATGTCGTATTTGACCCCCTCTCTGGAAATTTTTAAAAAGGTGGTTTTTTCCGTATTAAAAATACTCAGAAAATTAAGCAGGTGATTCTTTGGATAACTGTGAAATACGAGCTCCTAATTCCCTTAAGTCGCCGCGGAACCACGGCAATACCATGCTTTGCGCGGCGATTCCGCGGTAGTACTTGGGTATTAGGGACATATACTTCTAAGTAACATCCGTAGGTATTACTACATGCTGCTGGGAATTTTTAATATTACTCAAGTGTTGAGTTTTCTGGAGATCTATAGAATTCGTTGATTCGATCGGAAGTTTAACATCTTTTAGTTTTCCGGGTAATTTATAACGTGTTAAAAGGTTCGAACGGATATCAATAACTCATTTTTTCCCATAACGGAAAACTTTCAAGTGTTGAATTTTCTCGAGTTTGAAACTTTCGGAAAAACATGCAAGCATATCTGTGGACCCTCTAGAAGTACGTAACCTTAACTCGATTATGTGACCGTCAAAACTGCCACTGAACCCTAGGGTTTGTGGTAGTTTGGCGTTGCCACATGTGAGGTGTTGGTTTGACCCTTCTACGGCTGGTTCATTGGGGCTATGACATGTTCTGGGATTTTTGAACTCCTCTCAAGTGTTGAGCTGTTTGGGAAATCTTTGGTGTTTGATTATTCGATCAGAAAGTTTAACTTTGTCTATTTATCTTGAATGTGATACAATATGTGGAATTCATATAGTTAGGCATGAAATGCAAAGTTTATGATATTTCGGATTTAAGATGTCTAAATTGATTGAGGATTCCAAATGTTGTAGTTTTACACCTTCCTTTCTGTGACCGTAAGCGTAGTATGTGGTGTATCGCGGGCTTCGTTACTATACATCAACGACAATCGGGATATACATACTTGCTTACGTTGATGATATGAGATATTATGTGTTGCTGTGATATGTTATATTGGATCCTCGTGTTCTGAATAGCCGGGTTTTTTTATATGAGATGAGGGTTTTTATTTTCATTCGTGTAAAATTCATTGTATGTAATATTCTTTTATTGGGGCACTTCCGGGTTGAGGATGATGTCACCATTGTATATTATTTACTTTTCCGTATTAGGTAGACCCAAGGAGGGGAGCACAAGTAACCGGGTTCTAGGGTCCAGTGGGATGCCATCTCGAGGAGTCGAGACCGGGTCTCCTAACCCTAGAATTGGCAGTGTTGCTTGCTGCTCTCGTAGGGGTCTAGGGATGTGGGTTTGGCTATTCATCACGACCGTGGAATCCGTGTTTTATACAGGCTCGATATAAAACACGGACGTCCTAGTATATCCAATATTTCATATGTTATCTTCTGCTACAATGTTCTGTGATGAGATCATATTACTGTCTGAGACGAATGCTTATACTATATATATATGATGATATATAAATATTACTGCTTTCGTTTCTTCTGTGATGCTTAGGAAGCATAAATGATGGGATTTATTAAAGAGATTAATAAAAGAAAAGAAACCTAAAAGATGTTGTAGAATCAAAACTTTATAAAAGGGTGGCTACAGTTTTTGCTTTGCATAGCGGTATATATGATATACCCTGCACCTTATTCGATGAGGAAAGAGCCGAGATCCCTTCACCGGGAGTGACTGTTCCCCTCCGAATGGCGGCGCGACTGACGTCTTGCCTGAGATTCGGGGCAGATGCTAATTGGTGCTATCCGTCCACCTCTCCGAAGATGCCAAGTTGATTTATGGCACCGTACATCGAAGGTCTGAACGGATGCGTCCGATGTAGCAGACTTCGTCAGATTCCCCCTCGCTTGAGGGGTTTTTTGATTGTGGGGACGCTCTTCCCTGCAGGCGCAAGCCCTTGCAGTTAATTACGCTACCGCGTCGCGGTAACAACTTTCTCCTTCTCCAGATGGTCACTTCGTGTCGTGTGTGTTTATTTTATATTTTGTTGCTCGTGGATTGTTTACGGAGACCGAGTTATGTCGTCGCCCGTAGGGCGTGGACTAGTCCAAATCCGTATTATCTTAGATTTGGGTTTGGGGGTTTGGTTTGAGGATACGTTAGCCATATTTGAGGCCAAGATCAACTCAAACGTTTGTTAAGGATACGTTAGTCTAGCCTGAGACTAAGATCAACTTAACGGGATCGTTTAGATCCGACAAAAGAGCATTTGGGCTCCATTGTTCCAGTTTAGGGACATAGTGGTCCATTTAATGTATGGCCATCGGGACCCGTCACCTCTCTGACGACGTTGAAGGATTACAACGACAGATGTCAGAGGAGTTCAGAGATGTACCCTTGAACCAGAGTTAATTGGGGGGATCTATAGTCCAGTTTGGGACTAAAGTCTGTTTGAAAGGTTTAAGGATACGTTAGCCTTATTTGAAGCTAAGATCAACTTAAACGGGATCGTTTAGATCCGACAAAAGAGCGTTTGGGCTCTATTGTTCCAGTTTAGGGACATAGTGGTCCATCGCTAGTTTAAGGACATTGCGGTCCATGGGTAGTTTAAGGACATTGCGGTCCAATGTTAGTTTTAAGACATCTCGGTCAAGGTTAAGGACGTCGTAGTCCATGGGTTTAAGGACCCCACAGTCCATTGTTAGTTTTAAGACATCTCGGTCAAGGATAAGGACGTCGTAGTCCATGGGTTTAAGGACCCCACAGTCCATTGTTAGTTTTAAGACATCTCGGTCAAGGTTAAGGACGTCGTAGTCCATGGGTTTAAGGACCCCACAGTCCATTGTTAGTTTTAAGACATCTCGGTCAAGGTTAAGGACGTCGTAGTCCATGGGTTTAAGGATCCCATAATGTAAGACATCTCGGTCAAGGTTAAGGACTTCGTAGTCCATGGGTTTAAGGACCCCACAGTCCGTATCAATGTGTGGTCATCGGGACCCGTCACCTCTTTGAAGACGTTGAGGGATTACAACGCCAAGTATCAAAGGAGTGAAGACATGTACCCTGGAACCGGAGTGGATTAAACAGTCTTTGGCCCAATTTGGGATCAAGACCAATTAATTACGTTATGAGCCCATTAGCCCAGTTGATTACGAATTGAGGACTTATGGCCAGCTTGGGCTAAGTCCAATCATGTCTGGGACATCGGCCCTCCTGTTGGTCCCTTGAAGGAGAGGCTTTGCCTCTGGCCATTTAGCCAATTGGGCTAACGTTAATTCAGCATGTTGAACACTGGGATCAAGTTAGTGTTTTAACACTAAAAGACAGTTGGTGTTAAACACCAGCAACAGGGGGTTCAAATTAGTGCTAAACACTAGAGCAAATCAGTGTCAAACACTAGCAGCAGAGGCTTCAAATTAGTGTTAAACACTAAGAAAATTAATGTTAAACTCTGTCAACAGAGATTTAATTTAGTGTTAAACACTAAGAAATTCAGTGTTAAACACTGCAAGAAAGCTCTTTAATTAGTGTTGAACACTAAGGCAAAACAATGTTTAACACTGGGCTCAGGGGTTCCAATTGAGCGTTAGACGCTGAGGCAAGGGGTCACGTGGTAGCACGTGAGGGCGCCCTCCCTTCGTTTGTTCTGCTGAGAAGATCGCATCTTTTGGAGCATCACGTGTCATCACGTGACGGGTGTTTGAATGGAGTATGTTAAAGTCTCTGCCAAGGGTCACGTGGGTCACGTGAGGCACTGCCTCAAAGGGCTTTCTGTAGATCTTTTGGGGGGTCACGTGGTGACACGTGACCCTGCTTTTCTGTAGTTGTTTAGAAGATCTGTTAATCCCTTTCAGGAATTAAATTCCTCGTAGGGTTGAACCATGACAATAATTTCAGAGGAATTAAATTCCTAGTTCCTTTTGAAGAGTTGAACTCTGAATTTTCTATGGGAATTAAATTCCTCATATATGTGAAGAACTGAATAGGGTTAAACCCTAATAAAAGCTTTAAGGAATTAAACCCCCACTCTCTGTTAGAGAATTATTCTGGGGAATAAGATTAAGGGAATTAGATTCTTGTTGTTTTAACAGAACTAAGTTCTTAACTAGGGTTAAACCCTGATTCTTTTCATTCTGAAGGAATTAAATTCCCATAACACAGGGTCAAACCCTAATTTTATTTTGAAGGAATTAAATTCCTATAGTTCTGTGAGAATTAAATTCTCGTGCTTCCATTCCCTCTCTATGCTTTGGATCTGCATGGCAGGATCTCAACCCATTGAGAATTAAATTCTCAACTCAAGGGGAGATGTGCACTTTACAGATCCTCCATCAAAGAGAGAAGAAATATGTCCTTCTGTTTTATATCAGAGTTAAACTCTGTTGAGAATTAAATTCTCTTTTCTTTCAATGAAACCTTCCCTTTCTTACCTAGGGTTTTCTTTTGCAGAAGATCCAAATTCCTCTAAAGTATCAAGGCTCTCTCTCTTTTCTTCCGTCTGCGTATCTCTCTCCCTTCCTCCTTTTTGTGTGTCTCTTGGCTCCTATTTATAGGAGAAGCAGCCGAGTCAATTAGTTTTTGATGAATCTTCCATTGGGAGATTTGATTTTGCATCCATCATTTGTTTTGGACCTTTGGATTGTTAGGTGAATTTTATTCACCATTGGATTTTAAATCCAGAGATTCTCCTTTGTTATTTCGGTTAGATTTTATGGGGAAATCTTTCTAAATTCGAGATTTTCCCATAGATAGATGATATTTAATCACCTTTAAATCTTTAATTTAATCGGTTGCTTTGGAAAGATTTAAGAGGTCTTTTCTCAGAATTTAATTTCTGTTAACAGATAGGCTTTGAAAACCGGTCACGTGTGACCACGTGACCCTTGGTCACGTGTGGGCACGTGACCCCCTTGGAACGAGCCCTCTTCTTTCTTTCTGCGCTCTGCTTTCTGGTCACTGCTTAGCTGTCACGTGTCACCACGTGACCCCTGGTCACGTGTGAGCACGTGACCCTCGTCTGGATCCTTTTTCTTGATTCAATCAGGGAATTGAGTCTGCCGCTTTTGAGTGTCACGTGCCAACATGTGACCCTGGTCACGTGGGAGCACGTGACCCTTTCTGAAGCCCTTTTCTCTGATGTAGTTGTGAAACTGAATTTGCCTTGCCGATGCTTTTAGATGTCACGTGCCAACACGTGACTGCTGGTCACGTGTAAGCACGTGACCCTTTTCTGAAGCCTTTTCCGTAGGCTTTCCTGATTTTAAATCAGGAAACAAATGCCCCCACAGCGTTGTTCTTACGTGTCTGCACGTGAGTGCAACGCTGTCACTTTTGTGACCGCTGGATCTGCTTTGGGGAGTAGGGTAGACGAAACGTCCTTTCAGAAGCGCCTTCACTTTTTCATGTCCTTCCTTTCAAACCTTTCTTTTAAGAATTTGATTCTCGTTCTCAGAGCTTAGTTCTCTGTTGTGTCTGTACAGTGCCGCCTCATTTTCCAATCAAAGGCTAGTGCTCACGTGTTGCGTATGCAGGGATCTGCTTGACGGGGACGTTTCATTTCCCTAACCTAATTCCAATACGTCGTTGGATTTCATTTCCAACGCTCTCCCCTTCTTTCCGGGCTTTGAGAATAGTCCCACCATGCACAACATTTTTTGTGCATAGCATTAAATGCTCCCCTTTATAACCTGAACCCTATGCCTTACTTCTTTTCTTCACAGAGAAACCCATTCATACCTTAAGGTGGTCATCTTTGAGAACCCGATCAATCGCCATGGCTTGCAATCGTCCCCATGCTCGTCGGCAACCATGGGAGGTGTCCCTTGAGGAGATAATCCCTCGCTTCGCTGCGCGGCTGGCGGATCCCCTACTCACCGACGCTCAATGTGACACGGTGATGTACGAGCTACTGACTCGCCGGGGCTCTCCTCTTCCCATGGGCTCCATTTGGCTCCGGATGATCCTCCTGTCTGTGCTTGCCGATATCCCCCCTCATCCGGCGGAGATGACTTCGGCGATCCTTGACGCGGCGGAGGACAAGCTTGAGTGCTTTCACGAGGCTTGTCTAATCACTCAGGCTCTGAAGGATTACTCAGTTCATATACTGAGTCAGATAAGAGCCCGTCGGGCCGTCATGTCTGCTTTCGCTGATGAGCACGGCTCCAACCGATGGGAATCGACTCCTCGTGAAAACCGTCGTTTTGACGTGCTGGAGAAAGCAGAGAGGGAGCTGGAGAATTTTGTGTTTTGCTTTGTTAACCCTTGCATTTCTAATCCCTTGTTTGGTGATCTTTTCCCAGTAGTGTAGTATGTTTGAATCAATGTACTCCTTTTATCATTGGCGGTTTGCATGCTTTCTGTTGAATTTCCATGTTTGTCAGATAGTCGTACGTATGTCTTGCTTGCGTAAACGAGCTGCATGTTTTTCTCATAGGAATTTTCTTTAATTGCGAGCACCATCGTTACGTTGCATGCGCGTCAGTGCCTCGGGTAACATTTCCTTTTAAACATTCGCACAGCTGCAAATGCACACCTGATAGGATACAGATCAGAAACTTTCCTTGTTATCTCCCGTATCGGGTGGCTTGTACTGGCCTTAGATCGAGTATTGTTGTCGAAGGGAGGTTTATAAATGAAGACATATTTTTCTCTTCAATGGTGTGTCCCCTTTCTATTGAATGTGTTCTGCCGACAATTTATCATGATCTCCTTGCAGGACAGCGATGGCTTAGGATTCAGGATTAAGATCTGCTTCCTAAGACTTTTGCATTTTATGAGCCATGAGGGTCTCATAAAGAGTTTTTCTCCCTACAGGTCGAGAGGATCCCATAGGTGTAAGTCCTTCTTAAGAATCGTGAAGATTCTTAAGCGGGTTTTCCCTTAAGAGTCGTAGGGATCTCACAAGAGAGTTTTCTTCCTTACAGGTCGTGAGGGCCTGCAAGTGCTGGATGTGGTCGCCCTTGTTCGTGTTTCACAAGGCCAGGGGGCTGCTCCAGGTATCGTAGTTTAAAGACGTCGTGGTCAAGGTTAAGGAACTCATAGTCCGTGGATTTAGGGACTCCACAGTCCGATGTTAGTTTTAAGACATCACGGTCAGGGTTAAGGACCTCATAGTACGTGGATTTAGGGACTCCACAGTCCGATATTAGTTTTAAGACATCACGGTCAAGGTTAAGGACCTCATAGTCCGTGGATTTAGGGACTCCACGGTCCGATGTTAGTTTTAAGACATCATGGTCAAGGTTAAGGACCTCATAGTCCGTGGATTTAGGGACTCCACAGTCCGATGTTTGGTTGCAGGGAACCGTCACCTCTTTGAAGACGTTGAGGAATTACAACGCCAGGTATCAAAGGAGTGAAGAGATGTACCCTTAAACCAAGGCAGAATCCGTAGGGGATCGGGGTGGTTGATCGTTAGTTTTAAGACATCACGGTCGAGGTTAAGGACATCATAGTCCGTGGATTTTAAGGACTCCACAGTCCGGTATTTGCTCTGGATGCTCCACACGGGTTCATTGCCGTGCTTGGCGAGGACCAGGCTCCGCTCTGGGCGTTTTCCGCGGGGTCAAAGAGTGACGTTATCCACGTTCCACGTAACCAGGAATTTTGCACTAGATGCTTCACACGGGTTCACTGCCGTGCTCGGCGAGGACTAGGCTCCGCTCTGGATGCTTCACACGGGTTCACTGTCGTGCTCTGCGAGGACCAGGATCCGCTCTGGACGTTTTCCATGGGGTCAAAGAGTGACGTTATCCGCGTTCCACGTAACCAGGAATTTTGCACTAGATGCTTCACACGGGTTCACTGCCGTGCTCGGCGAGGACTAGGCTCCGCTCTGGATGCTTCACACAGGTTCACTGCCGTGCTCTGCGAGGACCAGGATCCGCTCTGGACGTTTTCCACGGGGTCAAAGAGTGACGTTATCCGCGTTCCACGTAACCCGGAATTTTGCACTAGATGCTTCACACGGGTTCACTGCCGCGTTAGGCGAGGACTAGGCTCCGCTCTGGATGCTTCACACGGGTTCACTGCCGTGCTCTGCGAGGACCAGGATCCGCTCTGGACGTTTTCCACGGGGTCAAAGAGTGACGTTATCCGCGTTCCACGTAACCAAGAATTTTGCACTAGATGCTTCACACGGGTTCACTGCCGCGTTAGGCGAGGACTAGGCCCCGCTCTGGATGCTTCACACGGGTTCACTGCCGTGCTCTGCGAGGACCAGGATCCGCTCTGGACGTTTTCCACGGGGTCAAAGAGTGACGTTATCCGCGTTCCACGTAACCAGGAATTTTGCACTAGATGCTTCACACGGGTTCACTGCCGCGTTAGGCGAGGACTAGGCTCCGCTCTGGATGCTTCACACGGGTTCACTGCCGTGCTCTGCGGGGACCAGGATCCGCTCTGGACGTTTTCCACGGGGTCAAAGAGTGACGTTATCCGCGTTCTACGTAACCAGGAATTTTGCACTAGATGCTTCACACGGGTTCACTGCCGCGTTAGGCGAGGACTAGGCTCCGCTCTGGATGCTTCGCACAGGTTCACTGCTGTGCTCTGCGAGGACCAGGATCCGCTCTGGACGTTTTCCACGGGGTCAAAGAGTGACGTTATCCGCGTTCCACGTAACCAGGAATTTTGCACTAGATGCTTCACACGGGTTCACTGCCATGCTCGGCGAGGACTAGGCTCCGCTCTGGATGCTTCACACGGGTTCACTGCAGTGCTCTGCGAGGACCAGGATCCGCTCTGGACGTTTTCCACGGGGTCAAAGAGTGACGTTATCCGCGTTCCACGTAACCAGGAATTTTGCACTAGATGCTTCACACGGGTTCACTGCCGCGTTAGGCGAGGACTAGGCTCCGCTCTGGATGCTTCACACGGGTTCACTGCCGTGCTCTGCGAGGACCAGGATCCGCTCTGGACGTTTTCCACGGGGTCAAAGAGCGACGTTATCCGCGTTCCACATAACCATGAATTTTGCACTAGATGCTTCACACGGGTTCACTGCCGCGTTAGGCGAGGACTAGGCTCCGCTCTGGATGCTTCACACGGGTTCACTGCCGTGCTCTGTGAGGACTAGGATCCGCTCTGGATGTTTTCCACGGGGTCAAAGAGTGACGTTATCCGCGTTCCACGTAACCAGGAATTTTTCACTAGATGCTTCACACGGGTTCATTGCCGCGTTTGGCGAGGACTAGGCTCCGCTCTGGATGCTTCACACGGGTTCACTGCCGTACTCTGCGAGGACCAGGATCCGCTCTGGACGTTTTCCACGGGGTCAAAGAGTGACGTTATCCGCGTTCCACGTAACCAGGAATTTTGCACTAGATGCTTCACACGGGTTCACTGCCGCGTTAGGCGAGGACTAGGCTCCGCTCTGGATGCTTCACACGGGTTCACTGCCGTGCTCTGCGAGGACCAGGATCCGCTCTGGACGTTTTCCACGGGGTCAAAGAGTGACGTTATCCGCGTTCCACGTAACCAGGAATTTTGCACTAGATGCTTCACACGGGTTCACTGCCGCGTTAGGCGAGGACTAGGCTCCACTCTGGATGCTTCGCACAGGTTCACTGCCGTGCTCTGCGAGGACCAGGATCCGCTCTGGACGTTTTCCACGGCGTCGAAGAGTGACGTTATCCGCGTTCCACGTACCCAGGAATTTTGCACTAGATGTTTCACACGGGTTCACTGCCGCGTTAGGCGAGGACTAGGCTCCGCTCTGGATGCTTCACACGGGTTCACTGCCGTGCTCTTTGAGGACCAGGATCCGCTCTGGACGTTTTCCACGGGGTCAAAGAGTGACGTTATCCGCGTTCCATGTAAGCAGGAATTTTGCACTAGATACTTCACACGGGTTCACTACCGCGTTAGGCGAGGACTAGGCTCCGCTCTGGATGCTTCGCACAGGTTCACTGCCGTGCTCTGCGAGGACCAGGATCCGCTCTGGACGTTTTCCACAGGGTCAAAGAGTGACGTTATCCGCATTCCACGTACCCAGGAATTTTGCTGATTGTATCCGCATTTCACGGGATGGAGGTTTGAATGTTAGCGATATGTATACCACCGAGCCATGGAACTGGGAGTTGCCGCTGTTCCGCTTAGCTTGAAGTTGTGTCCGTCGTTACGAGACGAGTGTTGGGATGATCTCTAGGTCGCTTGTGGCCCGTCGAGATTTAGCTTCTTTCTTTGGTGAAACCTGGGGGGGGAGGTATGTTCCCTTTTTGTTTACGCCCTTGGATTGTGTACAGGGTGTGATGGAACATCACCTGTATGGCATAAATTTTATTTTTATTTTATTTCTTTTTCCGCGATGCTCTATCGTTTCAGCTTTTATATCGCGAAGGTCGCGATTGCCCCATCATTTCGGCTATTTTTCGCGGTGCCCAATCATTTCGGCTATTTATTTATTTTCTACTCGCTGCTTTTTATTGCGAGTTACCCCATCATTTCGGCTATTTTTCATGCATACATTTTTACTTGCTGCTTTTTATTGCAAGTTGCCCCATCATTTCGGCTATTTCGTAGGCATGTGTGGCTTGCTAGCTTTTTCGCTGCAAGCTTGGATTTTAGACACCGATTTCGGCATCAGCATCGCTACAACTGGGATGTTTCCAGGAGCGAATCATCATTTGCCTCTGTCGATGTTGAACAAAGGGGGCTTAGTAAACAGGGTTAAGGTTCCTGTCGACCAAGGCTTTTGACTTCATGAGCCGTAAGGGTCTCACAAAGGTATTTCTCCCTACAAGTCGTGAGGATCTTGCAGGTGTATTTTCTCCTTAGGGATCGTGAGGATCCCTAAGTGTATGTTCCTCTGTAAGTCGTAAGGATCCTACAAGAGGGTTTTCTCCTTATAAGTCGAGAGGAATTACAAGGGTTGTTCACCATATTGACATGTCCCTAGTCACGGGTGTGACTTTGCTGGGGAAATGTTTGTTCGTGCCCGTGGATCGTATACAAGGGTCAGTATTGAGCCTCCTGTAGGGTAATATCAAAGGTTGTTGGGGATTTGCTTAAGAACAGATTTAGGTTTCTGTAACTTAAGACTTTCAAGTCTTATGAGCCGTGAGGGTCCCATAAGAGAATTCTCCTTACGAGTCGTAAGGATCTCGCAAGTGCATTTTCTCCTTAGGAATCGTGAGGATCCCTAAGTGTGTTTCTCCTTTGTGATTCGTAAGGATCTCACGCAGGTGGTTTCTCCTTACAAGGTCGAGAGGACTCTGTAAGTGTCTTTTAACAAGGTTGCGCCCTTTCCGGTTTTCACAAACACTCGCCGGTAGTCCTGCTGTTTTTACTCACGGAGCCCTTTCGGGTTTTCATCCGTACCCCTTTTGCTTATGGACATACCATTTTTTTTTAATTTTTTTTTTCTTTTTTTTATTCATCTCGTCAGCCTAAGGATGCTGCGGTAGTAGTTTAGGGACGTTTCGGTCCGTCGTTAGTTTAAGGATATTTCGGTCAGTTGTTAGTTTAAGGACGTTTCGGTCCGTCGTTAGTTTAAGGACGTTTCGGTCCGTCGATAGTTTAAGGACGTTTCGGTCCGTCGTTAGTTTAAGGACATTTCGGTCCGTCGTTAGTTTAAGGACATTTCGGTCCGTTATTAGTTTAAGGACATTTCGGTCCGTCGTTAAGGGGAAGGTCGGCTACTGCTTATGAGGTCTGAGCTTAGGAAGATAGCGAGCAGACATAGTCGTCGTCATCTATCATTGACCTAGGCTGTGGCTCGCTAAGCATAGTATTTCTTTAAGAAGCGGCCGTTTATTGGCCTGAAAGGCCTCTCATCGTGCATGTCCATGAGTAGATAGGCTCCACCCTGGTAGACCTTGTCTATGATGTACGGGCCTTCATAGTTCGGTTCAAATTTTCCCCGCTTGGCGCGATTGGGGATCATAGGTCTTTTGACCACTTGTACGAGTTCGCCTTGGAGGAATGTCCTCGGCCTGGTCAATCTTTCATACGAGCGCGTCATCTTTGCTTTGTAGGCCTCTAGGTTTTGTTGCGCTATGATCCGGGTTTCATTGAGGGCATCAAGCTCCTCGAGCCGAAGGTGAGCATTTTCTTCGTCCGTCAGCTCGTAGTGGACTGCCACTCGTAGAGAGGGTAACTCTATCTCGAGGGGGAGCACTGCTTCCGTCCCAAATACCAACGAGTACGGCGTTGTGTTCGTGGCCGTCTTGAATGTAGTTCGATAGGCCCAAAGGGCCTCTTGCAGCCTCTCGTGCCAGTCTCTCTTATTCCGGGACACCGTCTTTTTTATGATCTTCGTCAAGGTCTTATTGAAGGCCTCGGCCAGACCGTTAGCTCGTGGATTGTAAACTGAAGAATATCTCCAGTCTATATTGTGCTGCTGCGCGAAGCGGCTAATCTTATGGCTTCTGTAGGCTGGCCCATTATCGGAGATAATCCGCCGTGGGGTTCCAAACCGATAGATGACGTGCGTCTTGAAGAAGTGGAGGATATTCTCCGTCTTCACTTCCCTCAGTGGTATTGCTTCTGCCCATTTGGAGAAGTAATCAGTTGTCGCTAGGATGAAACGATGTCCCTGGGATGATGCTGGCTCGATGGGGCCGACTATGTCAGTCCCCCACATTTCGAATGGCCAGCTAGCCACCGTTGGGTGTAGTGGATTCGGATGTTGGTGGATAAAGTATCCATGAATCTGGCATGAGTGGCATTGCTTCGCAAACTCGAGGCAGTCCTGGATCATCGTGGGCCAGTAGTAACCCATCCGTTTAATTTTTAACTTCATCTTTGAGCCTGCTTGGTGAGAACCGCAGAGTCCGTCGTGAACTTCCTGAACGACTCTTTCTGCTTCGTCAGGTCCTAAGCATCTCAGCCATAGAGAATCAAACGATCTCTTGTATAGAGTATCATTGACGAAAGCGAAAGATAGAGCTCGTTTCATGAGCTGATGTCTTGAGGACGCTTCTTCGGGCATTCGGTGGGACCTAAAGTAGTCTATGAAGACTTCCCTCCAGTCCTCGGCCTTCTCACGGTCTTTTATTTGTAGGGTCGTCTGCTCAGTCGCTCCCTTTTCTTCGTATGATTCCGGAGATATTTCCGTTGGGACGAGCACTTGACGGCTTTGTACCACGATTCTGACGTAATCGAGGTTCTCATCAGCCAGTTCTTTAGCGAGCTTAGCTAACGCGTCTGCTTTGCTATTTTCCGCACGTGGTATACTTTCCAAAGTATAGGAGGGAATTTGGGTCAACAGTTGTTGCACCTTTTCTCCGTATTTCACCAATTTTGGTTTGCATGTCTGGTAGTCGCCGTTTACTTGACTAACGACCAGTTGAGAGTCCCCATACACGAGGAGATTTTCAATTCCCATGTCGATGGCAATCTCGAGGCCTGCTATCAGAGCTTCATATTCAGCTTCATTGTTTGTCCTCGGCTTTGTTAAGGAGAAGGCGAAGCGCATTATCCCTCCTTGTGGAGTTACGAAGATGAGGCCTATCCCCGATTTGATCATTGGGATACCTTGTTTCCGCTTCTTCACGGAGGACGCTCCATCGAAATAGAGTTCCCATCGGGTACTACCGCCACCGATCGCATCAAATGCATGCTCGTCCGGCAAATCGCAGTTTAGAGGAGAACCGGCAGGTACTGAATGCTCAGCGAGGAAGTCGGCAATGGCCTGGCCTTTCACTGCCTTAAGAGGTCGATACGTTATTGAGAACTCCATCAGGAGTAGAGCCCATTTAGCGAGTCGACCCGTCAATATAGCCTTTGACATCAAATATTTAAGAGGGTCTACCTTCGAGATGAGACGGACTTCATGTGCCAACGCATAGTGCCTGAGCTTTGTTATCGCGAAGATTAACGCCAAGCAATGTTTTTCAATGGGAGAGTAGTTGCTTTCTGCCCCCAGCAGAACTCGACTTAAGTAGTAGAGTGCTATCTCTTTCCCTTGATCATTCTCTTGTGCTCATAATGCGCCTAAGGAACCTTCGAGGGCAGTTGTATAAAGAATGAGGGGTTTTTCCTTGACCGGCGCGGCCAACACCGGAGGGTTCTGCAGGTACTGCTTGATCTCGTCTAGTGCACCTTGGCATTTGTGATCCCAAACGAATGGAGTTCCTTTCTTCATCAGGTGGCTGTAAGGACGACACTTGCCTGAAAGATTGGCGATAAACCGTCGGATGTATGCGAGCTTCCCTTGGAGAGACCGCAACTGTTTGAGGGTTCTTGGCGGAGGCATTTCCATGATCGCCTTGATCTTAGATGGATCTATTTTGATACCTCGATGTCGGATGATGAATCCCAGGAATTTACCCGAGGAAACTCCAAACGCGCATTTGAGGGGATTCATCTTCAAATTGTATTGCCGAAGGCGTTGAAATACAGTCTCCAGATGCTTTAAATGCTCTTCGTATGACATGCTCTTTACTACAAGGTCATCGATATATCACTCGACGATGTCATGTATGAGGTCGTCGAAGATTTTTGTCATGGCCCTTTGATAGGTAGCGCCGGCGTTCTTTAGACCAAAGGGCATAACCCTGTAGCAGAATATACCCAAAGGGGTCCGGAAAGCGGTGTGCTTCTGGTCTTCGGGATGCATCTTTATCTGATTGTATCCTGATGAACCGTCCATAAAGGAGAAAACCTCGTGAGTGGACGTGTTATCTATCATTAGCTCGGTTACTGGTACTGGGAAATCGTCCTTTGGACAGGCTTTATTGAGATCCCTGAAATCCACGCATATGCGTACCGTCCCATTCTTCTTCATTACCGGGACGCTATTGGCGATCCAGTCGGGATATTGGACTTCTTGGATAAATCCAGAATCGATCAGCTTCCTGACTTCGGCGTTGATGCTCATTTCAAGCTCGAGTCGCATCCTTCTTGGCGCCTGTTTGACCGGCTTGATATCTGGGGATATTGCTAATTTATGCACAGCAATCTCCGGATCTAATCCTGGCATCTCGGAGTAGTTCCACGCGAAGCAGTCTTTATGCCGTAGAAGCACGTTCTTTAACGCAGCCACCCTTTCTTCAGATAGCAGCTCGCTGACAAATGTCGGTCGTGGGTCATCTGCCGATCCCAACTCAATCTTCTTGAGGTTATCTGCAGTAGTATGTATGCTGTCTTCCAGTTCTTTTGGAGCTGGCGGAAATTCTGAGACCACCTCATCATCGCTGTTCTCAAAGCACCAGGGAAGGTCATCCACGTTCTCGGGCTCTTCTTTTAATAACGTAATCGTGTAACAGGTGCGAATCCGCTTCCAGGATTGAGGTGGATCTGGTTTTGCTTTTGCGGCTTTGGATTCGTGCTTTTGTGGCGGCGTTACCTTCCAACCGTTGGATAAAGTGAATCTGCCCTGTTGGTATTGGTCCTCGACCCAGTCCTTGAAGGTGAAGCAGTCTTCGGTAGGATGTCCTATGGCTCGGTGATAAGAGCAATAGCTCAGATGAGAAGCCTTGTTAGCTTGCTCAGGGTGTCTAGACTTTGGAAGCGCGATCATTTGATGTTTTATAGCGAGCTTGAGTAACCTCTCCGTCTTGTCTCGGGGGAAGGAGTACGCTCGACTCATCTTCTTCATGAGGGACAAATCCGAGCCGCGCAATACCCGATCACGTAACTCCCTAATCCTGCGTCGTTGTTGTCGGCTCCTCTTTCCGCTTCTTGATTTATTTCCGTCTCTGCGTCGGGCCTTGCGTACAACGGGTTGACAAGGATGGACATCTTTGTCTTTTGCAGCCTGTTGAAACAGACGTTGCGCCCTGGCCTTTTCGTAGATGGCCATCTCGCGGTTGTAGTCTTCCCAAGCTTTTTGACCCGCTTTCCTGATAAGCTTGTCCATCCGTTTTTCAAATGACGGACTCGGCACTTCAATCGTGGGATCTAGTTTTGATGAGGGGTTGGCATTTCCCGACAGGGCGTCCTCTTCTTCATCAAAGGTATATATGGCGTAGTTACTGTGGTCCCGTTCCCGTTTTCCGGCTCTTATGTATCCAAGCCCAAGTGTTTCCATTTTCCCGTTGGGCAATTTGTGTTGAGTCCCAGGGACCTCCCAAATCCTGTTGTAGAACCGAGCTTGTCGAACAGTCTGTTTTAAGGGTACTCCTTGGCGCTTCAATAGCCTCTTTAGTCCATTTGTGTAATATCTGGGCAAACGGATGGGTTGGAGCCTGTCGAGTGTAGCATCTGCGCCATGCCAGATCTCTTTCTCTATTTTCGACTCTGAGGATCGGTAGAATAGGATCACCTTCTCACCCTTTTGCCTGGGAGGGACGTAAAACGTTTGCAGGTCTTGCACATTGTGAGCTTGAAGTGTGTCGAGATCCTTGTAGTTTTCTCGCGGTACCATGGTGATTTGCAAACTCTGATCATCGCTAGGGGGTGCTTGTATTGACAGCCGATTGGAGAACACGGCATTGACCTCATCTTCCGAGTCACTTCCGAAGACCAACATGGGGGCGGACGTCCCCGGGTTGTTGCGTTGAGACGGCCTGGCATAAACTATCTCTTCTTCTTCTTCGGTATCGCTCCCGAAAATAGGGATGGCGGCGGCGGCTTTGTTCTCCGGCTTGCGACACCTTTCTGTATCCTTGAAATCTGGCAAAAAGTACTTCGCATCTTCGTATTTGCGGACTTCGTTCACGGAAAATGGGTTCAACTCACCTGTTACGGTATACTCGAAACCATCCTTAAAGTACTTCATACACTGATGTTGTGTAGAAGGGATGATGTTGTACTCGTGTAGCCAAGGACGACCGAGCAAGGCGTTTTAGCAGGTCTTGGCGTGAATGACATGGAATTTGATGTCTGTGACGAGGAGTCCAAAGCGTAATGTTAGTATCACGGATCCGAGAGTCCGTGACGATTGTGAATCGAAACCGGAAATAGTAATTTTGTCACGAGCGAGGTGTTGCACACTCATGCAGATTTCCTTCAACACCCGAACATTAAGGAGATTGACGGAGGATCCATTATCCACCAGGATCTTGCCTATCTTGATATCATGGCAGTATCCAGAGACATATAGGGGACGGTTGTGGTCGCACGTCCCGAGAAGGAGGTCTTCGTCACCGAAAGTGATGTCGGCCGTATACACTTCCTCCAGTTCATCCTTCATCCTTTCAGTAGCGAGGAAGGCTTGGAATTGCTCAGGTTCTTGTAGTGCCTTAATTAGTGAATCTCGCGCTTCTTTTGATAATAGGAGGGCATCGAGAATGCTAAGCTGGGAAGGTATCTTCCTTAGGTGCGCTAGGATATTGTAGTCCACCTTACCCTTCCTAGGAGGGTCTTTGGTAGTTAGTTCTTTCATGACTTGGTCATCTAAAGTGATATCCTCAGTGACCTTTTCCTTTCCCTTATCTTTTCTATTCGCGGGCCCGAGATTCTTTTCTGGGAGTGTGCGATTGCGCAGCTGAATGTTCTCGCAGGCCTCCGATTTCTCCTCTTTCCCTAAAACGGATTCTTTAAAGAGAGGGCCCAGAGCCATTTCTTCATCAGAGTCGCTCCCAAAGGTGAGAACTTGTGACCCCCCGGCGTTAACCATGTAACAGCTGCCAGTAGTTCTGTTGTGCCCGTCGGCAGTACTTCTTCGTTCCCGACGAGTTTTGCGTTTCATGTGCTTAAAATGTTGCCGATGAGCAACATATCCTTGCCACCATATCTTAAAGGCGCCGCACTCCTCCGTGGGGTGTGAAATTTTCCAGTGATATGCGCAATAATCAGGGTGCCTCTCCACCCCATTGAGCGTGTTTTCTTTCGAGGGTGGTAGCTTCATTCCCATTGACATGGCTTTGGCAAACCTTTTTCTCATCTTGAATATCTTCTTGTCTGCCTCGGATGCTTTTCGATCTGGCGGGAGTACTTCAACTCTTTCGTTCAGTCGCCTGCATTTGGCTCCTTCCGATGCGGCCATCTCACGCTCCTGATCCGCTTTACTCTTTAGACGAATCTCGTCTAGAAAGGCGTTGATCATTTCATTTGTTGGCCACGCACGCTCTGATTCAGGCTCTGTCCCCAGCTTCTTAGTGCCAGGAGTCTTTTCATTGTCGGTAAACGAGTAGGAGATAATGTTACAACTCGCCACATATCCCTCGGATTCATTCGACGAACTCTCTCTATCATCTCCCTCTTGAAAGATGTGGTTGAGGAATTTTTGCAGTGTGACAGGAGTTCGCGCCTTTTGATTGTACTCTTCCAGCGCGTCGATTTGCTTCTGCAAGTTCGTGTGCTCGTCTCCAGGCTTCACGGGCTTCTTGGATCTCTTCTTCTTTTTCTTCGAAGATTTTGACGGTTGGGCGTGAGTATTTGGGCCACTATCACGAGTGTTCGTAGTTGGGCGGGGCTTCAACATCCCTTCGATAATTTAAGGTTCAAGAGGGTCCTTCCATTCGATCGTAGGGCACGCATGAAGGTCTCTCAGCATTCTTTTGGTTTTAGTTGATAGCACGACCTCCCATGGAGCTTCTTCAATAAAGGAGCAGGTTGCCCCCGGCGTATCTGCTTTCTTAGGAGTATGCGGCTGTGGTGGGTTCACCTTCCACTTTTCGGACAGTACAAACTTCCCCTGGAGGTATTGATCTTCAATCCATCCTTTGAAGACGAAGCAATCTTCAATCGGATGACTTACCGTTTGATGGTAAGGGCAATAGTTAGGGTTATTCACCTCAGTGGGCTGCGGCGGTCGCCTTGGATTTGGTAGGTTTATAAGTCTGTTGCGTACTGCCAGCTCGAATAACCGTTTCGTCTTGTCTCGTGGGAACGAGTAGGGACGCTTCATCTTCTCATTATAATACCGGTGTCTTTCTTCCAATTGATCTGCCGGCTTCGGGGCGTTAGGTTGCTGCTGGGCATTCACGACGAAGGTTGCCCTTCCTTTACCCTTGTCATTCCGAGGTTCCGACTTCGGGGGAGGTGGTCTATGACGCATCTGGTCCATCTGAGCCAGCTTGTCGATTAAAGCTTGGAATGTGGTTGGCTTAAAGAACATCATAAACTGGGAGATAGTTGCGTGAAGGTCTAGGGTTCCCACGAACATGCCCACTGCGGGTGCTTCCTCAATGCGTTGCTCGCATCTCGACCACAAATTCCGCCAGCGTATAGCATACTGGACCCAGGTTTCGCCTGGTTTTACCCTGGCGTTAATCAGTGCCGTTATTGGAGTGCGTTCGCTGGCGCTTGCGAATCGCTGAGTGAATAGCAGCTCCATTTCAGCGAACGTCTTGATAGAATCGTTCGGGAGTTCTGAATACCATTCGAACGCTGTTTCTGATAAGCTGCCCACGAACTGGCGAAGCAACAGTTTATCATCACCGCCGGTGTTACCGCAAAGGGCCCTGAACTGGGCAACATGTTGATTGGGATTGCCGGTCCCCTTATACACGTGGAATTTTGGTATTGTATAACCCGGCGGGTATTTGATTTGGTTGTACCAGCTTGGATACGGTCGGCCCGTCTTTACGACTTGACCAGCTGCCTCAGTCGCATGATGAACCCGGATTTGTTAGGCTATATAGTCGACCAAATCAGCCTTAGAGATTGCCTCCTCTTTGGCCGTTGAGAGGGCCGGTGGTGGGTTCGACCTTTCTCCTCGGTCGTCTTCAAGAACGATTGGTGGATCCTCGGCGGGTGGGTCCTGCTGGATCATCATTCCTATCATAGCTTGGAAGAGAAGGCCCATACGCTGGATGTTGGCTGCTTGTTCAGCAGCCTCTTTATCCTTCTTCTCCAGTATCTGGCGAAGGAATTCGGCGTCGGTTTCTTCCTCCTGGCATTCGTCTGAGGACGTTTCTAGGTTTTCTTTTGGCCCTGTAAGTGCGGCCATAACATTCATCATTTCCTGGAGCTTTTGCTGTTGCTCCTGAGCTTTGGTCACCGACCGTGTAAGCGGTCTATGACCTGTAGACGCACGGCTGTCTTCTTTTCCTGACGCCATGTATACGGTGTGGACCATCATGCCCCCAGACTTAGGGCGTCTGGGCTCAGTGCTTTTAGCTGTCGTTGCAGGCTGGGGGATCTTCTCTGGCTTCCTCCTTTTATGAGCAGTGGAGGTTGAGGGGGCCGTTGAGGTGGGCGTCCAGACAGCCTTTCGTGGTTTAGCCTGGTGACCGGCTTCCGATTGGATTTTCAGCTTCTTGTGCTGGCGGGAGAAGTTTGGATCGATCATCGAGTCTCGGGCCTGCCACCAAACCTTGTAGATTTTGGAAGATAGCCGTTGAGGGGATCGGGGCTGTTCTGACTTTATTTCCACAACCTTTTTTAGTGGGGGAGGAGACCTCTTTAGCACCGCAGTAGGAGAATTCCTTCGCACCTTATTTAGCATCTCGAAGCTGTTCCCTGTTGGAACAGCAGCATTAACTTCTGCCATCGGGGCTGATGGAGTTAGCACAGAGGGGGAGTTGCCCCCATATTTCCTTACTCGGCGCCAGTGGCGACATCGAGCGTGTCGAGCGGACGGCGTTGGTTCAGCGGTGAGAATGGCTTCGTCTTGCCCCCTGTGTAGGTGGGGGGTTGCTGCTGATGTTATCCTGTCAAAGACCGATGTCCTTTGGGTAGCAGGAGCGGGAGCTGGAGCCGTCAATCTTGTAAAGACCGACTTTGTGGCAGGGGAAGTCGCTTTGATGACTTCAGGAGCAGGACCGGTCACTTTCTTAGAAGCAGCCTTCTCTGGGATTGTAGGCCCCATGATGGGTCCACAGGATTTCTGGCCCAATCTAGAGAAGACCGAGGTGCTGATGTTGGGCGACCCGTTGAGAGGAGCCGCGGCAGGGGTAAGACGATCAAAGACCGACTTCTTGTGAGCTTCCTTTGTCAACACCGGCGCCGTGAAGCTTATTGGTGGGAACATAGTCCCAAAGAACAATCCGGTAGTGGCCTGAGTCACCTGGTCCACCGGTATTGTGAATAACGAAGCAGCTTGGGGTCCGTAGGCTATACCTCCTGGCGAGGCAGAGCGTTGGTTGCAATTGCAGTCCGAGCAGTTGGAGCATTTCGCAGAAGTAGAAGCCATCGATTCTTTGCTTTCTGCAATAAGCAAGACGCCAATTCTTAGTATCTTGAAACCCAAGGGCAACCATTAGCGAACCGCGATTGGTTCGCGAATCACGACACACGAAGTGTGGAGTGGAAAGAGGAAAAGGTCCCACCGGGCGTGCCGGAATCTGTTCCCCTCCGAATGGCGGCGCGACTGACGTCTTTCCTGAGATTCGGGGCAGATGCTAATTGGTGATATTCGTCCACCTCTCCGAAGATGCCAAGTTGATTTATGGCACCGTACATCGAAGGTCTGAACGGATGCGTCCGATGTAGCAGACTTCGTCAGATTCCCCCTCGCTTGAGGGGTTTTTTGATTGTGGGGACGCTCTTCCCTGCAGGCGCAAGCCCCTGCAGTTAATTACGCTACCGCGTCGCGGTAACAACTTTCTCCTTCTCCAGATGGTCACTTCGTGTCGTGTGTGTTTATTTTATGTTTTGTTGCCCGTGGATTGTTTACGGAGATCGAGTTATGTCGTCGCCCGTAGGGCGTGGACTAGTCCAAATCCGTATTATCTTTGATTTGGGTTTGGGGGTTTGGTTTGAGGATACGTTAGCCATATTTGAGGCCAAGATCAACTCAAACGTTTGTTAAGGATACGTTAGTCTAACCTAAGACTAAGATCAACTTAACAGGATCGTTTAGATCCGACAAAAGAGCATTTGGGCTCCATTGTTCCAGTTTAGGGACATAGTGGTCCATTTAATGTATGGCCATCGGGACCCGTCACCTCTCTGACGACGTTGAAGGATTACAACGACAGATGTCAGAGGAGTTCAGAGATGTACCCTTGAACCAGAGTTAATTGGGGGGATCTATAGTCCAGTTTAGGACTAAAGTCTATTTGAAAGGTTTAAGGATACGTTAGCCGTATTTGAAGCTAAGATCAACTTAAACGGGATCGTTTAGATCCGACAAAAGAGCGTTTGGGCTCTATTGTTCCAGTTTAGGGACATAGTGGTCCATCGCTAGTTTAAGGACATTGCGGTCCATGGGTAGTTTAAGGACATTGCGGTCCAATGTTAGTTTTAAGACATCTCGGTCAAGGTTAAGGACGTCGTAGTCCATGGGTTTAAGAACCCCACAGTCCATTGTTAGTTTTAAGACATCTCGGTCAAGGTTAAGGACGTCGTAGTCCATGGGTTTAAGGACCCCACAGTCCATTGTTAGTTTTAAGACATCTCGGTCAAGGTTAAGGACGTCGTAGTCCATGGGTTTAAAGACCCCACAGTCCATTGTTAGTTTTAAGACATCTCGGTCAAGGTTAAGGACGTCGTAGTCCATGGGTTTAAGGACCCCACAGTCCATTGTTAGTTTTAAGACATCTCGGTCAAGGTTAAGGACGTCGTAGTCCATGGGTTTAAGGACCCCACAGTCCGTATCAATGTGTGGTCATCGGGACCCGTCACCTCTTTGAAGACGTTGAGGGATTACAACGCCAAGTATCAAAGGAGTGAAGACATGTACCCTGGAACCGGAGTGGATTAAACAGTCTTTGGCCCAATTTGGGATCAAGACCAATTAATTATGTTATGAGCCCATTAGCCCAGTTGATTACGAATTGAGGACTTATGGCCAGCTTGGGCTAAGTCCAATCATGTCTGGGACATCGGCCCTCCTGTTGGTCCCTTGAAGGAGAGGCTTTGCCTCTGGCCATTTAGCCAATTGGGCTAACGTTAATTCAGCAGTGTTGAACACTGGGATCAATTTAGTGTTTTAACACTAAAAGACAGTTGGTGTTAAACACCAGCAATACGGGGTTCAAATTAGTGCTAAACACTAGAGAAAATCAGTGTCAAACACTAGCAGCAGAGGCTTCAAATTAGTGTTAAACACTAAGAAAATTAATGTTAAACTCTGTCAACAGAGATTTAATTTAGTGTTAAACACTAAGAAATTCAGTGTTAAACACTGCAAGAAAGCTCTTTAATTAGTGTTGAACACTAAGGCAAAACAGTGTTTAACACTGGGCTCAGGGGTTCCAATTTAGCGTTAGACGCTGAGGCAAGAGGGGTTACGTGGTAGCACGTGAGGGCGCCCTCCCTTCGTTTGTTCTACTGAGAAGATCGCATCTTTTGGAGCATCACGTGTCATCACGTGACGGGTGTTTGAATGGAGTATGTTAAAGCCTCTGCCAAGGGTCAGGTGGGTCACGTGAGGCACTGCCTCAAAGGGCTTTCTGTAGATCTTTTGGGGGGTCACGTGGTGACATGTGACCCTGCTTTTCTGTAGTTGTTTAGAAGATCTGTTAATCCCTTTCAGGAATTAAATTCCTCGTAGGGTTGAACCATGACAATAATTTTAGAGGAATTAAATTCCTAGATCCTTTTGAAGAGTTGAACTCTGAATTTTCTATGGGAATTAAATTCCTCATATATGTGAAGAACTGAATAGGGTTAAACCCTAATAAAAGCTTTAAGGAATTAAACCCCCACTCTCTGTTAGAGAATTATTCTGGGGAATAAGATTAAGGGAATTAGATTCTTGTTGTTTTAACAGAACTAAGTTCTTAACTAGGGTTAAACCCTGATTCTTTTCATTCTGAAGGAATTAAATTCCCATAACACAGGGTCAAACCCTAATTTTATTTTGAAGGAATTAAATTCCTATAGTTCTGTGAGAATTAAATTCTCGTGCTTCCATTCCCTCTCTATGCTTTGGATCTGCATGGCAGGATCTCAACCCATTGAGAATTAAATTCTCAACTCAAGGGGAGATGTGCACTTTACAGATCCTCCATCAAAGAGAGAAGAAATATGTCCTTCTGTTTTATATCAGAGTTAAATTCTGTTGAGAATTAAATTCTCTTTTCTTTCAATGAAACCTTCCCTTTCTTACCTAGGGTTTTCTTTTACAGAAGATCCAAATTCCTCTAAAGTATCAAGGCTCTCTCTCTTTTCTTCCCTCAGCGTATCTCTCTCCCTTCCTCCTTTTTGTGTGTCTCTTGGCTCCTATTTATAGGAGAAGCAGCCGAGTCAATTAGTTTTTGATGAATCTTCCATTGGGAGATTTGATTTGCATCCATCATTCGTTTTGGACCTTTGGATTGTTAGGTGAATTTTATTCACCATTTGATTTTAAATCCAGAGATTCTCCTTTGTTATTTCGGTTAGATTTTAAGGGGAAATCTTTCCATATTCGAGATTTTCCCATAGATAGATGATATTTAATCACCTTTAAATCTTTAATTTAATCGGTTGCTTTGGAAAGATTTAAGAGGTCTTTTCTCAGAATTTAATTTCTTTTAACAGATAGGCTTTGAAAGCCGGTCACGTGTGACCACGTGACCCTTGGTCACGTGTGGGCACGTGACCCCCTTGGAACGAGCCCTCTTCTTTCTTTCTGCGCTCTGCTTTCTGGTCACTGCTTAGCTGTCACGTGTCACCACGTGACCCCTGGTCACGTGTGAGCACGTGACCCTCGTCTGGAGCCTTTTTCTTGATTCAATCAGGGAATTGAGTCTGCCGCTTTTGAGTGTCACGTGCCAACACGTGACCCTGGTCACGTGGGAGCACGTGACCCTTTCTGAAGCCCTTTTCTCTGATGTAGTTGGGAAACTGAATTTGCCTTGCCGATGCTTTTAGATTTCACGTGCCAACACGTGACTGCTGGTCACGTGTAAGCACGTGACCCTTTTCTGAAGCCTTTTCCGTAGGCTTTCCTGATTTTAAATCAGGAAACAGTGACCTCTTTAGCAAAACTGGCAGATGCTACAAACTCACGGTTTAGTTTTTTTATTGCTTCTATAGTTCTTGCTTTGCACAGCGGTATTTGTGAAATATCCTTCACCTTATTCGATAAGGAAAGAGCCGAGATCCCTTCACCGGGAGTGACCTCTTTAGCGAAACTAGAAAAGCCACAAAAACACTCCTTTTCAAAATCACTTGTTTCTACAACGATATCAAGTTCATTACGCTCATGGTTTTCTGAAAAACCTGCGTAGCCCTCCGTCATTTCAGATAAGTAATATTTAGTATTCGTGCTACGGTAATTTGGCATGCGTCAAGGCGTAGTGTACGGTAGCTGATTACTACTTATCTGTAGCATGAGATGAGATTGGATTAGGGTATTCAAACGGCGTTGTTTGGCATGCGTCAAGTGTCGTACGGGTGGGTTTAATTCAATCACGAAATGTACGGGTTGAACTTGACTAGCGGACTATGGGTTGTTTGGTATGCGTCAAGGTCATAGCACGCTAGGGGTAAAAGAATTATCGGGAATTTCAATTGTTGGAATTTGCAATGAGATTGCATACCTCCTATGAGATAGTTGGATCCCGATACCCACTGCGAGTAAGTGTTACTCCTGGGAGAATTTTACACAGGACAATTAGCCCATCAAGTAGGTATCTAGAAAGGTGTTAACGAGGTTTTGCCTCTGGAAAAACGAGGTTTATTTTAATTAGGTCTGTGCGAAAGCACAGGGAACCTCCCTCAAAGTACCAACACTGATCTGGCTGAAAGATTAGCGAACTTGTAGGGTGTAATTAATCCCGGCTAATCTTACCTTTTAGGGTTTGAAGGAAGATTTGATTAAAACAGTGGGAGACATCCTGATTAGATAAGATAATAACCAATCTAATCTTGCAAGAGCATATGCTGAGTGTTTTCTTCTCTCTCTCTCTCCAGGTAGCGACCATGTCATACCTTAATCAAGATAATAATACAGATGTATTGACCGAACCCGCTTGTTATACTGCGCTAGGGGAACGTTGGTCCCGTTCTTTCTTATAAGTGTTATAAGACTTAGCAGGAAATAGCAAAATATCCGGATTCTCACGCCGCTCAAACGAAGAATAAGCATGCTAATGCATCTTCTTCGGGTGTGTTAGTTATCGAGAACTGTTTCTCAGTTCACTCTACGTCCTGAGTATTAGATACCGGATCTGGATCCCATATATGTAATATGTTACATGGGCTATAGATAGGTAGAGAACTGAGAACGGGTGATAATTTTCAAGAGTTGGAAATTGTGCAATTGTTGCAAGCCAAGTCTGTTGGTAGTTATCACCCTGTATTACCAATACATTGATTCGGAACGAATGTTATTAGATACCGAACCTGATATATAACATCATATCAGTCTCTTTATTTAGTAAAGAAGGATATAATTTTGTATTCTTGGATAATGTTTTGAACATTTCCTATATCAAGAGTTGATCGGTTCAGGCACGTTATCTAAAAGTATAGACGTTCTAAATCAAACCACAGTTCTTAACGTATAGAATACACACAAGAGGAAGAGTTCAGAAATGAACAAATCCTTCTTTAGGTATTGTAGACTAGGTCATTTCAATGCGACCCGACTAGCTAAGTTACATAAAGATGCATATTTAAATTTGTTTGAATTTACATCTTGTGAAACTTGCCGGTCATGTCACAAAGATAAGATGATCACAGCTCTGTTTATTGGAAACAGAGAAAGAGTTAGTGAACTCTTGGGATTGATACATGATGATGTATGAAAGTCCCCTGTCTACACATGCCAGGACTGGTTCTTTGTACTTTAGAAGTAGAGAACCAAAACGGGTATAAGTATTATATCCTTTGATGTGATCAGGGAGGAGAATACTTGAGCACGGGATTCCTGGACTATTCTAAAGGAGAATGAGATTCTCTCTCAGCATTACTCCTCCGTATACACCACAGCACGTCGGTGTATCGGGGCAGAGCAATCACACTCTATTAGATATGGTGCGCTCTATGATGAGTACTACTGAGTTTCCTATTTCATTTTGGAAGTTATGCACTTGAGAAGATGTATACCTATTGAATAGGGTTCCAATCAAATCAGATACCTACCTCTTCATATGTGATATGGAATGGGAATATCTTCTACCACATCGAGGAACAAAAGATGTTTTGTTTCTCAGCATGCCACCTTTGTGAAAGGGAATTTCTTGTAAAGAAATTAGTGGTCATGAGGTAGAACCGGAAAGATTTCCAGCTATACAAACTGCAGCTGATGATTTAGTAAACCCGAAGGATTCAATAGTTTCTAACGAACTTCAGCCTCTCCACTGATCTAGTAGGGTTCCTCATCCACCTGAGAGATACTTCGGTTTCTCTATGACAGTGGGAGCGAGGATTGCATCATGAGACGATAACCCAACTTGTTTCGAGCAGGCCATCAAGAGTGGGGTCTCTGTAAGAATGGCTGGATGCTTAGAGATCTGAGATGGAATCCATATACACCAACAAAGTATGGACTTTGGTTGCTTTATCTGAAGGGTTAAATCCCCATCAGGAGCAAGTATAACTTGAGAAGATTACTTGGGGTACATGGAAAAGTTGAGACTTTCAAAACCATGCTTAAGTCCATCCAGATCCTACTTGCCATTGCTACGTACCATGACTACGATTTCTGGCGGGTGGGTGTCATGACAGCTTTTCTAAATGATAATTTAGAAGAGAGCGTCTATAATTACACATCCAGAGGGCTTCATAGACAGTGGGAGCAGCAGAAACGTATGCAAATTGCTTTATGGGATAAAGCAGGCATCGCGGAGATGGAACGTCTGTTTTGATGTGGTAGTCAAAGAGTTTGACTTCATCAAAATGGTAGATGAATCTTGTATACACAAAAAGGGTAGTAGGGAGTATGGTGGTAATCCTCGTATAGTACGTGGATGACATACTCATGATAGGGAAGGAGTTTCCTATGCTACGCTCGGTCGATCTCCTCTTATCACAAGGATTCTCTATATAGGATCAAGGTGATACCTTATAAATCCTGGTTTTGGATCTATGAGATAGATCTAATTGGATGTTAGGATTCTCACTAGATGTAGTGAGATGGTATCAATCGATCCTGGGGAGAATCACTGGAAAGCTTCCAGGGTGGTAAGGTCGACTGAATGTCAGTCACAGGCATTGTCTTTACCCTCAGTGAAGGGACGATATGTTGGAAGAGTTCCACACTAGATACCATGACATACTAGACGATAAATGCAGGATATATCACTACCAAGGATACTACCAATGAAATAGTCTGGATGTACACTAGTTCATGAGATGAACTTCGTTCCTACCATTGTGTGACAATGGTGTTTTGGCTTTTTACCAAGGAAACCCCGTCCCATCTGTGATCCAGACATATTCTAAGGCAGTATCACCTGATCATGGAGATGGTTGATCTCCAGGGAGATCGAGGTTAGGAGAGTAGACACAGAGGACAACAACGCGGATCCACTCACAAAGGCCTATTACCCAGTAGAGACTTTTATGGGATGGTTGAGTATGAGATATTTCAACCACAGCTGATTGTTGGGTATGAGATACTACAACAGGTGGCCCTATTGAAAGTGGGAGATTGTTAGTGATATATATGCCCTAGAGGCCATTACTGTACATGCGATGTATACTGTAGTGGATGCTTGGACATATATATGAAGGACTTTCTTGCTCGACATGATAGTATGCTATCTGGTTGCTCTTTATCTTAACATGTAGTCTGATAGTCACTATCATACATGTTGATAAAGCTCTTAGGATGAGTACTTGACTACCAGGACTATGATGCAGATCATACCAGTGGGGACAGTGTAGTCGCTAAGTACATCCTTCAAATGTTCCTAGTCGCAGGTGTATCGAGACAGGGCATCGATATACCAGAGTAGACTAGCGTATGCTTCTTGACCCATGTAGATGGGCGATGGATGATCCTATATCCATTGATGTTTGACATCAGAGATAGTATACGGGTTCTCAGTAGAGATCGGGTACACTGGACGGACTTGCCGAGAACTCCCAGATGGTATTATACCTCACGTCAGATGGTAGTTCTCTGGTGACACTGGTACAGATTAGTCTGTAGACCCAAGATCGTCTTAGACTCTTGTGTGATTCCCACTGTGCTTTGATTTCCATCATACCACGTCCAAGAGGGCGTGCAAAACGGTGGCTTTTGGGTACAGTCCCGAATCATATGGAGGCAATGAGCGATAGGAGGGGTTTCGTCTCTCCCGGTATAGGAAGTTGATGTTGTGCTGTGTTCGATTGGCTATAACTGGAAATCCCTGGCCATGGTTGCTGAGATTTACTGATAAGTGTTATCAGTAGTTTCTCGAACTGTTATTGACCTCATATCGACACGACTTATCAAGCTACCGGGGTCTGACGTTTACCATCCCTAGGCGAGATATGCGACATATCAGACGAAGAGACTGGGCTGTACGGGAGTGTTACTGATTGGATTCGCAGGAGAATGTACATGCTTGCTTGTTGATCTTCTGATCGCTCAATACCTGGGTGGCTGTTACGTTTAGCTGACCGCTTACAACTTGTGGGTGTTTGATATGATCATCACCTACTGCCGGCGTACTGACAATTCTTTAGAGTTCTACACAGAGGTTTCCTGACTCAGGAAAAATGGAGTAGGAGCATATATGTGATATGTGCGGGACCGAGAATAATACGTGTATGCGATGCCGTATTAGATTCTCGCGATATGTGATATCGGCCGGGTATATGTGATATAACCGGGTCATCGGATCAAGTGTTGATTCGATGAACTGATACAGATTATATTAGTCGGTTATTTGTGAAATAGCCGGATTATCGGATCAAGTGTTGATTCGATAATTTAATGTATAATTATATATTTGATATATTATATTACATTAACTAATATAAGCTCACTTAAAGATTCTTTTTCTCACTTGGATAATACATTGATATATATGTGATATATGTTAATTGTATTATTTCATTTTGTTACAATAACTATTGTATATGTGATATACAATATTGTAACAAGTTAGGGTTACAAATGCAACATGCTTTGTGGAGTTTAAATATGATTAGGGTTTGGATTTGGGTTAAACTTGGATGGAGCTTTCATGAAACTTCATGAAGCTTGGACTTTGACTTATGATATTTTGTATAGATATTTCTTAACCCAACCCAAACCCTTTACCATAGTTAATTCTCTACAAGGGTTAAGTCTTCTTTCTTAACCCATGGTTGCAATTCTAACCTCACACAATGATTTCATTATTCATCACAAATGGATTTGATCTTCTTCTTCCTCTTGAAAAAAGCTTTCTAGCTTTTTGACATGTGATGATAATGAGTGAGAAATTGAAAACAAAAAGGAGCTAAATTCCTACTTCATCATCCTCATCTATTCTAGCCACTTAGATTAGGGTGTTTTCTTTGCTAATACTTGATTAGTGAAGCAAAATATTTGGTTTGAGTTTCTTCAAGGTAGATCATCTTAGTTGTTGAAGATCGGAAGAAAGCTTGCATCTTTCTCTTCATGGAGCCTCTCTAGAGTCCGGGTACATGATGATCGCGGGGAAGAGACTACTACTCAAAGCTTATGAAGCGAAGGAATGGACTACAAAGGTTGTAATCCCAAACTCTTAGAAGTAAAGTTATTTACTTGTACTATTTACCCTAATTCTTTAGTTATGATCTTGGTTAGGGTTACATAGCACCCCAAATTTTTATAAAATGGCATGTGTGATGCCTTGCTAAACCTTGTTGTCGTGCTATACAACCCTACAGTTCCGAGGAACACGAATACAATGAGGCCGAACCAATCCAAAATCAAATACTAGGATCCAGCTTAAACCAAAGCCCGCTACTATCAACTTCCCGAACACCAAACACGCACAAGTGCGCGTATGTGAACGAACCCTGTCGTAAAACCATACGACCTCTACTCGTTTCGCCCGAAGCTGGGAAAACCTCAGTGTGGGAATCTAAAGACTCGACAGTACTCTGGCAGTGGGTTTAACCACAAGCACGTCAGTGGCACTAGCTGTACATAACGGCTACCCAGGTACCTGTCGAAAAGGAAGGCCGACGAGCAAACTCGTCCGAACTCCTACCGAGCCTATCCGTGACAATATCCGTACAGTCCGGTCTTTTCGTCAAAGAGTATCGTATACTGGGTCTAGGGGGTGGTGAACATCAGACCCTAATAACCTGATAAGTCGTGCCTTTGTGGCTCAGGACCAATCCGGGAAACTACTGATCAACCTATCAGTAAATCCCAACTGCTTTGGCACAGGTCTTATTGTCCTGACCAATCGATCACTGTGCGATATCAACTCCCAATACCAGGAGAGACGAATCCCCAACAATCACTCACTGCCTCCATGTGGCTCGGGACTGAACCCAACCAAAACCTGTTTGCACGACTCAGTAGAGCCATGGTAGGGTAGTGGTCAAAGCTCAGTGGGAACTCACACGAGACAAATGCCGATTTCAGGTCCAAAGACTAACCTGTACACATGTCACCTGAGAACTTCCATCTGACGATAGGTATAGTACCATCTGGAAGTTCTCGGTGAGTCCTTCCAGTGTACTCACACCCAGTGAGCACCTGTATACGATCTTGGGTGCATCAGACCAATGGCTATAGGACCAACCATCCCCCCGACGGGGCTCGAAACGTATACACTAGTCTATTCTGGAGTATTAACGCCCAGTCTCGATACTCACGCGACTAGGGACCATTTAAGGATGTGCTTATGGACTACCCTGCTCCCATAAGTATGATCGCCATCACAACGCAGGTAGTCAAGCAAGATCCTATGGGATTTATCAACATGTAACCGTAATATGTAATAACGAGTATAACATATGCCATGTTAAGATAAAGACAAACCATAATAGTATACTACTGTATCGAGTCTTTATCAATATGTGCAAGCTAGATATAACAGCAATAGAAATAAATACACATATCGTGACAAAGATAAGTCAAATAATATAATATAAAACTGAGCAAGATTGTCTTGTACATACATATCCCTAGCATCCATATGTATATATATACAATACTGGCCTTTAGGGTATATATATCCAACAATCTCCCACTTTCACTAAAGGCCAGTAATTGGCGTACCAAATACCCAACGTTTGCACTAAGGCCAGCTGCTGGCGTACCGCATACCCAACATCTCAAAAATTCGCTCGAACTGTGCTTGAGGGAGGGCTTTTGTAAATGGATTCGCCGTGTTCTCTTTTCTATCCACTCTCCGGACCTCGATCTCCTGGCGATCTACGATCTCCCTGATCAGGTGATTGTTCATACCATAATATTGCATTATTATATTCTCCATTCTTACATATTTTACAAATAAACGGGTGCTTTTGACGCATGTCTGCTACATGTTACAGGTTACAGGTTCTTGGACAGAAAACAGTGAAAACGATGTAAAGACGATGAAAAAGTGGACTTTAACCAATAAACAGAAGACTCTTGATCAAGCCTACATCAAAGATAAAGTTCACAATTAACAAGGCAACGCAAGGTCCAAAATTACAAAGCGAACGGTTAAAAATCCATTGCAAATTGTTCACTGGAGATCTGGAACCAACGTGGAAGCCCAATTGAGAAAAGACCTGAATAAACATGAAGCCCAAAATGACATGAACCAGCCCAGGAATTTAGAGAGCCCAATTCCCTTATTTGGCCGCGGAAGCGCAGCCAAACCATGCCTCGGGCCGCGGTTCCGCGGTAATATTGAGCAGAAAGAGAAAAATATTTTTTCCATAATTTGTTGCGGCGCTGACCAAGTCAACCTAGGGGTATATTTGTAATTGTAGACATGCGGATCAAAATGTAACCTAGGGTTTCCTATTCTCTATAAATAGGAACTCTAATCATTGTAATTTCTGATGCTTCCCTATGCCTCTTTCTATGAATAAAATTTAGAATTCTTTTGGAGAGCATCGATGTCTCTTTTCATATCATCTATTCAGATCTGACAACCCTGTGTAAATGTTTGGAGAGAGCCATCTGTAAAGTAAGTAGATTTATTTAATTGCTCTAGTTTAGATTTCAATTCTTGCCCTAGGTAATTTTTCATTCTCTGCCCTAGATTAAATTTAATTCCTTGCCCTAATTAGATAGTTAAATCTTTAATTCAATTGCCCTAGATTAATTTAGTTTTTAGATAGATTCAGTTTTTAGATTTAATAATCAATCCTAACACCCATCGGAATTAACTCGTTTGAGTAATTAGGAAATTCACAACATCCATGTGGACCGACCCGTACTCACCGGCTAGCTACATGCGACACCGTTCTTGATTGCGGTAATAGATAGTTTTTGAGATCAATCAAATGGCGCCGTTGCCGGGGATGGCGTGTTATTTCCTTTTTGCAATTTCGGGTTAATCTTAAAATTAAAAAATCATAAAAATCTAAAAAATCCAAAAAATATAAAAATATATCAATTGTTATTTTTTTGGAAAGGGTACTTTGTTGTTTGAATCTTGTAGGAACAATCGAGACGGATCTGAAATTTTCCAGAAAGTAAAACAGAAAACGAGATATTGGAACAGAAGAGATTTTAAACAACAGAACAGTGGAATTTTTCTGGAGATCTGAACCGCCCACCTCACCGCCCTTCCGCGGCCAAAACCTGCCTTAGGCCGCGGAACCGCGGCCTCCTTGTCGATTCAGAACGTGAGAATTTTTCTGGGGATCCGAGCCGTCAAGAAGACCGCGGAAACGCGGTGGTATACCACTTTATACCGTGGAAACGCGGCTATCTCGCGGCTTCATCTGAGGAAATTTTTTCTGTAAGCCCCTCTGTTTCTTCTCTGTACATTTTGAAATATCTTTTCTGGAAATTCCTGCAGGATTCCGTAAGCTATAAAATATATTCCCTTCCATATAACAAATCTTGTGCAGGATTTTTGCGCCTAGTTTAAAATAGAAATTGATTGCAAGTAATCTTTTTTGTTGCATATCTTTTCTCGAATATCTTTTTGCAACAATTTTTTCCAAATAAAGATTCTTTGTGATATGCTTAAAATAATAACTGATTGCAAGTAATATTTTTCTGTTGCATATCTTTTATCAAAATCTTTTTGCAACAATTTCCAAATAAAGAGAAAAAGAAAAAAAAAAGGAATTTTTTTTTTATAAAACTTCCAAATTTTTGGCCGCAAATAAATCCTTGCACCACAACAAACATTCTTTCTTTTCACCCTTTCTTCTAACATGGGTACCCCACATAATAAATCACTTGCTGAACTTTGGTATCCCGAACCTAACTTTGCGTCGTACGTCAATTTGTTCGGTCAATTTAAAGACGATCCTTCCTTGCCTAAAATATCGTTGAAAGATCAAATAGAGGCGTCTAGGAGAAATAGTTCGACTTTTCAACCCACTTTGTGTCAACCAAGTCAACCTTTACCACCTCCATATGTTGATACCACTTTTTCGAGTCCTTCTGTCACTCCTAAGCCGATGTCCATTGCTGAGCATATTGCTCAATCTCGCAGCCGATCTTTCACCCCTCTCCACTCATCTAGTTTTAGGGGCCCACACGATTATTCACCTTTTTATCCACATGTTGACCCTATCCCTGCCCACCCACCCACTTCCTACCAGTCCTACCCGACCTTTCCACCTTCACTAGACACTGTTTCTGCACAGCCTGTTGGGAGTTTTGCATATCCACACGATTTCGACTCTTTTACCGAAACCCCCTTACCACCGAAATCTAGTTTGGAAGAGTCGTTGGAGGCGTATATCGCTGCAACAAACAAAATGGTTAGGAATGTGGAAGCATCCGTGGCCGCCCTTATGCAACCTGCTGAACCGGTAGCTAGTTTCGTGCTAGCTCCAAATTTTTCAATGTATGAAGAGGCGGTTGGACAGAATGAGAATGTGAGAGGATTTCCAAATCAATCCTACCCTTACCCAAGTGAAGCCCACAACTCCGGTTTTCCATCGATTATTCCAAATGATTCACCAGTTGAAAATAAAAACGAGTTGTGTGATTTTGTAGTGCTTGATTTGCCAAATTGTGAGGAACCCCTTTCGAGTGAAACCGCACCTGATCCTTTTGACCTTTACACCTCCACTCTAGAACCTAAATCGATAAATATCCATGCTTTTGATGAGGTGTCTAAGAAAATTGATTTTCACTTGATTGAGGATATAGACGCCGGGAATATTTCGGATGATGAACCTGTCGATTTAATTGAGATTTTATGTTCAACTCATCATCCCGAGTTATTAAATGTTTCTCCAGAATCTCATATGCGTCTTGATTTTGATGATAATGACATGGATGAGATAAATATTAAGGAGAATTATGAGGATAGTATTGAGGAGAGTTTTGAGGATCATATTGAGGTTGAACCATTTTTCTTTTATGTGTCGGATTTTCCAATTCATCCTCTTGAACGTTTAACTAAATCACCCTCCCTCCTTTCCATCGTTCCGACCACGCTTGAAGACTGTGACCTTGAAATTTTTTCCTTTGAATCTGACACAGTTCTCACAGACGATAACACTTACGAGTGTTTCACTTTTTCGGACGATGTTGATGACTCACCGCCCGAGTTTGAGTCCTTTACATTTTCAGATGAGTTAGTTGAACCATCAGACTCGGTTGCTTACAGTAGTTTCGAACCATTAATGGAATCTTTCAAGTTCGAGATAGTTTACTACGGTGAGAATGATACTATCCCTAATTCACTTCCTTTCGTCTTTCCCATTATTCCGACCATACAAGAGACCGTTACACTTTCATCTCCAATACCAAGTTCGGAGTACTCATGTCTTCTTGCGAATCTTGAGGGATTTGATCCCATTTCTCGACGAGTTGATAGGTTAGCGCAATCGCTTTTAACACATCGGTCATCACAAATTGCGCTAATTTATTCACTCGATTTACACCCTCAAGATCGCGCGACCCTTCTTTCTTCTTTCCGCCATTCTTCTCCCCCACCGAGACCATATTCTCTTCTTCCCACACGGTCTCGCATGTTTCTCATTTCTTTCTTCTACACCCCATTCTTTCACCAACTTGACGATTACCACGATATGATTTTTGAATGGTTGGTGTTAACCTTTGGCTTGTGTAAGGCCAAGCTTAAGTTTGGGGGGAACCTTTGTATATATGTATATATATTTTTTGTTTTCTTTTTCTATAAAAAAATAAATTTTTTTTTTCAAAACATTAAAAAAATATTAAAAAAATAAAAATAAATAAATAAATAAACAGGGGAGTGGTCGCACGCTTTTGGCATGTCGGATGTTCAAAGAATTTAAGTGTAACCGCGATCAGGACGGTGTCGCTTTGCAGCTAGCCGGTGAGCACGGGTCGGTCCACAGGGAGATGGTGTTATCTTACCTTCTTGTCTTAGACGAGTCAATAAAGAATCTGTATGTTTGTTCGGTCTAACCTATGTGTTTATTTGCAAGTATAAAGTTGTTAAGAAAAGATACGAGATTATAAGCTAAAGAAATCCATACTCAAAACCTTTGAGCCGAGTCTTGACCAATTGAAGCTAAGCAATCGGCAACAACGTGGATTAGGGGATTTAAGCGCGGTATTCGTGGAATCCGGCTTATTTACCCTTGTCCTTCCGTTCTTGTCTCTTGCTTTCGCCTCCGGCCAAACCGAACGCAACCGGTCGCGGTTAGGAATCACCGTTACCTTGTCAGGGTAGGGTGCCTAACGGAGCGCTTGCGTATGGTTTGGGCGAAGTTCAAATGGAAAATAACGGGAAAAGGAATTGGTAAAGAAATGTTAACTTACAATATCATATGGATTCTTAACAACAACAATAAATACAACATTCACAAAAGAGAACCAAAAAGAGAGAACAAAAAGAAAAGAACAAAGAAAAGAAAAGATTACAAGAAATTAAGTGCATGAATGTAAATTGCAAGTAATTAAAGTGCATGGAAATAAATTGCAAGTAATTAAAGACAAGAATGAAAAATGCAAGAAAGTAATTACAAGAACCATAGAACTCAAAACAAGCATGGGATCAATAGCCAACCCTTAAACTTGCAATCTCAATGAAGAGGTTGCAAGATCAAGGGAAGGGTAGAGAACGCATGTGAATTGAAGCGCTGAGGCGAGAACGAGATGATACAACCCCTTGAGACCAATGACCAAAACTTAAACTTGCAAGCTCACTTAAGAGGTTGCAAGATCAAGTTAAGGTAGAGAGCTCAAGGGGGAAGCTTAAACAAAAAGGATAATACAAAAAACCTTCATCTTTATTCACATCCACAAAAAAAAGCTTCTCACTTACAATTTCATGGAAGAGGAATGAAGAAGAAGAAGAAAAAGAACTAAATCCTACAAAAAAGAGGCTAAAGAAAAGCTCCAAAGAATGACCCTTGGTTGAGCTCAGTTCTGCTGTATTTATAGGCTGGAGAATGGAGTTCTAGGGCAATCAGCAGACCAGAAATGAAGTACCCAAAATACCCCCGAAAGACGACAGAATGATGCCACAGTACGGCCGCGTTTCCGCGGCCAATACCCCCTATTGGCCGCGGAAACGCGGCGGTTTGGTGGGGTTGTGTGGTCAATTTTGGTGTGCTTCCCTGGTCTGGTATTTCCTCGTGTTTGCAAACTTCAAAATGCACAAAAGTCTTCTACAATATCAGCAGATTTCCAAGTCCAAGATTGCACTCTTTTCTTTACTTTTGACTTTATCTCCCTCGAGCTCCGCGCACCCATTGATTCTTGTGCAGCCCACCTCGTGCTCTGTGCTTGTCCCAGACACGAATGACTACTGTCACATGTCTTGTATCGGGAACCGGTACTCGGCACTGGACGGATATGGATGACCGGAACCCGGCTTTTATCTGCTGTCGACAGATGTTCTGCATTTGGCGTAACTGTGGAGATTTTATCTTGATTTAAAATATTTGGACTGAAAACCTGTACTTTGTAAACATGTAACAAACACGGATTAAAAGCACCTACCTATAAACACACGAGCGTAAGAATGGGCGGTAAAAAATGCAATATTCTGATATGAACAAATACCCCCAAACTTAACTTTTGCTCGTCCCGAGCAAAACCAATTATTCACAAAAATAAAATGATAACCGCACTTTCGCAGGGAACGCGATTGCACTGAGCGCGTGCAACAAGCCGTTAAATCTCTAGGTGTCCCTAGTAGGAGGAGTGTTGTCTCCTGAGGGTTTTCAGCGGATACTACCCACAAAATCCGGTCAAGTTGGTTTCGTAAAATAACTAAGCTTCAAACCCTAAAGTTTTGTTTTAGAAAATAACAATTCTATATTCCTAAGTCTAGACTATCGAACCTTTAGTTTTCACACCTCGCTTCTTATTTAACTACAGGTTTTATATGTCTTTACGTGTAGTGCAAATAGTGCCGTTAAGTTCCAGAAAGGTCGATTAAAGTCATCATGTCGCACAATAAAGCCCAGATAACAATTTTAAAAGGATCACATAAGTTTTATAAAGAGTTAAGTATTTTTCAAGTTTCGTTTTCCAGTAAGGTTTCAACTTCAGAATTTCTATCTTCCTTAACAGGAAACTAAGTCGTATTTTTCACTCCACCTTTTTCTTGTTTTCATTTCATACACACCTTTGTGAACGTGCAATAGTCTTTATCAAAGAGTAAAACCTTCATATCTCCGTTAAATTTTTTATAAAAGCCTGTCTTTTATCAAGATTATTCTCACACAAAGAACCGTTAGGAATTTTAACTCGGAGAGAACACTTGCTTGACTTTGTTTTAAAACTGGACTTTCTAGGCTTCTTAGCGAGCTTTGGGCCAATGCACCCAAACCAGTTGGTTTTAGGGCATTAGGTGTAGAAACACCCCAGCGGACTTAATTACTCAAGTTACCTAGGTCCAAAAGCAAAAGACAGTTTGTCGTGAAAATCAGATGATTTAATACGAACGGAGATATAACCGGTAGTTCAAATATTTTTTTTTTGGATAAAAGACGTGTTTAGTGGGTTTGGTGTGTAATCATTCCAATCAAGTTTTAGATGGGTTATTTTTCAGACTTAGCTCCAATTACGGCATCAATAACATTCCTACATATTCACTTCACTTCATAAACTATTCTTGATATTACTTATTTCAGAACAAACCTATTTGATCCTCAGAAAATTATTTATCTGTTTAAAAGTTTTTAAACATAAAAGACTTGTCATCTAATTCCCAAAATTCACGACACGTGTAGTGTGATGTAAAGACGTATATCAGCTATAGTAAACTTCAAAGGAGAGTTATCTTTCAGGTTTTCAAAATCTAAACATAAGATTTAGTTATTCCTATTTTTTCAAACAAAAACCGTCGAATGTTGAATCAGAGTTCTTCCACAATCTAACTTGACAAAAAGTTTTTATAATTTTTGGAAATTTTTCGATTTTTGTGGGTTTTTAATAAGGTATGCAAATGCAAAATATACAAATGAATGCGAAGGAAGAAAGCTTACCGAGCACACCCCCAAACTTAAACTTGACAGTGCCCTCACTGTCAGGCTATACCAAGAGGGTCAAAATTGCCGGCGCTCCCTAAAAACAAATTATATACAAAACAAAAACCAAAAAGATATATACAAATAAATGTCCTCCCCAAACTTAAGTAAAACAGTGTTTCCACTGTTAAGCGTTGAAATTCAGGATTAGGGGGGAAAGAACAGTATCCATCTATACAAGGCCTTACACAGGCCAAAAGTTAACACCAACCATTCAAAGATTTTATCATGGTAAAGCAGTGGTTGGTGAAAGAAGGTGAAGAGGAAAGAGATGGAAAATACGCGAGACCGCTTGTGGAGAGAAGTGGAATGCGGTCTCGGTAGATGAGAAGAAGAATGGCGGAAGGGAAAAAGAAGTGGAGTACGAACTTGAGGGTGCAAATGGAGTAAATAGATTAGCACAATTTGTGATGAGCGATGTGTAAAAAGCGATTGTGCTAATATATTTACCCGTCGAGTGATTGGGTCAAATCCCTCGAGGTTCGTGAGAAACCATGGGTACGCCGAACTTGGTAAACCAGACATATGAAATGAAAATGATACGGGTTCTTGCAAGGTCGGAACGACGGACATGATGGAGGGAAGTGGTTGAGGAAGGGTATCGGTTAAAGTTTCGGGAGGGTGTACACAGTCAATGAAAGGAACATGATGAATTGGAAAATCCGACTCATCATCTAGAACTGTTTCATCCTCAAAAATATCCTCAAAATTCTCCTCAAAATTTATCTCATCCATGCATTTTTCTTCAAAGTCCAGACGCATATGGGGTTCGGGAAAAATATTTAATGACTCGGGATGATGATTTGAAGAGACAAACTCAGCCAAATCTACGGGTTCATCATCCAAAATGTTCCCTTTGTCAATATCCTCAATCAAGTGAAAGTTTATTTTCTCAGACACCTCATCAAAAGCATGGATATTAATTGATTCTGGTTCTAAGATGGAGGTGTAGAGGTCAAAAGGATTGGGGTTGGTTTCACTTGGAAGGGACCCTTCACAATCGGGCAAATCAAACACTACAAAGTTGCACAACTCATTAACCATTCTATCTTCAACTGATAATTCATTTGGGACATTTGATAGACTTTCAACACAGGAGTTGTGGGACTCAATCTGGACGGGGTAGGCTTGATTCGGAAGGGGGTACAGCTCACTCTCTCCACTCAAATTCACAGCCTGTCCTGCCGCCGCATCATACATTGAAAAAGTTGGAGCTAGTTGAAAACTAGCTACCGGGTCACTAGGTTGCATGAGGGCGGCCAAGGACGCATTCAAATCCATCGTCTGTTGTGAAGCTACCCTAAATTCTTCCAAGGACTGTTCTAAACTAGACATAGGTTGTGAAGGGGTTTCAGTAAAAGATTCACAGTTGTATGGATACTGAAAACTCCCAAATGGCGGTTCTGATACAATGTCTAGGGAAGGTGTAAAAGTTGGGTAGGACTGGTAGGAATTGAATGGCTGGACAGGAGTGGGATCAACATTGGGATAAGAAGGTGAATGGAATTGTTGATCCCAAGAATTTATAGTGGTAAAAGGAGTGAAAGATCGGCTACGAGATTGTTCAATACGTTCAGCAATAGACATAGGTCTCGGGGTTACAACTGGATTTTCAAAAGGGGTATCAACGCAAGAAGGTGTGAATGTTTGAAACGGTTGATACGAAGTGGATTGCGGGGTCCAGTTGTTCGTCCTAGACGCGTCTATCTGATCTTTCAAAGAAATTTTTGGCATGGATGGATCGTTCGAAGTTCGACCAAAACAAGAACCGTAGGAAGTAATGTCTGGTTGTGGGTACCAAAGTTCGGCAAGAGTTTTGCGAGGTGGAGTACCCATGATATGAAGAGAGAATGAAAGAAAGGAAGAGAAAAGGAGAGGAAAAAGAATGTGATTTTTTTTTATTAACAAAATAATGAAATATACACAAAAAGAATATGGACAAAAATAATCACGACACAAAAAAATACCACACACCTAATCGTTCTAGGGTTAACCTAGGTCAACTAGACCTGCTCCAGAACTTGATTGTCGAAGTAAAACTGTGTCGAGAAACAGGCTCAAGATACACTGATCACGAGGCCAGGTAAGTGCAGAGATAAGGGGAGGTTTTCCAACGCTTTCACGAAGTTCCTTAATTAAATAACCCTTTCTCTTTTGGCGGTTTCGCCGTTAACACTTTCCTAGACACCCCGTAAACAATATACCGTTAAGCAAGGTTCTAAACACAGTTAACTTCTCCTAATGAGCGCGAAGTCCTTAAGGCTTAAAGTCTAGTTTCTTTTAAATTTGTGCGGGTAAACGTTATGCGCAGTTCGTGATTTGTGGGCCACGGAAAAGGTGATGAAATCCTTTACCGTATGTTGTGGGGTTCGCTTGCCCTTAAGTCCGTATTAATGTATGCAATGCGCAATTCAAAAATTCTTTAAAGAATCAAACAATCGTTTTTTAGTTTAAGCGCGGCGCTGCAACAAATACGGGTTAGTCAATTTTTAGCGTTTGCTAGCGAACTTGCAAAGAATCCTGCAAAAGAATAGTATATTGGAAGCGTCGGATTTGAGAAGAAGGTGTTAGTAAAATACGTACCGTTAAGTTTTGGGTTAGGAAACCCCCGTTGAATCCAATCCGGTAAGCTTGAAAGGTTCGCTTGCGCGGGTCAAACTACCCGGATCTTTGGCACTGTACTTTGTAAACACCTTAGCCTTGAATGTACACTTTGCTCCCCACAATTGCAGTTTGCAAAGACGCAAAAATCTGCACACTTTCCCACAAAAATGAAAAAAAACAAAAAGAATATTTTTTTTTTAAATATATACAAAAAGAATATTAACCCGAATAACAAGAAAGAAAATACGCTATCGTCTCCCCGGCAACGACGCCATTTGATTGTTAGGATACGTGCGTGTTCAAGTTCTAGTTTAAATACCGCAATCAAGACGGTTTCACTTGTAGCTAGCCGGTTGAGTACGGGTCGTCCGCAGGGAGATGGGAGTCTTTTTCAAAGCGTTTTAACGAGTTAAGTCCGGTTGTTCAGATTTTGTTGTGGTTATCTAAGTGTTAAGTTGATATTTAAAGAGAGCTTGTTAGGGTTAGGATTAGGTTAGTTTGAGTTAGGAGTCTCCACATCTTTCGTTGCCCCACTTAATATCGGTGTTACGGTAATCGGCAACAACGGGGATTAGCACGACTAGGAAGGAACTTGCGAGTATAAGCTAGGCTTTCCAACGCATAGTCCTTCCTTTTGGTGCTTGTCCGTCCGTTCTTGGCTCTTATCCATAACCTCCGGTTAATTCAACCACAACCGGTCTCACTACGGAATCACCGCTATCATGTAGGATAGGGTGCCGTAAGGAGCGGATTGTGGTTCAATTAACGGGAGTTGATTTAAGTTGTTGGGCAAGGAAAGAGTGAGAGAGATTTCCTTCTCTCAAACTTCCCTTATCCTACCCTAACAAGTATAAAACTACTCACACTTCATAATACGGAAAAACAAAACAAAGCAAAAGAGGAAGATAGAAAGAAGGAGATTAGAGAAATACGACTAACTATTTGCGACCTCACCTTGGCGAGGATCGAGCGTAAGTATCATTGTCGTATGAATGATAAAGAAAAAGAGAGAAGAAAGAAACAATCAAGCAAATAACAACAACTACTTAACAATTAAAATTACAACAATTACAACAAGTAAAGAAAGAGACAAGCATGATAATAAAAATGGTCTTCTTTATTCATCACTCTTCACTCAAAAGCTCACTTACAAGTTTAATGGAGAAGAGGTGAGAAGAGGAGGAAGAACATGTAACTAAAACTTAGCAAAAAGAAATACAAGAATTGGACCCTTTCCTTCACAAAGTTCTGGGCTATTTATAGGCCAGAAAATGAAACCCTAGGTCAACCACCAGAACCCACATGAAAATACAAAAATACCCCTGGAAAATATTTCCCTGCCGCCACTATACTGCCGCGGATCCGCGGCCTGGACCCCACTTTGGCCGCGGATCCGCGGCCTTATGATTGAATTGGGCCCCCCAATTTTCTGTGGTTTCCTGGTTGGCTGTGTACATTTTTATGGCATATGTATTTTCTCAATTTGGCTCCCTGATTTTTCCAGAATTTCTGTTGAGGGAAAGGTGGACTTTTTGTCAAGATTTTGTCATGATTGCCTCGAGCTCCGTGTAGATCTCTTGGATTTTGTGCTACCATTGAGCCTTGTGCATGAAGGTGACATTGATTTGACCTTTTGTCTTCCTAAACTGGTATACGGATGAAGAGCGGAGACCGTGTTTTATCTGTGGTTGGCAGGAACCCGGACTTTTTTCGTGTTTTCCATGAATTTCACCGTTTTAGAACCGAGAACCAGTATCCTGCAATTTACTAGCAAACACGGCTCAAGAGTATCTACGGATATGCAATGTGATAAAAATTGGACGGTATGAAAATGCAAAAATCTGATATGAACAAATACCCCCAAACTTATCATTTGCTCGTCCCGAGCAAACCCCATTTATTCACAAAAAAAATTTCCTAACCTCACTTTCGCAGGGAACGCGATTGCACTGAGCATGTGCAACAAGCCGTTAAACCTCTAGGTGTCCCTAGTAGGAGGAGTGTTATCTCCTGAGGGTTTTCAGCGGATACTACCCACAAAATCCGGTCAAGTTGGTTTTGTAAAATAACTAAGCTTCAAACCCTAAAGTTTTGTTTTAGAAAATAACAATTCTATAATCCTAAGTCTAGACCATCGAACCTTTATTTTTCACACCTTGCTTCTTATTTAACTACAGATTTTTATATGTCTTTACGTGCAGTGCAAATAGTGTCGTTAAGTTCCCGAAAGGTCGATTAAAGTCATCATGTCGCACAATAAAGCCCAGATAACAATTTTAAAAGGATCAAATAAGTTTTATAGAGAGTTAAGCATTTTTCAAGTTTCGTTTTCCAGTAAGGTTTCAACTTCAGAATTTCTATCTTCCATAACAGGAAACTAAGTCGTATTTTTCACTCCACCCTTTCCTTGTTTTCATTTCATACACACCTCTGTGAATCGTGCAATAGTCTTTATCATAGAATAAAACCTTCATATCTCCGTTAAAGTTTTTTAAAAAAGCCTGTCTTTTATCAAGATTATTCTCACACAAAGAACCGTTAGGAATTTTAACTCGGAGAGAACACTTGCTTGACTTTGTTTTAATCTGGACTTTCTAGGCTTCTTAGCGAGCTTTGGGCCAATGCACCCACACCAGTTGGTTTTAGGGCATTAGGTGTAGAAACACCCCAGCGGACTTAATTACTCAAGTTACCCAGGTCCAAAAACAAAAGACAGTTTGGCGTAAAAATCAGATGATTTAATACGAACGGAGATATAACCGGCAGTTCAATTATTTTTTGGATAAAAGACGTGTTTAGTGGGTTTGGTGTGTAATCATTCCAATCAAGTTTCAGATGGGTTATTTTTCAGACTTAGTTCCAATTACGGCATCAATAACATTCCTTCATATTCGCTTTACTTCATAAACTATTCTTGACACTACTTATTTCAGAACAAACCTATTTGATCCTCAGAAAATCATTGATCCATTTAAAAGTTTTTCGACATAAAAGACTTATCATCTAATTCCCAAAAACTCACGACACGTGTAGTGTGATGTAAAGACGTATATCAGCTATAGTTAACTTCAAAGGAGAGTTATTTTTCAGGTTTTCAAAATCTAAACATAAGATTTAGTTATTCTTATTTTATCAAACAAAACCGTCGAAATGTTGAATCAGAGTCCTCCCACTAGCTAACTTGACAGAAATTTTTTTATGTTTTTAGAAAATTTTCAGATTTTTATGGATTTTATGGATTTTAATATGCAGATGCAAAATATACATATGAATGCGAAGGTAAGAAATACGTACCGAGCGTACCCCGAAACTTAAACTGAACAGTGTCCTCACTGTCATTGCATGAAGAGATCATTTGAAGGGTCAAAAATTGTCGGTTAGCGATACACAATTTTTATTTGTTTTTGTTTGTAAAGAAAAGAAAAAGAAAAAGAATGGAAAAGAATATTCATAAATATATACAAAAGGCTTTATACATACCCCCAAACTTATTTGGAACAGTGTCCACTGTTCTTGGCTGGATAACCGAAGTTTGGAGGTGAGCAGAGGAAGATCAGGCAGGGTAAACTGGCTCCTGTAAGAATAGGAGCTCCTCTGTTGGTTCGGCGCTAAGGTACAGTTTTAGTCGGTGTCCGTTCACTTTGAAAAATAAACCGTCCTTTGGATTTTCCAAATCCAAAGCGCCCTGCGGATACACATTCCGCACAAAATACGGCCCTTTCCAGCGAGATCGGAGCTTTCCTGGATGGAAATGAAGTCGGGTGTCGTAAACCAGTACCTGCTGACCAGGTACGAAGGTTTTGCGCAAAAGGTGTTTATCGTGAAACACCTTCGTTCGATTCTTCACGACAACCGCGTTGTCGTAAGCCTCATCCCTAAGCTCGCTCAGTTCGTTCAACTGCAACTTCCGATGGCTGCCCGCATCTTCTAGAGACAGATTCAGCTCTTTTATCGCCCAAAATGCGCGATGCTCTATTTCGACAGGGAGGTGGCAAGCTTTTCCGTATACAAGCCGATAGGGAGACATGCCAAGGTCGGTCTTATAAGCAGTGCGAAAAGCCCAAAGGGCATCAGTTAGTTTCAGCGACCAATCCTTACGGTTCTTGGAAACCGTCTTCTCCAGTATCTGCTTGATCTGCCGATTTGAAACTTCGGCTTGACCACAGGTTTGGGGGTGATAGGGCGTGGATAGCTTATGATTAATGGAATACTTCCGCATTAAGGCCTCGAAAGTCTTATTGCAGAAATGACTTCCATTGTCGCTAATGATCGCTCGGGGGTGCCCAAAACGGGAGAAAATGTTTTCTTTAAGGAACCTAACGACAACCTTGTTGTCGTTAGTCCGGCTGGGCACAGCCTCGACCCACTTAGAGACGTAATCAACAGCTAGAAGGATGTACAAGTTCCCGAAAGAGCTGGGAAACGGCCCCATGAAATCTATCCCCCACACGTCGAAAATCTCCACCACCAAGATTGGTTGGAGCGGCATCTCGTTTCTCCGGGATATCCGGCCCATATGTTGGCACCGGGAGCAAGTCTTGCAATAGTCATGAGCATCTTTGAAGAGTTGTGGCCAGTAGAAACCACATTGCAAGATCTTCTCAGCTGTCTTTCTGGGGCCAAAATGCCCGCCACACGCTTGATCGTGGCAAAATGACAGCACACTCTTGAATTCCTCATCAGGGACACACCTACGAATAATCTGGTCAGGACAGTACTTGAACAGATAGGGTTCGTCCCAGTAAAAATGTTTTACTTGGGATAAAAAGCGAAGTCTGTCCTGACTTGACCATTCGGTTGGTAGTAACCCTGTGGCCAAATAGTTCACAATATCTGCGAACCAAGGTTCGCAAGATATTGTCAAGAGTTGTTCATCCGGGAAAACGTCATTGATCGGGATTTGAAGCGACGGCGAAGAAGGAAGTCGTGAGAGATGGTCGGCAACGACGTTTTCACATCCTCGTTTGTCTTTAATGACAAGGTCAAACTCTTGAAGCAAGAGGATCCAACGTATAAGCCGAGATTTGGCATCTTTCTTCGCAAAAAGATGGCGCAGAGCAGAATGATCAGTGTAAACAATGACTGGAGAGCCGATGAGGTAGGGCCTGAACTTCTTTAAAGCAAATACAACAGCCAAGAATTCCTTCTCAGTTGTTGTATAATTGAGTTGGGCGTCGTTCAGGGTTCGGCTAGCGTAATAGATTACGTGCGGAATCTTGTTGATGTGTTGTCCAAGGACAGCACCGATGGCAGAGTCGGATGCATCGCACAAAATCTCGAATGGGTGCGTCCAGTCAGGGGAAGAGAGAACGGGAGCAGAAGTGAGTGAGTGTTTCAATGATTCAAAAGCAGCCACACAGCTCGGGCTGAAGTCGAATGGCGTGTCCTTGGCCAGTAGAAGAGTCAAGGGCCTAGCAATCTTGCTAAAGTCCTTGATAAACCGTCTATAGAAACCGGCGTGGCCAAGGAAGGCTCGGATATCTCGGACGCATCGGGGAGGAGGAAGATTGGAAATGACCTCAATCTTTGCTTTGTCTACCTCAATGCCTTTCTGCGAGATGATATGTCCTAAGAAAATACCTTCGCGCACCATGAAGTGGCATTTCTCCCAGTTCAAAGTGAGATTCTTGTCCTTACATCTGGTAAGGACAGCGTCGAGATGCAGCAGACACTCATCAAAGGAATCGCCAAAGATGGAGAAGTCGTCCATGAAGATCTCCAAGAATTTCTCCACCATGTCTGAGAATATTCCCATCATACACCGCTGGAAGGTAGCGGGCGCATTGCATAACCCAAAGGGCATGCGACGATATGCAAACGTGCCGAAAGGACAAGTGAAAGTAGTCTTGTCCTGGTCTTTTTCGGCGATGGGAATTTGATTATAGCCAGAGTAGCCATCAAGAAAGCAATAGTACTCATGTCCGGCCAATCGTTCGAGCATCTGGTCAATAAAAGGTAGCGGAAAGTGGTCTTTCCACGTTGCGGCGTTGAGTTTTCGGTAATCAATGCATACTCGCCACCCAGTTTGGGTGCGAGTAGGGATTAACTCGTTCGCCTCATTGGTTATGACCGTGATGCCCGACTTCTTGGGGACAACATGAATGGGGCTAACCCATTGGCTATCGGAGATAGGGTAAATGATACCACTATCCAGACATTTGACGATCTCCTTCTTCACAGCCTCCTTCATGACTGGATTGAGACGTCTTTGTGGATCCCGGGCTGGTTTGGCATCATCCATCAGATGAATATGATGCTCAACGATCAGGGGACTAATCCCCTTGATGTCCGCCATGGAACAGCCAAAAGCTTGCCTATTGCCGTGTAAGACCGAAAGAAGGGCTTTCTCTTGCTCGGGAGCAAGAGAAGCCGAAATGATAACCGGGAGGGTCTCGTTCTCACCTAAGTAAGCGTACTTAAGGTGAGACGGCAAAGGCTTGAGTTCGAGAATTGGAGGTGAAATGATTGAAGGCTGGATTGGAGAAAAGGTCTCGAACTCAAAGGATTCCATCAAAGGTTCAAAACGAGCGTAAGCTACCGAGTTGGATGGTTCAGGTAACTCATCCGGAAAGTCAAAAGATTCAAACTCGGGTTGTGAGCGGCTAAGATCGTGTGAGAACGTAAAACACTCGTAGTCGTAGTCGGGCGCGGAAGCAGCAGCAGGTTCGAAGAGAAACGCACTAGTGGCATCAAGGTTATCGCGTTCAAACAGAAACCCCTCGAATTCACACTCTTCCGGGATGATCTCCTGGATCGAGCAGACGTCCAGTATATGAGCATTAGGTTCGGCGGGCTGATTCCCCAACCTAAAAATGTTGAGTTCAATTGTCATATTACCAAAAGAGAGGTTCATCGAACCATTGCGACAATTGATCACCGCATTTGAGGTTGCAAGGAATGGGCGACCGAGTATCACCGGAATTTGATTCCGGGGGTTAGCTACAGGCTGTGTGTCTAGTACAATGAAGTCAACGGGGAATATGAAGTCCCCGACTTTTATTAACACATCTTCTAGCTCACCCCTAGGATGGGTGATCGATCGGTCGGCCATTTGGAGAGTGCAGTGTGTGGGTTTCAGCTCTCCAATGCCTAATTGCTCATATACAGAATATGGTAGCAAGTTAACACTGGCACCAAGATCTAATAGTGCGCGGTTGATGTTCTTATCCCCAATAGTAATAGAAATCGTAGGACAGCCAGGGTCCTTCCGTTTTTGTGGTAAAGATTGGGTAAGGGCATCACTCACAGCATTAGCCAAAAAAACTTTCTTGGGTACCTGAGATTTCCTCTTTTTCGTGCACAAGTCCTTTAAGATTTTCGCGTAAGACGGGACTTGTTGGACAGCATCTAAAAGAGGAATGTTAATATTAACTTGCTTAAATAACTCCAGAATCTTCTCCATTTGAGGATTTTGTTTATTAGATCTCAACCGGTTTGGAAATGGAATATTTTGAAAATTGGTTGAGTCTAATGCTGGAGGAGGAGACTGTGGAGTTGGACCGGATCCCAGAATAGGTGTTTCCGTGGAGTGAGAAGTGGGTCCGTTCATAGAAGAAGAGAAAGGAGAGCCTTGTGAAGAACGGAGAATAGGTTCAGAAGATGAAGAAGAAGAAGGAGAAGAAGAAGAAGAAGAAGAAGCGGCCGGGGTGTCATCGTTGATCCGTGTGCCAATGTTGTTTTGCAGCATCCTCCCCGATCTCAGTGTAGTCACGGCACTCACATTATGGTTTTGTTGTTCAAGAGAAACATGTGCATTATGTGGGTGACCGGGATTTGGAAGTGGCTGGGACGGGAGCTTCCCCTTCTCTCGCTCGCTCAAGGCCGCGTTCAGCTGTGCAATCTGGGCCTCGATGGTCTTGATGGTTTGCCCGTGTGCGGCAGTGTGTTGCACTAAGGATTGAATGGAAGACTGGATGTTGGCAGTGGATTGAGTCGATTGTTTAACAAACGCCTCCAGACTTCGTTCGAGCGAGGAAACCTTATCGTTGTTTGACGGAACAAAGTTGTTTTGTGGAAAAGAATTGTTGGGTGCAAAGTTGTTCGTCGGATTTTGAAAAGGTTGGGGTTGGAAGGGCTGCTGATATTGATGTTGAGTTTGTTGTTGCGCTTGTTGTTGCGGTGGAGGGGCTCTTTGGAAATTGTTGCATTGGAATTGATTCTGATTCTGATTCCAGGCGAAATTGGGGTGGTTCCTCCAACCGGGATTGTACGTGGAAGAGTACGGATCATTCCTTGGTCTTTGCTGAAATGCAGCATTAACCTGATCCTGTCCTTGAGATGGAGAATTGTAAGGACACTCTTCGGTTAAATGAGAGGGATCGGAACAACAAGCGCAGATGGTACGAAGGGGAAGAACAGGGGTGGGGGCAGGAGCAGAAAATTTGCTCTCTATCGCTTCAAGCTTTCTTGTTATTGCAGCCATTTCAGCTTTCATCGCAATAGAGACATCAAGTTGGTGGATTCCTACCCTAGACTGACCGGTAGAAGTGGAGGTAGAAGAAGAAGACGTCGGTCTGGTGCTCTCCCACTGTAGCGTTTGCTCCGCAAGGTCGTCAAAGAACTGCCATGCTTCCTCGTCAGATTTCGATAGGAAGTGGCCCTGACAGATGGTTTCCAGCAACTGCTTCGTCGCTGGGTTCAATCCCTCGTATAAGGTTTGGCAGAGCTGCCATTTCTCTATACCGTGGTGAGGACACTGAACAAGAAGGTCTTTGTACCGGTCAAAGCACTTCCAGAAGGGTTCAGAAGGAAGCTGGGAGAATTGGTTGATTTCATTTCGAATTCTTGCGGTCTTATGATTTGGATAGAATTTTTTCAGAAACGCTTTAACAAACTCGTCCCAGCTGGTGATTGAGTGGGAAGCGGTGCTATACAGCCATTTTTCAGCGAGATCGCATAAAGTGAACGGAATGACCCGTAGACGTATAGCATCGTCCGACAGCTGGGTGGTTTTCATCATGGCACAGACATTTTGAAATTTATTGATGAAGATATAGGCATCTTCAGTTTCAAGCCCATGAAAACGCGGAAGCATGTTGATGAAATGGGGCTTAATTTCAAAGTTGTCCCCATTGGCCGGAGGAAGAGAAAGGCAGGTGGGAAGTGCAGAACGGGTGGGGTAGAAACGATCCTGGAGCGCAATTCGCTGCGGCGCTACAACAGGCGGAGGTGGCGGAAGATTGGTCTCCGTAGGAGGTGGAGCCAATCCAGCGGTGGTCAAAGAGATGTTCGGATTAAATCCCGACATCGCGGAAGAAGAGGTTGGTGAAGGTGAAGGTGAAGATGTATGAACAGAATTCCGGTCAACGTCGGAGTTGGCCGGCAAAGGAAGGGGAGAAAGAGGAGTGGACGGAGTATCGACTTCGGAGTCGATCGCGTAGTCGGTCGCGACTAACGTAACGCGGACTAGACGGGCGCTAGTGTCCCGAGTCCAAGTGGACATACACTAAACGAGTTTAGTATAGTCAAAGCGAAGAAGGTGAGGGTAAGAAAACGTCAATGGAGAAAGGCGATGGGTGGAAAATGGATTTGGCGACAAAAGGGTAAGTTTTTATAGAAGTTTTTGATTTTTTTTTTTTTTTTTAGAAAGAGATTTACAGAAGTATGTACGGAAATACGGCTTAAGCAATCACAAACAAGATATGCACAATCACACCTAGATCTAGGGTAACCTAGGTCTACTAGACCTGCTCCTGAACTTGATTTTCGAAGTTAAACAGTGTCGAGAAACATGATTAAAAATACACCGATCACGGGGCCAGGTAAGTGCAGAGATAAGGGGAGGTTGTCCAACGCTTTCGCGAAGTTCCTTAATTAAATAACCCTTTCTCTTTCGGCGGTTACGCCTTTAACACTTTCCTAGACACCCCGTAAACAATGTACGGTTAAGCGAGATTCTAAACACGGTTTATCTTCTCCTAATGAGCGCGAAGTCCTTAGGGCTGAAGTCTAGTATTTTTTTAATTTACAATGGACAATGCATATGCTTTAGTAATTTTTGGGGTCCTGGGAAGGGTGATGAAATCCCCACCCAATCTGGATTGGTTTCAAGCCCCTTAAGTCCGTATTAAAGAATGCAAAACAGTAACAAATCAACAGCAAACAATTTTTATTTTGCGGTTGAAAATGCCCCTTTGTTCCGTATGATCGCTGCTCAAAATCCGTCAAATCTGCATATGTTGGAAAAATACGGATATTTGAGCCAAAAAGCAAAATTAACAACCACAATTCTGAACACAAATAATTAGGAAAATCAGAGTGTTAGCAGAATTCAAATCCAGAGAAGAAAAGAATTTTATTTGTGTTTGTGGTTGGTTTCAAAAAGAATGGTTATTTGTTTGAATGTGTTAGAAGTTAGTTTTATACAGAATATGCATAAATTTAACCCGAAACTACAAGTATAAAAAACGTTACCGTCTCCCCGGCAACGGCGCCATTTGGTCGCACGCTTTTGGCGTGTCGGATGTTCAAAGAATTTAAGTGTAACCGCGATCAGGACGGTGTCGCTTTGCAGCTAGCCGGTGAGCACGGGTCGGTCCACAGGGAGATGGTGTTATCTTACCTTCTTGTCTTAGACGAGTCAATAAAGAATCTGTATGTTTGTTCGGTCTAACCTATGTGTTTATTTGCAAGTATAAAGTTGTTAAGAAAAGATACGAGATTATAAGCTAAAGAAATCCGTACTCAAAACCTTTGAGCCGAGTCTTGACCAATTGAAGCTAAGCAATCGGCAACAACGTGGATTAGGGGATTTAAGCGCGGTATTCGTGGAATCCGGCTTATTTACCCTTGTCCTTCCGTTCTTGTCTCTTGCTTTCGCCTCCGGCCAAACCGAACGCAACCGGTCGCGGTTAGGAATCACCGTTACCTTGTCAGGGTAGGGTGCCTAACGGAGCGCTTGCGTATGGTTTGGGCGAAGTTCAAATGGAAAATAACGGGAAAAGGAATTGGTAAAGAAATGTTAACTTACAATATCATATGGATTCTTAACAACAACAATAAATACAACATTCAAAAAAGAGAACCAAAAAGAGAGAACAAAAAGAAAAGAACAAAGAAAAGAAAAGATTACAAGAAATTAAGTGCATGAATGTAAATTGCAAGTAATTAAAGTGCATGGAAATAAATTGCAAGTAATTAAAGACAAGAATGAAAAATGCAAGAAAGTAATTACAAGAACCATAGAACTCAAAACAAGCATGGGATCAATAGCCAACCCTTAAACTTGCAATCTCAATGAAGAGGTTGCAAGATCAAGGGAAGGGTAGAGAACGCATGTGAATTGAAGCGCTAAGGCGAGAACGAGATGATACAACCCCTTGAGACCAATGACCAAAACTTAAACTTGCAAGCTCACTTAAGAGGTTGCAAGATCAAGTTAAGGTAGAGAGCTCAAGGGGGAAGCTTAAACAAAAAGGATAATACAAAAAACCTTCATCTTTATTCACATCCACAAAAAAAAGCTTATCACTTACAATTTCATGGAAGAGGAATGAAGAAGAAGAAGAAAAAGAACTAAATCCTACAAAAAAGAGGCTAAAGAAAAGCTCCAAAGAATGACCCTTGGTTGAGCTCAGTTCTGCTGTATTTATAGGCTGGAGAATGGAGTTCTAGGGCAACCAGCAGACCAGAAATGAAGTACCCAAAATACCTCCGAAAGACGACAGAATGATGCCACAGTACGGCCGCGTTTCCGCGGCCAATACCCCCTATTGGCCGCGGAAACGCGGCGGTTTGGTGGGGTTGTGTGGTCAATTTTGGTGTGCTTCCCTGGTCTGGTATTTCCTCGTGTTTGCAAACTTCAAAATGCACAAAAGTCTTCTACAATATCAGCAGATTTCCAAGTCCAAGATTGCACTCTTTTCTTTACTTTTGACTTTATCTCCCTCGAGCTCCGCGCACCCATTGATTCTTGTGCAGCCCACCTCGTGCTCTGTGCTTGTCCCAGACACGAATGACTACTGTCACATGTCTTGTATCGGGAACCGGTACTCGGCACTGGACGGATATGGATGACCGGAACCCGGCTTTTATCTGCTGTCGACAGATGTTCTGCATTTGGCGTAACTGTGGAGATTTTATCTTGATTTACAATATTTGGACTGAAAACCTGTACTTTGTAAACATGTAACAAACACGGATTAAAAGCACCTACCTATAAACACACGAGCGTAAGAATGGGCGGTAAAAAATGCAATATTCTGATATGAACAGGGAGTGCCGGTATTTTGACCCTCTTGGTTTGCATGACAGTGAGGACACTGTCACGTTCAAGTTTGGGGGTATGCTCGGTACGTCTTCTTCCTTCGCATTCATTTATACATATTTTTGCATTTGCATACTTATTTGAAAACCCATAAAAAATTGAAAATTTTCAAAAATTATAAAAATTAATGTATTCAATTTTGGCCTTATTTTGACTTGAGTTTGACAGATAGGTTAACTAGCTAGGAACAACTAGATCTTTGACGTAGTAAATTAAAAACCCTAAAGATAACCTTCCTTAAAGTTTAGCGGTAGAAAGTATATGTCTTTGTGGTTTATTTAGAAATAGGCAAATTTTGAGTTCAGTTTTTGGGCTTAAGTTGAAACAAAGGAAAAGTATTGATATTTTTATTAGAGTATAAGTTTGAAACATAATTCCTAGCTTAAGTCTAGATTCTGAAAATGTATACCCTACAATTTGCACAATCACGCACCTTGAAACTTGGAATAGTAGAAGATACCTTGAAATGCTCTTGTCTAAAGTCCTTAGTACGAAGAAAATAAAAGAAAAAAGAGTGAATAAAGAAAAGAAAAAATGAACACTGGTTTTTGTGATTACTTAAGGCTGTAAAAATAGAAAAATATTTAGCGAGTGTGCTTCATCACCTAGTGCCTTAGACCAACTGGTTTGGGAGTCACTGCTAAAGCCTTGGGTGTTACAAGACTAGGATTTATGCTTTAAAGTGCAAACACATCTTGTAATCGGTTGTTGGTATCTCAAGAAGTATTAACGGTTGCATGAAGGATGTGTAAGCAAGATTCATTTAAATTCACCAACTAATAAGTACTTTGGACAATGGACAAGGGTATGATTGCTTGATTTGAATTTCCAAGTGTATGGGTGATTTATACACACACGTGGGGATATGTGATTGGAGTTTAGATGAGAGAAAGGGATGAAGAATAGAACTTGTATCTTTAGTAGAATTGATAAAAATTCCTAAGTGGAAATGGAACCCTAGAAGGAAAACTTAGGAAATGCCGAAAGCTAAGTAAGTCTACAGGATATGTATAATCTTAAGTTAAATGATAAGGAAGTGTGAAGAATTTGGGCGGATAATTTATGGGTTGACGATTATAGAATTCCTTGTTAGAAAACCTAATTGGAGAATAAAAGTCGAAAAGCCAAATTGATAGGATTTTGTGGGTAGTATCCGCTGAAAACCCTCAGGAGACAACACTCCTCCTACTAGGGACACCTAGAGGTTTAACGACTTGTTGCACGAGCTCAGTGCAATCGCGTTTCTCTGCGAAAGTGCGGTTAGGATTTTAGTGAATAAAAAATAAGTTTGCTCGAGGACGAGCAAAAGATAAGTTTGGGGGTATTTGTTCATACCATAATATTGCATTATTATATTCCCCATTCTTATATATTTTACAAATAAACGGGCACTTTTGACGCATGTCTGCTACATGTTACAGGTTACAGGTTCTTGGACAGAAAACAGTGAAAACGATGTAAAGACGATGAAAAAGTGGACTTTAACCAATAAACAGAAGACTCTTGATCAAGCCTACATCAAAGATAAAGTTTACAATTAACAAGGCAACGCAAGGTCCAAATTACAAAGCGAACGGTTAAAAATCCATTGCAAATTGTTCACTGGAGATCTGAAACCAACGTGGAAGCCCAATTGAGAAAAGACCTGAATAAACATGAAGCCCAAAATGACATGAACCAGCCCAGGAATTTAGAGAGCCCAATTCCCTTATTTGGCCGCGGACGCGCGGCCAAACCATGCCTCGGGCCGCGGTTCCGCGGCAATATTGAGCAGAAAGAGAAAAATATTTTTTCCATAATTTGTTGCGGCGCTGACCAAGTCAACCTAGGGGTATATTTGTAATTGTAGACATGAGGATCAAAATGTAACCTAGGGTTTCCTATTATCTATAAATAGGAACTCTAATCATTGTAATTTCTGATGCCTCCCTATGCCTCTTTCTATGAATAAAATTTAGAATTCTTTTGGAGAGCATCGATGCCTCTTTTCATATCATCTATTCAGATCTGACAACCCTGTGTAAATGTTTGGAGAGAGCCATCTGTAAAGTAAGTAGATTTATTTAATTGCCCTAGTTTAGATTTCAATTCTTGCCCTAGGTAATTTTTCATTCTCTGCCCTAGATTAAATTTAATTCCTTGCCCTAATTAGATAGTTAAATCTTTAATTCAATTGCCCTAGATTAATTTAGTTTTTAGATAGATTCAGTTTTTAGATTTAATAATCAATCCGAACACCCATCGGAATTAACTCGTTTGAGCGATTAGGAAATTCACAACATCCCTGTGGACCGATCCGTACTCACCGGCTAGCTACATGCGACGCCGTTCTTGATTGCGGTAATAGATAGTTTTTGAGATCAATCAGTGATACCGCCTTAAGATGTGCCTGGATTTCTGATGGGACCGTTGTTCCTTCGCTAAAGCTATAGCCCCATTGTTATCGCAATACAAAGGTATTGGATCAACAATGGACGGAACTACCTGAAGTTCAGCTATGAACTTCTTCATCCAGACCGCCTATTTTGCGTCATCGCTTGCAGCAATGTATTCAGCCTCCATCATCGAGTCTGCGACGGTATCCTATTTGGAACTCTTCCAACACACTGCCCCTCCGTTGAGGGTAAACACAAAACCCGAGACAGACTTGCTGTCGTCCGTATACTCTGGAAGCTTGAATCGATGAAGGACTCGACCCTGAGGTCTCCATTACCGTAAATCAGGAACATCTCCTTAGTCCTTCTCAGGTACTTAAGAATGCTCTTCACTGCTGTCCAGTGGTTCTCACCTGGGTCTGACTGATATCGGCTCACCACGCTTAGCGTGAAAGCTACATCTGGTCTTGTACATAGCATCGCATACATTATAGATCCTACCACCGAAGCGTAGGGTATAGTGCTCATGCGAACCCTCTCCTCATCAGTCTTGGGAGACATCTCCTTGGAGAGGGTGATTCTGTGCAATGCGGGTATATTACCGTGCTTAGATTCTTCCATACTAAATCTCTTTAGTACGGTCTCTATGTACCTAGACTGCGAAAGTCCCAATAATCTCTTAGATCTATCTCTGTAGATCTTGATCCATAGAATGTACGAGGTATCACCTAGGTCTTTTATAGAGAACCTTTGTGATAAGAATAGCTTGACCGATTGTAGTATAGGAATGTCATTTCCTACCAAAAGAATGTCGTCCACGTACAAGACTAGGAACACGACAGTTCGTCCTACAATCTTATAAATACAAGGCTCATCCTTGTTCTTGATGAAGTCAAATTCCTTGACTGTTTCATCAAAACAGATGTTCCAGCTCCGCGATACTTGTTTTAATCCATAAATGGATTTAAGCAACTTGCACACCTTCCCACTTCTTCCACTGTCTACAAAACCTTCTGGCTGATCCATATAAACACACTCTTCCAAACTACCGTTTAGAAAAGCCGTTTTTACGTCCATCTGCCAGATCTCATAGTCATGGAAGGCAGTAATGACAAGTAGGATCCGAATGGATTTGAGCATAGCCACTGGAGAAAAAGTTTCGTCATAGTCCACACCTGGTCTTTGACGAAAACCTTTTGCAACGAGTCTAGCCTTATAGGTTTCCACCTGCCCATCTACACCAAGTTTCCTTTTGTAGATCCATTTGCATCTAACGGGTTTCACCCCAGGTGGAGCAATATCCAAGGTCCACACTTTATTGGTGTACATGGCCTCCATTTCGGATCGCATAGCATCCAACCACTTATCAGAGTCCCTACTGATAATGGCCTGCCTGAAACTAGTAGGAATCTTCTTCCAAGATGCAATCCTCTCGATCCCCATCTATGAGAAAACCATAGTATCTCTCGGGCGGATGAGAAATCCTACTAGATCTGCGGAGTGGCTGAGGTTCTTCTGGGATTATTGAATCCTGTGGTTCTACCAAATCTTCAGTTATAGTTTGTTCATCTGGAATTTCTTCCAGTTTTACCGTGCTCCCACTTATTTCTTTTGCATGAAATTGCCACTCTAAAAAGGTGGCGTGGCGAGTGACTAACACCTTCTGTTCCTCGGTGTGGTAGAACAGATATCCCATTGAATGTTTTGGATATTCTACAAACTTACATAAAACTGATCGTGCCTCTAGTTTGTCCGGCTTCTGTGTTTTCACATAGGCCGGACAACCCCATATCTTAATGAATTTAAGACATGGTTTCTTTCCACTCCATACTTCATATGGAGTCTTAGGCACAGATTTAGACGGAACCTGATTCAACATGTAGGTTGCTATTTCAAGCACAAATCCCCAGAATGAAAGAGGTAACTCGGCATTACTCATTCTCCATTTTTGGTGACTCCTTCGACGAGTGTTTGTTACACCTTGACGCAGTTCTTACCCGCTGTAGGGATAAGAACCTCACGTTAAATTGGGAGAAGTGCCACTTTATGGTACGAGAAGGTATTGTCTTAGGACATGTCATCTCGCAAAACGACATAGAGGTTGACAAAACCAAGATTGAGGTCATTTCCAATCTTCTTCCTCCTAAATGCGTCAAAGACATCTGAGCTTTCCTTGGCCATGCCGGTTTTTATAGACGGTTCATTAAGGATTTTAGCAAGATTGCTACACCCTTGACTCTCTTATTGGCCAAGGACACAATATTTGATTTTGACTCAACTTGCATGGAAGCGTTCGAGTCATTGAAACACTCTCTCATTTCTGCGCCCATTCTTTCATCTCCAGACTGGACGCATCCATTTGAAATTATGTGCGATGTATCAGATTTCGCCATTGGTGCTGTTCTTGGACAGCACATTAATAAGATGCCGCACGTAATTTATTACGCTAGCCGAACATTAAATGAGGCCCAACTGAACTACAAAACAACAGAAAAGGAATTTTTAGCCGTTGTGTTTGCACTTGAAAAATTCCGGCCTTATTTAATCGGCTCTCCAGTGATTGTGTATACGGATCATTCAGCTCTTCGCCACCTTTTTGCCAAGAAGGATGCTAAATCGAGGCTAATACGTTGGATCCTCTTGCTACAAGAATTTGACCTTATCATAAGGGACAAAAGAGGATGTGAAAACGTAGTTGCCGATCACCTTTCACAACTTCCTTCTTCGCCTACACTTGAAATTCCAATAAAAGATGTTTTTCCCGATGAGCAACTCTTAACCGTGTCAAGCGAACCTTGGTTCGCTGATATAGTAAACTACTTGGCCACCGGCTTGATACCTAAAGATTGGTCGAAACAGGATAAACTCCGATTCTTGTCCCAAGTAAAACATTTTTACTGGGATGAGCCGTATCTTTTTAAATACTATTCCGACCAAATCATTCGTCGGTGTGTAGCTGAAAATGAGTTTAAGAGTGTGCTGTCTTTTTGCCACGATCAAGCGTGCGGCGGGCATTTTGGCCCAAAGAAAACAGCCGAGAAAATCTTACAGTGTGGTTTCTATTGGCCACGACTCTTTAAGGATGCATATGAATACTGCAAGACATGCTCCCGGTGCTAACACTTGGGCCGGATATCGCGGAGAAATGAAATGCCGCTCCAACCAATTTTGGTTGTGGATATTTTTGATGTTTGGGGAATAGACTTCATGGGACCATTTCCCAATTCTTTTGGGAATGTGTATATTCTTTTGGCTGTTGACTATGTGTCAAAGTGGGTTGAGGCTGTGCCTAGCCGAACGAATGATAACAAGGTTGTCGTTTGATTTCTTAAAGAACATATCTTTTCTCGATTTGGGCACCCTTGAGCAATTATAAGTGATAATGGATCTCACTTTTGCAATAGGACTTTTGAGTCCTTAATGCGCAAATATTCCATTACACACAAGCTGTCAACACCATACCATCCCCAAACATGTGGGCAAGCCGAGGTTTCGAATCGGCAAATTAAGCAAATCTTGGAGAAAACGGTTTCTAAAAACCGTAAAGATTGGTCACACAAATTGATTGATGCACTATGAGCATTCCGTACTGCATACAAGACCGATCTTGGTATGTCTCCATACCGGCTTGTTTATGGGAAGGCTTGCCACCTCCCAGTTGAGATTGAGCACAAGGCATTTTTGGCGATCAAGGAGTTGAATTTATCAATGGGAGATGCGGGCAGCAATCGAAAGCTGCAACTAAACGAACTAGAAGAGCTGCGGGATGAGGCTTATGATAATGATGTCATTGTTAAAAACCGAACTAAGGTGTTCCATGACAAACACCTTATGCGCAAAACGTTTAAACCTGGCCAACAGGTTTTACTCTATGATACTCGGTTACACTTTCACCCCGGCAAGCTCAGATCTAGATGGAAAGGGCCGTTTTTAGTACGCACCGTATATCCGCAAGGTGCGGTAAATCTTGAAAATACGGAGGACGGTACTTTGTTTAAAGTAAACAGACATCGACTGAAACCGTTCCTCACTGCGGACCCGTCAGAGGAGCTCCTGTTTTTGCAGGTGCCGATCTACACGGATTGATTCTCCTATATTTTCACCCCTAAATTTCCGATCTTCTTGCCAAAACTTTGTTTCAAATAAGTTTGGGGGTATGTATCATTTGTAAATATATAAAAATATAAAATAACATAAAAAATTGAAATTTTGAAACAAAAAAGAGGTTTTGGGCATTTATGTAAAATTGCAGAATAAATAAATAAAATAAAATTTTTATTTGCAAATAAATTCCTCTTTTTAGAGGGGTTTATTTGCAAATATCCATCATTTCCCCTTATTTATAGGACCCCGACCCCTCTCTGTCTTTCTAAACCCTAAATATTTTTACTCCCAAACCCTAGCAGCAGCCGCCTCCTTTCTACAGCAAGATCTCCTCCCGCTGCCGCGGAACCGCCGCCAGACGCCGCTCCCGCCGCGCATCCGCCGCGTTCTTCAGTCTTCGCCCCCTGAAATTTTTAGGGGAGGTACATCTTTCAAAACCCATCTCTGTTCTTTTAATTTTTAGATCTGTAGAACACATCATGGCATATAGCATGTAGTTAGAAAGAGATTTTTCACAAGTTTTCTCACATGAGATATATGGTAGCTATTTCCCGAATGAAATCGCGCGTAGGGGATGGAATTATTTAATATACAATCACCCATATGCATTTGCATTACCGGAATTAGTAAACCAATTTTATGAGTCTATAGAGGATGGGTGTCTCACCCTCCTTGGTTTTATTAAATTGCAATGAGGCGATCGCGAAATTATAATTGATAGGGATATAAAACACGAGGTTACACTAATACCTTACATACCTGTACATGACCAACCCCTTCAATTCGAGGATTACATGCCCCTGATGGGCAACGATTGCTCGAGGGAGCCGCGAAAGGGTATCCAAGCACGAACCCTTTTCGTGAATGTCTTGACTGTGTGCCGGTGGACACAAAATAATATTTTTGGTAGCTCCCATAATACAACTTTTTTCACACCCTCTTTACATATTGTGCACACTCTTATGACCAAGAACCCACGTTTTGACATGTGCACAGGATTGTTAAATTCCATAGGTGCGGGTAAACGAGCCGCTAATTACCCTTGCCCCATGCTGGTTACACAATTATGTCGATATTTCCTCCCCGCGGAGGAGTTCGAGTTTTATATGCATGGAGGCATTCCAATCAGACCTCTTATCGAGGGCGTTTCTACGTCCTACTCACGACTAACTGACGTGTGGTCTCGACCGAACCGGCAGAACATGTATTTGCCCGCACACCTAGTTCTAGCTCGACAGCGAGCGAAGGCGAAATGACCCCTCTTGAGCATGCACAATTGATGAGGCGAGCAATTAGGGGTATTGATGCGTTGAGGGAGGAATTTATGGCGACAGCAAGGGAGCACGACCGTCGATTGACGGAGGTTGAGCGGGGTATTCAAACCCTTTTGGCTAGGGAGGAGCGTTCACGTTCACGCTCGCGAGCGCGGCGTGGGGCCGAGCAGTGATGGCACTGCTTTGGATAAGTTTAGGGGAGATGGTGGTTGTATATACTTATCTTTTGCATTGCATATTTTTAATTTTTTGTATATATTTTTTTTCTTTTTCTTTTGCATGTTTAAATTCTGCATTGCATCATTATATAAAAATCATAAAAATTAAAAAATTGAAAAAGAAAAAAAATAGAAAAAGAAAAAAATCAAATAAAAACTGAAAATTTTGAAAAATTATAAAAATTGAAACATTCAATTTTGGCCTTAATCAACTTGAGTTTGACAAATAGGTTAACTAGCTAGGAACAACTAGATCTTAGACTTAGTAAATTAAAAACCCTAAAAATAACCTTCCTTAAAATTTAACGGTAGAAAGTATATGTCTTGTAGTTTATTTAGAAATAGGCAAATTTCAAGTTGACTTCTTGGGCTAAGTTAAAACAAGGGAAAAGTATTGATATCTTTATTAAAGTATAAGTTTGAAAAATAATTCCTAAGCTTAAGTCTAAATTCTGAAAATATATACCCTACAAAATTGCACAAACACGAACCTTGAAACTTGGAATAGTAGGAGAGACCTTGAAATGCTCTTGTCTAAAGTCTTTAGTACGAAAAAAATACAAGTGTGAATAAAGAAAAAAAATGAACATTGGTTTTTGTAATTACTTAAGGCTACAAAAATAGAAAAAAATATTTAGCGAGGGTGCTTCATCACCTAGTGCCTTAGATCAACTGGTTTGGGAGTCACTGCTAAAGCCTTAGGTGTTACAAGACTAGGAATTATGCTTTAATGTGCAAACACATCTTGTAATCGGTTGTTGGTACCTCAAGAAGTATTAACGGTCGCATGAAGGATGTGTGAGCAAAATTCATCTAAAAATTCACCAATTAAGAAGTGCTTTGGACGACGGACAAGAGTATGATAGCTTGATTTGAATTTCCAAGTGTAGGGGTGATAGATACACACACGTGGGGTATGTGATTGGGGTTTAGATAAGAGATAGGAATGAAAAATAGGACTTCTATCTTTAATAGAGATGATAAAAATTCCTAAGTTGAGATAGAACCCTAGAAGGAAAACTTAAAAGATGCCAAAAGCTAAGTAAATTCACAAGAATATATATAATCTTAAGTTAAATGATAAGAAAGTATGAAAAATAAGGGTGGATAATTTCTAAGTCGACGATAATAGAGTTCTTGCTAGAAAACCTAATTGGAGAATAAAAGTCGATAAGCCAAATTGATAGGATTTTGTGGGTAGTATCCGCTGAAAACCCTCAGGAGACAACACTCCTCCTATTAGGGACACCTAGAGATTTAACGGCTTGTTGCACAAGCTCAGTGCAATCGCGTTTCCCTGCGAAAGTGAGTAGGTCTTTTTCGAGAATAAAACTAGGTTTGCTCGAGAATGAGCAAAAGATAGGCCTGCGATAAATTTTTTATATTTTTTAATTTTTCAATTTTTATGATTTTTCAATTTTTTATTAACCCGAAATTACAAAAAGAATATACTACGCCATCCCCGGCAATGACGCCATTTGATTTAGAGAGATTTTACGATCAAAAATATTTTACCGCAATCAAGAACGGCATCGCTTGGTAGCTAGCCAGTGAATACGGGTCGGTCCACAGGGATGTTGTGTATTTCCTAATTGTTCTAACGAGTTAATTCCAAATGGTGTTTGGATCTTTATCACTAAAAACTAAATTGACTTAGAATAGAATTAGAAATCTTGCTAGGGTTAGGTTTAGGTTAAGTTTGGAAAGTAAAGATTTCCCACCGCTTTCAATGCCCTAATTTAGATCTTTTTTAGGTGTTATGGTAATTATTAATAAAGGGGATTAGGACGATCGGGAAGAAACGATGTTCTTCCTCTAGGTCCTTGTCCGTCCTTTCTTAATCCTTACCCTAACCTCCATGGAAAACGTGCACAAGCGGTCTTTTATACTACGGGATCACCGTTACCTCGTGGGTAGGGTGCCGTAAGGAGCGGTATGTGCATGTATGCATGGAGTCCTAATTATTAATGTTGATGGGCAAGAAAGGGGTGAGAGATTTGCATCTATCAAACCTTCCCTATTCCTAACCCTATCAAACAAGGAACTACTCGCACATTAAGGGATCTATGAAAAACATGATTTTTATGAGTTTTTTGATTTAAGATATTAATTATCTAACTAATGCAGATCAACAAAAAGTTCTAATCTAAATTAAAACTAGGACAGAGAATAAATTAAACTAGGGCAGAAAGAAGAATTAAGAACTAGGGCAAATAAAAGAAATTACCTACTTTATTGATGCTCTCAAACCATACAAATGATTTCTGAATTTTAGATCTATGAAAAGAGGCATGACCTAAAACATGTTTTAGGGCTTCTATTTATAGAGCATAGAAAACCCTAGGGTTACAATCGAAGCACATCTGCTTTTACAAAAATACCTCTAGGAAGACTAGTCAACGCGCCGCCAGCCAGTAAACAAATTTCCACCGACACGGGCACTATATGGCCGCGGAACCGCGACCAAAACCCATGTTTGGCCACGGATCCGCGGCTATATGATGTGCTTGTTGGCTCAAATTCCTGTGTCTTCTGTCTGTTGCTATTGTCTTCTGTTTTCTTCAGTTGGTTTCTCAGATTGTCTTCTAGTTTTCTTCCAGATCTCTACAGTGAGTAATTGTAGTAGACTTGTACCGTTGCTTTGTGTCGAAGTCTTGAACCTTGCGCTGCCTTTTTGCTTTGTGAACTTGTTCATTGATTTTCATTGTCCCTCAAAATGTGGCATGATCAAGATTCCATCATTTATCGGTCGTAGTCTCATTTTTGTATCATCTTTTCATCAATTTCACCGTTTTTGTTCCGAGAACCTGTAACCTGCAACTATGTAGCAGACATGGGTCAAAAGCACCTGTTTATTTGTAAAATGAATAAGAATGGGGTCTAAAAGAATGCAAAATTATGGTATGAACACTCATCATGGAGCGAACCATGTCCAATAGGGTGCGGTTCCTCCGCTCCGATACACCGTTGTGCTGTGGTGTATACGGAGGAGTAAGCTGAGAGAGAATTCCATTCTCTTTTAAGTAATCTAGGAATTCCGTGCTCAAGTACTCCCCTCCCCTATCAGACCGGAGGATCTTGATAATTTTGCCAGTCTGGTTCTCCACTTCATTTCTGAATTCTTTGAATTTCTCAAAAGCTTCAGATTTGTGTTTCATAAGATTCACATATCCGAATCTAGAGAGATCGTCAGTGAATGTGATGAAGTACGAGAACCCACCCCTTGTATGTATATACATCAGACCACACACATCACTGTGTATGAGTCCCAAGAGCTCTGTTGCTCTTTCTCCATGTCTGGTGAAAGGAGATTTGGTCATCTTTCTTTTGAGGCAAGACTGACAAGTTTCATAAGATAAAAATTTGAACGTATTCAAGAGTCCATTTTTATGTAACTTACTTAGTCTTTTCTCTCCGATATGACTAAGTCTACAATGCCACAAGTAGGATTCGTTCGTATCTGAACTCTTCCTCTTGCGTGTGTTTTGTACATTGAGAACTGTATTCTGATTTAGAACATAGATACCATTACACAGTGTACCTTCTGCAACCGGCACCTTATCAAGGTAAATGTTCATGATATTTCTATCAAGAACAAAGTTATATCCATCTTTATCAAGTAAAGAAACTGATATGATGTTGCAAACTATTGAAGGTACATAGTAGCAATTGTTCAAAATCATAGTATTGCCATTTGGCAACACCAGGTGATATTAACCGACGGCAGCAACATTAACTTGTGCTCCGTTCCCTACCCTGAGAGACATATCACCAGGTCCAACTATCCTACTTTTTCTCAGTCCCTGGAATAAATTACAGATATGAGATCCTGATCCAATATCTAGTACCCAGGAGGTAGGACTGACCGAAAAGCAGTTTTCAACTACAAGAACACATGAAGGAGATGCAATAGTATGCTTCTTCTTCGATGAGGTCATCAAGGAATTCATGCTTTCCTCTTTTCCTTGCTCATACTTATGACCGTTGTTATAAGTTAGAGCCGAACCGACGTTCCACAGCTCCGAATAAGAATTCGGATCGGTCAAGCGATACGTTTTATTATCTTGATTAGGGTGTGAAATGGTTGCTACCTAGAGAGAGAAAAAGAAACACTCAGCATGCGCTCTTACAAGATTAGATTGGTTATTAGTTTATCTAATCAGGATGGCTGCCACTGTTTCCTCAAATTCTTCTTCAAACCCTAAAAGAAGAACTAGTCAGGATTAATCGCACGTCACAATACTTGCTTAACCTTTCAGCCAGGCTGGTGTTGGTACTTCGAGGGAGGTTTTCCAACGCTTTCGCGAAGTTCCTTAATTATATAACCTCTTTTCCCTAGAGGCGTAGCCCCGCTAATATCGTTCTAGACACCTACTTGGTTTATAACATTGATTGTTAAGTGTGATAATTTCCCGAGAGTAATCCTACTCATCAGTGGGATCGGGATCCAACTATCATTGTATGATGCAATAGATAGAATCCACTCTAGTCACCATACTCCAGAAGGTATGCTATATCTGCAAGTTTCCTGTATATTTGAAACTCCTGATGTGGTTTTTGCCCCTAGGACCCAAGTAACCTTGATTAAAGATCAAAATGTCAAAAGGTCCTAGTCAAGTTCTACCTGTCATTATCTTGATTGCATTAGATCCACCCGTACGAGCCTTGACTAAAGATCAAAATGATCGCACGACTGTCCTAACCAATCATATATGCAACGGAAAAGCATTACATAGCTACCGAGCACTAGCCTCGACTAAAGATCGAAATGCGTAGCACGAATACTAAGCAATACCAATCCGAAATGACGGAGGGCTACAGCTGGGTTTTTGGCGAAAACCCCGTTAACGTAATGAACTTGATATCGTTGAAGGAACCTGAGTAGTTTTGTAAATATATAGTGGCAAAAACTTTTGCTAAAGAGGTCACTCCCTGTGAAGGGATCTCGGCTCTTTCCTCGTTGAATGAGGTGCAGGATATTCCAAACTGAATATCACGATGCAAAGCAAAAATAATCGACTATAGTGAAGTTATTACACTGACGCAAACTTTTACTTAAGGAGTCACTCCCGATGAAGGGATCTCGGCCCTTGCCTCGTCGAATGAGGTCCTGGATATTCATAACCGAATACCACTGTGCAAAGCAAAAGAGAACGTCTGTAATGTCAGTTTTTTGAAATCTGTTCCAACATCTTTTAGGTTTATTTTCTTGTATTAATCAAAATTAATGTGGTCTCATCAAATTAATCCTATCATACCAGAAAAGAATGAAATTACAATGTACGTATATGCCATCCGCATTCGCCACTGGGCCCGTCATCACCCGTTAGGTTACTTAACTAATGACAGAGTGGGGGCTGGACTAGCGCGGGTATAAAACATATACAACATCTACTAGTATATATATAAATATATACAACATTCATCCCATGCATGATAATAATCAACATCACAGAATCACAGCCAACAATACAGAATAGTGAATCATCTTGGAGCACCGGGTTTCATTTGAGCCGCAAATAAAACCCAACGTTCCCGGTAGTGTGGATAGCCTGTGCAATGAAAACCTGTACCCCCTACCAGTGCGGCGAATAGCCCGCCAATTCTATAATGAAGCCCCCTCCGTCTCAACGCCATAAGATGCGGGGTTGTTGCCTTCTAGAACCCGGCTATTCGTGCACTCCTCCGCGGGGTAATCCTAATACAGAAAAAGAAAATAATATGTACAAACGGTGACATCAATCTCAACCCGGTCGTGCCCCAAAAAAATATACAACCTGGCAAAGACGGCAGTCCACATGTCGGACGCTCGCACCGCAATAACAAATGTACAAACGAATTTAAACTGTATTTCTAACATTACACCACATACTATCCACCACGACAATCCAACCACAAACACAGCACAAGCACAAAACATCAACGCGAATGTCACGTTCGCAAACCCGTCTAAAAGAACATATAGCAATCAGACGAGTTTACCGATCAAGTGACATTTATGGTTGCAGATAAAAGTGAATGTACTGTTAACAAAATACGTATTTTAAAAATTTTGATCGACTAAACTTTCCCAAATTGGCCTCAAAGGAAAATAGAGCACTCAAACAAACCTGGGCCAAAACCATATATCAAAAAAATCATATCTCCATGAACTAAAGCCCCAGAAAAAATTTCGGGCACTGTAGCCCAAAAAGCGCGGCGGAACCGACGAAAAATGTGTCATTTTGCTCTGGTTCCGCCTCCGAATTTTGGAGTTACGTGCCCAAATTTTTTTCACAGCTTTAGTTTTGCCTGTACATATTTTTAAGATGCCTTGAAATTTTTTTTGAATAACTTTAAAATTTGACAGCAAGCACACAAAATTAGAAATACGATTCGGAAATTTTAGTCAATCGTGATTTTAACCTTGTGCAAACTAGCTAGTAGGGTTTATGGGTTGGCTCTGATACGATGAAGGGTTACACTAGCGTCCCGGCCAACTTCCGTAGCCAAATGCGGAATAAATTTTTTACAGCGATACAAACATTGGCGCTAGAATAAACCAAAACCGGATATTTAACCATAAACCTAACTAGAAAATGAAGGTTCTATCTACTATGATAGAAAGTATACCTAACGGAAACAAGTCCTTCGGGTCTTCGATCCTCTTCTTAAGCTCCTCGATGGATGTATGGATCGTGCTTGAACTTCGGCCTCCTTTTGTCAACGATGATCCACCTCGAGAGATCCAACCTAGAGCTTAACCTCCAAGATGAGCTAACTAGAACACTTGGGTTGCTAGACTAAGTGATCTAGAGTGAGTAGAGAGTGGTTTTGGTGGCTTGGTCTCAATGGCCCTTGATTTTCAACTCATGAAACACTTGGGCTTGAGAGAGAGGAAGAAGGAGAGAGAGCTATGAGAGAGAGTGTCACCTTGATCAAAAAATGAAGAGTGAGCTCTCATATGAGGGAAAAAGAATAATAATTTTAATTAGGATAATTGTGATGGTTCATTTGATTTGACCATCATCATGTCATAATTAATAATAAGCAAAATATCTCATGCTCAACAAAAATATCTAAGTCAACTATGGTCAACAAGTCAAATGGTCAAACCAATTAACCATGACACAATTAACATTAATAAAATTAGTAAACAATTTCCTCAATCTCATTATGGTTTTAATCAAGTCAATGGTCAAAACCCTAATGAGGTGTCTCCTTCTCTGCCTCTGTCAACTGTATATACATACCCGCATCCGTGTTCCGAGAAACACGAATACAATGAGACTGAACCAATCCAAAATCAAATACTAGGATCTGGCTTAAACCAAAGCCCGCTAGTATCAACTTCCCGAACACCAAACATGCACAAGTGTGCGTATGTGAACGAACCCTGTCGTAAAACCATACGACCTCTACTCGTTTCGCCCGAAGCTGGGAAAACCTCTGTGTGGGACTCTAAAGACTCGACATTACTTTGGCAGTGGGTTTAACCACAAGCACGTCAGCGGCACCAGCTGTACGTAACGGCTACCCAGGTACCTGTCGAAAAGGAAGACCGGCGAGCAAACTCGTCCGAACTCCTACTGAGCCTATCCGTGACAATATCCGTACAGTCCGGTCTCTTCGTCAAAGAGTATCGCATACCGGGTCTAGGGGGTGGTGAACGTCAGACCCTAATAACCTGATAAGTCGTGCCGATGTGGCTCAGGACCAATCCGGGAAACTATTGATCAACCTATCAGTAAATCCCAACTGCTTTGGCTAAGGTCTTATGGTCCTGACCAATCGATCACTGTGCGATATCAACTCCCAATACCAGGAGAGACGAATCCCCAACAATCGCTCACTGCCTCCATGTGGCTCGGGACTGAACCTAACCAAAACCTGTTTCCACGACTCAGTAGAGCCGTGGTAGGGTAGTAATCAAAGCTCAGTGGGAACTCACACGAGACAAATGCCGATCTCAGGTCCAAAGACTAACCTGTACACATGTCACCTGAGAACTTCCATCTGACGATAGGTATAGTACCATCTGGAAGTTCTCGGCGAGTCCGTCCAGTGTACTCATACCCAGTGAGCACTTGTATACGATCTTGGGTGCATCAGACCAATGGCTGCGGGAATAACCATCCCCCGACGTGGCTAAAAACGTTTACACTAGTCTACTCTGGAGTATCAACTCCCAGTCTCGATACTCACGCGACTAGGGACCATTTAAGGATGTGCTTATGGACTACCCTGCTCCCACTAGTATGATCTCCATCACAACGTAGGTAGTCAAGAAAGATCCTACGGGCTTTATCAACATGTAACCGCAATATGTAATAACGAGTATGACATATGCCATGTTAAGATAAAGACAAACCATAATAGGATACTATCGTATCGATTCTTTATCAATATGTGCAAGCTAGATATAACAACAATAGAAATAAATACACATATCCCGACAAAGACAAGTCAAATAATATACTATAAAACTGAGCAAGATTGTCCTGTACATACATATCCTTACCATCCATATGTATACATATACAATACTGGCCTCTAGGGCATATATATCCAACAGAAATGTCACCCCTGTCTTTAAGAGTGACTACCGGCTGTCATCTGCCAGTGGTTCTGATTGAACCATCATTCCAGCCATATTCTGGATCAGAAGGGCTATCTGGTTCATTTTAACGTACATTTTTGCGACTTCTTCATCTCTCTTTTTGAGAGCGCGCTTTAGAAAATCAATATCCGACTCCTTATCAACACTTTCTTCGAGTGCGTCCTCAGGATTTTCCTTAGGTGATGGATTAGCGAGTGCTGCCGCCTGAGCAAGCATCTCCTATAGCTTTTCACGTTGCAGTAGAGCCTTTGTCAGGGACCGAGTATGCGGTCCATGGCTACTAGAAGCTTGAATTTCATCTTCGGAGTTCACCATGTAGACTGTATGAATTACCATGCCCCCACGCTTGGGGTGTTTAGAGTTTTGGCCTTTGGAGTTTGCCTCGGGCGTTTGAGCTTTATTAGGCCTCTCTTTTTTGTGAGAAGCTGCTTTGGCTTCGGGAGGAACCATTGTAGCAGGAACCGCTTTGGGATGAATCCCCTTGTATTTGAAAGGGGATTTGTCATTATTTGGCTGACGTTTAGGGGAAGAGCCACAGACGACGACTGGGTCCTTCATCTGCTTCCACACCATACAACGACGAGGAAAGTTATTTTGGGGAGCGAACTGTTTTCTGCTTGCGTCGGATCTCCATAGGATGCGGAGATTTCTTCAATATTTTGGTGGGAAAATTTTGTCTGTCCCTTCGCAACAGTTCAAACTTGTTCCCGGTTGGAACAACAGCATTCACCGCTGGAGTTGAAACATGACCATACGGGGAACTTACCCCAGCTTGTTTTGTATGACGCCGATATCGACATCGACCGTTTCTTATGGCTGAAATTTGATTAGCCTCAAGATTTTGCTGAGCCTGCCCCCTGTTTTCTTTGAGAGCTTGAATAGTCTATCCCCAGCGTCGACCATGGCCTTTGGAAGGTACCGGTTGTTTGGAGACTGATTCCGTCGGCAAAATAGAAGCTTGAGGAGCCGTCTGTAGAAGACAGACTTCTTCTGGGATTCCTCCTTCGACTTTGAGGTACCGAGGGTGGGAGGTAGGAGCATAGACCTAAAGAGAAGCCCATTGATTTCTTGAAGAGCCGGATTGCAGAGATTTGAGGCTGCAAGTGGCCCATACTTGACTCCACCAGATGTGACAGAGCCTGAGTTACGGTGAGTGGAAGCAAACGCTATTCTGCATGTTGGATATGTGTGCCCTAGATGCCATTATTGTATATGTATACATGTGGATGCTTGGATATATGCATGTACAGGAAAATCTTGCTCGATATGATAGTATGCTATTTGGTTTGTCTTTTATCTTAACATATGCATATGTTTTACTTGTTATTACATATCATTTATACTGTTGTTAAAACCCGTAGGATCATTACTTGACTAAGGGCGTTGTGATGGCGATCATACTTGTGGGTGCTCGGTAGTCGATAAGCACATCCATAAAATGTCCCTAGTTGTGGGAGTATCGAGACTGGGCATTGATATTCCGGATTAGACTAGTGTATACGTTTCTAGATCCCGACGAGGGGCGATGGTTGGTCCCATAGCCATTGGTCTTTCGCACATAAGATCGTATACAGGTGCTCACTGGGGTGGAGTACACTGGACGAACTTGCCGAGAACTTCTAGATGGTACTATACATATCGTCAGATAGCAGTTCTCAGGTGACATGAGTACAGGTTAGTCTTCAGACATGAGATCGTCATTTGTCTCGTGTGAGTTCCCACTGTACTTAGATTACTACCTTACCATGGCTCTACTGAGTCGTGCAAACAGGTTTTAGTTGGGTACATTCCTGAGTCACATGGAGGCAGTGAGCGATTGTTGGGGATTCATCTCTCCCGATATAGGGAGTCGATATCACACTGTGTTCGATTGGCCAGCACCATAAAACCTTGGCCAAGGCAGTTGGGATTTATTGATAATTAGATCAGTAGTTTCCTGGATTGGTCCTGAGTCATATCAGCAAGAATTATCGGGTTATTAGGGTCTGACGTTTACCACCCCGTATACCCGGTATGCGATACTCTCAGACGAAGAGACTGGAATGTACTGAGATTGCACAGATAGGCTCAGTAGGGATCCGGATGAGTTTGCTCGTCGGTCTTCCTTTTCGACAGGTACCCGGGTAGCCGTTACGTACAGTTAGTGCCGCTGACGTGCTTATGGTTATGCATTTATTTAGTAACTCACTGCCAGCATACTGTCAAGTCTTTAGAGTCCTACACAGAGGGTTCCTTGGTTCAGGCGAAATAATGTAGTAGCCGTATTTTGATACGTGTGTGGTTCCGATCGAATGATTGTACTAGTTACCTGGACTTTCGATCGGACGGTTGATGATACTAGCCGACTTGGGATTGAGCCGGATTATTAAATTATGTTTTGATTTAATAATTTACGTATATATATTTCGATATGTATATTCTAGTATTATGTTCTTTGTGTTATTCTATTTCTTTGGGTATTCATATTTTTATACGAATACGGGTATGTATATACAGTTGAGTGTATTCCATATTTATACGGAAATCATTCTAAAAGGAGGACACCTCATTTTAGTTTTATCCATTTATTTAAAATGGAAAATGAGGTGTAAAGATAATGAGGTGGGTATGGTGGGAACCATGCTTCAATAGTGTTGACAAATGAATTGAATACTCATTTGTGCAAAATATTCAAGCATGGTTGTGTTTTTAAAATTGAAAAAATGATTTATACAAAAGCATAGAAAAAATTCTATCTCACCATTTTTCTTCTATCTCCTTATTTGCATTTCTTGAGCTTCTACTCCTTCTTCATCAAATTCCTCTCTACAATCTCATGTGTTGAGAATCAAGAGAGGAAGTGAGATAGATATACACTAAGAACCACTCACTACATCCTAGACACTTTAGATTAGCAACCTTGAGTCTCTAGTTGCTCCACTAGACTTTTAGTGTGGAGCTAGAGCCATGAGCTACATCCCTCGGGTGGATCATCTTCGACGGAGGAAGACCGGCGGTCAAGCTCGATCATGGAGATTTCATGGAGCAAGGGAAGAAGATAGAAGACCGAAGGACACGGATGTTTTGATAAAAGAATTCTATCATAGTAGTTAACATCTCCTTTGTTAACTATTTTAGGTTTATGGTTAGATTCTAGGACAGGGTTTTTAGCCCCGGAATTTAAATCACTAAATTTTTTGTTCCGCAACGGCCACGGTAGATGACCAGGTCGCTAGGAAAACCCATCATAGTATCGGAGCCACTCCATAAACCTTTACTAGCTAGTTTGCACAAGTTTAAAGTCTCGATCAACGAACTTTTCCAAATCGCAATTTCATTTATCATGCCCGCTGTCGGTTTTGAAAGTTGTTCAAAAAAATATTCAGATTACCTTAAAATTACGTGCAGGCATTTTTAGAGGCCCTGAAGAAATTTAGGCACATGAGCCCAACATACGGCCGCGGAACTGCCACCTTATATGCCTATTGGCCGCGGTTCCGCAGTCGAAATGTGGCTGTTGTGCTTCAAATTTCTTCTGGCACTCTGTAATATGGAAATATGATTTTTGGGGTGTATGATTTTGGCCCAGATTTGTTTGAGTACTGGTTTGCACTTGGGCCAATGCGGAAAAGTTTTAGTCGATCAAAATTTTGAATACATGTTTATCAGTGCATGTGTTAGTATCTCCGACCATGAATATCATTGAGGGTATAACCCAACTAATTGGTATATGTACAATTAGACGGGTTTACGAATATGATATTCACGTTGATGTTCTGTGTTGCGCTGATGTTGTGGATGGATTGTCGTGGTGGATAGCCTATAGTGCAATGGCAGAAGTACAGTTCAGATTTATTTGTATATTCATTATTGCGGGGTGAGCGTCCGATATGGGGACAGCTGTTTTTGCCAGATTTTATATTCTTTTATTGGGGCATGACCGAGTTGAGGTCGATGTCACTATTGTATATATACTTTTCTTTTCTGTACAAGGATTAGCCCGCGGTGGAGTGCTCGAGTAGCCGGGTTCTAGAGGGCAATGGGCCCGCATCTCATGGCATTGAGATGGAAGGGGCCTTACTCTAGAATTGGCGGGCTATTCGCCGCACTCGTAGGGGTATAGGATGACCCACGGAGGGGTGCTCAAGTTACCGGATTCCGTGAAGTGCTGGGTGATCCATTCACTTTGTTGATTAGGGTTGCCTCACTTCTGGGATTGGCGGGTAACTTTCCGCGCTCGTAGGGGTCTAGGTTTTTCATTGCACGGGCTATCCACTCGACCGGAAACGTCGGGTCTCATTTGCGGTTCAAATGAAACACGAGGCTCCAAGATTATCCGCTATTCCATGTTACTTATTGTTGTTCTGTGATGTTGCTTATATCATACCTGGGACGAATGTTATATATATATTTATATATACTAGTAGATGTTGTGCACCCGCGCTAGTTCAGCCTCTGCTCCGCCGTTAGTTAAGTAACCTAACGGTGCATGATGGGGCCCTGTGGTGAATGCGGATGGCATATACGTACATTGTATTTTCGTTCTTTTCAGGTGTGATAGGGATTAATTGATGGGACCATATTAATTTTGATTAATGCAAGAAAAGAAACCTAAAAGATGTTGCTGGAACAAATTTCAAAAAACTATAGTCATATTCTTTCGCTTTGCACAGTGGTATTCCTTTAGGAATATCCAGCACCTCATTCGAGGAGGCAAGGCCTAGATCCCTTTGCGGGGAGTGACCTCTTGAGCAAAAGTTTATACTGTAGATTACTCGGTTTTCTTCAAAACCACAAGTTTTCAAAAGCGGAGCCTAAACCACTCCTTTTCATAACTACTTGGTTCCTTCAACGATATCAAGTTCATCACGTTAAAGGTTTTTCGCCAAAAGCCAGCCATAGCCCTCCGTCATTTCCTACAAGTATTACTTAGTATTCGTGTTACGTATTTTGGCATTGTCAAGGCGTAGTGATCAATAGCTGAGTATTGCTTATTTGTAGCTTTGTTTCCAATTATTTAGGACAGTCGCATAGCTATGTTGGCATTATCAAGGGTTATGCGGGTGAGTCAAAGTTAATCAAGATAATGACGGGCCGAACTTGACTAGCGGCTTATGTTATGTTGGCATTGTCAAGGTCATAAATTCGTTAGGGGCAAAAACCACATCAGGAGTTTCAAATATACAGGAAACTTTCTAGTGTTGCATACCTTCTGGAGTGTGGTATCTAGAGTGGCTTCTATCTAGGTTATCATGCGATGATAGTTGGATCCCGATCCCACTGATGAGTAGGATTACTCTTGAAAGATATTTTTCACTTCACAATTAGCTAACCTATTAGGTGTCTAGAAAAGTGTTAACGGGCCACGTCTCTGCGAAAACGAGGTTTATTCTAATTAGGTCTGTGCGAGAGCACGGGGAACCTCCCTCGGAGTACCAACACCCACCTGGCTAAACGGTTAGCGAACTTTTAAAGTGTTAATGATCCCAGCTAATTCTCCTTTTAAGGTTTGGAGGAAAATTCGAGGAAAAAGTAGGAGCCATCCTGTTTAGATAAAATAATAACCAATCTAAACTTGCAAGAGCGCACGCTGAGTGTTTTCTTTTCTCTCTCTCCAGGTAGCAACCAATTTATGCCTTAATCAAGATAATAAAATGTATCGCTTGACCGATCCAGATTCTTATTCGGGACTAGGGAACGTTGGTTCGGCTCTAACTTATGACAACTGTTATGAAAATGAGCAAAGAAAAGAGAATTGCATGAATTCCTTGTTGACCCTATCGAAGAAGAAGCATACTATTGCGTCTCCTTCGGGTGTTCTTGTTATTGAGAACTGTTTTTCGATTAGTCCTACCTCCTGGGTACTAGATACCAGATCAGTATCTCATATCTGTAATTTATTGCAGGGACTGAGAAAAAGTAGGATGGTTGGACCTGGTGATATATCCCTCAGACTAGGGAACAGAGCACAAGTTGATGCTGCTGCCGTCGGTGAATATCACCTAGCATTGCCAAGTGGCAATACTATGAGTTTGAACAATTGTTACTATGTACCTTCCATGTTTTGCAACATCATATCAGTTTCTTTACTTGATAAAGATGGATATAAGTTTGTTCTAGATAGAAATATCATGAACATTTACCTTAATCGGGTATTGGTTGCAGAAGGTACACTATGTAATGGTATCTATGTTCTAAATCAAAACACAGTTTTCAATATACAAAATACACGCAAGAGGAAGATTTCAGAAGTGAACGAATCCTACTTGTGGCATTGTAGACTTGGTCATATCGGTGAGAAAAGACTTAGTAAGTTTCATAAGAATGGATATTTGAATACGTTCGAATTTTTATTTTATGAAACTTGTTAGTCCTATCTCAAAGGAAAGATGACCAAATCTCCGTTCACCAGACACGGAGAAAGAGCTACAGAGCTCTTGGGACTCATACACAGTAATGTATGTGGTCCGATGTCTACACATGCAAGGGGTGGGTTCTCATACTTCATTAGATTCACTGACGATCTCTCTAGGTTCGGATATGTGTATCTTTTGAAACACAAATCAGAAACTTTTGAGAAATTCAAAGAATATAAGAACGAAGTAGAGAACCAGACTGGCAAAAGTATCAAGATCCCCCGATATGATAGAAGAGGGGAGTACTTAAGCACGGAATTCCTAGAATACCTAAAAGAGAATGGAATTCTCTCTCAGCTTACTCCTCTGTATATACCACAGCACAACGGTGTATCGGAGCGGAGGAATCGTATCCTATTGGATATGGTTCGCTCCATGATGAGTAGTGCTGAGTTGCCTTTTTTATTTTAGGGACATGCGCTTCAGACAACAGCATACCAATGGAATCAGATTCCATCCAAATCTGTGCCTAAGACTCCATATGAAATATGGAGTGGAAAAAGGCCGTATCTTGAACGTATTAAGATATGAGGTTGTCCGGACTATGTAAAAGTACAAAATCCGAACAAACTACAGGAACGATCAGTTTTATGCAAGTTTGTGGGATATCCTAAAAATTCTCTAGGATATCTGTTCTACCACACCGAGGATCGGAAGGTGTTCGTTGCTCGCCGCGCCACCTTTTTAGAATGGCAATTTCTTGCAAAAGAAATAAGTGGGAGCACGGTAGAACTAGATGAAATATCGGAAGCACAAACTGAAACTGAGGATTTGGTAGAACCTCAAGACTTAGTAGTCCCAGACTAACCTTAGCCACTCCGCAGATTTAGTAGGATTTCTCATCCGCCCGAGAGATACTACAGTTTTCTCATAGGTGGGGATCGAGAGGATTGCATCTTGGAAGAAGATGATCCTACTAGTTTCAAGCGGGCCATTACCAGTAGGGACTCTGATAAATGGCTGGATGCTATGCGATCCGAAATGGAGTTCATGCACACCAATAAAGTTTGGACCTTGGATATTGCTCTACCTGGGGTAAACCCGTTGGATGCAAATGGATCTTCAAAAAGAAGATTGGTGTAGATGGACAGGTGGAAACCTATAAGGCTAGACTTGTTGCAAAAGGTTTTCGTCAAAGACCAGGTGTGGACTATGATGAAACCTTTACTCTAGTGGCTATGCTCAAATCCATTCGGATCCTACTTGCCATTGCTGCCTTCCATTACTATGAAATCTGGCAGATGGACGAAAAAACGTCTTTTCTAAATGGAAGTTTGGAAGAGTGCATTTATATGGATCAGCCGGAGGGATTCATAGACAGTGGGAGCAGCGGGAAGGTGTGCAAGTTGCTTAAATCCATTTATGGATTAAAACATGCATCGCGGAGGTGGAACATCTGTTTTGATGAAACAGTCAAGGAATTTGACTTTATGAAAAACGAGGATGAGCCTTATATATATAAGAAGATTGTAGGACGAATTGTCGTATTCCTAGTCTTGTACGTGGACGCCATTCTCTTGATAGGAAATGACATTCCTATGCTAAAATCGGTCAAGCTGTTCTTGTCACAAAGGTTCTCCATGAAAGACCTGGGTGATTCCTCATACATTCTGGGGATTAAGATCTACATAGATACATCTAAGAGATTATTAGGACTTTCACAGTCCAGGTACATAGAGTCCGTACTAAAAAGATTTAGTATGTAAGATTCCAAGCGCGGTAATTTACCCGCATTGCACGGAATCACCCTCTTTAAAGAGATGTCTCCCAAGACTGATGAGGAGAGGGTTCGCATGAGCATTATACCTTACGCTTCGGCGGTAGGATCTATAATGTATACGATGCTATGTACCCGACCAGATGTGGCTTACGCACTTAGCGTGTTGAGTCGGTATCAGTCAAACCCAGGAGAGAACCACTGGACAACAGTGAAGAACATTCTTAAGTACCCGAGAAGGACTAAGGAACTGTTCCTGGTATTCGGTAATGGGGACCTCCAGGTGGAGTTCTTTACCGACTCGAGCTTCCAGAGTGATAAGGATGACAACAAGTCTATCTCGGGTTTTGTGTTTCCCCTCAATGGAGGGGCGGTTTGTTGGAAGAGCTCCAAACAGGACACCGCCGCATACTCGACGATAGAGGCTGAATACATTGCTGCAAACGATGCCACAAAAGAAGCGGTCTGGATTAAGAAGTTCATTACTGAACTTAAGGTGGTTCCATCCATTGTTAATCCAATACCTTTGTATTGCGACAACAATAGAGGTATGGCTTTAGCGAAGGAACCATGGTCCCATTAGAAATCCAAACACATCTTGAGGCGGTATCACCTGATCAGGGAGATCGAAGTGCGGAGAGTGGACACAAAAGAAACACGATGGATCTATTTACCATGGCCCTCCCTCAAGCACAGTTCGAGAGAATATTTGAGATGTTGGGTATGCGATACGCTAACAACTGGCCCCAGTGCAGACGTTGAGTACTCGATACGCCAATATATGCCATTAGTGTAAGTGTGAGATTGTTGGATATGTGTGTCCTAGAGGCCATTATTGTATATATATACATATGGATGCTAGGACATATGTATGTACAGGACAATCTTGCTCGATATGATAATATGCTATTTGGTTTGTCTTTAACTTAACATGTGCATATGTTTTACTTGTTATTACATATCATTTATACATATTGATATAGCCCGTAGGATCATTGCTTGACTACCTGCGTTGTGATGACGATCATACTTGTGGGAGTTGGGTAGTCGATAAGCACATCCTTAAAATGTTCTTAGTCGTGGGAGTATCAAGACTGGGCATCGATATTCTGGAGTAGACTAGTGTATACGTTTCTGGACCCCGATGAGGGGCGATGGTTGCTCCCACAACCATTGGTCTTTCACACCTAAGATCGTATACAGGTGCTCACTGGGGATGAGTACACTGGAAGGACTCGCCGAGAACTTCTAGATGGTACTATACCAATCGTCAGATAGAATTTCTCAGGTGACATGAGTACAGGTTAGTCTTCAGACCTGAGATTGTCATTTGTCTCATGTAAGTTCCTACTGTACTTAGATTACTACCCTACCACGGCTCTACTGAGTCATGCAAACAGGTTTTAGTTGGGTACAGTCCCGAGCCGCATGAAGGTAGTGAGCGATTGTTAGTGATTCGTCTCTCCCGGTATAGGGAGTCGATATCGTACTGTGTTCGATTGGCCAGCACCATAAGACCTTGGCCAAGACAGTTGGGATTTACTGATAGTTAGATCAGTAATTTCCTTGATTGGTCCTGAACCATATTAGCATGAATTATTAGATTATTAGGGTTTGACGTTTACCACCCCCTAGACACGGTATGCGATACTCTCAGACGAAGAGACCGGACTGTACGGAGATTGTCACAGACAAGCTCAGTAGTGATCCGGATGCGTTTGCTCATCGGTCTTCCTTTTCGACAGGTACCCGGGTAGCCGTTACGTACAGCTAGTGCCGCTAACGTGTTTGTGGTTATGGATTTATCCAGTAACTCACTGTCGGTGTGCTGTCGAGTCTTTAGACTCCCATACAGAGGGTTTCCTTGGTTTAGGCGAAATGATGTAGTAGCCGTATTTTGATACGTGCAGGGTTTCGATCGAATGATTGTACTAGTTATCCGGACTTTCGATCGGACGGTTGATGATACTAGCCGGCTTGGGATTCAGCCGAATTATTAAACCAGGTATTGATTTAATAATTTACATATATATTTCGATATGTATATTCTAGTATTATGTTCTTTGTGTTATTCTATCTCTTTAGGTATTCGTACTTTGATACGAATACGGGTATGTATATACAGTAGAGTGTATTATGTATTTATACGGAAATCATTCTAGAAGGTGGACACCTCATTTTAGTTTTATCCATTTATTTTAAATGGAAAATGAGGTGTAAATGTAGTGAGATGAGTATGGTGAGAACCATGCTTCAATAGAGTTGACAAATGAATTCAATATTCATTTGTGCAAACTATTCAAGCATGGTTATGTTTTTAAAATTGAAAAAATGATTTATACAAAACCATGGTTTATGTTTTCTCTCTCTAAGAAAAAATTCATTCTCCCCATTTTGCTTCTTTCTCCTCATTAGCCTTTCTTGAGCTCCTCCTCCTTCTTCATCAACTTCCTCTTTACAATCTTATGTGTTGAGAATCAAGAGAGAAAGTGAGATAGATATACACTAAGAACTACTTACTACATCCTAAACACTTTAGATTAGCAACCTAGAGTCTCTAGTTGCTCCACTAGACTTTTAGTGTGGAGCTAGAGCCAAGAGTTATATCTCTCGGGTGGATCATTTACGATGGAGGAAGACCGGCGGTCAAGCTCGATCATGGAGATCTCAAGGAGCAAGGGAAGAAGATAGAGAACCGAATGACACGGATCTTTTGGTAAAAGAATTCTATCATAGTAGTTAAGATCTCCTTTGTTAGTTATTTTAGGTTTATGGTTAGATTCTAGGACGGGTTTTTTAGCGCCCGATTTTAAATCACCAAAAATTTTGTTTCGCAATGGCCACGGTAGATGGTTAGGGCGCTAGGAAATCCCAACACTGCATAGAGACGAAACGCCGGCTTCAGTATCCCATCACCCAAGGGCAACAACAAACATCTATACCGTGATTATTTAATCGCGGAAAGACACGACACACGAAGTGTGGAGTGGAAAGAGGAAGATGCCCACCGGGCGTGCCAGAATCTGTTCTCCGCTGAAAACATAGTCGAACTGGGATAGTTCGTCTTTCCTGAATTTGGGGGCAAATGCTATTTGGACTTATCCATCCACCTCTCCGAAGATACCAAGTTGATTTATGGCATAATATATTGGAGGTTTGGACAGACGCGACCGTTTTATCAGACTTCATCAGATTCCCCCTCATTTGTGAGGGGGTTTTGATTGTGGGGACGCTCTTCTATGCAGGTGCAAGCCCCTGCAGTTAATTACGTTACCGCATTGCGATAACCCCTTTCTCCTACTCCGGTAGTTCATTTCGTGTCGTGTCGTGTTTTTTTTATTTTGGGTTGTCCGTGGATTGTATACAGAGACTAAGCCCGTAGGGCGCGATATAGTCCAAATCCGTATATTTGAGATTTAGGTTTGGGTCAAGGATTTACTTGACGGGGTCTACGTTGGTATCTTGGTTTGCCAACGAGAATGAACTTAGGACGTATTTCTCATATTTATGAGGTCCATCCGTTCATAAGATATTTGAGTTTGATCAACTTAGAAATAAATGAGCATATGGGCTCACTTATTTTAGTTTAAGGTTATCTCGATCCATTATCGCCGTGTTTGGGGAGAATATTAGTGTAAGGACATTTCGGTCCAACATTCCCATTTTGGGGGTGAATGTTAGTTAAGGACATTTCGGTCCAACATTCCCGTTTTGGGGATGGATGTTAGTTTAAGGACATTTCGGTCCTTCATTCATCTTGTGCGCACGTGTATTTGTTACGTGGCGGAGTAAACGATGGTGACATCGAATGTGCATAATTTGGGGTCCGATCCCATTTGAGGTGTGCACGTCAATTTGGAAGTGCATTAATGTGGGATGTATCATTCCCTATCTTGATGAAACTTTATATCAAGTTAGGACGAGAAACGAGTTGTTGGTTGTCGGGACCCGCCACCTTTCTGAAAACGTTGAGAAATTATAACGACATATATCAGAGGTGTGGAGAAATGCACCCTTAAACCAAATCCCGTATTTGAGGGGAAAAGGGGTCGTGGTGGACCTAAGAATCGTCGGTCATATTTGAGACTAAGATTACCTTAGGAGATATGAGATGAGTATCATTTTGGATTTCATCAATGAGAGAATATTAGTCATGTTTGAGACTAAGATCAGTTTGGAAATCACGAGCATATGGGCTCAGTTGATTTAAAATTAAAGAGGAAGCTCAAGCTTTACAGACTTAGCCAATTTGGACTAAGATTGGGTTTCTGTAATTCCCAGTAGTGCTAAGCACTTTAGACATATAGAACTCACGTGTGTTTCACGTGATGCACTGGAATAGTTCTAAACACTAATCTTTTCTAGCACTTACGTGCTTTTCACGTAAAGAGCTGAGTTTTTAGCCTTGGATGCTCGAGTGCTTTTCACGTGAGGCGCTGAGTTTTTTAGCCTTAGGCGCTCGCGTGCTTTTCACGTGAGGCGCTACAATAGTGCTAAGCACTAATTTTCTCTAGCGCTCACGTGTGTTTCACGTGAGGCACTATGTTTTTGGAGATTTAATTTCTGTTGATAATTTTTAGAGAACTTAAATCTATATTAATGGTATTTTGACCATTAATGATCACCAAGACCACTATTTTGAGGATCTGGGATCAGGCTCTTTAAGAACTAAGTTCTTGTTTTGAAGAAACTAAGTTCCCGGAGTATTATGAACTCCATCTTCTTCATGTTCTTATATCCATATTCTCCCTTGAATTTTTGATTCTCAAGAACAAGATCTTCCCGATGAAAATTAAATACTCAACTTGTGGGAGACTTGTCTAGTGGATTTCAGATCCAGAGAAAGAACTAAGTTCTTTGATAAGGGTTAAACACTTAGATATGGTATGTTAGGTAAGGAGATATTTTGATCTCTTCTTTTTTCTTTACCTAGGGTTTTTAGGAGGGAGATCTTCTTCTTTGAGAGTATTAAATTCTCTGTTGTTTTGAAAGTTTTCTGTATTTTTTAGAAGCTTATGGGAGGATCCCTCTATCTTTTTTCCTCCTCTCCTTTCCTTCCTCCTTGATTAATCTCTTTGCTCTTATTTATAGGAGAAGAGAGAAATCAACTTGTTAAGAAAATATCTCACTGAGAGATCATGATTGATTTCATGATCAATCAAAATGATCGTTTAGATCATTCGGTGAATTTTATTCGCCATTGGATTTTTAATCCAAAGGCTCTCTGTTTAACAGAGAAGATTTCTTGTTTGTTTAATAAGATTAGGAAATATTTTTCTAAGATAGAATTTTATTCTATCATATGAATATTTTGTTATTTTAACAAGATTAGAATTTTATTCTATCATATGGATATCTTGTTAGTTTAATAAGATCAGGAAGATATTTTCCTAATATAGAATTTAATTCTATCATATGCACATCTTATTAGTTTAACAAGATTAGAATTTTATTCTAACATAGAATTTGATTCTATCACATAGAATTTTATTCTATCATATGAATATCTTGTTAGTTTAACAAGATAAGAATTTTATTCTATAATATGAATATCTTGTTAGTTTAACAAGATTAGGAATATATTTTCCAAACATATAATTTAATTCTGTTATATGAATATCTTGTTAATTTAACAAGATTAGGAAAATATTTTCCTAAGATAGAATTTTGTTCTATCAGATGATCGATGGGTGATTTTGTAATCACCGTTGGATCTTTGATCCAAGGGTTCTCTGTTTTAACAGAGAAGATCTTTCTAATTTAAGAAAGATCAGGGAAATATTTCACACATAGAATTTAATTCCATCATATGGTTTAATTGGTGATATTTTATCACAATTGGATTTTAAATCCAAGATTCTATGTTAGAGAAAGATATTTCCATATTAGAAATATCAAGGAAAATATTTCCCAAATATAATTTAATTCTATCACATAGAATTTAATTCTAGCAGATAGTTTAATTGGTGATATTTTATCACAATTGGATTTTAACTCCAAGATTCTCTGTTAGAGAAAGATCTTTCCATATTAGAATGATCAATGAATATATTTTCCAAATAGAATTTAATTATATCAAATGGGAGCATTTTAAATTGGGGTGCTCACATGTTTTGCATCTGAGCGCTGCCAAAGAATGCGGTAAAAGAACTCACGTGTTTAACACGTGATCCCTAGTGTGGGTTTTAGCCTGTTTATTTTCAGCGCTTATATGCTTTTGTAACGCCTTAGATTTCGATTAGTGTTAGTTTAGACGGTAATGCGGGTTTTTGGTAAAAAGTTTACCAATTTGGATTCCTCACATTGTATAACATTTAATTAATAATTTATTATTATTTGTTATGGCATGTACACGCATGTGCATGTTTATGTGAGAGTTTGTTTGTGCTAATCTAGATTAGTGACCATGACACTAAACCTAATCTAATCCTTTGCTTTAATCCATTTCTAATTCTTTTCTTTACCTTAACCCTAATCCTAAATATTTTGTGTAAGAAGAGAGATATTTCTTTTGGATGTGAGAGGAGGTGGCATGGTGATAGTGTGGATGCATTAATGGTGAATTAATGCAAGGGTGCACACACCTCATACACCCACATTTCTCTTTCTCTTTATCTTTTCCTTCTCTCATTCTCTCACACTTATTCCCTTATCTTTTCTTCATCCCTCTCTCATCTAAACTGAACACTCATCTTTCCCTTCACAAATCTTCATTAATCCTTCACAAATCTCATAAAAATCACATCTTTGGACTTGATTTGCCTCTTGGATGCCTTGGAGCTTGGGATGCTAGGATCTTTGAGTTATTTTGGATAGGTAATGATCTCTATCTATCTGTTCTTTTTGTTGTTATAGTGTTGTTTAGTCTTGTAGATTTAGTTTAGAACGTTTAAAGTTAAGTTTCGTGCAAATATCGTATTTTTAGTGTCGATTTGTGATATCTGTGATCTGCTGTGACCCCGAGAGTTTACTAGAAAACCAAACAATATAGTTGTGTTGTACCTGAGACCCTAAGCCATCACCTGGAGAACGAACCCCCTTGCTCGGACTATGGCCGGCGATAAGAAGCCTTTTTCCGGCGACCTCGGTTTTTCGTTGGAGTTAGGGTTTGGGATTTTGTGGGTAGCTCTATGCTTTTGGTTTAGGTGTGTTTGGTCCTGTTTGATTTTTGGGTTTTCTCTGTATACAAAATATGGGATCACATAGCTAGTTTCTTGTGTTACGTTTACGCGCGATACGTTATACGACACGGATCGTACACTGTGTAGTTTTGCTCTTGGGTTGGTTTCGTAGTGTCGCGACGCATGTTAGCCACAATACGAACACTTGAGAGTATGTTTTGAGTTGATGCATCGGTCAAACGTAGTTTGTACGTGTTTTGGGTCTATTGCTAATATATACTTGTTATATTGTGTTATGTTTTAGGTTCGCAGGCGGGGACTTCGGATGCTGCGAAGAAAGGGAAACAGGTGGTAGGCTTTACATAGTCAGGTCGTTGGTGAGTAGATTTAACATCTACAGGGGAATCGCCCGCATGGCGTTATGCGTCTGGGCTAAAGATGTTATGATATTGTCGCATATTCTATTGCATATATAGAGTTGCGCATACACCTTATTGCTTAGTTACTTGTTGTGCTTGGACTTGTACCCTTAGAAAACTGCACTATTATTGGCGGCTCATGTTGCCCGAGCACTGATTATATGTCACACACCGTCAATAATTGCCATGACACTGTTAGTTATATGTATGCCTTAGAGGCCATTACTGTACATGAGATGTATATTGTAGTGGATGCTGGGACATATATAGGGAAGACTTTCTTTCTCGACATGATAGTATGCTATCTGGTTGCTCTTTATCTTAACATGTACACTTATTGTCTCTCTGTTACATGTTGATAAAGCCTTTAGGATGTGTACTCGACTTCAAGGATTATGATGCAGATCATACTAGTGGGGCTTGGGTAGTCCATGAGTACATCCTTCAATGTTCCCAGTCGTAGGAATATCGAGACGGGGCATCGATATTCCAGAGTAGACTAGCGTATATCTTCTCGACCCATGTGATGGGCAGTGGATGATCCCATATCCATTGGTGTTTGACATCAGAGATGGTATGCGGGTGCTCAGTGGAGACTGGGTACACTGAACGGACTCGCCGAGAACTCCCAGATGGTATTATACCTCATGTCAGATGGCAGTTCTCTGGTGACACTGGTACAGCTTAGTCTGTTGACCCAAGATCGTCATAGAGTCTTGTGTGTCTTCCACTGTGCTTTGATTTCCATCCTACCACGGCTCTACTGAGTCGTGCAAACAGGTGGTTTTTGGGTACAGTCCCGAGTCACATGGAGGCAATGAACGATAGGAGGGGATTCGTCTCTCCCGGTATTGGGGGTTGATGTTGCGCTATGCTTGACTGGCCATAACTGGAAATCCCTGTCCAGGGTTGCTGTGATTTACTGGTAAGTGTTATCAGTAGTTTCACGCTTGTTATGGACCTTACATCGGCATGACTTAACAAGCTACTGGGTCTGACGTTTACCACCCCTAGGCAAGATATGCGACATATCAGACGAACAGACGAACCCGCTTGTTATACTTAGCTGGGGAACGTTGGTCCCGCTCCAACTTATAATTTTTATAAGACCGAGCAGGAAATAGGGGAATACCAGGATTCCCATGCCGCCCAAACGAAGAAAGTTCATGATGATGCATCTTTTTCGGGTGCGTTCATTACATAGAATTGTTTCTCAGTATCCTTTACGTCCTCGGTATGAGATACCAGATCAGGATCCCACAAATGTAATCTGTTACATGGGCTACAGATAGGTAGAGAACTGAGAATGGGTGATAAGTTTCAAGAGTTGAAAACGGTGCAATTGTTGCAGCCAGGGTGTTGGCAGTTATCACCCTGTATTACCAAATACATTGATTCTGAACGAATGTTATTAGATATCGAACCTGATATACAACATTATATGAGTCTCTTTATTTAGTAAAGAAGGATATAATTTTCTATTGTTGGATAATGTTTTGAACATTTCCTATATCAAGAGTTGATCGGTTTCAGGCACGTTATCTAAAAGCATATTCGTTCTAAATCAAACCACAGTTCTTAACGTACAGAACACACACAAGAGGAAGAGTTCAGATATGAACGAATCCTTCTTGGGGCATTGTAGATTAGGTCATATCAATGCGACCCGACTAGCTAAGTTACATTTAGATGCATATTTAAATCAGTTTGAATTTACATCTTATGAAACTTGCCAGTCATGTCACAAAGATAAGATGACCATAGCTCCGTTTACTGGAAACAGAGAAAGAGTTAGTGAACTCTTGGGACTGATATATAGTGATGTATGAAGGTCCTCAGTTTACATATGCCAGGACTGGTTCTTTATACTTCCTTACATTCATTGATGATCTCTCAAGATTCGGACACATGTTCCTGTTGAAACACATGTCTGAAGCTTTTGAGAAATTCAAAGAATATAAGTCAGAAGTAGAGAACACATACAGGAATAAGTATTATGTCCTTTGATGTGATCAGGGAGGAGAATACTTAGGCATGGAATTCCTGGACTATTCTAAAGGAGAATGAGATTCTCTCTCAGCATTATTCCTCCGAATACACCACAGAACAACGGTGTATCGGGGTGGAGCAATCGCACCCTATTAGATATAGTGCGCTCAATGATGAGTATTACTGAGTTACTTGTTTCCTTTTTGGGGGTTATGCACTTGAGAAGCTGCATACCTATTGAATTGGGTTCCAACCAAATCAGTGCCTACCACTCCATATGAGATACGGTATGGGAAGAGCCCATCTCTTAAGTAAAGTTATGATTTGGGGTTGTCCGGCCTATGTCTAAAAGCAAAATCCGGACAAGATCGAGGCAAGGTCAGTTCTGTAGAACCGGAAGGAGATCCAGCTATACAAACTACAGCTGATGATTTGGTAGAACCGGAGGATTCTATAGTTCCCGACGAACTTCATCCTCTCCGCCGATCTAGTAAGGTTCCTCATCCGCCTGAGAGATACTTCGGTTTCTCGATGACAGTGGGAGCGAAGATTGCATCATGAGATGATGACCCTGTTGGAGATAGTGCCCTCAGAGTCAATTATTGGATCATAGGCATGTGATTGCAATGATTGAGGGAGGACTTATCCCAGTAGGACAGTCTTACTCAAGATGATAGTATGCTATCTGGTTTACCTTTATCATCGTGTACTCCTTTAGGTGACCTTTCAGGTCACTATTGCACGTTGATAGAGCCCCTAGGATTCTTGCTTGACTGCCAGCAGTATGAGGGCGATCATATACGTGGGAGCTGGTAGTCTATAAGCACATCCTTAAAAGGTCCCTAGTCGTGGGAGTTTTGAGATAGGGCATCGATACTCCAGAGTAGACTAGTGTATGCAGTCGAGACCCCGACGAGGGGCGGTGGCCGGTCTCACAAGCCACTGGTGTCAGTTGGTTCACCTAAGATGTATACAGGTGCTCATTGGGTTATGAGTACACCGGACAGGACTCGCCGGGAACATGCTAGTTGGTCTTATACCTGACGTCAGATAGCAGTTCCCTGGTGACATGTGTACAGGTTAGTTCATCAACCTGAGGATCGTCATTTGTCTCGTGTGAGTTCCCACTGTACTTTGATTACTACCCTACCACGCTCAAAGGAGACGTGCAAACAGGTTTTAGTTGGGTACAGTCCCGAGCCACATGGAGGCAGTGAGCGGATCTTCAGGGGTTCGTCTCTCCCGGTATTGGGGGTGAGGTCGCGCTGTGTCTAGGAGAGCCATTACACAAAGCCCTCGGCCGAGGCAGGAGATTTACTGGTAGGTATTCCAGTAGTATCTCAGGGTGTTCCGGGCTACACTCCGACACGACTTGTACCGCTTTTGGGGGTTTGACTTTTACCAACCCCCTAGGCCCGCCATGCGATGCTCATAGACGAACGGACCAGACTGTACGGATATTGTCACTGACAGGCTCAGTAGGGTGTCAGGATGAGTTCGCTCATCGACGTCCCTTTTGGTCAATACCTGGTAGCCCGTTACGTATAGGCTAATACCTCTGACGTGCTAGTGGTTAAATCCACAACCAAAGTATTGACGAGTCTTAAGATTCCCCCACAGACCAGTTTCTCAAGTTTCGGGCGAAACGCTGTAGAGGCCGTATGGAGATATGGCAGGGTTCGATCAGATACGTGCGGCATTGCACGGATCAGGATCGGACGGTTAATACTAGCAGGCTTTGGTTTAAGCCGAATCCTAGTATTGTACAGTGTAGATTTTGTCTCATTGCATTTGTATTTCGGTCGGAATACAAATGCGGGTATGTATATACAGTTGCGGGGTTTTCCTGTAATTTATTACGGGATCAGTTTTTTGGAGTTGCCAGTTTGTTTTCCGGTTTCGGCCATTTTCCTTTGTATCTTTCATTGGCTGAAGATTGGTGGAGGATGGCTTATTTGCATTTGTGCAAATAAGCATTTTAGAGGGTGGTCTTTGAATATTATTGTGTCATGATGGTTGCACCATAATTTGACTTCTTTTTTTCATCATGACTTGACTTTTGGAGTAATCATGGTTGTTGATGATTAGGTTGGTGGAGTGTTGATTGTGATTGGTGATGATTTCTTCTCATCATTATTTTTCTCTCTTTTTGGTGGATGATAGCTTCCATACCTCCCTTAGACACTCTACACTCTCCTTCATTCTCTCACTCCATTCACCTCATGGGGGCCGGCCAAATTTGATAAGGGCTGTCCAAATTTTTGGTATGGGAATTTTGATCTCTTTTGGCTTGCAAAATTCCAATTGCTCCATCTCCAAAAGCTTAGTTCATTTCCTCCACCATATGTCAACTTCCACTACCCCAAAATGAGACATAGCACTACACTCATTCTACAGCAAATCTTGGGCACGTCGACTAGCCAACTTCGTGCCCGAGTTGCCTCGGTTCAGAGGTGGGAGCCCGTAAAAGAACCCGGCGATATGGTGTCCTTCTGGCGAGGAGATGATGACCGGAGATTCCGCGGGGAGATCGGGGCGACGACGAGAAGACCGAAGGACACGGATCGCTCGGTATATCTCTCTACCCCTTCTCTTTTTAGCTAGGACTAGATTAATGGCCCGATCCGGGATTTTTGTGCGCGGTGGTGCCGATTTACAAGTAAGTAAAAAGTTTCGTTTCCGCATTCCAGCGTCGGATTGAAGGCCGGGATGCCGCCGTGCACTTACATGGTATCAGAGCCACGCCATTAACCTAGTCTAGCTTGGTCTAACGTGTTTACAAGTTCGATCGATCGGATTTTCAAAAACCGCATTTTCAAAAGGATCAGTTTCTGTCGAAATATTTTTGGCTCCAAAAATTTTTCAGGTTGTTTCAGAATACTGCTCAGAAAATTCTAAGACATCTGTAAAAATTTGGTAGAGTGATACTGTAGAACCACCGCGGAACCGCGGCCAAAACCCCCTTGGCGCCGCGGTTCTGCCGCACTACGGTGTCTTCACTGCACCATTTTTCCACAGTGATCTTTTTAATGTGAAATTGGGGTTTTGGAATGTTATTTTTGGGCCCAGAATTTCTTTAAGTGCTACAGTAGTGCTTGGGGGCCTACTTGGGTATATTTGATCGAATCGAAAATTTTAAACACATTAGTTCACAGTATTTACATTATATCTGCGACTGTGAATGTCAATTGATCGGTAAATCCTGTTTGGCTGCTATAGCCCGGTTAGACGGATTTGCGAACGTGACATTCACGTTGATGTTCTGTGATGTGCTGCGATGTTGCGGATTGGTCGTGGGGGATAGCCTGGATGCAATGGTAGTACAGTTTTGGTTGTATTATGTACATTTGATATTGCGGGGCGAGCGTCCGACATGTGGACTGCCGTCACTGCCTGTTTGAATATTATTCTTTTAGGGCACGACCGGGTCGAGATCGATGTACCCGTTGTATGTATATTTTACTTTCTGTCCTAGGATTACCCCAAGGTGGGGTGCACGGATAGCCGGGTTCTAGAGGGAAACGGGCCCGCATCTCATGGCATTGAGACGGAGGGGGATTCACTCAAGAATTGGCGGGCTATTCGCCGCACTCGTAGGGGGTACAGGTTAACCCAGGAGGGGTGCCCAAGTTACCGGATTCCGTGAAGTGCTGGATGGTCCATTCACGTTGCTGAAGGGGGCTGCCCCGCTTCAGGTTTTGGCGGGTAACTTGCCGCGCCCGTAGGGGTCTAGGATTTCATTGCACAGGCTATCCACACGACTAGGGGAACGTCGGGTTTCCGTAGCGGCTCTGTGAAACCCGGGGATCCCAGATATCTGTATTGTTCTGTAATGCTGTACCTTTCTGTGATGTTGCATTTTATCACGCCTTAAGCGAAAATATTATATATTGATATATATACTAGTAGATGTTGTATATGTTTTGCATCCACGCTAGTCCAGTTCCCGCTCTGTCATTAGTTAAGTAACCTAATGGGTAATGATGGGACCCAGTGGCGAATGCGGATGGCATATACGTACATCATTATTTTCGTTCTTTATCGGTGTGATCAATTGATGGGACTGCGTTGATTCAGATCAATGCAAGCTAAACAAACCTATTCTGATGTTGTTGGAACACTTTTCAAAAAGCTGTTATTGCAAGGACGTTCACTTTTGTTTTGCACAGTGGTATTCAGTTGGAATATCCTGCTCCTCAGTCGACGAGGCAAGGGCCGAGATCCCTTCACCGGGAGTGACCCTTTGGACAAAAGTTTGCGTCAGGGCAATAACTTCACTATAGCCGATTACTTTTGCTTTGCATCGTGGTATTCAGTTGGAATATCCTGCACCTCATTCTACGGGGAAAGAGCCGAGATCCCTTCACCGGGAGTGACCTCTTTAGCAAAGGTTTCCGTCACTATATTTTTTAAAAAGCTATCCGGTTCCTTCAACGATATCAAGTTCATTACGTTAAAGGTTTTCGCCAGAAACCATTCGTAGCCCTCCGTCGTTTCAGACGGGTAGCAAGTAGTATTCATGCTATGTTTGTTGGCCTTCGTCAAGGCATAGTGTATGGTAGCTGCTTGTTGCCTTTCTGCAGCATAGATAGATGCGTTGGTTTGGGGCAGTCGTATAGCCTTGTTGGACAAAGTCAAAGGCTTGTACGGGTGGGCTCAAATTAACCTGGAGAATGACGGGTAAAACTTGACATGTGACTTATGATTTGTTGGCCTTCGTCAAGGTCATAAGAGAATGGGGTAAAAATCACATCGGGAGTTTCTAAAAAAACTGAAACTTGCCAGATATGCGCATACCTTCTGGAGTGTGATAACGTGAGCGGATTTCGTCACGTTGTCATGCGATGATAGTTGGATCCCGATTCCCACTGATGAGTTGGTTGACTCCTCGGGTGATCCCGACTAATTCTTCTTTTAGGTTTGGAGGAGAATTTGACGGTACAGTGGGAGGTTTCCAGATTAGATAAATTGGTAACCATTCTGATCTAGGTTAGAGTGCACGATGAGTGTTTCTTTTCTCTCTCTCTTTGGCAGCGGCCATTGACCCGACCCTAAGACTATGACTCAGAGACCAAAATTAACCGAACCTTCTTAACACTGGCTTTTGGATTGTCAGAGTTGCAGACCTCATTGCCACTCCTACTTTTACCCTTTTCTCCAAGACACCCCGTATTACTACGAACGTCCACTTCCATTGGACAAAACCATCGTATGGTTATATACGAACTCGAAGGAATTTATTCGAGGATGGTTTCCGGTTCTGGAGAAAATGAATAGGACTATTCAGTTGTCTTTTCTTTTTACCTTCTCTCAGGTTGCGAGTACTCCTTAGTTTAGGAGATAGTACACCTATTACGCAAATTGGATAGTCTTCTTCCAAGCCTTAGGCTGGTGCCGAACGGTGGGAAATGAAGAAAACCAATTAGCATAACTATGGTGTACAGATGGTATTAAGTAAAGACATATCAAGGGATTAGTAAGAGGGCAAAGTAAATTGCGACTGCTATTCACGACCAAACCAAGTATTTCTTCGCCAATCCTAAATCACCTTTGTATTTCTCCAGGACACTCCGTATCACTGCGAAGATCCACAGTTTATTGGATACTCCATCGTATGGTTATATACGAACTCGAAAGGAACTTGTTCTAGTTCGGGGATGGATTCTGGTTCAGGAGAAATAGGAATAAGGTTTATTCGGTTGTCTTTTATCCTCACCTTCTCTCGCATTGCGAGTGCTCCTAGGATTAGGACAGTACACCCATTATACTTATTGGATAGTTTTCTTCCAAACCATAGGCTGGTGCCGAACGGTAGGGAAGGAAGAAAACCATTTGGCCTAAAGGGGTGTACAGAAGGTAATGACTAAAGACATATAAAGGGATTTGGAAAGATGGCAAAGAATTATACGGTTACAGTTGTGAATCTGGATAATGGAAGAGGCATTACTAGGAATACCCGGATACCCCATCGAAACATTACAATGTTTCAGTTTCACTGTGTACTGTTAAAAGAAAACTGATTTCCCAATTTGACACTTGCTCCAGGGTATGTATTTACCAGGTTTGATTCTCACATCTGTATGGTTTTACAGATGATGAGTGGGAGTAAGTTATTGGGAATTAGGTGATCATCCTCATTATATCGGGATTCGTTGTAATCGGTGATATTTGAGGAAGTCACCTGGGTTGTTTGCCGGACGGCAAATATTTGGTTTTGAATATCCGCTGTTATGCACAAATTTCAAATTGATATATCTGTACGTCTATTTTTATAGAGTGAGATATACCTTTTTGAATTTATGTCGATAACATTTACCTATATCAGTGGATGGTTAGGTAAGGAGCATTAAACAGCGGTGTAATTCTTCTTAACCATAAGTACAGTTTTCAACCTGCGACACACAAGGAGTGAGTTATTAGACTCAAGGGACTTATACAGAGTATTGTATGTTGTCCAGTGTCCATTAGGACAGAGGGGATGGTCCTCGTACTATATTCAGTTTACTTATGACTTCTCTAGTTTTTAGACAGGCGTTTCGTGGAAACACGGGGTCCGAATTTTGAGAAGTTATAGGTATTTGAATAAAGTAGAGAACCAGGTATTGCAAGTATCGGGATTCTTCAAAGTGATCGAAGATGTAGATACTTGTGTGTGGTATTCAATTGATAATAATGATTTAGGGAACTTGCTTCTCTTTCAGGTTACTCATAATTGGAAGTACTCCTAAGTTGAGTAATGTTGATCGGCCTCTTTTCATTTAGTTAACATGCACTAGAGACAGCTTGATGATTTGAATCTGGTTCAATTAAATCAGTGTATCTGTTTCTATATTGGATATAGAACAGTTCATATCTTGACATTGTTAAGGTACGGGGAGTTGTCCGGCTTATGCTTAAAACCAGATTCTGGATAACCCAAGGCACGTTTCTGTAATGGCTGTTTGTGGGTTGACCCAGGCTATGACGAGGGTTGACTTTCTACCATCTGGAAGATCAATAGTGATATTGTTATAGACTCGCCACAGTTTTAAGTAAAATTTGATTTTTTCAGAAAACAGTAGTGGGAGTATGGTAGAACTGGAAGTGATTCCAGAACCGCAAACGATTACTGAAGATTTGATAGAACCTAAAGATTCAATCTGGCTTGACATTTCATTGGCCACTCCGCAGATAAGATGGATAACCTTAGGCACCCGAGAGGTACTCCGGTAGCCTCAAAGACGGTGACAGGGAGGTTCTTGTTTACCCAGACTTGCCATTGCTGTTGTTCCAGACCGTGAGACCCGGCAGGAGGATGAGTATAGTGTCGTTCTAAACTAGCTTTAGAAGTGTACGTCTATATGACTCTGCCAGAGGGTTGTCGTAGTCAGTGGGAGCAGCGGAAGCATTGGTGGATAGGTGGCTTATGTCTATTTATAGACTAAAGCAGATGTAGCGGAGATAGATCATCTATTTCTGATGTGACAGTTATAGGTTTGACTTCATCAGAATAGGGGATGGATCTGTTAAGAAGGTAGTAGGGTTTGATGTCCTGGTATTTGGATGACATACACAGAGTAGGAAGTGATATTCCTATACTACGATCGGTTATACTTTGGTCGTCACACAATGGTTTCTCCACATGGGACTTGGACATTAAATCAGACATTCTGGTTACTGGATCTATGGTTTTAGATCTAGATTTGGGTAGTTTCCCAATCAAGGTACTTTGACAGCATTCTAGAGGTACTTTAGAATGGACGACTCCTGGCATGGTGGTGTACCTGCAGGTGATGGAGTCACCCTCTCTAAAGGTGTCTTACAGACTAAAGGGGAAAGGGATGTGCATGATTGGCAGATCACTTGCTTAGGCAATTGAGTCAACCATGAGATGTCAAGTACCACACCAGATGTTGTTTTTGCACTAGATGCAATAAGTTGACATTGATCCAATCCTGGAGAAACAGTCGGAAGCAGTTTTAGAACATAAGTGGATGTTCTAGGGATATGAAAACGACAGACTCATTTGGGAGACAGTTATCATTCCAGGCTTCCAAGGTGACCTAGATGACAGAGAGGTTGTCAGAGTTGTAGTTTTCCCTCTGACGAGGGGCAGTAGTTTGGACAGGTGGTCCAAGGGGATACTGAGGGAGGTATGGCGCAGGATACTGATTAAGTTCAGTTGACGATACAGTCTAAGAAGTTTGGATTTGAAGTTCACTTGTGAGCTAGGTCCCATCAGACATCCAGACATATTCTAAGACAGGTATTGCTCATTTCGGGAGATGGGTTTCTCCGCGAACTTGAGATATAGAGGGACATAGAAAGAAACATCAAAGCGTATCCACTCGATGAGGCTATTCCTCAAATGCAATAGTTTCGCAAACGAGCTTTGTGAGACTGACTAGTAGAGGAGTTGGGTGTTCGGTATCACACGGGCTGTGAGTATACGACATCGCAATAACCAGCCTTGAGTGCTAGTGGGAGATTGTTGGAGATAGTGCCCTCAGAGTCAATTATTAGATCACAGGCACGTGATTGCAATGATTGAGGGAGGATTTATCTCAGTAGGACAGTCTTACTCAAGATGATAGTTTGCTATCTGGTTTACCTTTATTATCGTGTATTGCTTTAGGTGACCTTTCAGGTCACTATTGCACGTTGATAGAGCCCCTAGGATTCTTGCTTGACTGCCAGCAGTATGAGGGCGATCATATACGTGGGAGCTGGTAGTCTATAAGCACATCCTTAAAAGGTCCCTAGTCGTGGGAGTTTCGAGACAGGGCATCGATACTCCAGAGTAGACTAGTGTATGCAGTCGAGACCCCGATAAGAGGAGGTGGCCGGTCTCACAAGCCACTGGTGTCAGTTGGTTCACCTAAGATGTATACAGGTGCTCATTGGGTTATGAGTACACCGGACAAGACTCGCCGGGAACATGCTAGTTGGTCTTATACCTGACGTCAGATAGCAGTTCCCCGGTGACATGTGTACAGGTTAGTTCATCGACCTGAGGATCGTCATTTGTCTCGTGTGAGTTCTCATTGTACTTTGATTACTACCCTACCACGCTCAAAGGAGACATGCAAACAGGTTTTAGTTGGGTACAGTCCCGAGCCACATAGAGGCAGTGAGCGAATCTTCAGGGGGTCGTCTCTCCCGGTATTGGGGGTGAGGTCGCGCTGTGTCTAGGAGAGCCATTACACAAAGCCCTCGGCCGAGGCAGGAGATTTACTGGTAGGTATTCCAGTAGTATCTCAGGGTGTTCTGGGCTACACTCCGACACGACTTGTACCGCTTTTGGGGGTCTGACTTTTACCAACCCCCTAGTCCCGCCATGCGATGCTAATAGACGAACGGACTGGACTGTACGGATATTGTCACTGACAGGCTCAGTAGGGTGTCAGGATGAGTTCGCTCATCGACGTCCCTTTTGGTCAATACCTGGTAGCCCGTTACGTATAGGCTAATACCTCTGACGTGCTAGTGGTTAAATCCACAACCAAAGTATTGACGAGTCTTTAGAGTCCCCCACAGACCAGTTTCTCAAGTTTCGGGTGAAACGCTGTAGAGGCCGTATGGAGATATGGCAGGGTTCGATCAGATACGTGCGGCATTGCACGGATCAGGATCGGACGGTTAATACTGGCAGGCTTTGGTTTAAGCCGGATCCTAGTATTATACAGTGTAGATTTTGTCTCATTGCATTTGTATTTCGGTCGGAATACAATTGCGGGTATGTATATACAGTTGCGGGGTTTTCCTGTAATTTATTACGGGATCATTTTTTTGGAGTTGCCAGTTTGTTTTCCGGTTTCGGCCATTTTCCTTTGTATCTTTCATTGGCTGAAGATTGGTGGAGGATGGCTTATTTGCATTTGTGCAAATAAGCATTTTGGAGGGTGGTCTTTGCATATTATTGTGTCATGATGGTTGCACCATAATTTGACTTCTTCTTTTCATCATGACTTGACTTTTGGAGTAATCATGGTTGTTGATGATTAGGTTGGTGGAGTGTTGATTGTGATTGGTGATGATTTCTTCTCATCATTATTTTTCTCTCTCTTTGGTAGATGATAGCTTCCACACCTCCCTTGGACACTCCTCACTCTCCCTCATTCTCTCACTCCCTTCACCTCATGGGGTCCGGCCAAATTTGATAAGGGCTGTCCAAATTTTTGGTGTTGGAATTTTGATCTATTTTGGCTTGCAAAATTCCCATTGCTCCATCTCCAAAAGCTTAGTTCATTTCCTCCACCATATGGCAACTTCCACTACCCCAAAATGAGACATAGCACTACACTCATTTTACAGCAAATCTTGGGCACGTCGACTCGCCAACTTCGTGCCCGAGTTGCCTCGGTTCAGAGGTGGGAGCCTGTAAAAGAACCCGGCGATGTGGTGCCCTTCTGGCGAGGAGATGAAGACCGGAGATTCCGCGGGGAGATCGGGACGACGACGAGAAGACCGAAGGACACGGATCGCTCGGTATATCTCTCTACCCCTTCTCTTGTTAGCTAGGACTAGATTAATGGCCCGATCCGGGATTTTTGTGCGCGGTGGTGCCGATTTACAAGTACGTAAAAAGTTTCGTTTCCGCATTCCGGCGTCGGATTGACAGCGGGGGCGCCGCCGTGCACTTACAAGGTATCAGAGCCACGCCATTAACCTAGTCTAGCTTGGTCTAACGTGTTTACAAGTTCGATCGATCGGTTTTCAAAAACCGCATTTTCAAAAGGATCAGTTTCTGTCGAAATATTTTTGGCTCCAAAAATTTTTCAGGTTGTTTCAGAATACTGCTCAGGAAATTCTAAGACATCTGTGAAAATTTGGTAGAGTGATACTGTAGAACCACCGCGGAACCGCGGCCAAAACTCCCTTGGCGCCGTGGTTCCGCCGCACTACGGTGTCTTCACTGCACCATTTTTCCACAGTGATCTTTTTACAGTGAAATTGGGGTTTTGGAATGTTCTTTTTGGGCCCAGAATTTCTTTAAGTGCTACAGTGGTGCTTGGGGGCCCACTTGGGTATATTTGATCGATCGAAAATTTTAAACACATTAGTTCACAGTATTTACATTATATTTGCGACCGTGAATATCACTTGATCGGTAAATCCTGTCTGGCTGCTATAGCCCGGTTAGACGGATTTGCGAACGTGACATTCACGTTGATGTTCTGTGTTGTGCTGTGATGTTGCGGATTGGTCGTGGGGGATAGCCTGGATGCAATGGTAGTACAGTTTTGGTTGTATTATGTACATTTGATATTGTGGGGCGAGCGTCCGACATGTGGACTGCCGTCACTGCCTGTTTGTATATTATTCTTTTGGGGCACGACCGGGTCGAGGTCGATGTACCCGTTGCATGTATATTTTACTTTCTGTACTAGGATTACCCCAAGGTGGGGTGCACGGATAGCCGTGTTCTAGAGGGCAACGGGCCCGCATCTCATGGCATTGAGACGGAGGGGGCTTCACTCTAGAATTGGCGGGCTATTCGCCGCACTCGTAGGGGGTACAGGTTGACCCAGGAGGGGTGCCCAAGTTACCGGATTCCGTGAAGTGCTGGGTGGTCCATTTACGTTGCTGAAGGGGGCTGCCCCGCTTCAGGTTTTGGCGGGTAACTTGCCGCACCCGTAGGGGTCTAGGATTTCATTGCACAGGCTATCCACAAGACCAGGTGAACGTCGGGTTTCAGTAGCGGCTCTGTGAAACCCGGGGATCCCAGATATCTGTATTGTTCTGTGATGTTGTACATTTCTGTGATGTTGCATTTTATCACGCCTTGAGCGAAAATATTATATATTGATATATATACTAGTAGATGTTGTATATGTTTTGCATCCGCGCTAGTCCAGTCCCCGCTCTGTCGTTAGTTAAGTAACCTAACGGGTAATGACGGGACCCAGCGGCGAATGCGGATGGCATATACGTACATCATTATTTTCATTTTTTATTGGTGTGATCAATTGATGGGACTGCGTTGATTCGGATCAATGCAAGCTAAACAAACCTATTCTGATGTTGTTGGAACACTTTTCAAAAAGCTGTTATTGCAAGGACGTTCACTTTTGTTTTGCACAGTGGTATTCAGTTGGAATATCCTGCTCCTCAGTCGACGAGGCAAGGGCCGAGATCCCTTCACCGGGAGTGACCCCTTGGACAAAAGTTTGGGTCAGGGCAATAACTTCACTATAGCCGATTACTTTTGCTTTGCATCGTGGTATTCAGTTGGAATATCCTGCACCTCATTCTACGCGGAAAGAGCCGAGATCCCTTCACCGGGAGTGACCTCTTTAGCAAAGGTTTCCGTCACTATATTTTTAAAAAAGCTATCCGGTTCCTTCAACGATATCAAGTTCATTATGTTAATGGTTTTTGCCATAAACCATTCGTAGCCCTCCGTCGTTTCAGACGGGTAGCAAGTAGTATTCATGCTATGTTTGTTGGCCTTCGTCAAGGCATAGTGTATGGTAGCTGCTTGTTGCCTTTTTGCAGCATAGATATATGCGTTGGTTTGGGGCAGTCGTATAGCCTTGTTGGCCAAAGTCAAGGGCTTGTACAGGTGGGCTCAAATTAACCTAGAGAATGACGGGTAGAACTTGACATGTGACTTATGATTTGTTGGCCTTCGTCAAGGTCATAAGAGCATGGGGTAAAAATCACATCGGGAGTTTCTAAAGAAACTGAAACTTGCCAGATATGCGCATACCTTCTGGAGTGTGATAACGTGAGCGGATTCCGTCACGTTGTCTGTTAGGTCCACGTTACCTCTCCCGGTACTTTCGGGGTTGCGGAAACGGTAAAACAAAATTTTTTCTAATCTTGGTAACATGGACCGTAAAAGCCGGATCTTTTCTAAACTAAACTAGCATACATGCTAAGAAGAGTTAACTACTCGGCAAAGTGGTTATACCTCAACTTGAACTCCTTCTCTTCTTGTTGTCCTTCTTCTTTCTTGCTCTTTGTAGTAGCTTGAATGGCTTCCCCTCCTCATCTCCTCTTTGCCGAAGATAGATCCACCTGAGGGCTTCATCCTTGGGCTCCTTTCTCGATCTTGAGAGAACTAAAGTATCCGGTTTGCTACACCTTCTACCTTAGAGTGAGTAGAGTGTGCTTTGGGGTGTTTTATCTTCAAGGAGATGATTCTCAACACATGAGATTTTCTCTCCATGAACTAGAGGAGGAAGAAGATGAAGTGAGGAGAGAGAAGTAATATGATAGAATGAGCTCTCTTTTTCCTTTTGCAACCATATCAAAAGAAAAAGAATTATCTAATTAGTAATAATAATTCAAATGAGAATAGTTGATGGTTGTTTTGGAATGACCACTATCATCACTTCATTAAATGAATGTTGGCAAGAATCAAGGAGCATCCTTGCAAAATAATGATGATGGTCAAACATTCAACCATGGTCAACAAGTCAACAAAACCAACCATAACATAATTCCATTTAATTACTATTATTAATAGATATCTCACAAATTCATTAGGGTTTGGAAAAAAAAACGACTGTTAACTGTGCATGCGCACCCGTTCCGAAACCCTAATGAAAAACCTCTTCTTCCGCCTCAAACAACTGTGCATACACACCTGCATTCTTGTTCCGATGAACATGAATACTGAGAGATAAAAGTGACCCCAAAACATATACCAGTATCCGGCTCAAACCAGAGCCCGCTGGCAATATCCGTCCGGACTCCAAACGTGCACAAGTGCGCGGATGAGAACGAACCTTGTCGCAAAACCATGCGACCTCTACTCTGTTTTGCCCAGAGGCGAATACCCTCTGTGTGGGACTCTAAAGACTCGACACTACGCTGGCAGTGGGTTTAACCACAGACCGCAAGTGGCACTAGTTGTGCGTAACGGTCCCCAGGTAGATGCCGATAAGAAGACTGACGAGGTAAAACCCATCTGAACTCCTACTGAGTCTGTATGTGACATTCTCCGTACAGTCCGGTCTGTTCGTCTGATACATCGCATGTCGGGCCTAGGGGGGCGGCAAGCGTCAGACCCCTAATAGCGGTACAAGTCGTGTCGGAGTGAAGCCCAGAACACCCTGAGATAACACTGGAACCTACCAGTATATCTCGCTTGCCCTGGCCAGGGACTACTTGTGTAATGGCTCTCCTAGACACAGCGCGATGTCAACCCCCAATACCGGGAGAGACGAATCCTGTCTAACCGTCACTGCCTCCAAGTGCTTCGGGACTGCTCCCAACTACTACCTGTTTGCACGACTCAGTAGAGCCGTGGTAGGGTAGCAATCAAAGAACAGTGGGAACACACTCGAGGCGAAGTGACAGTGTCAAGTCAGCGGACTAAGCTGTACTCATGTCACCTGGGAACTGATAACTGACGATAGGTATAATACCAACCATCAGTTCCCGACGAGTCCTGTCCAGTGTACTCGTAACCCAATGAGCACCCGCATACTATCTCAAGTACGACGTACCGACGGCTGTGGGACAGACCGTCTCCCGTGCTGGGATGAGAAGCGCATACGCTAGTGTACTCCGGAGTATCGATGCCCTATCTCGGTACTCCCACGACTAGGGACGTGTATAAGGATGTGCTTGTAGATTACCCAGCCCGCACGAGTGTGATCGCCATCACAACGCCGGTAATCAAGCAAAGATCCTAAGGGCTCTACTAATGCGTATAGGTGATATAATAAATAAACACACATGTACACATTAAAGCAGAGACAAACCAAGTAGCATACTACTATATTGAGCAAGATTGTCTGTACAACTGTGAATATCCCAAGCTTCCATCAAGTAATATACATACTAGTATGATACAGTAATGGCCTCTAGGGCATATACACTAACATTGTCATGCGATGATAGTTGGATCCCGATTCCCACTGATGAGTTGGTTTGCTCCTCGGGTGATCCCGACTAATTCTTCTTTTAGGTTTGGAGAAGAATTTGACGGTACAGTGGGATGTTTCCAGATTAGATAAATTGGTAACCATTCTGATCTAGGTTAGAGTGCATGCTGAGTGTTTCTTTTCTCTCTCTCTTTGGCAGCGACCATTGACCCGACCCTAAGACTATGACTCAGAGACCAAAATTAACCGAACCTTCTTAACACTGGCTTTTGGATTGTCAGAGTTGTAGACCTTATTGCCACTCCTACTTTTACCCTTTTCTCCAGGACACCCCGTATTACTACGAACGTCCACTTCCATTGGACAAAACCATCGTATGGTTATATACGAACTCGAAGGAATTTATTCGAGGATGGTTTCCGGTTCTGGAGAAAACGAATAGGACTATTCAGTTGTCTTTTCCTTTTACCTTCTCTCAGGTTGCGAGTATTCCTTGGTTTAGGAGATAGTACACCTATTACGCAAATTGGATAGTCTTCTTCCAAACCTTAGGCTGGTGCCGAACGGTAGGGAATGAAGAAAACCAATTAGCATAACGATGGTGTACAGAAGGTATTAAGTAAAGACATATCAAGGGATTAGTAAGAGGGCAAAGTAAATTGCGATTGCTATTCACGACCAAACCAAGTATTTCTTTGCCAATCCTAAATCACCTTTGTATTTCTTCAGGACACTCCGTATCACTACGAAAACCCACAGTTTATTGGATACTCCATCGTATGGTTATATACGAACTCGAAAGAAACTTGTTCTAGTTCGGGGATGGATTCTGGTTCAGGAGAAATAGGAATAAGGTTTATTCGGTTGTCTTTTATCCTCACCTTCTCTCGCATTGCGAGTGCTCCTAGGATTAGGACAGTACACCCATTATGCTTATTGGATAGTCTTCTTCCAAACCATAGGCTGGTGCCGAACGGTAGGGAAGGAAGAAAACCATTTGGCCTAAAGGGGTGTACAGAAGGTAATGACTAAAGACATCTAAAGGGATTTGGAAAGATGGCAAAGAATTATATGGTTACAGTTGTGAATCTGGATAATGGAAGAGACATTACTAGGAATACCCGGATACCCCATCGAAACATTACAATGTTTCAGTTTCACTGTGTACTGTTAAAAGAAAACTGATTTCCCAATTTGACACTTGCTCCAGGGTATGTATTTACCAGGTTTGATTCTCACATCTGTATGGTTTTACAGATGATGAGTGGGAGTAAGTTATTGGGAATTAAGTGATCATCCTCATTATATCGGGATTCGTTGTAATCGGTGATATTTGAGGAAGTCACCTGGGTTGTTTGCCGGACGACAAATATTTGGTTTTGAATATCCGCTGTTATGCACCAATTTCAAATTGATATATCTGTACGTCTATTTTTATAGAGTGAGATATACCTTTTTGAATTTAGGTCGATAACATTTACCTATATCAGTGGATGGTTAGGTAAGGAGCATTAAACAGCGGTGTAATTTTTCTTAACCATAAGTACAGTTTTCAACCTGCGACACACAAGGAGTGAGTTATTAGACTCAAGGGACTTATACAGAGTATTGTATGTTGTCCAGTGTCCATTAGGATAGAGGGTATGGTCCTTGTACTATATTCAGTTTACTTATGATTTCTCTAATTTTTAGACAGGTGTTTCGTGGAAACACAGGGTCCGAATTTTGAGAAGTTATAGGTATTTGAATAAAGTAGAGAACCAGGTATTGCATGTATCGGGATTCTTCAAAGTGATCGAAGATGTAGATACTTGTGACCGGATCATTAAATCAAGTGTTGATTTAATGATTTAATGTATAATTATATATTTGATATATTACTTTACATTAACTGGTATTGGTTCACTTAAGATTGCATTTCTCACTTGATATGCACATGTTGTATATGTGATATATGTTTGTGCACTAGATTGTATCATTCTTAATGATAATGCAAACTTGGGTGTGTGTATGACTTACACCATATTTAAGATAATGCAGTAAAGTCGGTCTCCGGTGGATGCCTCGCCATATTTGCATGAGTCGAGCTTTCGGTAGCCTTTGAATGAGTTGACCTCGTTAGGGTTTCTATTTATTTTTGTAATTCAAATGGTGGCTTTCTTTGTCTTGGCTTGAAGCTTCATGAAGCTTAAAGCATCTTTGACAAAGTCCACTCACTTTGTTTTGCATAAGATATTTATCAACCAAACCATTACCTTAAACCATGGTTTAGTCTCTACAAAGGTTAGTGGATGATTAACTCACCCATGGTTGCATAATTGATATTATCTTCACTTGTTTATTCATTCTCATTATTCATTCTTTCTTCTTCTTCTTCTTCATCAAGAAGAAAACCTTGCTTGATTTTTCTAAGTGAAGAAATAAAGTGAGAAATCAAAATCCAAAGTGAACCCATTTCCTATTTCATCATCCTTTACTACTTGCCATTTAGTTTAGGGTGTTTTCTTCACAAAGTTCTTGACCTAGTGAAGATGGAGCTTGAGTCTCCTCGACGTAGATCATCTTCGGCCTCGAAGTCAACGAGCTAGCCCGTTCATTTCTCCGAGGAAACCATCACTAGAGTCCGGGATCTCGATGATCGCAGCGAAGGGACGTCAACACGGAGCTTTAGAAGTGAAGGACCGGATCTACAAAGGTTGTATTTTCATTCACTTCCTTTTGTAATGTTAGATTACATGTTATGTTACCCTAGTTTTCTAGTATGATCTTTAGTTAGATTGCTTAGCACACCCTAAAATTTTTGATGTGGCATGTGTGATGCTTGCAAACCCTAGGCTAGGGGCTAAGGAATCCCAACATAGTATCAGAGCCTAACTAGAAACTTAGACGATGTTAAGACAATCCGAAAACGAAAAACCCCGCAAAATACGATTTTGGAAACCCCATGATTTTGCTCTCTGGAATTTTTTTTAAAAGTGGCCTGAAAATTATTTAAACAACTGCAGAGTGAAGTACTGGAGGTTTTAAGAACACAGGTAGAATACGGGGGGTGGGGGGTGGGGTGGGCTCGGACCAAGGCCGGCAACAGAAGCACTTTTTCCAGCGTCGCCGACCCCTTTGGCTCCCCTCCCCCTCGTATTGCACCTGTGATCTTTTACTCCTTTTTTGGGGTTTCCGGTATTGTTTAAGTAGTCCAAAATTGCTTGTGATGTTAGTTTGGTTATGGACTCTTTACGGAGTATTTCGTAGTCGTATTTTTTAGCATTGTATTGGTAACCTGGACCATGTTTAACATTTCGAAAGTATTTCAAACTGAGCCCCATGACCCCCCTGAAATTTCTAAGTGTTGGAACTTTTCTAAGTTAATTATATTCGATGTTCGTACAAGTAACTCTATGGACCCTCTAGAAGAACATATAAACCTTAACTCGATTCTATGCCCTCGGAACCGCGGTTTGAACCTTAGGGTTTGCCGTGGTTCCGCGGTGTCATTGGTGAGGCGTTGGTTTACCCCTTCTACGGCTGGATCGTAGGTACCGTGGCACGTTTTGGGTACTTTAACTTCTCTGAAGTGTTGAGCTCATTGTGAGTTAAGGGGATTTGTTGATTCGTTCGAAACATTTAACATAGTCTAGTATATTGTGATACAATACTTGGAATAAACAACATTTGAATTTTATAAGTCTTGCAATTTAGTCTCATTTGATCGGTTGCCACGGGATTTTGATGCGATCAAAAGTCCGTCGCAATCACTTTGTGTATTCGGATACTCACCGGGTAACATTACTAGATAGCTACGCCCCAAAACCCCGACCAAGTGACTACAGGAGAGCTCCGTAGCCAAAAAGCATCCATCCGGGTGCTCGCGGCCGCGGTGTTCCGCCTAAATGCACTTCGTCGTTGGTATCGGGGGGTGCGGCCGTCTACTAAAGTTTCCGACGAGCATTCGACCGGGATGTCGGGAATCATGTTGAATTGCCCGACTGATTATTGGAAAGTGTTTTCAATATTGAGACTAAAATGCGGGATTTATAATTGTTAGGCATGCGATGTCTAAGGAATTCATTTGTTAGGCATGAAATCCGCAATATGAGATATTACGGGTTTATGATGTCTATTGTTGTTGCGGATTCCAACTGTTATAGTTTTCATTTTCTTTTTTGCGACCGTAAGTGTAATATGTAGAGTATTGCCGGTTTCGTTGCTATACGTCAACGACAATTGGGATACACATATTTACTTACGTTGATGACATGTGATGTTATGTGTTGCTGGATATGTTATATTGGATCGTCGTGTTTGAATAGCCGGGGGTTTTATGTAAGATGAGTGTTTTTCATTTTTATTCATGTAAAAACTTGTATGTATTATTCTTTTATTTGGGGCACTTCCGAGTTGAGGAAGATATCACCGTTGATGTATATTATTTACTTTTCCGCATTAGGATAGACCCAGGAGGGGCACAAGTAACCGGGTTCTAGGGTCCAGTGGGAGATCATCTCGAGGAGTCGAGTCCGGGTCTCCTAACTCTAGAATTGGTTGGGTTGCTTGCCGCTCTCGTAGGGGTCTAGGGATGTGGGTTTTGCTATTCATCACGACCGTGGAATCCGTATTTTATATAGGCTCAAAATAAAACACGGACATCCTAGTGTATCCAATATTTCATATGTTGTTTTCTGCTGCGTTTTCTGTGATGTGATCATGTGATATGTTCAGATAGATACTGTATATAGTATATATGATATATTATATAGAAGTTGCTTATGTTTTATACCCGCGCTAGCCTTGCCCCGCTCTACCGTTAGTTACCTAACCTAACGGTGCATGACGAGACATCGAAGGGAGTGCGGATGGCATAAGCGTACGTTGTATTTATCTGTGATGTTTAGGTGACTTAAATGATGGGACATTCATTAATGAGATTAATGAAAGAAAATAAACCTAAAAGATGTTGTGGAATCGAATTTCAAAATATTAGGTAGCTCTAGTTTTTGCTTTGCATAGCGGTATTCCTTGTAGAATATCCAGCACCTCATTCGACGAGGAAAGAGTCGAGATCCCTTCACCGGGAGTGACCTCTTTAGCAATAATTAGCAGATGCTACAACCTTCGGTTTGTCTTTTGACTGCTTTTCTAGTTCTTGCTTCGCACAGTGGTATTGTGAATATCCTGCACCTCATTCGAAGAGGAAAGAGCCGAGATCCCTTCACCGGGAGTGACCTCTTTAGCGAAACTAGAAAAAGCCTCAAAAACACTCCATTTAAAACCATTTGATTCTGCAACGAGATCAAGTTCAAATCGTTAAAGGTTTTCTTAAAAACCATCCGCAACCCTCCGTCATTTTAGGAAGTAGAGTACTTAGTATTCGTGCTGTGTTTGTTGACCTTAGTTAAGGCACAGTGTACGGTAGCTAAGTGATGTCTTCCTATACCGCATATGATGCGATTAGTTAGGACAGTCATGTGACTTTGTTGACCTTAGTTAAGGGTCATGTGGGTGGGTCTAATTAATCAATAAATGACGGGCAGAACTTGACTAGAACTTATGATTTGTTGACCATAGTTAAGGTCATAAGTACTAGGGATAAAAACCATTATCGGGAGTTTCAAGTGTTGAAATTTGTAATGAGATTGCATCCCTTCTATGAGATAGTTGGATCCTGATACCCACTGCGAGTAATTATTACTCCTGGGAGAGTTTTGCACTTTACAATTAGCCGATCAAGTAGGTGTCTAGAAAGGTGTCAACGGGGTTACGCCCCTGGGAAAACGAGGTTTATTTTAATTAGGTCCGTGCGAAAGCACGGGGAACCTCCCTCAAAGTACCGGCACTGGCATGGCTGAAAGATTGGCGAACTTGTAGAGTGTAATTAATCCCGGCTAGTCTTTCCTTTTAAGGTTTGAAGGAAGATTTGATAAAAACAGTGGGAGCCATCCCGATTAGATAAAATATATAACCAATCTAATCTTGCAAGAGCGCACGCAGAGTGTTTTCTTTTCTCTCTCTCCAGGTAGCGACCATGTCACGCCTTAATCAAGATAATAATATAGATGTATTGACTGAACCCGCTTGTTATACTGAGCAGGGGAACGTTGGTCACGCTCCAACTTGTAATTGTTATAAGACCGAGCAGGAAATAGGGGAATACCAGGATTCCCATGCCGCCCAAACGAAGAAAGTGCATGATGATACATCTTCTTCGGGTGTGTTCATTACATAGAATTGTTTCTCAGTATCCTTTACGTCCTGGGTATGAGATACCAGATCAGGATCCCACAAATGTAATCTGTTACATGGGCTACAGATTGGTAGAGAACTGAGAACGGGTGATAAGCTTCAAGAGTTGAAAACGGTGCAATTGTTTCAAGACATATAGCATACCTGTATACTTACATGCTTACACATATATCTGGTTATAGCTACATATTTACCTTTATTTGATATTATATAGACTTGGAGAAATTAGGAACCGCATGATATATATATATATATATATATATATATATATTAACTTGTTGCACTTAAATAGCGGTTTTTCCTTTCTATGCTCATATTACTGTTTCATGTTGCATATATTACATTCATGGATTTCATATATATATATTAGTGGAATGGGACGCTAATATATATGTATTGATTCATGTAGTTATTCTTATTCTTACTTGATATTTGGATGCATCCACTCAGAGATTTGTTATAAACCGATAGGTGGATCGAGAGTGTCGATGTTGGGCACTTAAGATTCGAAGGACGTATAAACCGATATGGGGATCGAGAGTGTTGATGTTGGGCACTTAATATTCGAAAGACGTATAAATCTGTTTTGGATCATAAGTGTCGGTGTTTGGCATTTAGGATTCGCTGTTATGGATCATAAGTGTCGGTGTTTGGCACTTAGGATACGCTGTTTTGGATCATGAATGTCGGTGTTTGGCACTTAGGATTCGCTGTTTTGGATCATGAGTGTCGGTGTTTGGCATTTAGGATTCGCTGAGACTTACAGGATATATGAGATTTACTAGATATTGGACACTTAGGATATACGAGATTTACTTGATAATTGGATACAGGATATATATGAGATTGACTTGATATTGGATTCAGGATATATGAGATTCACTTGATATTGTACATTTAGGATATATGAGACTTACATGATATGAGGGCTGATTTGAGGAAATTGGGATTTGGATTGTCTTGATGGACTTTGGTCCTACCACGAGGTCAGGATTTCGTGGGAATGACATGTTTTATGCCATACTCCGCATTTATTGTTTATGCACTGCTTCATGTATTAGTAGTACCTGATAGAGTACCTTCCATGACTGTTGCATTTACAAACTTTTATTTTATATGCATTGCTTCTTGTATTAGTTGTACCTGATAGAGTACCTTACATGATTGTTGCATGCATATTTTCATATCATTGCTTCATGTATTAGTAGTACCTGATAGAGTACCTTTCATGACTATTGCATACATATGATCATTTTTGCTATCCGCTTTCATGTATTAGATTCGCGCTGTACGTGCATACTTGCGATTACCTGCATATGTTATTTACTATTCACGAGTTGGCAACTCACCCCTGTTGTGCCACAGGGTTTGCAGGTCGTTCTTTAGAGTAGTCAGAGGCAGGGCTATTTTCTATCTATCGTATCATCTTTTGCTGCTGATACCGCTTCGGCTCACAGTGTGCAGTTTTTCTTTAGGTGGGTTTTGTGGTTATCCGTTCATGTTCATTGTATATTCGTTATATCCTGTACTCTCCATCTACCACTTTCATGTGAATGACATAGAGACTTGATGTGAGGACAATATTGTATATTATTTTGGTGACTTGGATGTCTTTTATGAAGTTTTATTTATATCGTCTTTTATTTCTTCGCTACGGCGTCGTATATCTGTTGTGGTGGTTGTTTTCCACCTTTGGGCATGTTTTTGCTCCCGTTTGGGGATGCTTTACTTATATCTTTGTTGTACCCATTTTTGGGGTTGGTTTTTACAAAAGAGGTGCTGCCAAAATTTTAAAGGAAATAAAGTTGAACTTTTAAAGAATTTGGGTTGAGATTTCAAAAGTTTTAAAATTGCTATTATCACTTACTACTTTTGATAGTTTAGATTGCTGGGTTTTCGGCTTACTTAAATTGCGTTATGCCTGTAGATGTTGCGTAGTTTAAGGGCCGTCACGTGCCAATTTCGGGTCATGAAAAAGTTGGTATCGGAGCGCTAGGTTTTACCTTTCGGAGTGTAGGTTGACCTTGGTATGATGGAGTAGGTAGCTTAAGCAGAGTAACGTAGTGTGTGTATGTCCGCGGCATACTCACGACACGGTACTCTGCTTATAGTGACTTAAGTACAAATTGCTTGAAATTCATTCCTTGATGATACATATCCTTGTGATTCGATTTCCGTGTTCATATCGAATCATTTTTCCATTTATAGCCTTTGCAGCAGATGATTATAAGGACTCAGAGAGGTGCAGCGAGGGCCGAGGTCAGAGTTGACTCTTGTGGGATGAGGACTGACCAGGATGACACACTCGTTACATTGGAGCAGATGGATCCACCTTCGACAGGTCGTATCGCTAGGATTGAGGCTGAGATGCAGGACTTATACCAGACGATGAGGTCATTGGTTGAGGCCAGTTGAGCGCAGCGACAGGAGGTTGTCACCCTGTTACCCAGTTGTTCCTTGTGATCAGTACACAACATAGTGTTACGTATACAACCCCAGTGGACGCAGCCCTATTCTACGAGGAGCGTCTTTCCGAGACTTTGGGAGTTCGAGGACCGAGGAGGGCTCGTACAGGTGTGTTATCCCCAAGACAGAGGTTCAGTCGCCGAGACAGATTTCGTGACCGTCGCGGGAGTAGCAGAGGTTTGGGACGAGGACAGTCATTCAGCTCTCATCCCTAGGAGGGTCAGCAGTCATCGCATGGATGCTATCGGTGCGGGAGTTTGGATCATTGGGTTCGAGTTTGTAAGGAGCCACGTGAGCGCGGGGAAGCTGTACCGCAGAGAGGAGGAGTTCAGCCAGTTGCGGGTAGAGGGCAGACACGAGAGTTTGCTTCTACTCATCGGGACGCGCGGGCGTCCAATGAAGAGTTTTCAGGTATTCTTAATTCGTATGTTCATTTGATGCACTTGTTTGTTTAAAACACTTTGTGCCATGGTTGGGTCGAGAGTCGTGTTAGCTAGATCAGCCGTTTGTTGTGTTAATTTCTGTCAGCGATTCTTTTGTTGCGCGACACGTGTTTCAGTTGTGTGCCAATCGGATAGGAGATAGAGATTCGTCCGTCGTTTTGATCCTTCTAGAGATGTTGGATTTGACGTTCTCCTGCGCACGGACTAGTTAGCTACATGCTAGGCGTTTGTGGACTGCCGCGAGAAAACAGTCAGGTTTTGTTTTCCCGGCGAGTCAGTTCTCGTTGTGCAGGGGGACAGTGGTGCCGCCTCTCACAGCTTGAATTCATCCTTTTTCGCTAGTCTGCTTTTGAGGAGAGCATGTCAAGGATTCTTGGCGTTGATTCGTGATACCGGAGCCACGGTGGGTTTGTTGGACCGAGTTCCTATCGTGCGAGAGTTTTCCGACGTTGTTCCAGATGAGCCGGCGGAGTTTAGGGAGCTTAAGAATCAGCTGCAGAGTTGCTGGATAGGGGGCTTGTGCGTCTGAGTGTTTCGCATTGAGGAGCTCCTATTCTGTTCGTCACGAGAAAGACGACAGTTTGAGGTTGTGTGTTGATTGATTGTCAATTGAACCGAGTTACGGTGCGGATAGGTATCCTTTACTTCGCATTGACGATTTCTTCGATCAGCTCCAGTGTGCGAGACATTTTCTAAGTTTGTTTGGGATCAGGTCATCATTGTTGCGGGTTCGGAGTGACGACATTCCGAAGACTGCTTTTATGCGTGCTACGGGCAGTATGAGTTTTGGTGGTGTCGTAGGACTCACCAATGCCCTAGCAACATTCGTGGATATGATGAACCAGATTTCTTCAGGCCGTTCCTCGACCAGTTGATTGTTGTGTCATTAATGACATTCTGGTCTATTCCAAGAGTCGTGAGGAACTTGGGCAGCACTTGAGGATTTGCTTTGCAGACATTGGGAGAGCACCAGCTGTTTGCTAAATTCTCGGAGTGTTCCTTCAGGCTTGATTGTGTTGACTCCTAGGTCTTGTAGTTACGGGAGACGGTTTTGTATGGTCCCGAGGAAGATCGAGGCCGTACAGCTTTGGCCCAGACTTGTGTACGGGACGGAGGTCCGCAGATTTTTGGGCTTAGCAGTTTTTACCGCCTTTTGGTGCAGGATTGCTAGTGTATCGCTGCACCGTTGACTGAAATGACCGGAAAGGAGGTTCTTTTTCTTTGGACGGAGGCATGCGTGCGGAGTTTTCGGCAGTTGAAGACTCGGTTGACAACTACACCAGTTCTTTCTTTACTTTTGGTTCGGGTGACTTCGTTGTTTAACTATGATGTTTCGCGAGTGGGGCTCAATTTTGCGTTGATGTGGCAATATAGAGTTATCGCTTTTGCTTCCCGACAGTTGGAGGAAGTACGAGCAGGATATCCCACTCATGATCTGGAGATGGCCGCGGTGGTCGTACGTTGAAGATCTGAGGACACTACTTGTGCGGAGAGTCGTGTCAGATTTTGACGGACCACCAGAGCTTAATGTACATCTTCCTTTAGTGGTTTTTGATTATTGTGACAGCGCCATTGGATGCAGCTTGTGGAGGATTGTGTTTGTGAGATCCTTGTTACCCGTGGCAAGGCGATTGTGGTAGCTGATGCTGGAGTCATAGGCCCGGGGTTAGCTTGTCCCGGTTGTGCGCAGTTTTGAGACAGTCTTCTGCAGATTTACATTCCTTGTGCGATCGTTGAGTACAGCTTAAGTTCACTTCTACTGAGGGGATAAATTGCTCATGTCCGCGCCCGTCCACTTTTCTTAATCGTTTTCGCGAGGCACAACCCGCTGATGCTCGTTTGTCAGAGATTCTTGAGCATACTCGGCTGGGGTAAAGATTCGGAGTCCTTGATTTGTGACCAGGGTGTGCTACGTTTAGGGACGCGTTTGTGTACCTGTTACTAATAGGTTGAGACGCGAAATCCTAGAGCAGGCACATCAGTCAGCCTTCTGTGTTCATTCAAGTTCCACCAATATGTGGCATGACTTGTGAGATAGTTACGGGTGGACAGGGATGAAGAGTGAAGTTTCGGATTTTGTTTCGAGGTGTCTGTCTTGTTGTGAGCTAAGGTTGAGCATCTGAGACCGGCTGGAGAGTTGCAATATTTAACCGTTCCGGAGTGGGAATGGGAGCAGATCTCCAAGAATTTCGTTATGGTGTTTACCCAGGTCTTGGCAGGGTGTGACTCCATTTGGGTGGTTGTTGTCCGGTTATGCTAAGTTTGCTCAGTTGTTCTTCATTAAGTTTGTGCGTTGCACGGAGTTCCTTCAAGTGTTGTTTCCAATAGAGGCACCCTGTTCGCTTGCCGTCTTGGGCAGAAGCTTCAGGAAGCTTTGGGTACTGGTTGAGCTTTAGGTCTGCTTTTCCATCCGCAGGACGATGGTTGGTGAGAGCGGGCTATACAGACTCTGTAAGATATGCTTGTGCGTGCGTACTAATTGTTGTTGGCAGTTGGGATCGTCACTTGCCACTGTTAGGGTTCTCCTTCGATAGCTGTTATCAGAAGATATTCCAATTGGCAACTTTTAGGTTTTGTTTGGTAGGTGGTGTCGATCTCCATTCAGTATTTCTAACTCCGCGAGAGTAGGATTTTTGGACCCCAGCTTGTCGAGAGGCTTCGGAGATGATCCAGTTGATTCAGGTCAGGATGAGAGCAGCCCAGTGCAGACAGAGGTCTTATGCCGACCATGGTGGTCGCAGACTTGAGTTCGCAGAGGGAGATCATGTATTCCTACGGATTTTCCGATGAATGACGTGTTCAGTTTTGGGAAGTTTATCCCAGGATTGTAGGTCCTATTGGAGATCCTTAAAGCATGTTAGTTCTGTTGCCTATAATTTGGCACTTCCACCCAGATTATTGAGTATTCATCCCGTATTCCTTGTGTCGCTGCTTCGCAAATACCTTCATGACCTTTCTCACATTATTCAGCACCAGACCATTTATCTCGGACGCGATCTTTTCGTTCACCAGCAGCCAATTGTGTTAGTGGTTCGGCTGGTGGAGAAACATCGGTCAAAAGGTCTTGCCATTTGTGGAGGGTTTTCTTGGGTGTAGCCGTATAATGAGGTGATCACTTGGGAGGCTGCGAGCGAGATATGGGAGTTTTGTATTCATCTATTTGAAGGTACGCTTAGTGAGAATTTTAAATTCAGGGACGAATTTTTATAAGGGAGAGATTGTAACGCCTTAGATTTCGATTAGTGTTAGTTTAGATGGTAATGCGGGTTTTGGTAAAAAGTTTACCAATTTGGGTTCCTCACATTTTATAACATTTAATTAATAATTTATTTTTATTTGTTATGGCATGCACACACATGTGCATGTTTATGTGAGGGTTTGTTTGTGCTAATCTAGATTAGTGACTATGACACTTAACCTAATCTAATCCTTTGCTTTAATCCATTCCTAATTCTTTGCTTTACCTTAACCCTAATCCTAGTTTTTTTGTGTGAGAAGAGAGATATTTCTTTTGGATGTGAGAGAAGGTGGCATGGTGGTAGTGTGGATGCATTAATGGTGAATTAATGCAAGGGTGCACTCACCTCTCTCTTTCTCTTTATCTTTTCCTTCTCTCATTCTCTCACATTTATTCCCTTATCTTTTCTTCATCCCTCTCTCATCTAAACTGAACACTCATCTTTCCCTTCACAAATCTTCATTAATCCTTCACAAATCTCACAAAAATCACATCTTTGGACTTGATTTTCCTCTTGGATGCCTTGGAGCTTGGGAAGCTAGGATCTTTGAGTTCTTTTGGATAGGTAATGATCTCTATCTGTTCTTTTTGTTGTTATAGTGTTGTGTAGTCTTGTAGTTTTAGTTTAGAACGTTTAAAGTTAAGTTTCGTGCAAATATCGTATTTTCAGTGTCGATTTGTGATATCTGTGATCTGCTGTGACCCCGAGGGTTTAATAGAAAACCAAACAATGTAGTTGTGTTGTACTTGAGACCCTAAGCCATCACCTGGAGAACGAACCCCCTTGCTCGGACCATGGCCGGCGACAAGAAGCCTTTTTTCGGCGACCTCGGTTTTTCGTTTGAGTTAGGGTTTGGGTTTTTGTGGGTAGCTCTATACTTTGGTTTAGGTGTGTTTGGTCCTGTTTGATTTTTGGGTTTTCTCTGTATACAAAATCTGGGATCACATAGCTAGTTTCTTGTGTTACGTTTACGCGCGATACGTTATACGACACGGATCGTGCACTTTGTGTAGTTTTGCTCTTGGGTTGGTTTCGTAGTGTCGCGACGCACGTTAGCCACAATACGAACACTTGAGAGTATGTTTTGAGTTGATGCGTCGGTCAACGTAGTTTGTACGTGTTTTGGGTCTATTGCTAATATATACTTGTTATATTGTGTTATGTTTTAGGTTCGCAGGCAGGGACTTCGGATGCTGCGAAGAAAGGGAAACAGGTGATAGGCTTTACATAGTCAGGAGCGTTGGTGAGTAGATTTAACATCTACAGAGGAATCGCCCGCATGGCGTTATGCGTCTGGGCTAGAGATGTTATGATATTGTCGCATATTCTATTGCATATATAGAGTTGCGCATACACCTTATTGCTTAGTTACTTGTTGTGCTTGGACTTGTACCCTCAGGACACTGCATTATTATTGACAGCTCATGTTGCACGAGCACTGATTTTATGTCACACACCCCGTCAATAGTTGTCATGACACACACAACACACATACATATATGATATTGTTTGGTTAGGGACATCGAGACATTGAGTCATATTCCTTGTTGCATATGACATATAGCATATCTGTATACCTACATGCTTACACATATATCTGGTTATAGATATATGTTTATCTTTATTTGATGTTATATAGACTTGGAGAAATTAGGAACCGCATGATATATATATTAACTTGTTGCAGTTAAATAGCGGTTTTTCCTTCATATGCTCATATTACTGTTTCATGTTGCATATATTACATTCATGGATTTCATATGATGTTTTCTGATATTTTTACTCCTAAGTATATATAACAGTAGAATGGGACGCTGTTATATATGCATATATATATAGTGGAATGGAATGCTCACACACACACACACACACACACACACACACACATATATATATATATATATATTAGTGGAATGGAATGCTCATATATATGTATTGATTCATGCAGTTATTCTTATTCTTTACTTGATATTTGGATGCATCCACTCAAAGATTTGTTATACACCGATACGGGGATCGAGAGTGTCGATGTTGGGCACTTAAGATTCGAACGATGTATAAACCGATACGGGGATCGAGAGTGTCGATTTGGGCACTTAAGATTCGAAGGACGTATAAACCGATACGGGAATCGAGAGTATCGATGTTGGGCACTTAAGATTCGAAGGACGTATAAACCGATACGTGGATCGAGAGTGTCGATGTTGGGCACTTAAGATTCGAAGGACGTATAAATCTGTTTTGGATCATAAGTGTCAGTGTTTGGCGTTTAGGATTCGCTGTTTTGGATCATAAGTGTCGGTGTTTGGTACTTAGGATTCGTTGTTCATATGTGTCGGTATTTGGCACTTAGGATTCGCTGTTTTGGATCATGAGTGTCGGTGTTTGGCATTTAGGATTCGTTGAGAATTACAGGAAATATGAGATTTACTTGATATTGGACACTTAGGATATACGAGGTTTACTTGATAATTGGATACATGATATATATGAGATTGACTTGATATTGGATTCAGGATATATGAGATTCACATGATATTGTACATTCAAGATATATGAGACTTACAAGATATGAAGGCTGATTTGAGGAAATTGGGATTTGGATTGTCTTGATGGACTTTGGTCCTACCACGTGGTCAGGATTCCATGGGAATGACATGTTTTATCCCATACTCCGCATTTATTGTTTATGCACTGCTTCATGTATTAGTAGTATCTGATAGAGTACCTTCCATGACTGTTGCATTTACATACTTTTATTTTATATGCATTGCTTCATGTATTAGTTGTACCTGATAGAGTACCTTACATTATTGTTGCATATATATTTGTAAGTCCACGTTACCCACCCCGGTACTTACGGGGAGGCGGAATAGGTAAAAAACGGTTTTTTTTAACACAAGGTAACATGGACTAGAAATGGAGGATCTTTGCTAAACAAAAACTAACAAACAAGCTAAAAGATTTAGCTACTCGGTTAGAAGGTTATACCTAGGTCTTGAAGTCCTTCTCTTCTTGCTCCTTGGAGTGGTTTGAACGGCTCCTCCTCGTCGCCTTCTCTTTGTCGAAGAAAGATCCACCCGAAGGCCTCTACTATGAGCTCATACCTCAACCTACAGGTAACTAAAGTGCTTGGCTTGCTAAACCTAGAACCCTAGAATGAGTAGAGAGGAGTTTTGGTGGTTTTATCTCAATAGCTAATGGTTCTCAACACATGAGAGATGAGAGCTTTGAGAGAGAGGAAGATGATGAGCTTAACCTATGAGAGAGAAAGAGCAAGAGAGAATGAGGATAATTATCAACCATACTCTCATATAAGTGAATTATGAAAATTAATAATAATCAAAGAAAATTGTGATGGTTCATTTGAAATGACCATTATCATTTCACATTAAATGAATTTTGCAAGAATCAAAGAGTATCTTTCATGTGAAATGATGATGGTCAATATGTCAACATAGGTCAACAAGTCAACCAAAGTCAAATGGTCAACAACCCTAACCATGGCACAATTATCTTTAATTAATATCATTAATCATAATTCCCATTTTCATTAGTGTTTGGAAAAAGACAACGGTCAACAACCCTAATGAGAATCCTCTGTCTCTGCCTCTGTCAACTGTGCATACACACCCACATCCGTGTTCCAAGGAACACGAATACAATGAGACAAAACCAATCCCAAAAAAAATACTAGGATCTGGCTTAAACCAAAGCCCGCTAGTAATAACTGCCCGGACACCAAACGTGCACAAGTGCGCGGATGTGAACGAACCTCGTCGCAAAACCATGCGACCTCTACTCTGTTTTGCCTAAAGGCGAATAACCCTCTGTGTGGAACTCTAAAGACTCGACACTACGCTGGCAGTGGGTTTAACCACAGGCCGCAAGCGGTACTAGCTGTACGTAACGGTCCCCAGGTAGATGCCGATAAGAAGACTGATGAGGTGAACCCATCCGAACTCCTACTGAGTCTGAATGTGAAAATCTCCGTACAGTCTGTAAGTCCACGTTGCCCACCCCAGTGCTTACGTGGAGGCGGAAACGGTATAAAAATTCGATTCAACTCTAGGCAACATGGACTAACTAAAGGAGGATCTTTGCTAAACATAAACTAACAACCAAGCTAAAAGAGTTAGCTACTCGGTTAAAGGGTTATACCTAAGTCTTGAAGTCCTGTTCTTCTTGCTCCTTGGAGTGGGATGAACGGGTCGTCCTCGTCGCCTTCTCTTGCCGAAGAAAGATCCACCCGAGGGCCTCTACCTTTGGCTCCTACCTCAAACTAGAAGTAACTAAGGTGCTTGGTGTGCTAAACCTAGAACCTTAGAAAGAGTAGAGAGTAATTTTGACGGTTTTATCTCAAAGCTTAATGGTTCTCAACTCATGAGAGGGGAGAGCTTTGAGAGAGAGGAAGAGGATGAGAATGATAGAATGAGAAGATAATACCAACCTTCTCACATATATGTGAATTATGATAATTAAATAATTAACTAAAGATAATTGTGATGGTTAACTTGAAATGACCATTATCATTTCACATTAATTACTTTTGCAAGAATCAAAGAGCATCTTTCATATGAAATGATGATGGTCAAATTGTCAACATGTCAACTATAGTCAAATGGTCAACAACCCTAACCATAACACAATTATAATTAATTAATATTAATAATCATATTTCACATATAAACATTAGGGTTAAGAAAAAGACAACGGTCATCAACCCTAATGAAAGTCCTCTGCCTCTGCCTCAGTCAACTGTGCATACACACCCGTATCCGTGTTCCGAGGAACACGAATACAATGAGATAAAACCAATCCCAAAACATATACTAGGATCTGTCTTAAACCAAAGCCCGCTAGTATAAGTTGTCCGGACACCAAACGTGCACAAGTGCGCGGATGTGAACGAACCCCGTCGCAAAACCATGCGACCTCTACTCGTTTTGCCTAAAGGCGAATAACACTCTGTGTGGGACTCTAAAGACTCGACACTACGCTGGCAGTGGGTTTAACCACAGACCGCAAGCGGCACTAGCTGTACGTAACGGTCCCCAGGTAGATGCCAATAAGAACACTGATGAGGTAAACCCATCTGAACTCCTACTGAGCCTGAATGTGACAGTCTCCGTACAGTCCGGTCTGTTCGTCTTAGAATATCGCATGGCGGGCCTAGGGGGGCGGTAAACGTCAGTCCTCTAATAGAGGTACAAGTCGTGTCGGAGTGTAGCCCAGAACACCCTAAGATAAGACTGGAAACCTACCAGTATATCTCGCTTGCCCTGGCCAGGGACTTTGTGTAATGGCTCTCCTAGACACAGCGCGATATCAACCCCCAATACCGGGAGAGATGAATCATGTCTAACCGTCACTGCCTCCAATTACTTCGGGACTGCACCCAACTGTTACCTGTTTGCACGACTCCTTTGAGCCATGGTAGCGTAGCAATCTAAGAACAGTGGGAACACACTCGAGAAGAAGTGACAGTGTCAAGTCAACGGACTAAGCTGTACTCATGTCACCTGGGAACTGATAACTGACGATAGGTATAATACCAACCAACAGTTCCCGACGAGTCCTGTCCAGTGTACTCGTAACCTAACGAGCACCCGCATACTATCTCAAGTACGACGTACTAACGGCTGTGGGACAGACCGTCTCCCAAGCTAGGATGAGAAGCGCATACGCTAGTCTACTACGGAGTATCGATGCCCTGTCTCGATAGTCCTACGACTAGGGACCTGCATAAGGATGTGCTTATGGATTACCCAGCCCCCACGAGTGTGACTTCCATCACATCGCTGGTAATCAAGCAAAGATCCTAAGGGCTCCACTAATGTGTAAAGGCGGTATGCTATAAGAAACACATGCACACATTAAAGTAGAAACAAACCAAGTAGCATACTACTATTTTGAGCAAGATTGTCGATACAAGGTGAATATCCCAAGCTTCCATCAAGTAACATACAAACTAGTATGATACAGTAATGGCCTCTAGGGCATATACACTAACACAGTCCGGTCTGTTCGTCTAAGAGTATCACATGGCGGGCCTAGGGGGCCGGTAAACGTCAGTCCCCGAATAGCGGTACAAGTCGTGTCGGAGTGTAGCCCAGAACACCCTGAGATAACACTGGAAACGCTACCAGTATATCTCGCTTGCCCTGGCCAGGGACTTTGTGTAATGGCTCTCCTAGACACAGCGCGATATCAACCCCCAATACCGGGAGAGACGAATCCTGTCTAACCGTCACTGCCTCTAGGTGCTTCAGGACTGCACCCAACTGCTACCTGTTTGCACGACTCATCTGAGCCGTGGTAGGGTAGCAATCTAAGAACAGTGGGAACACACTCGAGGCGAAGTGACAGTGTCAAGTCTACGGACTAAGCTGTACTCATATCACCTGGGAACTGATAACTGACGATAGGTATAGTACCAACCAACAGTTCCCGACGAGTCCTGTCCAATGTACTGGTAACCTAACGAGCACCCGCATACTATCTCAAGTGCGACGTACTAATGGCTGTGGAACAGACCATCTCCCCTGCTAGGATGAGAAGTGCATACGCTATTCTACTCCGGAGTATCGATGCCTTGTCTCGATAATCCTACGACTAGGGACCTGTATAAGGATGTGCTTTAGATTACCCAGCCTCACTAGTGTGACTGCAATCACAACGCTGGTAATCAAGCAAAGATCCTAAGGGCTCCACTAATGTGTATAGGAGATATGCTAAAAGAAACGCATGCACACATTAAAGTAGAAACAAACCAAGTAGCATACTACTATTTTGAGCAAGATTGTCTATACAACTGTGAATATCCCAAGCTTCAATTAAGTAATATACAAACTAGTATGATACAGTAATGTCCTCTAGGGCATATACACTAACAATCTCCCACTTGCACTAAGGCCATGTACTGGCGTATCGAAGACCTATCATCTCGATCAGCAGCTCGGACTGAGTCTGGGGTAAGGCCTTCTTGAATGGATCTGCAGTGTTATCTTCTATAGCAACCCTCCGAACCGCGATCTCCCGACGATCCACGATCTCCCTGATCAGGTGATACCGCCTCAAGATGTGTCTGGACTTCTGATGGGACCTGGGTTCCATCGCTAAAGCTATAGACCCGTTGTTGTCACAATACAGAGTTACTAGATCAACAATGGACGGAACCACCTGAAGTTCTGTCAAGAACTTCCTCATCCAAACGGCTTCTTTTGCGTCATCAGATGTAGCGATATATTCCACTTCCATCGTCGAGTCAACAACAGTTTCCTGTTTGGAACTCTTCCAACACACCGCCCCTCCATTGAGGGTAAAGACATAGCCTAACATGGATTTGGAGTCATCCTTGTCACTCTGGAAGCTGGAGTCAGCAAAGGCCTCGATCTGGAGGTCTTTTCCTCCATACACCAAGAACATCTCCTTAGTCCTTCTCAGGTACTTGAGAATGTTCTTTACCGCTATCCATTGCTTCTCCCCAGGGTTTGACTGATACCGGCTTACCACACTCAGTGCATAAGCTACATCTGGTCTGGTACATAACATCGCATACATTATAGAGCCTACCGCAGAGGCGTAGGGTATAATAGACATGCGATCCCTTTCCAAATCAGTCTTGGGAGACATCTCTTTGGAGAGGGTGACCCCGTGACAAGCCGGTAAATTACCGCGCTTGGAATCTCCCATACTGAATCTTTTCAGTATGGTGTCGATGTACCTGGACTGTGAAAGTCCTAATATCCTCTTGGACCTATCACGATAGATCCGGATCTCCAGAATGTAAGAGGCATCACCCAGGTCTTTCATGGAGAACCTGTGACAAGAACCCTTTGACAGATTGTAGCATAGGAATGTCATTTCCTATCAAGAGAATGTCATCCACGTATAAAACGAGGAATATGACAGTTCGTGCTACAATTTTACTATAGATGCATGGTTCATCTGGATTTTTGATAAAGCCAAATTCTTTGACCGTCTCATCAAAACAGATGTTCCAACTCCGCGATACCTGCTTCAGTCCATAAATGGACTTAAGCAACTTGCACACCTTCCCGCTGCTCCCACTCTGAATGAAACCCTCTGGCTGGTCCATATAGACACACTCCTCTAAATTTCCATTTAGAAAAGCGGTCTTTACGTCCATCTGCCAAATATCATAATCGTGCAAGGCAGCAATGGCAAGAAGGATCCGAATGGATTTGAGCATAGCCACTGGAGAAAAGGTTTCGTCATAGTCCAAACCAGGTCTTTGACGGAAACCCTTTGCAACAAGTCTAGCCTTATAGTCTCAACCTGTCCATATACACCAATCTACCTTTTGAAGATCCATTTGCAGCCTACGGGTTTTACCCCTTCTGGAGCAACGTCCAAAGTCCATACTTTGTTGGTGTACATGGACTCCATTTCGGTCCGCATTGCATCCAGTCATTTTATCGAGTCACTGCTCTGAATGGCCTGCTGGAAGCTAGTCGGCTCATCATTATCAATGATGCAATCCTCTCTATCCCCGTCTATGAGAAAACCGTAGTATCTTCGGGCGGATGAGACTGCCTACTACTTCTGCGGAGCGGCGCAGGAATGTCGTGTTCTTTCGAACCTTCTGGTTCTACTAAGCTTTCAGTAATAGCTTGTGGTTCTGGAATTTCTTCCAGTTCTATTGCGCTCCCACTTATCTGATTTTCCAAAAATTCAGTTTCTAAGAAGCAGGCATGATGAGAAACAAAAATCTTTTGTTCCTCTGCGTAATAGAAGAAATATCCTTTGGAGTTCTTTGGATATCCCACAAACTTGCACTGTACTGAGCGTGCCTCGAGTTTGTCCGCATGCTGCTTTTTGACAAAAGCTGGACATCCCCATGTCATAATGTGCTTAAGATACGGTTTCTTCCCACTCTACATCTGATATGGTGTGGTAGGCACTGTCTTAGTTGGAACTCGGTTCAAAAGATATGCAGCTGATTCTAGCGCATATCCCTAGAATGATCGCGGCAACTCAACATTACTCATCATGGAACATACCATATCCAATAGGGTTCGGTTCCTTCTCTCCAATACACCATTATATTGTGGGGTGTATGGAGGAGTAAGTTGAGAGAGAATTCCATTCTCTTTTAGGTAACCCAGGAACTCGGCACTCAAGTATTCACCACCTCGATCAGATCTCAGTGTCTTGATACTTTTGCCTGTTTGTTTTCTACTTCATTCTTGTATTCCTGGAATTTTTCAAAGGCTTCTGATTTATGCTTCATTAAGAAGACATATCCGTACCTTGAAAAATCATCCGTAAAAGTAATAAAGTAAGAATAACCACTTCGCGCATGTGTAGACATTGTGTAAGACTACGGTAGCGCCTCGGCCGTCTGTCCGAGGCCAAAATGCGGAAACAAAAACTTTTCTTTAACTAGAAACCGGCGCTACCGCGGACTATAAACCCGGATCGGGCCATTAACCTACTACTAGATAATTAGAGAAAGGGTAGAGAGCTATACCGAGCGATCCGTGTCCTTCGGTCTTTGGCCACCATCCCTATCTCCTTGCGGCATCTCCGGTATCGATCTCCTCGTCGGAAAGGCACCACATCGAGAAGTCTTTTTATGGGCTCCCACCTCTGAACCGAGGCAACTCAGACACGAAGTTGGCAAGCCGACGTGTCCAAGATTGCTGTAGACTGAGTGTAGAACGCTATGTCTCAACGGTTAATGAAGTTGCCATTTTTGGAGTGGAGGTGAAGGAGATGAACTTTGAGATGGAGCTATGGAATTTTGTGTGAGCAAATGAGATAAATTTCCCACTCATTCCCCACACACTAGAAGTGGCCGGCCCCTATCAAAAAAATGAGAGGAGGGAGAGTGTGAATCATGCAAGAAAGAGAATGATGAGTGGTCATCATGAAGAAAGTCACACCAAAGTTACATGACCATCCCATCTCTAAAAAGAAAGTAATGATGCAAATGGAGTCAACCTCAATCTAGAACCATCATGAAGCAACCACTTACAAAAACCACCCTCCACTTTGCTAATTTGCACATTTGCAAATATCCCCCTCCACACCAATTTTCAGCCAAGGAAAGATAGAAAGGAAAATGGCCGAACCGAAATGCAAACTGGAAACTTAAAAAAAAACGATCCCGTAATAAATTACAGGAAAACCCCGCGACTGTATATACATACCCGCATTTGTATTCCGGCCGAATACAAATGCAATGAGACAAAATCTGCACTGTACAATACTAGGATCCGGCTTAAACCAAAGCCCGCTAGTATTATCCGTCCGATCATGATGCATGCAATACCGCACGTATATGATCGAACCCTGCCATATATCCATACGGCCTCTACAACGTTTCGCCCGAAACTTGAGAAACTGTCTGTGGGGGACTCTAAAGACTTGTCAATACTTTGGCTGTGGATTTAACCACTAGCACGTCAGAGGTATTAGCCGTACGTAACAGGCTACCAGGTATTGACCAAAAGGGAGGTCGATGAGTGAACTCATCCTGACACCCTACTGAGCCTGTCAGTGACAATATCCGTACAGTCCGGTCCGTTCGTCTATGAGCATCGCATGTCGGGCCTAGGGGGTTGGTAAAAGTCAGACCCCCAAAAGCGGTACAAGTCGTGTCGGAGTGTAGCCCAGAACATCCTGAGATACTACTGGAATACCTACCAGTAAATCTCCTGCCTTGGTCAAGGACTTCGTGTAATGTCTCTCCTAGACACAGCGCGACCTCACCTCCAATACCGGGAGAGACGAACCCCTGCCGATCCGCTCACTGCTTCCATGTGGCTCGGGACTGTACCCAACTAAAACCTGTTTGCACGACTCCTTTGAGCTGTGGTAGGGTAGTAATCAAAGTACAGTGGGAACTCATAAGAGACAAATGACGATCTCAGGTCGATGAACTAACCTGTACACATGTCACCAAGGAACTGCTATCTGACGTCGAGTATAAAACCAACTAGCATGTTCCCGGCGAGTCCTGTCCGGTGTATTCATAACCCAATGAGCACCTGTATACATCTTAGGTGAACCAACTGACACCAGTGGCTTGTGAGATCGGCCACCGTCTCCCGTCGGGGTCTCGACGGTATACACTAGTCTACTCTGGAGTATCGATGCCCTGTCTCGAAAACTCCCACGACTAGGGACCTTTTAAGGATGTTCTTATAGACCCCAGCTCTCACGTATATGATCGCCATCATACTGCTGGCCGTCAAGCAAGAATCCTAAGGGCTCTATCAACGCGCAATAGTGACCTGTAAGGTCACCTAAAGCGGTACATGATGATAAAGATAAACCATATAGCATACTATCATCTTGAGTAAGACTGTTCTACCGGCATAGGTCCCCCCTCAATCATTGCAATCACGTGCCTGTGATCCAATAATTGACTCTGAGGGCACTATATCCCACACATTGGACCGCATACATCGCTGTGTACGAGTCCCAAGAGCTCGCTCGCTCTTACTCCGTGTCCAGTGAACGGAGTCTTTGTCATCTTTCCTTTGAGACATGATTGATAAGTTGCATATGATTGATATTCGAACGGGTCCAAATATCCTTCTTTATGCAACTTAGTTAACCTTTTCTCATTTATATGACCCAGTTTACAATGCCATAAGAAAGCATGATTTATTTCTCGAGACTTTCTTTTGTGTGTATTCTAGACATTGAAAATCTGTGGTTGGTTCAATACGTATATACCGTTGCTTAATGTACCCGACCCAATCAGAACATGAATAAGGTGAATGTTTACAACATTGCTTACAAATGCAAAATCATAATCTTCTTTATACATTAAAGATACAGATATGATGTTACAAGTCGAACTGGGTACAAAATAACAATCACGCAAAACCAAAACATGTCCATCCGACAATCCCAAGTGATAGTCCCCCACGGACTCAGCATCCATGCCAGCTCCGTTTGCAACTCTGAGGGTCATATCACCCGCCTTAAAAAACCTACGCTTTCTCAGTGCCTGCAAAGAATTACAGATATGAGATCCTGATCCGGTATCCAATACCCAGAAAGTAAAGTTTATTGATAGACAGTTTTCAATAACATATACACCTGAAGCCGAAGCCATAACTTGCTTCGGGTCCTGGTTCTTGGCCTTCCAAGCCCTGCAATCTTTCTTCCAGTGTCCACTCTTATGACAATAAAAGCACTCTTCCTTTCCCACAAGCTTTCCCTCTACCTTTGCTACTTTTGCCTTTCCCTTGGCTTCCACTTTACTAACACCGCCCCTTGGTTTGGTGGGGGCCTTCTTATGATTTCCTCTGGCTTTCTCCTTGGACCTAGAAGAGGAAGCTCCTCCAACAAACAAAGTGGATGTTTCCCTATCTTTCTGTAGGGTGCCCTCTGCACTCCTCAACATGTTGAGGAGTTCCGGAAGTTCAACTTCTTTTCCTTGCATGTTGAAGTTCATGATAAACTAGGCGTAAGTGGAAGGAAGGGATTGGAGAATCAAGTTAGTGTAGAGCTCGTTCTCTAACGTGGTCCCGAGGTCCGCGAGCTCTTCAATGTAGCCAATCATCTTAAGCACGTGTTCCGCTACCGATGATCCGACGACCAATCTCGCCGAAAACTACTTTTTCGAGACTTCGTATCTGGCGATACGGAATTGCTCTCCATATAGTTCCTTAGTATGGAGAAATATGGATTTAAAGTCCATATTGTCATGCCTCCTCTGATATTCATTGTCCATAGAATCAAGCACGAGGCACTTGGCCTTCGCGCAGTCAATCTCCCAGGTCTTACGGATTTCCTTATCCGCGACGCTGGATTTGGGACCTGGGACAGGGGGAGCTTTGGTGGTAAGGATATACCCCAACTTGTCATAAGTTATTGCCATTTTGACATTCCTGAGCCAATCTTTGTAGTTTGGCCCTGTCAGTATATTTTTATCTAGTAGTAACTTAAGGCCGGTCATGATGCTTGGTCGCTGCACTTAGGAGAGAGAGAAGAAACACTTTAGCATGATGCTCTTGCAAGTTTAGAGCGGTTTTTAGTTTGTCTAAACAGGATGGCTCCTACTGTTTCTCGAATCCTTCCTCAAACCAAAAAGGAAGAATTAGTCGGGATCAATCTCACCGTACAATACTTGCTTAACCGTTCAGCCAGGCCAGTGTTGGTACTTCGAGGGAGGTTTTCCAACGCTTTCGCGAAGTTTTTTAATTAAATAACCTCTTTTCCCTATGGGCTTAGCCCCGCTAACACCTTTCTAGACACCTACTTGGTTTATAGCATTGATCGTTAAGTGAGAAAGTTTCCCGAGGAGTAGCATATACTCACGGTAGGATCGGGATCCAAATATCATCGTGTGATAAAACTGAAGAAATCCTACCAGAATCATCACATTCCAAATGGTATGCAACACTAGCAAGTTTCAGTTTCTTTAGAAACTCCCGATCTGGATTTTTTGCCCATGCTCTTATGACCTTGACTTTGGCCAACAAATCATAAGTCACATGTCAAGTTCTACCTGTCATTTTCCAGGTTAATTTGAACCCACCCGTGCCTACCCTTGACTTTGGCCAACAAGGCAGTATGACTGTCCCAAACCAACGCATCTATCTATGCTACATATGAATATCCAATAGCTACCTATCACTATGCCTAAACTTTGACCAACAAACACATCTTGAATACTATTGACTATCCATATGAAATGATGGAGGGCTACGAATGGTTTTGACGAAACCGTGAACGTAGTGAACTTGATACAATCGAAGGAAAGTGATAGCTTTTAAAGGGAGTGGTTCAAGCACCGCGTTTTAAAAGTTTTCTGTTTTGAAAAGAAACCGAGTGATTTTGAAATTGTTCCAACGAATTTAACTTTGGTTTATTTTCTTGCATTAATTTAATGCGTCCCATCAATTAATCCCACCATTGCAGAAAACAGCGAAAATATGACGTATGCTTATGCCATCCGCATTCGCCACGGGGCCCCGTCATCACCCGTTAGGTTACTTAACTAACGACAGAGCGGGGGCTGGACTAGCGCGGATGCAAAATATAAGCAACGCCTACTAGATATCATATATAGATATATACATTCGTCAGATGCAATGATACCCATTCCAGATCACAGATGAACACATTGGATATACTAGGAATCCGCGTTTCGTTCGAGCCAGCAACGAAAGACGGATTACACGGTCGCGATGAATAGCCAAACCCCACCCTAGACCCCTACGGGTGCGGCAAACTACCCGCCAAGTACCCGAAGTGAAGCAACCTCCCTCAACAACCTGAGTAGGCCACTCGGCACTTTGAGGTACCCGGTAGTTTGTGCACCCCACCTTGGGTCTATCCTAGGAGCAAAAACAGTAAAAGAAATAATATACAATGGCGGCTACAATCTCATCCCGGATGTGCGGCCATAAAATAATATTACATCAATTTACATATTTCAACAAATGAAAGATAAAGAAAACTCTCATCTCATAAAACCCCGGCTATTCATTCGCGACAATCCAACGAGTTCATATACACAATCCAACAATATTACAGATCACAGATATGCACAACCCCCACTAATCGACGTATAGTGATTAGTTGACGTTCAGTGCACATATTACATCACAGATATAACCAATTCGCTAAAGTCTACAGAACTTCGATCAAAAATATGGATTTGTAACTACCCCAAACACAACTTTGTTCTCTGGAAATTCTGGGCAGAAACAAAATACTTTAAAAATCATAAAATGTCAAAATAAGAACACTGCAACAAACCCGAGTCGCGACCGACTTGACTCGGCCGCGGAGCCGCGGCGAAACGCATGGTTTCGCCGCGCTTCCGCGGCGGTCTGGTCGAATCGTGGTCTCATTTTTCTTGTGTGTTCCCAGAAAACCCTGCACGGATTTTTAAGATGTGTGGAATTATTTTTAGAGCCGTTTTAAAAATCGGCAGAAACTTGAGGATTTTGACGTGTTTTGCGATTTTTTCTTGGATCGAAATTCTAAATACTCTACTAACATGCTAGTTGTTGTTTAGCTAGGCTCTGATACCACTGCAAGTCCACGTTACCCACCCCGGTACTTACGGGGAGGCGGAATAGGTAAAAAACGGTTTTTTTAACACAAGGTAACATGGACTAGAAATGGAGGATCTTTGCTAAACAAAAACTAACAAACAAGCTAAAAGATTTAGCTACTCGGTTAGAAGGTTATACCTAGGTCTTGAAGTCCTTCTCTTCTTGCTCCTTGAAGTGGTTTGAACGGCTCCTCCTCGTCGCCTTCTCTTTGTCGAAGAAAGATCCACCCGAAGGCCTCTACCTTGAGCTCCTACCTCAACCTAGAGGTAACTAAAGTGCTTGGCTTGCTAAACCTAGAAACCTAGAATGAGTAGAGACGAGTTTTGGTGGTTTTATCTCAATAGCTAATGGTTCTCAACACATGAGAGATGAAAGCTTTGAGAGAGAGGAAGAGGATGAGCTTAACCTATGAGAGAGAAAGAACAACAGAGAATGAGGATAATTATCAACCATACTCTCATATAAGTGAATTATGAAAATTAATAATAATTAAAGAAAATTGTGATGGTTCATTTAAAATTACCATTATCATTTCACATTAAATGAATTTTGCAAGAATCAAAGAGCATCTTTCATGTGAAATGATGATGGTCAATATGTCGACATAGGTCAACAAGTCAACCAAAGTCAAATGGTCAACAACCCTAACCATGGCACAATTATCTTTAATTAATATCATTAATCATAATTCCCATTTTCATTAGGGTTTGGAAAAAGACAACGGTCAACAACCCTAATGAGAATCCTCTGCCTCTGCCTCTGTCAACTGTGCATACACACCCGCATCCGTGTTCCAAGGAACACGAATACAATGAGACAAAAACAATCCCAAAACAAATACTAAGATCTGGCTTAAACCAAAGCCCGCTAGTAATAACTGCCCGGACACCAAACGTGCACAAGTGCGCGGATGTGAACGGACCCCGTCGCAAAACCATGCGACCTCTACTCTGTTTTGCCCAAAGGCGAATAACCCTCTGTGTGGGACTCTAAAGACTCGACACTACGCTGGCAGTGGGTTTAACCACATGCCGCAAGCGGTACTAGCTGTACGTAACGGTCCCCAGGTAGATGCCGATAAGAAGACTGATGAGGTGAACCCATCCGAACTCCTACTGAGCCTGAATGTGACAATCTCCGTACAGTCCGGTCTGTTCGTCTAAGAGTATCGCATGGAGGGCCTAGGGGGCGGTAAACGTCAGTCCCCTAATATCGGTACAAGTCATATCGGAGTGTAGCCCAGAACACCCTGAGATAACACTGGAAACGCTACCAGTATATCTCGCTTGCCCTGGCCAGGGACATTGTATAATGGCTCTCGTATACACATCGCGATATCAACCCCCAATACCGGGAGAGACGAATCCTGTCTAACCGTCACTGCCTCCAAGTGCTTCGGGACTGCACCCAACTGTTACCTGTTTGCACGACTCATTTGAGCCGTGGTAGGGTAGCAATCTAAGAACAGTGGGAACACACTCGAGGCGCACCCAACTGTTACCTGTTTGCACGACTCATTTGAGCCGCGGTAGGGTAGCAATCTAAGAACAGTGGGAACACACTCGAGGCGAAGTGACAATGTCAAGTCTACGGACTAATCTGTACTTATGTCACCTGGGAACTGATAACTGACGATAGGTATAGTACCAACCAACAGTTCCCGACGAGTCTTGTCCAGTGTACTCGTAACCTAACGAGCACCCGCATACTATCTCAAGTACGACGTACTAATGGTTCTGGGACAGACCATCTCCACTGCTGGGATGAGAAGCGCATACGCTAGTCTACTCCGGAGTATCGATGCCCTGTCTCGATAATCCTATGACTAGGGACCTGTATAAGGATGTGCTTGTAGATTACCCAGCCCCACTAGTGTCACTGCCATCACAACGCTGCTTATCAAGCAAAGATCCTAAGGGTTTCACTAATGTGTATAGGCGATATGCTAAAAGAAACACATGCACGCATTAAAGTAGAAACAAACCAAGTAGCATACTACTATTTTGAGCAAGATTGTCTATACAACTGTGAATATCCCAAACTTCCATTAAGTAATATACAAACTAGTATGATACAGTAATGGCCTCTAGGGCATATACACTAACAATATTGTCATATTATTGCTTCATGTATTAGTAGTACCTGATAGAGTACCTTTCATGACTATTGCATACATATGACCATTTATTGCTATCCGCTTGCATGTATTAGATTCGCGCTGTACGTGCATACTTGCGATTACCTGCATATGTTATTTACTATTCATGAGTTGGCAACTCACCCCCGTTGTGCTACAGGGTTTGCAGGTCGTTCTTCAGAGAGTCAGGGGCAGGGCTATTTTCTATCTATCGTAGCATCTTTTGCTGCGGATACCGCTTCGGCTCACAGTGTGCAGTTTTGCTTTAGGTGGGTTTTGTGGTTAACCGTTCATGTTCATTGTATATTCGTTATATCCTGTACTCTCCATCTACCACTTTCATGTGTATGACTTAGAGACTTGATGTGAGGACGATATTGTATATTATTTTGGTGACTTGGATGTCTTTTATGAAGTTTTATTTATATCGTCTTTTATTTCTTCGCTACGGCGTCGTATATCTGTTGTGGTGGTTGTTTTCCGCCTTTGGGCGTGTTTTTGCTCCCGTTTGGGGATGCTTTACTTATATCTTTGTTGTACCCATTTTTGGGGTTGGTTTTACAAAGGAGGTGCTGCCAAAATTTTAAAGAAAATAAAGTTGAACTTTTAAAGAATTTGGGTTGAGATTTCAAAAGTTTTAAGATTGCTATTATCACTTACTATTTTTGATGGTTTAGATTACTGGGTTTTCGGCTTACTTAAATTGCTCTACGCCTGTAGATGTTGCGTAGTTTAAGGGCCGTCACGTGCCAATTTTGGGTCGTGACAGCTTTGCATATGAGCGCTCACGTGTTTAACACGTGAGGCATATTTGGCCTTTGGTTTTTTATGTTCAGCGCTCATATGCTTTGCATATGACCGCTCACGTGTTTAATACGTGATACCAAACTGTGAGAATTCTTTTTCTCTTTCTTTTCTCTTCCTTTTTTATAAGGAAACAAATAGCTCCTAGCCAAAAAATTTGGCGGGAACACTACCAAAGACCAAGGTCAACACAGGGGGTAGAATATTCAAGCTCTCAAAGGAAACAGGGGGCAGGCTCAGCAAAATCCTGAGGCTAATAATATTCTGGCCTTAAGAAACGGTCGACGTCGATATCAGCGTCATACAAAATGAGCTGGGGGCAGTTCTCCATCAGTGTTGACTCCACCTTCTTCAACTCTGATAATGAATGCTGTTGTTCCAACCGGGAACAGCTTCGAACTGCTGTGAAGGGTCAGACAAAATTCTCCCACCGCAGTATTGAAGAAAAATCTGCAGCCCGTGGAAATCCAATGAGAGAAGAAAGTAGTTCGCTCCCTAAAAGAACTTTCCTCATCTATATATATGGTGTGGAAGCAGGTGAAGGACTCAGTCGTCAACCACGGCTCTTCCCCTAAACGTCAGCCAAATTCTTACAAATCCCCTTTCAAATACAAGGGGACTCATCCCAAGATGTTTCCTGATACATTGGTTCCTCCTAAAGCAGCTTCTCATAAAAAAGAGAGGCCTGATAAAGCCTAAGTGCCCAAGGAAAACTTCGAGGGTCAAAGATCCAAACGCCCCATGCCTTGGGGCATAATAGTTCACACGGTCTACATGATGAACTCCAAAGAAGAAGATCACACTTATACTAGCCAAGGACCGCATACTCGCCAAAATAACGACAACACGAGTACTCGCTATTGGGTTACGATAGCATCCTGGCCATCTACCATGGCCGATGCGGAACAAAAACGGCGTTTAAAAACTTTTGGCGCTAACGAAACCATCTAGATCGAACCATAAACCTATACTAGCAAACAACGAAGAGCTAAACTATAGTGATAGAAGTGTTATACCGAATGATCCATGTCTTTCGGTTTTCTACCATCATCCCTAGCTCCTAAAGGTGTCTTGGATCGAGCTTGATTGCCGGTCTCCCTCCATCGAAGATTATCCACCCGAGGGAAACGATGCAGGCTCCAGCTTCGCCTAGCGAAGAACCCAATGCTCCATGGTCGCTAGCAATGGAGAGTGGGGATGTAGGACTATATCACTATCTTATTCTCTCATATCATATGCTTAACTGAGCAATCAAAGAAGAAGAAGAAGGAGGTGAGGAAAACCATTGGCATGAGCAACTCAAGAAAAATGGCTAAGTCACCAAGAGAAAGAGAGTGAGTGAATCAAACAAGAGTGAGTCTCTCATATAGAAAATATCTCCACATATATCAACCATGTAAAATATCTCAAATAAAAACCAATAAATAATCAAAAGCCATACACCTCAACATATCTCAATCAAGCTCATGCCACCTCACCCCTCCACCTCATCAACAAATAACAAATGCTTTTCCAAAAAGAAAATCATACAACGTGGCGTCCAAATTTTAGAAGATATTCCGTATAAATACGGAATACAACCCGGTATACGTATCAAAATACATATACGCGTATTCATATAAAAATACGAGTAGCCAAGAGAGAAAATGAATAGTGAACAATAATACTAGAATACATATATAAAAATATATATATAAATTATTAAATCAAAACCCGATTTAACAATCCGGCTTAATCCTAAGTCTCGTCAATACGCTGGCAGTGAGTTTAACCACAAGCATGTCAGCGGCCCTAACTGTACGTAACGGCTATCCAGGTATTGAACGAAAGGAAGGCCGACGAGCAAACTCATCCGAACCCCTACCGAGCTTGTCAGTGACAATCTCCGTACAGTCCGGTCTGTTCATCTAAGAGTATCGCATATCGAGTCTAGGGGGTGGATAAAGTCAGACCCTTAATAACGTGATATTTCGTGTCGGTATGAAGCCCATCACCAACTAAGAAATTACTGATCCAAATCAGTAATTCTCGTCTACCTTGGCCAAGGAATTCTGGTGATGGCCACCCGTGCACTGCGCGACATCAACCCCATATACCGGGAGAGACGAATCCCTGACGATCCGCTCACTGCCTCCATATGGCTCAAGACTATACCCAACTAAAACCTGTTTGCATAACTTCTTTGAGCCGTGGTACGGTAGTAATTAAAGCACAGTGGGAACTCACACGAGACAAATGACGATCTCAGGTCGACAGACTAACCTGTACACATGTCACCAGGGAATTGCTATCTGACAATAGGTATAATACCAACTAGCATGTTCCCGGCGAGTCTGTCCAGTGTACTCATAACTCATGAGCACCTGCATACTATCTTAGGTGACTAATTGACACCAATGGCTTGTAAGACCGGCCAACGCCCCTCGTCACGGTCTTTATAAGTATACACTAGTGTACTCCGGAGTATCGATGCCCAGTCTCGATACTCCCACGACTAGGAACATTTAAGGATGTACTTATAGACCATCCAGCTCCCACGTATATGATCACCATCATAATGCTGGTAGTCAAGCAAGAATCCTATGGGCTCTATCAACATGTAATAGTGATCTGTAATACCACATAATGCATGTACATGATGATAAAGGCAAACCAGATAACGTACTATCATTTTGAGTAAGACTGTCCTACCCATATAGATCCTCCCTCAATCATCATAATCGCGTGCCTGCGATTACAATAATTGACTTGAGGGCACTATAGCCAACACTCGCTCCCCCCAAAATATACGTAGGGGGCATGTTGCTCACAGGCGGGGGAATCTCTATGGAGGGGGTCCTTTATTCATAGAACAGAAAGGATATTAAGGGACCAATAAAACGGGTCCTGCAATCAAGTGAAATAGCCCGCTTGAACAAAAAAACCATGGAAGGGATGTGGAATCCAGGTCCGAATCCGAATCAGATAATGAAGGGAAAACCCCCAAGTCAAGTTCATTCTTCTAAGAAAGAATAAGACTCAGCAGAAGGAGCGACGTGATATCTCGTTCCTTCGTATATGAAGAAGATTCTTCGTCGGCGTCAGAAAGCGACATTAATGAAAAGGGGCAGGTGCCGTGTAAAGTGCCCTGTATTTCCTGCAAAAACAACCCGATTGGTACGATGATAAACGAAGCAGTCCAAGAGGGTGAAAATAGATAAGGTGTGAAGTGTCCATACATACAAGGGACAAGCATCAACGCCTAAGCAAATAAGTGTTGGAAGGAATGAGTTGTGCAACTCCCCGACCAAATGGGAATGTTGGACCGAAATGTCCCTAAACTAGAGCGTCGCTTAAAAAAGGCGATAATGGACCGAAACGTTCCTAAACTAGTGTGTCGCCTCAAACACGGCGATAATGGACCGGAATGTCCTTAAACTATTGCGTCGCCTCAAAAATGGCGATAATGGACCGGAACATCCCTAAACTAGCACATCGTCCCAAAAACGGTAATATGCTCCCTTGAGATCTATATTGCAATTGAAGTCCTAACGGCGAAGGTTGCAACTCAAGTCCTACCAGCTAACAGATGGGCACCTCTGGCGAAACTACTCTCGGGAATTCCATCGTTAAAAAGGGGTATGTCCACAAGTGAAATGGGCGCGGATGAAAACCCGAAAGGGTGCCGTGAGTAAAAACAACAGGACTGCCGACGAGCTTCACGAAAACCCAGAAGGGTGTAATCTCGTAAAAAAATAAAAAATAAAATACACTTGCAAGGTCCTCTCAACCTAGTGAGGAGAAAATACCTGCGTGAGATCTTTACGACTCATAAAGGAGTAACACACTCACAAAGAAGCAACACACATTACATCCTAGAGTTCGACTCGACGTGTTTCTCATTCCAGCAAGATGCAGACGCAATGTTATCATAAAAAAAGAAATACCCAAGGGTCAAAGCAAAAATGGAGTAACCGCAAAATACTAGCTCCAAGTCTTGACGGTACATATACAAACCGGAGACAATCCCAGCGTTCCCTCTCATTGCAGCAGGATGTGGACGCAGCAATCAATGAAACTAGAGCAATGGCATATTCCTAGCTCCGGACTTCAATTGCAATACACACAGCATAGAGGTCCTACAGATGTCTACCCTATTTCAGTAAAGAATCGGCGTGACATCGTCAAAAAAAAAACCGAAGTGACGACATATTCCCAGCTTCGGTCTTGACGGCAACTCATATTAAGCCTAAAAGACCATTGGAGATCATCCCACCCCAAAAGGGTGTGGTTATGACTCATCGGGCTCCAAACTGAGCCTAACCTCAAGTAAAAAGCGTTATGGAAAATTCCTAACACTTGCTCTTCCAACAGTAATATAACCTAAGGGGATTACTTGAAGGCGTCTTGTCCAGCCCTCGAAGGGATCAGAGACACGACAGTGCGGGGTTACTCGAACAGCGGCTTAAAAACTGCATATCAAGGAATACATCATCCAACGCGACGGTACCACGGACTAAAACCCTAGTACCACTAACCTAACGGACCCCTATAAAAAAAGAGGGTTATCTATATTTCACGTTAGGATACACCTGCGAGATCCTCTCGACTCGTCTCGACTCGTAGGGAAAAACATCTTTATGAGACCATCACGGCTTATGAAGGTGAAAAGTCTTAGGTGACGGGGATATCAATCTGTTTCCTAAGCACTGTGGCCCTGTAAGTAGGTCCATTTTGACTCTTATATACTATCCACGGGCCACATTCTCCAAAGTTGCATACCCATGAGGAGGAGAAACCACTTACGAGTCCTCTCAACTCGTAAGGAGAAAATTCTCGTATGGGATCCTTACGACTCTCAAAAGAAAACACACTTAGGAGTCCTCAAGACTTCTAAGGAGAAAAGACACTTTCGAGATCCTCTCGACTCGCAGAGAGAAAAATATTTATGAGACCCTCACGGCTCATAAAGTTGAAAAGCCTTAGGCGACAGATCTAAACCTGTTGCCTAAGCCATCGTTGCCCTACATTCGCTAAAGTTATTAACTTTGGCGACAGGTCCAAACTAACTCTTGTATACTATCCATGGGCCACATTCGCCAAAGTTATATGCCACTGAAATGAAGAAGCTACTTACGGGTCCTCACGACTTGTAAGGAAAAAATACCCGAGTGAGATCCTTACGACTCACGGAGGTGATGAACACTTAGGAATTCTTACAATTTCTAGAGAGAATATGCACCCATGAGATCCTCATGACTCATAAGAAGAAAAACCTTCTTCAGACCCTTACAGCTGATGAAGATGAAAAAAGCCTTAGTCTACAAGGATCCTAGACTTGTCTCCTAAGCCATCAATTCTATGGTCACGCATAACATTGCATTACTTCACCCACTTACATAATTACGTGGGAAAAGTAATAGGGGGCATTTGTTCCCGCCAAATATTTTGGCTCAAAACTTGTTGTTCCCTTATAAAAATAAAGGGAAACCTCCACGTGTTAAACACATGCACCCACATGCAAAGTATGTAGGTACCGCCTCAGATATGATTAAATCCTTGAGCGCCTCACGTGTTTCCCACGTGAACGCCAGCGCTAGCTTCTGTTAGAATTAAATCCTATAGTGCCGCCTCATGTGGAACACACGTGAGCGTCGGCGTGCAAAACACCAGAGTGACTATTTATAAAAGAATTAAATTCTTAGGCGGCGCCCACGTGCATAGCACGTGAGCGTCAGCGCCTAAATTAAGAAGGGTAGAATTAAATTCTACATGGGAGATATTTTCCTAAAATCTAAGATATTTTTTGTTAAACAGAGTCGTTGGATCAAATATCCAATGGTGACAATAAATCATCAAATGATAGAATTAATTTCTCTTAGGAAAAAATATTCCTATGATCTTTATAAATAAAGAAAATATTCTCTGTTGGATCAAAGATCCAATGATAGAATTAAATTCTATATGGGAAATATTTCTCTGATCTTCCTAAAATAAGAGAGATCTTCTTTGTTAAACAGAATTAAATTCTATGGTTGGGAAAATATTTCCTAATCTTATTAAATTAACAAGATATTCATATGATAGAATAAAATTCTATCTTAGGAAAATATTTCCTAATCTTGATAAACAAAAAAGAATGATCTTCTCTATTAGACAGAATAAAATTCTATATTAAAAAAATATCTTCCTAATCTTGTGATAGAATAAAATTCTATGTTAGGAAAATATCCTCCCGATCTTGTTAAATTAACAAGATATTCATATGATAGAATAAAATTCTAATCTTGGTAAACTAACAAGATATTCATATAATAGAATAAAATTCTATCTTAGGAAAATATTTCCTAATCTTGTTAAACAAACAAGAAATCTTCTGTTAAACAGAGAGCATTTGGATTAAAAATCTAACGGTGAATAAAATTCACCGATTGATCTAAAAGATCATTTTGATTGATTATGAAATCAATCATGATCTCTAAATGAGATATTTTCTCAATAAATTGATTTTTTCTCTTCTCCTATAAATAGGAGCAAGGAGATTAAATTTAAAAAGGAAGAGACCACCCCATAAGCTTCTGTAAAAAAATATATACAGAAGGCTCCCAAAATCTCCCACAAAACTACAGAGAATTTAATTCTCAAACAAAATCTTTTTCCTTAAAATCCTAGGTAAAGAAAATATCGAGATCAAAACATCTTCTTTACCTATCATATCATATATAAGGGTTTAACCCTTCTCAAAGAACTTAGTTCTTTCTATGGATCTGTGATCCGCAAGACAAATCTCCTACAAGTTGAGAATTTAATTCTCATCGGGAACATCTTGTTCTTGAGAATCAAAGATTTAGGGAAGAACAAAATTGAAAAGAAAAAAAATGGAGTTCATAATACTCCAGGAACTTAGTTTCTTCAAATCAAGAACTTAGTTCTTTAAAAAACCCGATCCAAGATCATCAAAATAGCGATCTTGGTGATCCTTAATGGTCAAAACACCATTAAAAGGTTTAACCTTTCTGAAAATATGATCATGAAAAACATGGAGTTCATAATACTCCAGGAACTTAGTTCCTTCAAATCAAGAACATTGTTCTTAAAAAACATGATCTCAGATCCTCAAAATAATGATCTTGGTGATCGTCAATGATCAAAATAGCATTAACAGAGATTTAAGTTCTCTAAAAACATGAACAGAAATTAAATCTCCAAAAGAACTTAGCGCCTCACGTGAAAAGCACGTGAACGCTCAAAGCTAAGTTACATAGCACCTCATGTGAAACGCATGTGAGCGCTTGAAAAAGTTAGTGCTTAGCACTAGTGCAGCGCCTTACGTGAAACACACGTGGGCGCCACAAAAAACTAGTGCTTAGCACTATTTCAGCGGCTCACGTGAAATATACATGAGTGATGTATAACTGAGTGCTTAGCACTGCTGGGTAGTACAAAAACCCAGTCTTAGCCCAAATTGGCTAAGTTTCCCGAGGTTAAGCCTCTTTGATTCTTCAAGCGAGCCTATATGCTCGTGATTTCCAAACCGACCCTAGTCTCAAACATGACTAATGATCTCTCATTGATGATATCCAAAATAATATCCATCCCATATCTCCTAAGATAATCTTAGTCTCAAATAAGACTAATAATTCTTAAATGATCCACCATGATCTTTTCCCTCAAATATGAGATTTGGTTTAAGGGTACATCTCTCCACACCTCTGATATATTTCGTTGTAATTGCTCAATGTCTTCAATGAGGTAGCGGGTCCCGACAACCAACTACTCTTTCCATCCCATATTAATGCACTTCCAAATTGACGTGCACACTTCAAATTAGACCGCACCCCAAATTGGATGCATTCCATATCACCATTGTTCACTCCGTCACGTAACAAATACACGTGATGAATAATGGACCGAAATGTCCTTAAACTAAATTGTGTCCCCAAAATAGGAATGTGGGACCGAAACATCCCTAAACTAGTGCGTCGCCTCAAATACGGCGCGTCGCCCCAAACAAGGCGATAATGGACCGAAACGCCCTTAAACTAATTTTCGCTCCAAACATGGCGATAATGGACCGTGATGTCCTTAAACTAAAATAATTGAGCTCATATGCTCATTTGTTTCTATATTGATCTTAGTCTCAAATATGACTAACGATCCTTATATCAAACTCAAATATCCTATAAACGGATGAACCTCACATATGTGAGAAATGCGTCCTAAGTTCATTCCCGTTGGCAAATCAAGCTACCAACGTGGTCTCCGTCAAGAAAATCCTTTACCCAAACCCAAATCTCAAATATACAAATTTGTACTAATCCGTGCCTTACGGGAAACGACATAAATTAGTCTCCGTATACAATCCACGAGCAACCCAAAATAAAACAAACACAACACGAAGTGAACCACCGGAGCAGGAGAAAGTGGTTATCGCAATGCGGTAACGTAATTAATTATAGGGGCTTGCGCATGCAGGGAAGAGCGTCCCCAAAATCAAAAACCCTATCAAATGAGGGGGAATTTGATGAAATCTGCTACAATTGTCGCATCTGTCCAAACCTCTGATATATGGTGTCATTAATCAACTTGGTATTTTCGGAGAGGTGGATAGAGAAATCCAAATAGCGTCTGCCCCCCAAAATTCAGGCCAGACATCCCAACATCTTAATCCGGTCTTTCGGCGGTGAACAATTAAGAACTCGATTCTCTCACCGCTTACTTATCCGTGGGTGTGCTCCTTGATAAGTTACTTGGCCAAGAGATGTTCAGATGACGTCAGAGTGGGAATGTTTCCGTCACTACTCCTTACCAGGCTGTCGAGCCGAGAAGCCATGGATTTGGTGATCCATAGAGAGAACAAGGACTTAGAGACAGAGGACGTCCGACCGTGGGCAGAAGGTAAGTGGAAATTCTTACTCTGCCAGCTCCGGATGCACATGCACCTTTCGACATTGAAAGAGATGTACCTCAATATCATTTATTTCTGATTTGTGTGTTGGTGATCCTATAATAAATTTTGGAAAATAGAAAATATTATTGTTCAGAAAATAGAAAAAATTATTTTGGAATTTAAATTATAAAATAATAAATTTTACGGATACTATACAAGTATGGATTTGAGTGTTAGTAGAATGGTATAATAATTGCCTATATTTAGAAAAATAATTGAGAATTAAAATGAATTATTATTTATGAAACTATTTATTTGATTTGGGCATTTTATAAATTAGTATATAATTATTTCCATACAATTTTAGTGTTAAAATTAATTAATGTTTTCCTAATTGTGCATTAAACCAAGCTTATTTTGTAAACCATGTTTTAAATGTACCATGACACATTACATTTGTATTCTATGTATGGTTTTATTTTTATTTTGGTTTTATGATTTTCTAAAAGAAAAGAAAAAGGAAAAGAAAAGAGTAAGAGGGGGGGAAAAGAGGTATGGGTAGGAGAGAGAGAGAGTGAGAAAGAGAGAGAAGGGGGGCATGGCTACAACCATTCTCTTTTGTTCACTACTCATTTTCTTCATCTCCTTCTCCCACTTCTTCTTCACCTCCTCCACCACCTTCTATCACCATACATCACTCCACAAACCACGTCAAAATATCACATAGCCTTCACTAAAAAAATTCATAATCTCATCCTAAGCGTCATGATGGGATCAAGTTTTCGTTTTGGAGCCTTATGCCATCTTGGAAATTTCTTGAGTTGCTTTCTTAAGGTAAAACTCTCACCTTTTATCAAGTCTTTAGATTTCTTAACCTCACAAATTAGTTAGAGTTAGTTTTAGAGCTTAAAGCGTAGGTTTTCTAAACTTGAGTATTCTAAAGTGAGTTGTAGTGAGTAGATCTTGTAGAAGTAGTAGTGTGGTAGATGGTTTATAGAGGGATTACTAACCTAGTATTGATAGTATCCCTGGTTTAGAGGAGTTTTGAAGTTTCAAAGATGAGTTTAGAATTTTCCGATATCACTTTTTTATTAAGTTTTGAGGATCAAATGGAATCTGGGATAATTTGGGAACTCTGAAAATTAAATAGAGGATACCGAGAGATGTATAGATCAGTAGAAGACCACCGTAGAAGCCCGAGCCCACAACTCCAAAGCCAAACCGCCATTTTATTCGTTTTGGCTGCAATTTGCGAGTCAATTTTGGAATTAGGGTCTGGGGTTTGTTCTTTAGCTCACTTTCTTGATAACTAAAATTACTCTATACGCTAGAAAGTCCCAAATCACCTGAGGAAAAATATGGAGTTGTTTTAACTTGGTTTTGTCAATATTTTGCGATTTTTGAAAGCTTGGTTTTCGATATTTGTGTTTTGACTCGGTCGTTTGACGTTCGTATGTCGACGTCGGAAAGTATTTTATCGTTTTAGAATGTGTTGACCATATGTTCTAACCTATGTGCACTTCGCTCATGATTTCAAATTCGATTCTGGTTTTTATGCAAGTTTGGTAATGGATTTGATTGTAGATACAATCGTGTAGACTTTCGAGATGACGAAAAAGAGCAAGGCATCTGTTGACTTCGACTAGAGCAAGGCGTTTTTCGGTGAGTAGATGTATATCTACGGGAGAAGTCGGGTGGATGGTGTATAGCACCCCCACAACCGTAGAAATAGGATACTATATAGCACCCCCCCAACCGTAGAAATAGGATACTATATATATATATATATATATATATATATATATATATATATATATATATATGGAAAGTATACTTAGCCTATAGGTTTTATTAGAATGCCTTATGCGGATATTAGTATACTTAGTAGTTTATACATATCTAGTTTTTATTTCATAGTATTTGAGCTATAAATACATACACACACACATTACGAGTACTTATTTTGAATAAGTATATATATATTATTGAGAATAGATATAATATGAGTCGATATGAAACGATATGATGATATGAGGCGATATGATATGAAATTGACATGAGATGATATGTCATGATATGAGATGAGATGATATACGTGACTATAAATCCGTACTATTGATTTGATGATATTGTACGATGGATATTCCGTACGTGATATGATGAGGATGGATCGCAGATATTTATTTCGACTTGAGAAATCTTGTTTAAAATCATTAAAGTAGATATTATGATATGTTTAGAGCCATACCTACTTTCAAAACTAACGAATCGTTACGAACTTTTAAATGATAATTATAAGGGGACGCTACAACTTTTCAAATGGTATCTTCTTCAAAGATATCGTAACCCCTTATTTTCTAAAACAACGTTTCATATTATTTTAAACTATAACTCTATGGCTCATACATAGTTGCGTAGTTTTATACTTGTTCGCGTTTCAATTTCTTATTTTTGCATATGCTCACATTTCGATTTCTTATTTCTGCATACGCTCGAAATTTGACTACTTACGACATATACTGCATTCATAGCTTTAACTTTACTTGACTTCGTACTAGGACACTCGCACCATTACCGATGATTTATATGTTGCACATGCACATACTCATATGCTCACACACATCGGTAATTGCCATGCCTCATACACAGATAGAACCCGCTATACTACCGCATCACACTATACAGTATGTTAGATTCTAGTAGTATTTTCTTTACAATGCTATACGACACACTTATATGAACACACATGCTATCCATTACAATATATATTTTCATGCTTGCTATAGTCTTATGAGATTATGTTTTCATGAAATTTCTGGATTTGAGAAACCACAGATATTATTTTAAAACTTGTGAATGTTTTAAAAACGCGATTTTCTCTTGATATGATATTTTGACGTCCACCATAAGATTTCTCAGTTATGAGCTATGATTACTACCTGATTCGAGGAGTGAGGAGTCACTGACTGCGGGTATATGGTGGACCCGGTACGGTACTTATGGAAAAGAAGATCGTATAGAAAGGCATTGAGCCTGGCTGGGAACACTACCTACCGGTGATAGTATTGGACTTGGCAGATATCCGGAGGATACCGACCGGAGTGATATAAGACAGATGGATATGAGGACCGATTTGATGGGACTGTGTCTGAGATATGAGGGCTAATCCGATGAGACGGCGCCTGAGATATGAGGATTTACGTGTCGATGCTGGATACATGATTTATGATGATTTCGAATGTCCATGCTGGACACTCAGGGTTTTATGATGATTTCGAGTGTCGTTGATGGACACTTCTCGGATGATACACACACACACATACATACATGATATGGATGACATGATACCACATATTGATACATGCACGATATTATATACATACACACACACGTTCACCATTGATACCACACGGTATGATATTATTATTATGTTATGATCAAGGTAGATCGTTATACAATCGATTTCTAATGACGATATCTTCTACTCCCGAGTTGGCAACTCACTCCCATTGTGCCATAGTTTTCTTGTAGGATCGACCGTTCGGATCAGTAGTGGTTTGCCGATACGTTCTTCTTTTAGGTGATTTGCTTGGTAGATGGGTTACAGTCCAGATCGTAACCACCGTTGAATATTTTATTCATTGTAATATAGTTAAAAGCTCCATCAACCAGACTATATATATTTGGTAGACTTTGAGACCGGTTGTATGTTCGTTCATATTTAGAGTCGAGACTTGTATATCATTTGGATATAATTGGTCTGATGATGTTTTGGTATTTTTTTCAACTTTCTTTTCTGAGTTGATTTTCGCCTTGGGCGTTGTATATATTTCTTGCGTGGTTGTGCTTCCTCCGATTGGCTATGAACTAACTCCCGCTTTGGGATGCCAATATTATTATTGCTTATGTACTGGTTTTGATTAAAATTTACAAAGGAGATGCTGCCTAAATTTCAAATGACGAAAATGTTTTTAAACTTTAGCATACAATCCACTTGCATTTCAATAGAATTTTACTTATACTTGAAAGGAAAGAACTTGATTTCATCGATACCCCTTTTCAACACTTCACCTCCCCTATTTTCTTAAAAAAAGGTTTAAATTCATGGTTTTCGGCTTACTTAGGTTATGGCGGGGTCCTATAGATTTTATGTGATTCAAGTGCCGGTCACGTGCCATTTCCGGGTAATGACAATATTATAAATGTGGGATTTTGATCCGGTATCCAATACCCAGGACATAGAGCAGACTGAGAAACAGTTCTTAATAACTAACACCTCCGAAAAAGATGCATCAGAATGCTACTTCTTCATTAAGATTGCATGGAAATCCTTGCATTCCTGTCACGACCCAAATTTAGGCACGTGACCGGCACTTAACCACGTGGCGTCAACATGCATAACACAATTTAAGTAAGCCGAAAACCCAGAAATCTAAACCATAAAAAGAAGTAAGTGATAAAAACATTGTTAAAACATTTGGAAATCTCAAGTAAAAATTTTAAAGCTTAAGTTTATTTTCTTAAGAATTTTGGCAGCACCTCTATTGTAAAACTAGCCCCAAAATGGGTACAAACACAGGAAATAAATAAAGCATCCCCAAACGGGAGCAAATCACGCCCAAAGACGGAAAACAATCACCACCAGCATATATATACGACGTCGTAGCGAAGAAATAGACAATAAAGTGAAAACAACATAAAAGAGATAAAACAATATAAGAAAGGCCGGCTCGCACGAGCATGACACCCAGAGTCACAAAATATACAATATCGGCCCTCACAAACTCGTCTCTAAGTCAATACATGGAAGTGGTAGATGGAGAGTACTAGATACAATGAGATATACAATGGATATAATCAGATAACCGCAAACCCACCTACAGCAAAAAGGCCTTACAGCCAACCGTAGCGGTATCCGATGAAATAGATACAATAAGGAGCCCTGCAGCGACTACTTTGAGGGTCAAGCCTGCAAAACACTGTGGCACAACGGGGGTGAGTTGCCAACTCATGAATAGTAAGTAACATCATATAGATAATCACAAGTATGCATGAACAACGATAATCTATCACATGCAATCTGATAGCATAAGTATGGCAATATGGATATGCAACAATCATGATCAAGGCACACCATCAGGGTACTACAACTACATGAAACAATGCATATCTAATAAATCCTGAGTGTGGGATAAAACTTAACATCATCAATGAATCTTCATCATGGAAAAATCCCGGTGTCCATCAACGACACCACAAATCCCAGTACCTCAGGCGCCGTCACTCTGATCGGCCCTCATATCCGTAAATCTCATGGAACCTAAGTGCCCAACATCGACACTCGAAACATCATGAAAACTCGTGTCCAACATCGACACGTAAATCCACATAACTCGGGCTCCGTCAGTCCGGATCGGCCCACGGACTCCGTCAGTCCGGATCGGCCCATATCCATCTCAAGACCCCGATCGGTATCCTTCGGATAACCGCCGGGTCCAAACTATCACCGGTAGGTAGTATTCCCTTTACCAGGCTTATCATCTACTGCACAACATACCTTTCTTGCCCCGAGGTACCATACCGGGTCCACCATGAACCCGCAAACGGATCATCCATCTTCTCGAAGCGGGTTTCTAACATAATTCTCATAACCGAGAAAACTCATAGTGGACACATCGAAATATCATATTAAGAGAAACCGGGTTTTCAAAACAATGCATACTTTCTTGAAATATCACCACGGTTCTCAAATCCATAAATCACATGAAATCCGTATCTTAATGCATAAATCCATGAAATATAATGTATGCAACATAGAACAGTAATATGAGCATGTCAAGGGAAAACCGCTCTTTTAAATGAATCAAGTTTTTAATAATATCATGCGGTTCCCACATTCTCCAAAGTCAAATGCAATATCATATAAAGGTGTATATGTAGCTATAGTAAGGTATGTGTGTATGCATGTAGGCATGATGCGTTTCATATGCGCAATAGAACAAGAATCAACATCTAACTATTGATAATAGTGAAGGCGGAACAATACATATTCCCTTAGTAAGGTCATACTAGAACAACTACCTCAATATCAATAACGAATGCAGTACCACGTATGTGTATATATTGTGCGTGTCATGGCAATTACCAACGGTGTGTGTGTAGCATACAATTTAGTGCTCGTGCAACATGAACCGTCAGTAATGGTGCAGTGTCCAATAGGTACCAAGTCAAGGTACAACAAGTAATGGTATGCAATTATGCTCATGCACAATCAACTTATATGCATATAACATGTGGCTATAACATCATATCCAGCCCTCGACGCTTAACGCCATACGGGAGATTTCCCCGTAGATGTTAAATCTACTCACCGATGATCTCGAGCTAGGTAAATCCAACCACCTGCTTTCCCTTCTTTGTAGGGTCTGAAGTCCCCGCAATCGATCCTAATATCACACAAAACATAACAAGTGCAACTTAGAAACCGTTCAATAATACATACAAACTACGTTTAGATCGACGCACCGACTCCAACAAACTCTCAAGTGTTCGCTTAGTGGATAACGTGTGTAGCGACATACTAAATCAAACCTAAGTGCAGCAAGCTACACCAAGAACGCGAACCGTGTCGGATACCGTAACGCGCGTTGTCGAAACACTAAAAACTAGCAAAGTGGTCCCAGATTTTGCCTACAGTCAATACATAAAAATCAAGCAGTACCAAACACCCAGGATAGCCTGCAGACAACTACCCTCAAAACCACAACTCCCCAGTCCCTTAAAAATCCGGCGACGCCGGAATTTCCTTAATTCTCACCGGTTTGACTAGGTAGGGTGGGGTTCGGGTTTCAAGTGAACACTCAGGGCCTCTAACACAATACCTGTAAGTCTACGGTAGCGCCCTGGCCGTCATCTGACGCCAAACGCGGAACAAAAAAACTTTTATAACTGGCGCTATCGCATACTATAACCCGGATCTTGCCATTAACGCTAAACTAACAAACTGTAAAGAGGTAGAAAGGCTATACCGATCGATCCAAGTCCTTCGGTCTTTAGTCATCATCCCACGTTCCTCGCGGCAACTCCGATCTCATGTCTCCTCATCGAGGTGGCACCATGTCAACGGATCTTTAAACGGGCTCCCGCCTCTATACCGAGGTAACTCGGTCATCAAGTCTGCTAAAAGAGATGACCATGATGAAGTAAAGAATGAGCAGAATACTTTGTCTCAAACACCCTAGGGTTCTCATCACATGAGAAGGTTAGGGTGGAGGTTGAAGAAGATGCTTAGGATTGGAAATGGTGAACTCAAGAAACACTAGTGAGCCAAAAGAAAACTAAGCTCATAAACTTGTGTTCTCTGCTTCTCTTGTGAATAGATATATGAGGTTATATATTCAGAACCAAAAGAAAATATCTTATAAAAATATCTCCTCAAAATATCTATCCACAAAACAAAACTCATTAACTCCTTAATGACTCACTAGATGACTCATTACATGAGTCATTAGTGAACATTCTAGAATTGATGAGTCACAACCATGAGTCACAATTTCCATTAATCATTTAAACCAAAATGATTAATCCAAAAAGAAATGCATCCTCTAAAGTAATCTCGTAACGGATTACGAGAATACCCCTCACGTGTATATACATACCTGTATCCGTATTCCGACCGAATACGAATACGAGAGACTAAAATATTCCGACTCCATATAATACTTGGATCCGGCTTAAACCAAAGCCCACCAGTACTATCTGTCCGAAATATGACACATGCACAAGTGCACGTGCATTTTTCGAACCCTTCCATAAAACTATACGGCCTCTACAACGTTTCGCCCGAACTTGGGAAACTATCTGTGGGGGACTCTAAAGACTCGTCAGTACCCTGGCGGTGGGTTTAACCACAAGCACGTCAGCGGCACTAGCTGTGCGTAACGGCTGCCCATGTACCGACCGAAAGGGAAGCTGATGAGCGAACTCATCCTGGAACCCTACTGAGCCTATCAGTGACAATATACATACAGTCCGGTCCGTTCGTCTATGAGTATCGCATATCGGGCCCAGGGGCTGGTAACGTCAGACCCCCAATACCGGTATAAGTCGTGTCGGAGAGTAGCCCTGAACACCCTGAGAAACTACTGGAATACTTACCGGTATTCTCACCTGCCTTGGCCAAGGACTTGGTGTAATAGCTTTCCTAGACACAGCACGATCTCACTCCCAATACCGGGAGAGACGAATCCCCTGCCGATCCGCTCACTTGCCTCTATGTGACTCGGGACTGTACCCAACTAAAACCTGTTTGCACGACTCCTTTGAGCCATGGTAGGGTAGTAATCTAATCACAGTGGGAACTCACACGAGACAAATGACGACCTCAGGTCGAAGAACTAACCTGTACACATGTCACCATGGAACTGCTATCTGACGCTAGGTATAAATACCAACTAGCAGGTTCCCGGCGAGTCTTGTCCGGTGTACTCATAACCCAATGAGTACCTGTATACATCTTAGGTGATCCAACTGACACCAATGGCTTGTGAGACCGGCCACTGCCCCTCGTCGGGGTCTCGACTGTATACACTAGTCTACTCCGGAGTATCGATGCCCTGTCTCGAAACTCCCACGACTAGGGACCACTTTTAAGGATGTGCTTATAGACTACCCAACTCTCACGTATATGATCGCCATCATACTATTGGTAGTCAAGCAGGATCCTAAGGGCTCTATCAACATGTAATAGTGATCATGTCACCGAAAGCTGTACACGACTGATAAAGGAAAACCAGATAGCATACTATCATCTTGAGTAAGACTGTCCTACCGGTATAGGTCATCCCTCAATCATTGCAATCACGTACCTGCGATCCAATAATTGACTTTGAGGGCACTACATCCAAAAATCTCCCACTTGCACTTAAGGATAATTATTGTGATGTCGCATACTCACAGCCCGTGTGATACCCAACACCTAACTCCTCTACTAACCAGTTTCACAAAGCTCGTTGCAAAACCCTTGTATTCGAGAAACAGCCTCAATGAGTGGATCCACCCTGATGTATCTTTCTATGTCTCTCTTAATCTCAAGTTCGCGGAGAAAGCCATCTCCCGAATTGAGTAATACCTGTCTTAGAATATGTCTGGATATCTGATGGGACCTAGTTCATAAATGAACTCCAAATCCAAACTTCTTAGACTGTATCGTCAACTGAACCTAATCAGTATCCTGCGCCATGCTTTCCTCAGTATCCGCCTGGACCACCTGTCCAAACTACTGCCCATCGTCAGAGGGAAAAATATAACTCTGACAATCACTCTGTTATCCATGTCACCATGGAAGCCTGGAATGATAACCGTCTCCCGAAAGAGGCTGCCGTTATCAAATCCGTAGAACATTTACTTATGTTCTAAAACTGCTTCTGTATGTTTCTCTAGGATTGGATTAATATAAACTTATCGCATCTAGTGCAAAAACAACATCTGGTGTGGTACTTGACATCTCACGATTGACTCAATTGCCTGAGCAAGTGATATGCCAATCATGCACATCCCTCTCCCCTTTAGTCTGTAAGGTACCTTTAGAGAGGGTGACTCCATCACCTGCAGGTACACCACCATGCCAGGAGTCATCTATTCGAAAATACTATCAAAGTACCCACATTGGGAAACTACCCAAATCTAGATCTAAAACCATAGATCTAGTAACCAGAATGTCAGATATTATATCCATATCCTTTGTGGAGAAACAACAGTGTGACAACCACAGTATAACCGATCGTAGTATAGGAATTTTACTTCCTACTCTGTGTATGTCATCCAAATACCAGGACATCACACCCTACTACCTTCTTAACAGATCCATCCCCTATTCAGATGAAGTCAAAACCATGACTGTCACATAAAAATTAGATGATCTATCTCCGCTATATCTGCTCTAGCCTATAAATAGACATAAGCTACTTGCCTACTATGCTTCCGCTGCTCCCACTGACCACAACAACCCTCTGGCAGAATAATATATATGTGCACTTCTAAAGCTAGTTTAGAACGGCGCTATACTTAGCCTCCTGTCGGGTCTCATAGCCTGGAACAACAGTACTGTCAAGTCTGGGTAAACAAGAACCTCCCTGTCACCGTTCTTGAGGCTACCAAAGTACCTCTCGGGTGCCTGAGGTTACCCATCATATCTGCGGAGTGGCTATTGGAATGTCAAACCTGATTGAATCTTTAGGTCCTATTAAATTTTCCGTAATCGTTTGCGGTTCTGGAATCACTTCCAGTTCTACCATACTCCCACTACTGTTTTCAGAAAAAATCCATTTTACTAAAACTGTGGCGAGTCAAGAACAATATCATCATTGATCTTCCAGATGGTAGAAAGTCAACCCTCGTAATAGCCTGGGCCAACCCACAAACTGCCATTACAGAAACGTGCCTTGAGTTATCCAGAGTCTGGTTTTAATCATAAGACGGACAACTCCCCGTACCTTAACATCGTTAAGATATGAACCATTCTATATCCAATATAGAAACTTTGGCATTTATTTAATTGGAACCGGATTCTAATCATGCAGCTGTCTCCAGTGCATATCAACTTAATGGAAAGAGGCTAATCAGCATTACTCAACTTAGGAATGCATCCAATTATGAGTAACCTGAAAGAGAAACATGTTTCTCAAAACCATTACTATCAACAGAATACCAATCACAAGTATCTACATCTTCGATCTCTTTGAAGAATCCGGATACTTGCGATACCTGGTTCTCTACTTTATTCCTATACCGACAACTTCTCAAAACTTAAACATTGTATTTCTATGAAACACTTGTCTAAAAACTATAGAAGTCACAAGTAAACAGAACATAGTACGAGGACCAACCCCTTTGTCCTGATGGACACTGGACAGCATACAGTACTCTGTATGAGTCCTTTGAGTTTAATAACTCAAAACCTATGCATCGTAGGTTGAAAACTGTACTTATGGTTAAGAACTACTCCGCTGTTCAATGCTCCTTACCCAATTGTCAACTGATATAGATAAATGTTAAGGACATAATTTCAAAAAGTTATATCTCATTTTGTAAAAATAAACATACAGATATATCAGTTTGAAATTGGTGTACAACAATGGATACTCAAAACCAAAAACTTGCCGTCCGGTAAAAACCCAGGCGACTTCCTCAAATATCACTAATTTCAATGAATTCCGATATAATGAGGATGATCACCTAATTCCCAATAACTTACTCCCACTCATCATCTGTAAAACCATACAGATGTGAGAATCATACCTGGTAAATACATACCCTGGAGTAGGTATCTAATCGGGAAATCAATTTTCCTTTTAACAATGCACAGTGAAACTGAAACATGAAAATGTTTCATAGGGGTATCCTGGTATTCCTAGTAATGCCTCTTCCATAATCCAATTCATGACTGTAACCGTATATTTCTTTTCCATCTCTCCAAATCCCTTTATTTGTCTTTATTCATTACCTTCTGTACACCCCTTTAGGCTAAGTGGTTTTCTTCCTTCCCTACCGTTCGGCACTAGCCTATGGTTTGGAAGAAGACTGTCCAGTAAACATAATAGGTGTACTCTCCTAATCCTAGGAGTACTCGCAACCTGAGAGAAGGTGATGATAAAAGACAACTGAATAATACTTTATTCTATTTCTCCCAAACTGGGGAAAAAAGCAAAGGTGAAGTAGGAGTGGCGATGAAGTACGTGGTTTGGTCGTGAATGATAGCAGTCGCAATTTTACTTTTCCCTCTTTCTAATCTCTTTATTTTGTCTTTACTTATTACCTTTTGTACACCCTACTTAGGTTAGTTGGTTTTCTTCATTCCCTACCTTTCGGCACCTGCCTATGGTTTGGAAGAAGACTATCCAATAAGCGTAATAGGTGTACTCTCCTAAACCAAGGAGCCCTCGCAACCTGAGAGAAGGTGATGATAAAAGACAACCGAATAAACCAATTCAATTTCTCCTGAACCTGGATCCATCCTCGAAGAAGTCCCTTCGAGTTCGTTTATAACCATACGATGGATCTATCCAATGGAAGTGGATGGTCGTAGTGATACGGGGTGTTCTGCGAAATGCAAAGGGTAAAAGAAGGAGCGGCAATGACTTATGCAACTTAGACAATCCAAAAAGCCAGTATTTTAAGAAGGTTCGGTCAACTTGGTCACTGAATCATAGTCTAGGGTCGGTCAATGGTCGCTGCCAAAGAAAGAGAGAAAAGAAACACTCTGCGTGCACTCTAACCTAGATCAGAATGGTTATTACTTTATCTAATCAGGAAACCTCCCACTGTACTGTCAAATTCTTCTCCAAACCTGAAAGAAGAATCAATCGGGATCACCCAAAGAGTAAACCAACTCATCAGTGGGAATCGGGATCCAACTATCATCGCATGATAACGTGAAGGTATCCACTCACGTTATCACACTCCAGAAGGTATGCGCATACTTGGCAAGTTTCTGTTTCTTTAGAAACTCCCGATATGGATTTTTTCCCCATGCTCTTATGACCCTGACGTTGGCCAAATGCCATAAGTCACATGCCAAGTTCTACCCATCATTATCTTGTCAATTTGAACCCACCCATACATGCCCCTGACGTTGGCCAAATGGCAGAACGACTGTCCCAAACTAACTTATCTATCTATGCATCAGATGAATACCCAGCAGCTACCAAACACTATGCCTTGGCGTTGGTCAAAATACATAGCTTGAATACTACTGAATACCCAAAAGAAATTACGGAGGGCTACGGCTGGTTTTTGGCGAAAAACCTTTAACGTAACGAACTTGATATCGCGCTGAAGGAACCTGATAGCTTTTTATAAAAATATAGTAGCGAAAACCTTTGCTAAAGAGGTCACTCCCGGTGAAAGGATCTCGGCTCTTTCCTCGTAGAATGAGGTGCAGGATATTCCAACTGAATACCACGATGCAAAGCAACAAGTAATCGACTATAGTGAAGTTATTACCCTGACGCAAATTTCTGCCCAAGGGGTCACTCCCGGTGAAGGGATCTCGGCCCTTGCCTCGTCGAATGAGGTGCAGGATATTCCAACTGAATACCACTGTGCAAAACAAAAGAAAACGTCTTTGTAATAACACTTTTTAAAACTGTTCCAACAACGTCCAAACAGGTTTGTTTTCCTTTTGCATTGATTAAAATCAACGCAGTGCCATCAATTAATCACACCAGAAAAGAACGAAAATAAAATGTACGTATATGCCATCCGCATTCGTCACTGGGTCCCGTCATCACCCGTTAGGTTACTTAACTAACGACAGAGCGGGGACTGGACTAGCGCGGGTGTAAAACATATACAACATCAACTAGTATATATACCAATGTACAATAATCGCTCCAGGCGTGATAAATGCAACATTATAGAAAAGTAATATGTATCACAGAACAATACAGATAATCTGGGATCCCCGGGTTTCACAGAGCCGCTACTGAAACCCGACGTTCCCCTGGTCGTGTGGATAGCATGTGCAATGAAACCTAGACCCCTACGGGTGCGGCAAGTTACCCGCCAAAACCTGAAGCGAGGCAGCCCCCTACAGTATTGTGAATGGACTACCCTGCACTTCATAGAATTCGGTAACTTGAGCACCCCTCCTTGGGTCAACCTGTACCCCTTATGAGTGCGGCGAATAGTCTGCCAATTCTAGAGTGAGGCCCTCTGCCTCTCAAAACCATGAGATGCGGACCCGTTGCCTTCCAGAACCCGGCTATCCGTGCACTCCATCGCGGGGTAAACCTAGTACAGAAATGAAAAATATGTACAACGGGTACATCGACCTCAGCCCGGTCGTGCCCCAAAAGAATATTATACAAACAGGCAGTGACAGTAGTCCACATGTTGGACGCTCACCCCACAATATCAAATGTACAAATATATCCAAACTGCACTACCATTGCACACAACTATCCAAAACGACAAATCCACAACATCACAACACAACACAGAACATCAACGCGAATGTCACGTTTGCAAATCCGTCTAAAAGGACTATAGCAATTAGACACGATTTTACTGCTCGAATGACATTCACGGTCGGAGATATAATGTAAGTACTATAAACTAACAAGTTTAAAATTTCGATCGACAAAACTTCCCGAAGTGGGCCCCAAGTACAACTGCAGTACTCAAACAAAATCTTGGCCCAAACAAAATATTTCAGAAACCACAATTCCCCATGAAAGACACTACTGTAGAAAAATGGTACTCTGTTGCTCCAAAACGGCGGCGGAACCGCGGCCAAACCATAGTTTGTACGGCGGTTCCGCGGCAGTACTGTGGAGACAGTGAACCAAATTTCTACAGTATCCTTAAAAAAGCCTGCTCGATTTTCTGAGGTGCACAAAATAATTTTTAGACGACAAAACAAAATCGACAGAAACTTTAACATTGAAATCGCGGTTTTGGAAATTTCGTTCGATCGATATTTTAAACACGTTAGAACAAGTTAGTAATGGTTAATGGCGTGGCTCTGATACCATGTAAGTCTACGGTAGCGCCCCGGCCGTCATTCTGACGCCAAACGCGGAACAAAAAAAACTTTTATAACTGGCGCTATCGCATACTATAACCCGGATCTTGCCATTAACGCTAAACTAACAAACTGTAAAGAGGTAGAAAGGCTATACCGATCGATCCGAGTCCTTCGGTCTTTAGCTATCATCCCACGCTCCTCGCGGCAACTCCGATCTCATGTCTCCTCATCGAGGTGGCACCATGTCAACGGATCTTTAAACGGGCTCCCGCCTCTATACCGAGGTAACTCGGTCATCAAGTCTGCTAAAAGAGATGACCATGATGAAGTAAAGAATGAGCAGAATACTTTGTCTCAAACACCCTAGGGTTCTCATCACATGAGAGGGTTAGGGTGGAGGTTGAAGAAGATGCTTAGGATTGGAAATGGTGAACTCAAGAAACACTAGTGAGCCAAAAGAAAACTAAGCTCATAAACTTGTGTTCTCTGCTTCTCTTGTGAATAGATATATGAGGTTATATATTCAAAACCAAAAGAAAATATCTTATAAAAATATCTCCTCAAAATATCTATCCACAAAACAAAACTCATTAACTCCTTAATGACTCACTAGATGACTCATTACATGAGTCATTAGTGAACATTCTAGAATTGATGAGTCACAACCATGAGTCACAATTTCCATTAATCATTTAAACCAAAATGATTAATCCAAAAAGAAATGCATCCTCTAAAGTAATCTCGTAACGGATTACGAGAATACCCCTCACCTGTATATACATACCTGTATCCGTATTCCGACCGAATACGAATACGAGAGACTAAAATATTCCGACTCTATATAATACTTGGATCCGGCTTAAACCAAAGCCCACCAGTATTATCTGTCCGAAATATGACACATGCACAAGTGCACGTGCATTTTTCGAACCCTTCCACAAAACTATACGGCCTCTACAACGTTTCGCCCGAACTTGGGAAACTATCTGTGGGGGACTCTAAAGACTCGTCAGTACCCTGGCGGTGGGTTTAACCACAAGCACGTCTGCGGCACTAGCTGTGCGTAACGGGTGCCCATGTACTGACCGAAAGGGAAGCTGATGAGCAAACTCATCCTGGAACCCTACTGAGCCTATCAGTGACAATATACATACAGTCCGGTCAGTTCGTCTATGAGTATCGCATATCGGGCCTAGGGGGCTGGTAACGTCAGACCCCCAATAGCGGTATAAGTCGTGTCGGAGTGTAGCCCTGAACACCCTGAGAAACTACTGGAATACTTACCAGTATTCTCACCTTCCTTGGCCAAGGACTTGGTGTAATGGCTCTCCTAGACACAACACAATCTCACTCCCAATACCGGGTGAGACGAATACCCTGCCGATCCGCTCACTTGCCTCCATGTGGCTCGGGACTGTACCCAACTAAAACCTGTTTGCACGACTCCTTTGAGCCGTGGTAAGGTAGTAATCTAAGCATAGTGGGAACTCACACGAGACAAATGATGACCTCAGATCGATGAACTAACCTGTACACATGTCACCAGGGAACTGCAATCTGACGCTAGGTATAAATACCAACTAGCAGGTTCCCGGCGAGTCCTGTCCGGTGTACTCATAACCCAATGAGCACATGTATACATCTTAGGTGATCCAACTGACACCAATGTCTTGTGAGACCGGCCACCGCCCCTCGTCGGGGTCTCGACTGTATACACTAGTCTATTTCGGAGTATCGATGCCCTGTCTCGAAACTCCCATGACTAGGGACCAATTTTAAGGATGTGCTTATGGACTACCCAACTCTCACGTATATGATCGCCATCATACTGTTGGTAGTCAAGCAGGATCCTAAGGGCTCTATCAACGTGTAATAGTGATCATGTCACCGAAAGCTGTACACGACTGATAAAGGCAAACCAGATAGCATACTATCATCTTGAGTAAGACTGTCCTACCGGTATAGCTCCTCCCTCAATCATTGCAATCACGTACCTGCCATCCAATGATTGACTTTGAGGGCACTACATCCAACAATACCAATGCATTACTAGATTTTACAGTAAACTATCATGGTGATAGCAGATCACAGAGACTCCAATATCTCACTAAAATTACGATATTTGCACAAAACTATAATTTTAGTGTTCTAAACAGCAACTAATGAGAAACACAACATACTAACTTCCTAGTTAACAGTTAGAGATCATTACCTTACCAAACTTACTCAAAAATCCTAGCTTTCCATGCCCTAAGTCATCAAATGGGGCTTAGCCAGGCTTGTGAAGGGTTTTAGTGAGGTTTATTGAGGATTTGGCTTGGGTTGTGTGATGAATAATAATAGGTTTCAGTTGAGGGGAGAGGAGATGAAAAATAATTGAGAATGAGAGAGTGAGGTGAGAATGAGGGATTGCAATGAGTGAAGGATGAGAGGGGGTGAGTGTAGGGTGAGTGTATGCCTTGCACTTACTATCTCTCTCTCTCTCTCTCTCTCTCTCTCTCTCTCTTCATAAATGCTTGCCATGCTTGCCCCATTCCTCAACATTCTTGTTTGTCAACTCTCCCTCTCCCAAATCAAAAGATAACCCTTACAAAAAATATTAAGTGCAAGGTTAACATGGCTTGAAATTGATTTACGATTCCATGGCTACTTAAACATAGTTAATACAAATTAACCCTAGGTTAACATGCACAAGTGTGTGCAATCCAAAACAAATAATAATAAAATATTAATTAATTTTTATAAAATATGTGAAAACTATTTTGGTTATTTTTTTTTACTAAAAACCCGCATTATCGCTTAATTAACACTAATCGCATTCTAAGGTATTACAATCTTCCCCCCTTAAAGAAATTCGGTCCCCGAATTTAAAATCTTACTATGCATACCTTCAAAGAGATGAGGGAATTTCTTCCGCATCTCGCACTCGGACTCCCAAGTGACCTCTTCACTATTCGGGCCACGCCAAAGAACCTTCATTGATGGCAAGACCTTTGACCGAAGTTTCTTCACCTGCCGATCCAATATAACTACCGGCTGCTCGATGAACGAAAGATCGCGCTCTAGCTGAACGGTCTGGTGTTGGATCATGTGAGAAGGGTCATGAAGGTACTTGCGAAGTATCGATACATGGAATACGGGATGAACATCCGGAAAACTGGACGGAAGTGCCAAACGATAGGCAACGGTACCAACTCGCTCAAGGATCTCAAAAGGACCCACAAATCTGAGACTAAGCTTCCTTTTCTTCCCAAATCTCGTCATGCCCTTCATCGGAGGAATACATGATCCCCCACTGCGAACTCGAGCCTGCGACGACGGCGGTCGGCATAAGACTTTTGTCTGCACTGGGCCGCTCTCATCCTATCTTGAATCAACTGGATCTTCTCCGTTGTCTCTTGAACTAGCTGGGGTCCCAAAATCCTGCTCTCGCTGAGTTCGGTCCAACAGACTGGCGTTCGACACTTTCGACCATACAAAGCCTTAAAAGGTGCCATCTGAATCGTCTCCTGATAACTATTATTGTAGGAGAACTCTATCAACGACAAGTGACGATCCCAACTGCCACCAAAATAAAACACGCACGCACAAAGCATATCCTTCAGAGTATGTATAGTCCGCTCCGACTGACTATCGGTCTGCGGATGGAAAGTGGTCCTAAAACTCAATCGGGCACCCAAAGCTTCCTCAAGCTTCTGCCAAAGACGGCTGGTAAACTGGGTGCCCCTGTTGGATACAATACATATGGGAACGCCGTGCAAACACATAATCTCATCAATGTACAACTGAGCATACTTAGCATAACCGAAAGTGGTCTTCACTGGAAGAAAGTGAGCCGCTTCTGACAACCGGTCAACAATCACCCAAATGGAGTCATACCCTCGACTTGACCAGGGTAGACCCACAACAAATTCCATGGAGATCTATTCCAATTTCCACTCCGGAATGGGTAAAGGCTGCAACTCTCCTGCCGGTCTCAGATGCCCAGCCTTGACTTGCTAACAAGTCAGGCACCTCAAAATGAAATCTGAAACATCACTCTTCATCCCTGCCCACTAGTAGATATCTCTCAAGTCACGATACATCTTGGTGGAACTTGGGTGAACACTATAAGCTGACTGATGTGCCTGCTCTAGGATCTCGCGTCTCAACCCATCGGTATTAGGTACACACAAACGGGTCCCGAAACGTAGCACACCCTGGTCATCAATCAAGAACTCTGAATCTCTACCCTGCCGAACATGCTCAAGAATCTCAGATAAACGGGCATCGTCGAGCTGTGCCTCACGAATACGATCAAGAAGAAGTGGACAAGCGCGGACGTGAGCAAGCTGTCCCCCAGTAGAAGTGAACTCAAACTATACTCTACTATCGTACAAGATCTTCCAATCTGCAGAAGACTGTCTCTGAACTGCGCTCAACCGGGACAAGCTACCCTCGGGCCTACGACTCAAAGCATAAGCTACCACATTCGCCTTGTCCGGGTGATAAAGGATCTCACAATCGTAATCCTTCACGAGATCCATCCAACGACGCTGTCTCAAATTCAGATCCTGCTGCTGGAAGATGTTCTTTAAACTCTGGTGGTCTGTGAAAATCTGGCACGACTCCCCGTACAAGTAGTGTCTCCAAATCTTAAGCGCAAGGACCACCGCGGCCATCTTAAGATCATGCATCCGATAATTCTTCTCGTGCTTCTTCAACTGCCGAGAAGCATAAACGATAACTCTATCATGCTGCATCAATACACAACCGAGCCCCACTTGAGAAGCATCACAGTAAACGACAAAGACGCTCGATCCGGAAGGCAAAGATATAACTGGTGCAGTCGTCAACCGAGTCTTCAATTGCTGAAAACTCAGCTCGCATGCCTCAGTCCAAAGAAAAGGAACCCCCTTCCTGGTTAGTCCGGTCAGCGGTGCAGCGATACTCGAGAAGTCCTGCACGAAACGGCGGTAGTAACCGACTAAGCCCAAAAAGCTGCGGACCTCTATCACTGATACAGGTCTGGGCCAAAGCTGTACGGCCTCGACTTCCCTCGGTTCCACACGAATACAGTCTCCCGTAACCACCTTATCCAGGAAGTTAACACTATCAAGCCAAAAGGCACACTTCGAGAATTTAGCAAACAGCTGGTGCTCTCTCAATGTCTGCAAAGCAATCCTCAAGTGCTGCTCATGCTCCTTTCGACTCCTGGAATAAACCAGAATGTCATCAATAAACACAATAATGAACTGGTCGAGGAACGACCTGAAAATACGGTTCATCAAATCCATGAACGCTGCCGGGGCATTGGTGAGTTCGAACGACATCACCAAAAACTCATAATGCCCGTAGCGCGTACGAAAAGCAGTCTTCAGAATGTCATTCCGAACCCACAACTGATGATAACCCAATCTCAAATAAATCTTAGAAAAATGTCCCTCACCCTGGAGTTGGTTAAACAAATCGTCAATGCGAGGTAAAGGATACCTATTCCACACCATAACTCGGTTCAATTGACGATAATCAATGTAGAACCTCAAACCATCGTCCTTCTTCTTGACGAACAGAACATGAGCTCCCCAAGGAGAAACACTCGGACGCACAAGTCCCCTATCAAGTAACTCTTGCAGCTGATCCTTAAGCTCCTTAAGGGGCCATCCGGTAAGGCGGTATAGAAATAGGCCCCGTGCCGGGGATCAAATCAATGCAAAACTCAATCTCAAGCTCTGGCGGCAATCCAGGTAACTAATCAGGAAATACATCGGGAAACTCTCTCACAATAGGAACCCGGTCCAAGAAATCTACCCTGGCCCTGGTATCATGAATGAAATATAAGAATCCCCGACATCCTCTCCTCAAAAGCCGACTAGCGCAAAGGGCAGAAATCAAATTGTGAGGGGCAGCACCACGGCCCCCCTGCACAACAAGAACTGACTCGCCCGGAAAACAAAACCTGACTGTCTTCTCACGGAAGTCTACAGAGGTGTAGCAAGTAGTTAGCAGTCCATGCCCAGGAGAACATCGAAGTCCAACATCTCAAGAAGGATCAAGTCGACGGATGAATCTCTATCTCCAATACGGACGGCACACGACCAAAACACGTGTCGCGCAACAAAAGACTCGTCAACAGGAGTAGTCACGACAAGCTGCTGATCTAGCAAACATGACTCTCGGTCCAACCTCAGCACGAAATGTGTAGAAACATACGAGTGCGTAGATCCCGGATCAAACAAAACGCGCGGATCAAAAGAACATACTAAAAGAGTACCTGAAACCACTGCATTGGACGCCTTGTAAGTCTACGATAGCTCTCCGGCCGTCAATCCGAGACCAACGCGGAAACAAAAACTTTTTACAAAACTGGCGCTATCGTAGACTTTCACCCGGATCGTACCATTAATGCTGAACTAGCTAACTACAAAGAAGTGAGAATGGCTATACCGATCGATCCGTGTCCTTCGGTCTTTAGCCACCATTCTTACCTCCTCGCGGCATCTCCGATCTCTGGTCTCCTCGTCGGAAGGGCACCACGTCAAGAAGTCTTTTTACGGGCTCTCGCTTCAAACCGAAGCAACTCGGACATGAAGTTTGCTAGCCGACATGTCCAAGGTGATGTAGAGAATGTGTGTGATAACTTTGTCTCAAGCATCCATTGATTCTCAACACATGAGAGTGTATGGGTGGAGGTTGAAGATGAAGCCATGGTGGAACTTATGAGCTAGAGGAGGAAGAAGAAGATCTTTTCTTTTCTATTGTGTTAGAATGATAATGTGAGAGTGCTTCTTTCAATCCCAAGAGCTAGCCCAAGGCTAAGTGGCTGTCCACTCTCTCTCCACCTCTCATTTCAACACAATAATCAATCACAAAAGTGACATTAGCACAAAAAATAATACCATGACTCACCAATGAAGCACATGGCACATTTAATGCACTAAATCATGACATCCACTCACAATTTCCACCATCTAAACATTAATCCAGATGTTTAATCCAACAAAAAGATATGGCAACATCTAAAGTAAACTCGTGACGGATCACAAGGATACCCCTCACCTGTATATACATACCTGCATCCGCATTTTGACTGAATGCAAATGCGATGAGACGAAAGTAATCCAACAAATATAATACTAGGATCCGGCTTACACAAAAGCCCACTAGTATGATCCGTCCGATCATGATCCGTGCACAAGTGCACGGATATGATCGAACCCTTCCATAATACCATACGGCCTCTACAACGTTTCGCCCGAAACATGGGAAAACTATCTGCAGGGGATGTTGGAGATAGTGCCCTCAGAGTCAATTATTGGATCACAGGCACGTGATTGCAATGATTGAGGGAGGACCTATCCCGGTAGGACAGTCTTACTCGAGATGATAGTATGCAATCTGGTTTATCTTTATCATCGTGTACTGCTTTAGGTGACCTGACATGTCGCTATTACACGTTGATAGAGCCCCTAGGATTCTTGCTTGACTACCAGCAGTATGATGGCGATCATATACGTGGGAGCTGGTAGTCTATAAGCACATCCTTAAAAGGTCCCTAGTCGTAGGAGTTTCGAGACAGGGCATCGATACTCCATTAGTAGACTAGTGTATACAGTCGAGACCCCGACGAGGGGCGGTGGCCGTTCTCACAAGCCACTGGTGTCAGTTGGTTCACCTAAGATGTATACAGGTGCTCATTGGGTTATGAGTACACCGGACAGGACTCGCCGGGAACCTGCTAGTTGGTCTTATACCAGATGTCAGATAGCAGTTCCCTGGTGACATGTGTACAGGTTAGTTCATCGACCTGAGATCGTCATTTGTCTCGTGTGAGTTCCCACTGTGCTTTGATTACTACCCTACCACGGCTCAAAGGAGTCGTGCAAACAGGTTTTAGTTGGGTACAGTCCCGAGCCACATGGAGGCAGTGAGCGGATCTGCAGGGGTTCGTCTCTCCCGGTATTGGGGGTGAGGTCGCGCTGTGTCTAGGAGAGCCATTACGCAAAGCCCTCGGCCGAGGCAGGAGATTTACTGGTAGGTATTCCAGTAGTATCTCAGGGCGTTCTGGGCTACACTCCGACACGACTTGTACCGCTTTTGGGGGTCTGACTTTTACCAACCCCCTAGGCCCGCCATGCGATACTCATAGACGAACGGACCGGACTGTACGGATATTGTCACTGACAGGCTCAGTAGGGTGTCAGGATGAGTTCGCTCATCGACGTCCCTTTTGGTCAATAGCTGGTGGCCCGTCACGTATTGGCTAATACCTCTGACGTGCTAGTGGTTAAATCCACAGCCATAGTATTGACGAGTCTTTAGAGTCCACCACACTTTCAGTTACTCAAGCTTTCGGGCGAAACGCTGTAGAGGCCGTATGAAGATATGGCAGGGTCCGATCAGATACGTGCGGTATTGCACGGATCAGGATCGGACAGTTTTGTACTAGTGGCCATATGGTTATATGGCAGGGTTCGATCAGATACGTGCGGTATTGTACGGATCAGGATCGGACGGATATTACTAGCCGGCTTTGGTTTAAGCCGGATCCTAGTATAGTACAGTGTAGATTTTGTCTCTTTGCATTTGTATCCGGTCGGAATACAGATGCAGGTGTGTATGCACAGTATCGGGGTTTTCCTGTAATTTATTACGGGACCAGTTTTCTGGAGTTGCCAGTTTGCATTCCGTTCCGGCCGGTTTTCCTTTGTTCTTTCCCTGCCGGACTTTTCAGATGGAGGGGGTTATTTGCAAGTTTGCAAATAACAATTGTGGAGGGAGTTTCTTGCATATGTATTTATTATGATAGAATCTTTAGATACCATTCTTTTCCTTCATCATTTCTTGCTTTATGAAGATTAGAAATGAGATGAAAGTTGATGTGAGATTGTTATGATGATGTTTGGATGTGGTCACCCTTCATGCTCTCCTACACTCACCTCCCTCTTGCTTATGTATTCTTTGCTCCTCCATTTTCTAAGATGATAAGTTTTTCATGGTTGAGAGAAAGAAAAAGATGAGAGTTTTCATTCTTGAGAGTTTCATTTCTTGATCTCATTTTTCATGCTAGAAAAATGCAAGCACCATTTTTCTAGTCTTGATTCCTCCATCATCTTCAAAGGAAACAAACCCCAAATGAGACATAGCCTCTACACTACACATTCTACAGCATATCTTGAGCATGTCGAGTTGCCGGCTTCATGCCCGAGTTGCCTCGGTATTAAGGCGGGAGCCCGTAAAAGACGTAGGCGATGTGGTGCCCTTCCGGCGAGGAGGCGACGATGTGGAGGCAAGACTTTCCGCGGGAGATCGGGACGATGACGAGAAGACCGGAGGACTCGGATCACTCGGTATACTTCTCTTTCCATCTCTTGTTAGCTAGCATTAGGTTAATGGTTACGATCCGGGTTTTTTTTGTCCGCGGTAGCGCCGGTTTCCAAGACAAGGAAAATTTTTGATTCCGCATTTTGGCCTCGGATAGACGGCCGGGGCGCTGCCGTGGCGCAACATGGTATCAGAGCCACGCCATTAACCTTGTCTCGCTTGTTCTAATGTGTTTTACTTATCCGATCGACCGAAATTCCAAAAACCTCATTTTTGTTCACATCAGTTTTCTGTTGAAATTTTTTGGTGTCTAAAATTTTTTCAGGTTGTATAAAACTAATGTACTGGAAATCCTAAGACCTCTGGAGAAATTAGACGTAGTCAGTCGATTATTGGAGCGCGGAACCGCGGCCAAACCCCCCATTGGGCCGCGGTTCCGCCGCACTCTGGTATCCTCACTACATCCAATTTTTCCAGTGGGCTTGTGGGCTGATTTTGGGGGTTTTGGAATATTAAAATTGGGCCCAGAATTTCTGTGAGTGCTACAGTATTGCTTGGGGGCCCACTTGTTAATTGTTTGATCGATCGGATATTTTAAACACATTATTTCACAGTATTTACATTATATCTGCGACCGTGAATATCACTTGATCGGTAAATCCTGTCTAACTGCTATAGCCCGGTTAGACGGATTTGCGAACGTGATTTTCACGTTGATGTTTTGTGTTTATGCTGTGATGTTGCGGATCGGTCGGTGGGGATAGCCTGGATGCAATGTTAGTACAGTTTTGTTTTATATGTACATTTGATATTGCGGGGCGAGCATCCGACATGTGGACTGCCGTCACTGCCTGTTTGTATTATTCTTTTGGGGCACGACCTGGTTGCGGTCGATGTACCCGTTGTATGTATAATTTACTTTCTGTACTAGGATTACCCCGCGGAGCGGTGCACGGATAGCCGGGTTCTAAAGGGCAACGGGCCCGCATCTCATGGCATTGAGACGGAGGGGGCTTCACTCTAGGATTAGCGGGCTATTCGCCGCACTCGTAGGGGGTACAGGTTGACCCAGGAGGGGTGCCCAAGTTACCGGATTCCGTGAAGTGCTGGGTGGTCCATTCATGTTGCTGAAGGGGGCTGCCTCGCTTCAGGTTTTGGCGGGTAACTTGCCGCGCCCGTAGGGGTCTAGGATTTCATTGCACAGGCTATCCACACGACCAGGGGAACGTCGGGTTTCAGCAGCGGCTCTGTGAAACCCGGGGATCCCAGATATCTGTATTGTTCTGTGATGCTGTATATTTCTGTGATGTTGCATTTTATCACGCCTTGAGCGAATATAATATATTGGTATATATATTAGTAGATGTTGTATATGTTTTGCATCCGCGCTAGTCCAGTCCCCGCTCTGTCGTTAGTTAAGTAACCTAACGGGTGATGACGGGACCCAGTGGCGAATGCGGATGGCATATACGTACATCAGTATATTTTCGTTCTTTGTGGTGTGATCAATTGATGGGACTGCGTTGATTCGGATCAATGCAAGATAAACAAACCTATTCTGATGTTGTTGGAACAATTTTTCAAAAAGCTGTTATTGCAAGGACGTTCACTTTTGTTTTGCATCGTGGTATTCATTTGGAATATCCTGCTCCTCAGTCGACGAGGCAAGGGCCGAGATCCCTTCACCGGGAGTGACCCCTTGGACAGAAGTTTGCGTCAGGGCATTAACTTCACTATAGCCGATTACATTTGCTTTGCATCGTGGTATTCAGTTGGAATATCCTGCACCTCATTCTACGGGGAAAGAGCCGAGATCCCTTCACCGGGAGTGACCTCTTTAGTAAAGGTTTTCGTCACTATATTTTTATAAAAAGTTATCATGTTCCTTCAACGATATCAAGTTCATTACGGTAAAAGGTTTTTCGCCAAAAACCATCCGTAGCCCTCCGTCATTTCAGATTAGTATTGCTTAGTATTCGTGCTACGTATGTCGTGCATTGCCGAGGCGTAGTGTTCGGTAGCTGTGTAATATTTTTCTGTCGCTTGGTTAAGTGGATTGGTTAGGACAGTCGTACGGTTATGTTGGCATTGTCAAGGACTCGTACGGGTGGGTTTAACGCAATCAAGATAATGACGGGTTGAACTTGACTAGGACTCTTTGATATGTTGGCATTGTCAAGGTCACTTGGGTCCTAGGGGTAAAAACACACATCGGGAGTTTCAAAAGAACTGAAACTTGCCAGGCATGCGCATACCTTCTGGAGTGTGGTGACTTGAGTGGATTCCGTCAAGTTATCATGCGATGATAGTTGGATCCCGATTCCCACTGATGAGTTAGTTTACTCCTCGGGTGATCCCGACTAATTCTTCTTTCAGGTTTGGAGGAGAATTTGAGGTACAGTGGGAGGTTTCCAGATTAGACAAAGTGATAACCATTCTGATCTAGGTTAGAGTGCACGCTGAGTGTTTCTTTTCTCTCTCTCTTTGGCAGCGACCATTGACCCGACCCTGGACTATGACTCAGTGACCAAGTTGACCGAACCTTCTTAACACTGGCTTTTGGATTGTCAGAGTTGCAGACCTCATTGCCACTCCTACTTTTACCCTTTTCTCCAGGACACCCCGCATTACTGCGAACGTCCACTTCCATTGGACAAAACCATCGTATGGTTATATACGAACTCGAAGGACTTCGAGGATGGTTTCTGGTTCTGGAGAAAACGAATAGGATTATTCAGTTGTCTTTTCTTTTCACCTTCTCTCATTGCGAGTACTCCATGGTTTAGGAGATAGTATACCTATTACGCAAATTGGATAGTCTTCTTCCAAACCTTAGGCTGGTGCCGAACGGTGGGGAACGAAGAAAACCAATTAGCATAACGATGGTGTGCAGAAGGTATTAAGTTAAGACAAAGCAAGGGATTAGTAAGAGGGCAAAGTAAATTGCGACTGCTATTCACGACCGAACCAAGTATTTCTTCGCCAATCCGAAATCACCTTTGTATTTCTCCAGGACACTCCGTATCACTACGAAGATCCACAGTTTATTTGGATACTCCATCGTATGGTTATATACGAACTCGAAAGGAACTTGTTCCAGTTCGGGGATGGATTCTGGTCCAGGAGAAATAGGAATAAGGTTTATTCGGTTGTCTTTTATCTTCACCTTCTCTCGCTTTGCGAGTGCTCCTAGGATTAGGATAGTACACCTTTTATGCTTATTGGATAGTCTTCTTCCAAACCATAGGCTGGTGCCGAAACGTAGGGAAGGAAGAAAACCATTTGGCCTAAAGGGGTGTGCAGACGGTAATGACTAAAGACATATAAAGGGATTTGGACAGATGGCAAAGAGATATACGGTTACAGTTGTGAATCTGGATAATGGAAGAGGCATTACTAAGAATACAGGAATACCTCATCGAAACATTTCAATGTTTCAGTTCAACTGTGTACTGTTAAAAGAAAACTGATTTTCCGATTAGACACTTACTCCAGGGTATGTATTTACCAGGTATGATTCTCACATCTGTATGGTTTTACAGATGATGAGTGTGAGTAAGTCATTGGGAATAGGGTGATCATCCTCATTATATCGGGATTCGTTGTAATCGGTGATATTTGAGGAGATCATCTGGGCTGTTTGCCGGTCGGCAAATATTTGGTTTTGAATATCCGCTGTTGTGCACCAATTTCAAATTGATATATCTGTACGTCTATTTTCATAGAGTGAGATATACCTTTTGATATTATGTCGATGACATTTACCTATATCAGTGGATGGTTAGGTAAGGAGTATTAAACAGCGGTGTAATTCTTCTTAACCATAAGTACAGTTTTCAACCTACGACACACAGTGAAAGAGTTGTTAGACTCAGCGGACTTATACAGAGTATTGTATGTTGTCCAGTGTCCATTAGGACAGAGGGGTTGGTCCTCATACTATATTCTGTTTACTTTTAACTTCTCTAGTTCTTAGACATGTGTTTCGTGCAAACACAGGGTCTATGTTTTGAGGAGTTATAGGTATTTGAATAGAGTAGAGAACCAGGTATAGCAAGTATCGGGATTCTTCAAAGTGATCGAAGATGTAGATACTTGTGTATGGTATTCAGTTGATAGTAATGATAAAGAGAAATTGCTTCTCTTTCAGGTTACTCATAATTGGAAGCATTCCTAAGTTGAGTAACGCTGATCGGCCTCCTTCCATTTAGTTTACATGCACTGGAGACAGTTGCATGATTTGAATCTGGTTCAATTAAATCAGTGCCTCTGTTTCTATATTGGATATAGAACAGTTCATATCTTGACATTGTTAAGGTACGGGGAGTTGTCCGGCTTATGCTTAAAACCAGACACTGGACAACTCAAGGCACATTTCTGTAATGGTTGTTTGCGGGTTGACCCAGGCTATGACGAGGGTTGACTTTCTACCATCTGGAAGATCAATAGAGATATTTTTCTTGACTCGCCACATTTTTAAAAGAAATGAATTTTTAGAAAACAGTAGTGGGAGTATGGTAGAACTGGATGTGATTCCAGAACCGCAAACGATTACTGAAGATTTGATAAGGAACCTAAAGATTCAATCTGGTTTGACATTCCATTGGCCACTCCGCAGATACGGTGGGTAACTTCAGGCACCCGAGAGGTACTCCGGTAGCCTCAAGGACGGTGACAGGGAAGTTCTTGTTTACCCACACTTGCCATTGTTGTTGTTCCAGGCTGCGAGACCCGGCAGGAGGATGAGTATAGTGTCGTTCTAAACTAGCTTTGGACGTGCACGTCTATATGACTCTGCCAGAGGGTTGTCGTAGTCAGTGGGAGCAGCGGAAGCATTGGTGGACATCAGGCTTATGTCTATTTATAGACTAAAGTAGATATAGCAGAGATAGATCATCTATTTCTGACATGACAGTCATAGGTTTGACGTCATCAGAATAGGGGATGGATCTGTTGAGAAGGTAGTAGGGTGTAATATCCTGGTATTTGGATGACATACACATAGTAGGAAAAGAAACTCCTATACTACGATCGGTTATACTTTGGTCGTCACACAGTGGTTTCTCCACATGGGACTTGGACATAATATCTGACATACTGGTTACTAGATCTATGGTTTTAGATCTAGATTTGGGTGGTTTCCCAATCTGGGTACTTAGACAGCATTCTAAGAGTATTTAGAATGGACGACTCCTGGCATGGTAGTGTACCTGCAGGTAATGGAGTCACCCTCTCTAAAGGTGTCTTACAGACTAAAGGGGAGAGGGATGTGCATGATTGGCAGATCACTTGCTTAGGAAATTGAGTCAATCATGAGATGTCAAGTACCACACCAGATGTTGTTCTTGCACTAGATGCAATAAGTTGACATTGATCCAATCCTGGAGAAACAGTCGGAAGCAGTTTTAGAACATAAGTGGATGTTCTAGGGATATGATAACGACAGCCTCTTCTAGGAGACGGTTATCATTCCAGGCTTCCAAGGTGACATGGATGGCAGAGTGGCTGTCAGAGTTATAGTTTCTCCTTCTGACGAGGGGCAGTATTTTGGACAGGTGGTCCAAGGCAATACTGAGGGAGGCATGGCGCTGGGTACTGATTAAGTTCAGTTATCGATACAGTCTAAGAAGTTTGGATTTGGAGTTCATTTATGAGCTGGGTCCTATCAAATATCCAGACATACTCTAAGACAGGTATTGCTCATTTCGGGAGATGGCTTTCTCCGCGAACTTGAGATATAGAGAGACATAGAAAGAAACATCACAGCGGATCCACTCACTGAGGCTATTCCTCGAACGCAATAGTTTCGCAAACGAGCTTTGTGAGACTGACTAGTAGAGGAGTTGGGTGTTCGGTATCACACGGGCTGTGAGTATGCGGCATCGCAATAATTAGCCTTGAGTGCAAGTGGGAGATTGTTGGAGATAGTGCCCTCAGAGTCAATTATTGGATCACAGGCACGTGATTGCAATGATTGAGGGAGGACCTATCCCGGTAGGACAGTCTTACTCGAGATGATAGTATGCTATCTGGTTTATCTTTATCATCGTGTACTGCTTTAGGTGACCTGACATGTCGCTATTACACGTTGATAGAGCCCCTAGGATTCTTGCTTGACTACCAGCAGTATGATGGCGATCATATACGTGGGAGCTGGTAGTCTATAAGCACATCCTTAAAAGGTCCCTAGTCGTAGGAGTTTCGAGACAGGGCATCGATACTCCATTAGTAGACTAGTGTATACAGTCGAGACCCCGACGAGGGGCGGTGGCCGTTCTCACAAGCCACTGGTGTCAGTTGGTTCACCTAAGATGTATACAGGTGCTCATTGGGTTATGAGTACACCGGACAGGACTCGTCGGGAACCTGCTAGTTGGTCTTATACCAGATGTCAGATAGCAGTTCCCTGGTGACATGTGTACAGGTTAGTTCATCGACCTGAGATCGTCATTTGTCTCGTGTGAGTTCCCACTGTGCTTTGATTACTACCCTACCATGGCTCAAAGGAGTCGTGCAAACAGGTTTTAGTTGGGTACAGTCCCGAGCCACATGGAGGCAGTGAGCGGATCTGCAGGGGTTCGTCTCTCCCGGTATTGGGGGTGAGGTCGCGCTGTGTCTAGGAGAGCCATTACGCAAAGCCCTCGGCCGAGGCAGGAGATTTACTGGTAGGTATTCCAGTAGTATCTCAGGGCGTTCTGGGCTACACTCCGACACGACTTGTACCGCTTTTAGGGGTCTGACTTTTACCAACCCCCTAGGCCCGCCATGCGATACTCATAGACGAACGGACCGGACTGTACGGATATTGTCACTGACAGGCTCAGTAGGGTGTCAGGATGAGTTCGCTCATCGACGTCCCTTTTGGTCAAGAGCTGGTGGCCCGTCACGTATTGGCTAATACCTCTGACGTGCTAGTGGTTAAATCCACAGCCATAGTATTGACGAGTCTTTAGAGTCCACCACACTTTCAGTTACTCAAGCTTTCGGGCGAAATGCTGTAGAGGCCGTTTGGAGATATGGCAGGGTCCGATCAGATACGTGCGGTATTGCCCGGATCAGGATCGGACAGTTTTGTACTAGTGGCCATATGGTTATATGGCAGGGTTCGATCAGATACGTGCGGTATTGCACGGATCAGGATCGGACGGATATTACTAGCCGGCTTTGGTTTAAGCCGGATCCTAGTATAGTACAGTGTAGATTTTGTCTCATTGCATTTGTATCCGGTCGGAATACAGATGCAGGTGTGTATGCACAGTATCGGGGTTTTCCTGTAATTTATTACGGGACCAGTTTTCTGGAGTTGCCAGTTTGCATTCTGTTCCGGCCGGTTTTCCTTTGTTCTTTCCCGGCCGGACTTTTCAGATGGAGGGGGTTATTTGCAAGTTTGCAAATAACAATTATGGAGGGAGTTTCTTGCATATGTATTTATTATGATAGAATCTTTAGATACCATTCTTTTCCTTCATCATTTCTTGCTTTATGAAGATTAGAAATGAGATGAAAGTTGATGTGAGATTGTTATGATGATGTTTGGATGTGGTCACCCTTCATGCTCTCCTACACTTACCTCCCTCTTGCTTATGTATTCTTTGCTCCACCATTTTCTAAGATGATAAGTTTTTCATGGTTGAGAGAAAGAAAAAGATGAGAGTTTTCATTCTTGAGAGTTTCATTTCTTGATCTCATTTTTCATGCTAGAAAAATGCAAGCACCATTTTTCTAGTCTTGATTCCTCCATCATCTTCAAAGGCAACAAACCCCAAATGAGACATAGCCTCTACACTACACATTCTACAGCATATCTTGAGCATGTCGAGTTGCCGGCTTCATGCCCGAGTTGCCTCGGTATTGAGGCGGGAGCCCGTAAAAGACGCAGGCGATGTGGTGCCCTTCCGGCGAGGAGGCGACGATGTGGAGGCAAGACTTTCCGCGGGAGATCGGGACGATGACGAGAAGACCGGAGGACTCGGATCACTCGGTATACTTCTCTTCCCATCTCTTGTTAGCTAGCATTAGGTTAATGGTTACGATCCGGATTTTCTTTGTCCGCGGTAGCGCCGGTTTCCAAGACAAGAAAAATTTTTGATTCCGCATTTTGGCCTTGGATAGACGGCCGGGGCGCTGCCGTGGCGCAACAGGGGACTCTAAAGACTCGTCAATACACTGGCTGTGGATTTAACCACTAGCACGTCAGTGGTACTAGCTGTACGTAACGGGCGCCCATGCATTGACCAAAGGGAGACCGATGAGCGAACTCGTCCTGAAACCCTACTGATCCTGTCAGTGACAATATTCGTATAGTCCGGTCCTTTCGTCTATGAGTATCGCATGTCGGGCCTAGGGGGCTGGCAAACGTCTGACCCCCCAAAGCGGTACAAGTCGTGTCGGAGTGTAGCCCAGAACATCCTAAGATACTACTAGAATACCTACCAGTAAATCTCACTTGTCTTGGCCAAGGACTTCGTGTAATGGCTCTCCTAAACACAGCGCGATCTCACCCCCAATACTGGGAGAAACGAAACCCCTGCCGATCCGCTCACTGCCTCCATGTGGCTCGGGACTGTACCTAACTAAAACCTGTTTGCACGACTCCTTTGAGCCATTGTAGGGTAGTAATCAAAGCACAGCGGGAAGTTACACGAGACAAATGACGTTCTCAGCTCGATGAACTAACCTGTACACATGTCACCAGGGAACTGCTATCTGACGTCAGGTATAATAGCAACTAGCATGTTCCCGGCGAGTCCTGTCTGGTGTACTCATAACCCAATGAGCACTTGTATATGTCTTAGGTGAACCAACTGACACCAATGGCTTGTGAGACTAGCCACCGCCCCTTGTCGGGGTCTCGATCGTATACACTAGTCTACTATCGGAGTATCGATGCCCAGTCTCGAAACTCCCACAACTAGGGAAACTTTAAGGATGTGCTTATGGACTACCCAACTCTCACGTATATGATCGCCATCATACTGCTGGTAGTCAAGCAACAATCCTAAGGGCTCTATCAATGTGTAATAGTGAGCTGTAATGTCACCTAAACCATGTGCATGATGATAAAGATAAACCAGATAACATACTATCATCTTGAGTAAGACTGTCCTACCGGCATAGGTCCTCCCTCAATCATTGCAATCACGTGCCTGCGATCCAATAATTGACTTTGAAGGCACTATATCCAACAATCACCCACTTTCACTCAAGGCCAATTATTGCGATGTCGCATACTCACAGCCCGTGTGATACCGAACACCCAACTCCTCTACTGATCAGTCTCACAAAGCCCGTTTGTGAAACTATTGCGTTCGAGGAATATCCTCAGTGAGTGGATCCGCCCTGATGTTTCTTTCTATGTCTCTCTTTATCTCAAGTTCGCGGAGAAAACCATCTCCCGAAATGAGCAATACCTGTCTTAGAATATGTTTGGATATCTGATGGGACCTATTTCACAAATGAACTCCAAATCCAGAAAAATTCTTAGACTGTATCGTCAACTGAATTTAATCAGTATCCTGCACCATGCCTCCTTCAGTATCCGCTTGGACCACCTGTCCAAACTACTGCCCCTCGTCGAGAGGGAAAACTATAACTCTGACAGTCACTCTGTCAACCAGGTCACCTTGGAAGCCTAGAATGATAACCGTCTCCCGAAGGAGGCTGTGAATATCATATCCCCAGAACATCTGACTTATGTATTAAAACTGCTTCCGAACGTTTCTCGAGGATTGGATTAATATCAACTTATTGCATCTAGTGCAAAAACAACATCTGGTGTGGTACATAACATCTCATGATCGACTCAATTGCTTAAGCAAGTGACATGCCAACCATGCACATCCTTCTCCCTTTTAGTATGTAAGACACCTTTAGAGAGGGTGACTCCATCACCTACAGGTATACTACCGTGCCAGAAGTCTTCCATTCTAAAACACCTTATGAATGCTGTCTAAATACCCAGAATGGGAAACTACCCAAATCTAGATCTAAAACCATAGATCTAGTAACCAGAATGTCTGATATAATATCCATGTCCTATGTGGAGAAACCACTGTGTGACAACCACAGTATAACCGATCGTAGTATAGGAATTTCACTTCCTACAACGTGCATGTCATCCAAATACCAGGACATCACACCCTACTACCTTCTTAACAGATCCATCCCCTATTCTGATGAAGTCATAACCTATGACTGTCACATCAAAAACAGATGATCTACCTCCGCTATATCTGCTTTAGTCTATAAATAGACATAAGCAACTTGTCCACTGTGCTTCCGTTGCTCCCACTGACTAGAACAACCCTCTGGTAGAGTCATATATACGTGCACTTCTAAAGATAGTTTAGAACGATGCTATACTCATTCTCCTGCTTGGTCTCATAGTCTAGAACAGCAGTAATGGCAAGTCTGGGTAAACAAGAACCTCTCTGTCACCGTCTTTGAGAATACGTAAGTACCTCTCGGGCGCCTGAGGTTACCCACCATATCTGCGGAGTGGCTAATGGAATGTCAAACCTGATTGAATCTTTAGATTCCTATTAAATTTTTAGTAATCGTTTGCGGTTCTGGAATCACTCCCAGTTCTACCATACTCTTACTACTGTTTCTGAAAAAATCCATTTTAATAAAACTGTGGCGAGTCAAGAACAATATCGCTATTGATCTTCCAGATGGTAGAAAATCAACCCTCGTCATAGCCTGGGTCAACCCACAAACAGCCATTACAGAAATGTGCCTTGAGTTATCCAGAGTCTGTTTTTAAACATAAGACAGACAACTCCATATAACTTAACATCGTTAAGATATGATCCATTCTATATCGAATATAGAAACAGAGGCACTGATTTAATTGGAACCAGATTCAAATCATGCAGCTGTCTCTAGTGCATGTCAACTAAATGGAGAGAGGCCGATCAGCATTACTTAACTTTGTAGTGCATCCATACATGAGTAACCTGAAAGAGAAACAAGTTTCTCAAAATCATTACTATCGAATGAATACCAAACACAAGTATCTACATCTCCGATTACCTTGAAGAATCCTGATACTTGCAACACCTGGTTCTCTACTTTATTTTATACATATGACTTCTCAAAACCTAGACATTGTATTTGTATGAAACACTTATCTAAAACAAGAGAAGTCACAAGTAAACGGAATATAGTACAAGGACCAACCCCTCTATCCTAATGGATACTGGACAATATACAATACTCTGTATAAGTCCCCTGAGTTGAATAACTCAAACCCTGTGCGTCGTAAGTTGAAAACTGTACTATGGCTATGAAGAATTACACCGCTGTTGAATGCTCCTTACCTAACCATCAACTGATATAGGTAAATGTCATGGATATAATTTCAAAAAGTTATATCTCACTTTATAAAAATAAACGTACAGATATAACAGTTTGAAATTGGTGCATAGCAACGGATATTCAAAACCAAATATTTGCCGTCCGGCAAAAACCCAGGCGTTTTCCTCAAATTTCACCAATTACAACGAATCCCGATATAATGTGGATGATCACCTAATTCCCAATAACTTACTCCCACTCATCATCTGTAAAACCATACAGATGTGAGAATCATACCTGGTAAATACATACCCTGGAGTAAGTATCTAATTGGGAAATCGGTTTTCAATTAACAACGCACAGTGAAACTGAAACATGAATATGTTTCGAAGGGGTATCCCAGTATTCCTAGTAATGCCTCTTTCATTAACAGATTCACGACTGTAACCGCATATTTCTTTGCCATCTCTCCAAATCCCTTTATTTGTCTTTACTCATTACCTTCTGTACACCCCCTTAGGCTAAATGGTATTCTTCCTTCCCTACCGTTCTTCACCAGCATGAGGTTTGGAAGAAGACTATCCAATAGGCATAACAGGTGTACTCCCCTAATCCTAGGAGCACTCGCAACTTAAGAGAAGGTAAAGATAAAAGACAACTGAATAAAACCTTATTCCTATTTCTCCTGAACAGAATCCATCCCCGAACAGGAACAAATCCCTTCGAGTTCGTATATAACCATACGATGGAATATCCAAAATAACTGTGGATCTTTGTAGTGATACGGGTTGTTATGGAGAAATACAAAGGTGAAGTAGGAGTGGCGACGAAATACGTGGTTTGCTCGTGAATGATAGCAGTCGCAATTTACTTTGCCCTCTTTCTAATGCCTTTATTTATCTTTACTTATTACCTTCTGTACACCACACTTAGGCTAATTGGTTTTCTTCATTCCCTACTGATTGATAGAGTTTTTACGTGCTTAGTTAATTACCGCAATCAAGACGGTTTCGCTTGTAGCTAGCCGGTTGAGTATGGGTCGTCCGCAGGGAGATGGGAATCTTTTTCTATGTGCTTTAACGAGTTAAGTCCAAATGTCCAGGTTTGTTTGAGATTAACTATGTGCTAAAATGTTATATAAAGAGAGCTTGTTAGGGTTAGGATTAGGTTAGTTTGAGTTAGGAGTCGCTCACTTCTTTCGTTGCTACTCTTAATATCGGTGTTACGGTAATCGGCAACAACAGGAATTAGCACGACTAGGAAGGAACTTGCGAGTATAAGCTAGGCTTTCCAACGCTTAAGTTCTTCCTTTTGGTGCTTGTCCGTCCGTTCTTGGCTCTTAGCCTTAACCTCCGGTTAATTCAACCACAACCGGTCTCACTAAGGAATCACTGCTATCATGTAGGATAGGGTGCCGTAGGGAGCGGATTGTGGTTCAATTAACGGGTGTCCGAATTAAGATGTTGGGAAAGAAAAGAGTGAGAGAGATTTCCTTCTCTAAAACTTTCCTTATCCTACCCTAACAAGTGAGAAAACTACTCACCCATTACAAGAAAAAGGAAAATAAAACAAAAGGAGGAAGATAGAAAGAAAGAGGTTAGAAGATTACAATTAGCTATTTGAGACCTCACTTTGGTAAGGATCAAGCTTAAGCATCATTGTTGTTAAGGATAAAGAAAAAGAGAACAAGAAAAAAACAAACAACAAATAACAACAACTAGATTAGCAAATGAAAATTACAAGCAATTATAATTAACAATCATAACAAGACAAGCATGATAACAAAAAGAACTCTTTTATTCATCACTTCACTCATAAAACCTCACTACAAGATTCTAATGGAGAAAAGATGAAGAGAGGAAGAAGAACAACAAAGTATATCTAAAATTTTACACAAGAAAAAAATGCACCCTTGGCTTGGCAAGTTCTGGGCTATTTATAGGCAGGAAACTGAAACCCTAGGGCAATATTCAGAACCAAAATGGAATGACCAAACTGCCCGTAAAAACCAACCACCTGACGAGCCCATATGGCCGCGGATCCGCGGCTTAGACCACATGTTGGCCGCGGATCCGCGGCCATATAGAGGAATTAGCTCCTCGGTTTTTGTGGGGTTCCCTGGTTTATTGTACTCTTCAGTGTGGTATATGTTGTTTCTGAGAAGCTCTTCATAATTTTTCCAGAATTTCAGCTGATCAAAAGGTGATGTGATGTGGATCTTTTGCCATGATTTTTCTTGAGCTCCGCGTAGATATCTTGGATTTTTTGTTGCCATTGTGCTTTGTGCATGAAAATGACATCGATTTGCCATTTTGTCCCCTAAACTGGTGTGCGGCAACATACGGATAAAGAGCGGAGACCCGTGTTTTATCTGTGGTTGGCAGTAATCTGGAATTTGTCGTGCTTTTCCATGAATTTCACTGTTTAGAGCTGAGAACCTGTATCCTGCAATTAACTAGCAAACACGGCTCAAGAGTACCTACCGATAAGCAATGTGATAAAAATTGGGCGGTATAAAAATGCAAAAATCTGATATGAACAAATACCCCCAAACTTATCATTTGCTCGTCCCGAGCAAAGCCAATTTATTCACAAAAATTCCTAACCTCACTTTCGTAGGGAACGCGATTGCACTGAGCATGAGCAACAAGCCGTTAAACCTCTAGGTGTCCCTAGTAGGAGGAGTGTTGTCTCATGAGGGTTTTCATCGGATACTACCCACAAAATCTGGTCAAGCTAGTTTTGCAAAATAACTATGATTCAAACCCTAAACTTTTGTTTCAGAAAATAACAATTCTATGATCCTAAGTCTAGACTATCGAACCTTTATTTTTCACACCTCGCTTCTTATTTAACTTAAGATTTTATATGTCTTTACGTGCAGTGCAAATAGTGTCGTTAAGTTCCAGAAGGATCGATTAAAGTCATCATGTCACACAATAAAGCCTAGATAAATTTTTTTAAAAGGATCACATAAGTTTTATAAAGAGTTAAGTATTTTTCAAGTTTCGTTTTCCAGTAAAGTTTCAATTTCAGAATTTCTATCTTCCTTAACAGGAAACTAGGTCTTATTTTTCACTCCACCTTTTTCTTGTTTTCATTTCATACACACCTCTGTGAATATGCAATAGTCTTTATCATAGAATAAAACCATCATATCTCCGCTAGAAATATTTTTTTATAAAAACCTGTCTTTTGTCAAGATTATTCTCACACAAAGAACTGTTAGGAATTTTAACTCGGAGAGAACACTTGCTTGACTTTGTTTTAATCTGGACTTTCTAGGCTTCTTAACGAGCTTTGGGCCAATGCACCCAAACCAGTTGGCTTTAGGGCATTAGGTGTAGAGACACCCCAGCGGACTTAATTACTCAAGTTACCTAGGTCCAAAAAAAAGACAATTTAGCGTGAAAATCATGATGATTCAATACGAACGGAGATATAACCAGCAGTTCAATTATTTTTTGGATAAAAGACGTGTTTTAGTGGGTTCGGTGTGTAATCATTCCAATCAAGTTCCAGATGGGTTATTTTTCAGAATTAGTTCCAATTAAGGCATCAATAACATTCCTTCATATTCGCTTCACTTCATAAACTATTCTTGATATTACTTATTTCCGAACAAACCTATTTGATTCTCAGAAAATCATTTATCCATTTAAAAGTTTTTAGACATAATAGACTTGCCATCTAATTTCCAAAACTCACGACTCGTGTAGTGTGATGTAAAGACGTATATCAGCTATAGTTAACTTCGAAGGAGAGTTATCTTTTAGGTTTTCAAAGTCTAAAAATAAGATTTAGTTATTCTTATCTTATCAAACAAAACCGTCGAAATGTTGAATCTGAGTTCTCCCACTAGCTAACTTGACGAATTTTTTTTTCTGTTTTTAGAAAATTTTCTGATTTTTGATTTTTATGGATTTTATGGATTTTAGTATGCAGATGCAAAATATACATATGGATGCGAAGGTTAAATATGCGTACCGAGCATACCCCCAAACTTAAACTGGACAGTGTCCTCACTGTCATTGCATGAAGAGATCATTGAAGGGTCAAAATTGTCGGTTAGATATACACAATTTTTTTTTTAAAGAAAAGAAAAAAAGAAAAAATGGAAAAGAATATCCACAAATATATACAAAATGGTATATACATACCCCCAAACTTATTTGGAACAGTGTCCACTGTTCTTGGCGGGATAACCGAAGTTTGGTGGCTGGCAGAGGAAGATTATGCAGGGTAAACCGGCTCCTGTAGGACCAGGAGCTCCTCTGTTGGTTCGGCGCTAAGATACGGTTTTAGTTGGTGTCCGTTTACTTTGAAAAATGAACCATCCTTTGGATTCTCCAAATCCACAGCGCCATGCAGATACACATTCCGCACAAAATATGGCCCTTTCCAGCGAGATCTGAGCTTACCTGGATGGAAATGTAGCCGGGTGTCGTAAAGCAGTACCTGTTGACCAGGTGCGAATGATTTGCGCAAAAGGTGTTTATCGTGAAACACCTTCGTTCGGTTCTTAACGACAACCGCGTTTTCGTAAGCCTCATCCCTAAGCTCGCTCAATTCGTTCAACTGCAGCTTCCGATGGCTGCTCGCATCTTCGAGAGACAGATTCAGCTCTTTTATCGCCCAAAATGCGCGATGCTCTATTTCCACAGGGAGGTGGCAAGTCTTTCGGTGCACAAGCCGACAGGGAGACATGCCAAGATCGGTCTTATAAGCAGTTCGAAATGCTCAAAGGGCATCAGTGAGTTTCAACGACCAATCCTTACGGTTCTTGGAAACCGTTTTCTCCAGTATCTGCTTGATTTGCCGATTTGAAACTTTTGCTTGCCCACAGGTTTGGGGGTGGTAGGGCGTAGATAGCTTATGATTAATGGAATATTTCCGCATCAAGACCTCGAAAGACTTATTGCAGAAATGAGTTCCATTGTCGCTAATGATCGCTCGGGGGTGCCCAAACCGGGAGAAAATGTTTTCTTTAAGAAACCTAACGACAACCTTGTTGTCGTTAGTCCGGCTGGGCACAGCCTCGACCCACTTAGAGACATAATCAACAGCGAGAAGGATGTACAAGTTCCTAAAAGATCTGGGAAATGGCCCCATGAAATCGATCCCCCAAACATCGAAAATCTCCACAACCAAGATTGGTTGGAGTGGCATCTCATTCCTCCTGGATATCCGGCCCAAGTGTTGGCACCGGGAGCAGGTCTTGCAGTAGTCATGAGCGTCTTTGAAGAGTTGTGGCCAGTAGAAACCACACTGCAAGATCTTCTCAGCTGTCTTTCTGGGGCCAAAATGTCCGTCACATGCTTGATCTTGGTAAAACGACATCACACTCTTGAATTCATTGTCAGGGAATCACCGACGAATAATCTGGTCGGGACAGTACTTGAACAGATAGGGTTCGTCCCAGTAAAAGTGTTTTACTTGGGATAAGAAGCGAAGTCTGTCCTGACATTCAGTCGGTAGTAATCCTGTGGCCAAATAGTTCACAATATCTGCGAACCAGGGTTCGCGAGATACTGTCAAGAGCTGTTCATCCGGAAAAACGTCGTTGATCGGAATTTGAAACGACGACGAAGAAGGAAGTCCTGAGAGATGGTCGGCGACTACGTTTTCACATCCCCTTTTGTCCTTGATGACAAGGTCAAACTTTTGAAGCAAGAGGATCCAACGTATCAGCCGAGATTTTGCATCTTTCTTCGCAAAAAGATGGCGCAGAGCGGAGTGGTCCGTATAGACAATGACTGGAGAGCCGATGAGGTAGGGCCTGAATTTTTCTAAGGAAAATACAACAGCCAAGAATTCCTTCTCAGTTGTTGTATAATTCAGTTGGGCGTCGTTCAGGGTTCGGCTGGCATAATAGATTACGTGCGGCATATTGTTGATGTGTTGTCCAAGGACAGCACCGATGGCAAAGTCGGATGCATCGCACATAATCTCAAATGGGTGCGTCCAGTCAGGAGAAGAAAGAACGGGAGCAGAAGTGAGTGAGCTTTTTAATGACTCGAACGCAGTCACACAGCTCGAGTTGAAGTCGAATGGCGTGTCCTTGGCCAGCAAAAGAGTCAAGGGCCTAGCAATCTTACTAAAGTCCCTGATGAACCGTCTATAGAAACCAGCATGGCCAAGGAAGGCTCGGATGTCTCTGACGCATCTGGGAGGAGGGAGATTGGAAATGACCTCAATCTTTGCTTTGTCAACCTCTATGCCATTTTGCGAAATGATATGTCGTAAGACAATACCTTCGCGCACCATGAAGTGGCACTTCTCCTAATTCAAAGTGAGGTTCTTGTCCTTACACCCGGTAAGGACAACGTCGAGATGCAGTAAACACTCATCGAAGGAATCGCCGAAAATGGAGAAATCGTCCATGAAGATCTCCAAGAATTTTTCCACCATGTCTGAGAAGATTCCCATCATACACCGCTGGAAGGTAGCGGGTGCATTGCATAACCCAAAGGGCATGCGACGATATGCAAACGTGCCGAAAGGACAAGTGAATGTGGTCTTGTCCTGGTCTTTTTCGGCGATGGGAATCTGATTATAGCCGGAGTAGCCATCAAGAAAGCAGTAGTACTCGTGTCCGGCCAATCGTTCAAGAATCTGGTCAATGAAAGGTAGCGGAAAGTGGTCCTTCCGCGTTGCGGCGTTGAGTTTTCTGTAATCGATGCATACTCGCCACCCAGTCTGGGTGCGAGTAGGGATTAACTCGTTCGCCTCGTTGGTTATGACCGTTATGCCTGATTTCTTAGGGACAACGTGAATGGGGCTCACACACTGGCTATCAGAGATAGGGTAAATGATACCACTATCCAGACACTTTACGATTTCCTTTTTTACAGCCTCCTCATGACTGGGTTGAGTCGCCTCTGTGGATCCCTGGCTGGTTTGGCATCATCCATCAAATGAATGTGATGTTCAACGATCAGGGGACTAATCCCCTTGATGTCCGCCATGGACCAGCCAAAAGCTTGCCTATTGCTGTGCAAGACCGCGAGAAGGGCTCTCTCTTGCTTGGGAGCTAGAGAAGCCGAGATGATAAAAGGGATGGTCTCTTTTTCACCTAAGTAAGCGTACTTAAGGTGAGACGGCAAAGGCTTGTGTTCGAGCGTTGGAGGTGAAACGATTGAAGGCAAGATTGGTGAAAAGGTCTCGAACTCAAAGGATTCCAGCAGAGGTTCAAATCGAGTGAAAGCGACCGATTCGGATGGTTCAGCTAACTCATCCGGAAATTCAAAGGATTCCAACTCGGGTGGTGACTGGCTAAGATCGGTCGAGAAAGTGAAACACTCGTAGTCATTGTCGGGCGTAGAAGCAGCAGCAGGTTCGAAGAGGAACGCACTAGTGGCGTTAAAGTTGTCGTGATCGAACAAAAACTCCTCGAATTCACACTCCTCCGGGGTGATCTCCTGGATTGAGCAAACGTCTAGTATGTGAGCATTAGGTTCGGAGGGCTGATTCCCCAACCTAAAAATGTTGAGTTCAATTGTCATGTTTCTAAAAGATAGATTCATCGAACCATTTCGACAATTGATCACAGCATTTGAGGTTGCAAGGAATGGGCGACCGAGTATCACCGGAATTTGATTCCGGGGGTTAGCTACAGGCTGTGTGTCTAAAACAATGAAGTCAACGGGGAATATGAAGTCCCCGACCTTGATTAACACATCCTCTAGCTCACCCCTAGGATGGGTGATCGATCGGTCGGCCATTTGGAGAGTACAGTGTGTGGGTTTCAGCTCTCCTACACCTAGTTGCTCATATACTGAGTACGGAAGCAGGTTAACACAGGCACCAAGATCTAATAGTTCGCGGTTGATGTTCTTATCCCCAATGGTAATAGAAATCGTAGGACAGCCAGGGTCCTTCCGTTTTTGAGGTAAAGATTGGGTAAGAGCATCACTCACAGCACTAGCCAAGAAAACTTTCTTGGGTACCTGAGATTTCCTCTTTTTCGTGTACAAGTCCTTTAAGATTTTTGCGTAGGAAGGGACTTGTTGGACAACATCTAAAAGGGGAATGTTGATGTTAACCTGCGTAAACAACTCCAGAATCTTCTCCATTTGTGAATTTTGTTTATTGGACCTCAACCGGTTTGGAAATGGAACGTTTTTAAAATTGGTTGAGTCCAATGCTTGTGGAGGAGATTGTGGAGTTGGAACGGATCCCAGAGCTGGTGTTTTCGTGGAGTGAGAAATGGGTCCGTTCAGAGCAGCAGAAGAAGAAGAAGAAGAAGAAGAGCCTTTTGAAGAATGAAGAATAGGCTCAGAAGATGAGGAAGGAGAAGAAGAAGACGAAGCGACCGGGGTGTCATTATCCTCAATTGTTGTGCCGATGTTGTTGTGCAGCATCCTTCCAGATCTCAATGTAGTTACGGCACTCACATTATGGTTTTGTTGTTCAAGAGCAACATGCACATTATGTGGGTGACCAGGATTTGGGAGTGGTTGATATGGAAGCTTCCCTTTTTCTCGCTCGCTTAACGCCGCGTTCAGCTGTGCAATCTGGGCTTCGATGGTCTTGATGCTTTTCCCGTGTGCAGCAGTGTGTTGCACCAAAGACTGAATAGATGACTGGATGTTTGCGGTGGATTGTGTCGATTGTTTAACGAACGCCTCCAGACTTCATTCTAGCGAGGAAACCTTATCGTTGTTTGACGGAACAAAGTTGTTTTGCGGAAAAGAATTGTTGGGTGCAAAGTTGTTCGTCTGATTTTGAAAAGGTTGGGGTTGGAAGGGCTGCTAAAATTGATGTTGAGTTTGTTGTTGCGCTTGTTGTTGCGGAGGAGGGGGCCTCTGGAAATTGTTGCCTTGGAATTGATGCTGATTCTGATTCCACGCGAAGTTGGGGTGGTTCCTCCAACCGGGATTGTAGGTGGAAGAGTATGGATCATTCCTCGGTCTTTGCTGAAATGCAGCATTAACCTGATCCTGTCCTTGAGATGGTGGATTGTAAGGACACTCTTCGGTTAAGTGAGAAGGATCAGAACAACTAGCACAAATGGTATGAAGGGGAAGAACAGGGGCAGGAGCAGGAGATGAAAATTTTCTCTCTATCGCTTCAAGTTTTCTCGTTATTGCAGCCATTTCGGCTTTCATTGCAATAGAGACATCGAGTTGGTGAATTCTTACCCTAGACTGACCAGTAGAAGTGGAGGAAGAAGAAGAAGAAGTTGGTCTGGTGCTCTCCCATTGAAGCGTTTGTTCCACAAGGTCGTCGAAGAATTTCCATGCTTCCTCGTCAGATTTCGATAGGAAGTGGCCCTGACAAATGGTTTCCAACAACTGCTTGGTTGCTGGGTTCAGGCCCTCGTATAAGGTTTGGCAAAGTTGCCATTTCTCAATACCGTGGTGAGGGCACTGAACGAGAAGGTCTTTATACCGGTCAAAGCACTTCCAAAAAGGTTCATTAGGAAGCTGGGAGAATTGGTTGATTTCGTTACGGATCCTCGCGGTTTTATGATTCGAATAGAATTTCTTGAGAAACGCTTTCACAAACTCGTCCCAACTGGTTATGGAGTGGGAAGCGGTGCTATACAGCCACTTTTCAGCAAGATCGCACAAAGTGAACGGAATGACCCATAGCCGTATAGCATCGTCTGACAGCTGGGTAGTTTTCATCATGGCACAAACATTTTGGAACTTGTTGATGAAGATATAGGCATCTTCAGATTCAAGCCCAGGAAATTTCGGAAGTATGTTAATGAAGTGGGGCTTAATTTCAAAATTATCCCCATTGGACGGTGGAAGGGAAAGACAGGTAGGAAGTGCAGAGCGGGTGGGATAAAAACGATCCTAGAGTGCGATTCGCTGCGGCGCTACAACAGGCGGTGGTGGTGGGTTATTCGCATCCATAGGAGGTGGAATCAATCCAGGGGGAGTCAAAGAGATGTTTGGATTAAATCCTGACATCGCAGAAGAAGAGGTTGGTGATGGTGAAGGTGAGGATGTATGAACGGAATTCCGGTCAACGTCGGAGTTGGCCTGCAAAGGTAAGGGTGAAAGAGGCGTGGAAGGAGTTTCGACGTCTGAGTCGATCGCATAGTCGGTAGCGACTAACGTAACGCGGACTAGGCGGGCGCTAGTATCCCGAGTCCAAGCGGACATACACTAAACTAATTCAGTGTAGTCAAAGCGGAGAAGGTGAGGGTAAGAAAACGTCAATAGAGAAATACGATGATGGTGGGTGAAAAAAATGGATTCTGGCGACAAATGGCAAGTTTTTATAAAAGTTTTTGTTTTGTGTTTTTTTTTAGAAAGAGCTTTACAGAAATATGTACGGACTTATGGCTTCAAACAATCACAGACAAAATATGCGCAATCACACCTAGATCTAGGGTCACCTAGGTCAGCTAGACAGCTCCTAACTGTTCCAAAGGGCTAGAAATAAGACCTCAAACCGCCTCTTCTCCGCCAATTGCGGCCAGGTAAGTGCCAGGTAAGTGCCAGGTAAGTGGGAGGCTCCCCACTATGTAAGTAGTGGTCCTAATTAAGTAACCACTTTCCTTGGACACACTTGTCTAGACACCGCAAAGTCAGGATAGGATAAACGGCCGATGCCTACAACCAGTCCTCTGTCCTATTGAGCGCGACGTCTATAGGGCTGAGTCTAGTATTTTTTAATTAAATAATGGTCAATGCATATGCTTTTTGTGATTTCTGGGGTCATGAGAAAGGTGATGAAATCCCCACCCAATCTGGATTAGTTTCAAGCCCCTTAAAGTCCGATTAAAATATGCAAAGCGGTAACAATCAACCGCAATCAAATTTTTTTTTTAGCGCGGCGCAAAGAATCCTGCACAAAAACAATTTATTGAAAGGGGGAAGAGAGTTTACGCAAAGAATGCTGCAGAAAACACAGTTCAGTGGAGTTCAGAGGAGTGGGGAAGGAGTAAGGAACACTCACAGGGATTTTTAGGGATCGATGGCTTCAATCGGCCGCGGTTCCACGGCAATAGACTCTTTATACTGCAGTTCCGCGGCAGGAAAGTGGAAATGGGCCTTCAAATTCCTGTGTTGTTCTGTTCTGGGTGTCCTCTTCTTCTCTGGAGCTCCTGAATCCTGATTTGCCCACTGGATCTGCTCCAGGATCTTTCAGTAGACCGTTTGTTTCGTCTTGATCACCCGCGGTGTAGCCGCGAGGTATGGGTCTAACTTCCCACGTCTTTGGCACTGAACTCGACCTTTCCTTTTCTCCTGCACACTTGCACAAAAACTAATCAAAAATAACAAGATGACTTTTACAATGTATTTTTTGTTTTTTTTTCGGTTAAGTTTATATTCATAAATTAACCCGAAATTACACAAAAAAAATAAACTACCGTCTCCCCGGCAACGACGCCATTTGATTGATAGAGTTTTTACGTGCTTAGTTAATTACCGCAATCAAGACGGTTTCGCTTGTAGCTAGCCGGTTGAGTACGGGTCGTCCGCAGGGAGATGGGTGTAAGTCGATGTTCAACACCCCAATACTTGTGGGGAGGCGGAAATATGAATAACAATCAAGTTCTATGATCAAACATCGATTAACCGTACGAATCGTTTGCTATACAAGTTTTAACAAAAGCTTTAGAGTTTTAATCTACTATGCGAAGGGAATATACCAAACGGTTCTAGTCCTTCGTCTTGATGTTGTCTACGGCCTCTTTGGATCTCCACGCCCTCTTCGGCTTTCTTCCGTGATAGACGATCCACCCGAGAACCCTAATCCAAGCTATAACCTCTAAACTTGAGGTTACTTAGTTTCTCTAGTTGCTAAATAGAGTAGCTAAGGTGATGTAGAGATTGGTTATGGAGTAATTAGTCTTTCCTAATCCTTGTTCTCAACTCATGAGGGTAGGATTAGGGTTTGGTGAAGGAGAGAGAACTTGAAGAGAGAGAGTGAGAAGATGATAATGATAATATTATATTGAATAAAGCTTCTCACTTGATATATATGAAACATAAAGAATAAGAAAGAAATGAATAATAAGTGAATATTCATCATGTTTCATTTAATCAAGTGTGTGATTCATCATGTGAGTCATTAAGCAATAAATGATGCTTTAATGACATGATGAATCACTCACAATAAGTCACTAATTCAATAAATGAAAATGCCACCTCTCTCTTTATGTCACATCCTTCTAGAAGCTTCTCGGAAAATTACGAGAACGCCCCTCTCATCCGTGAAAACACGGAAAAACTTTAGACTGTATAAATCCAATAACCTGATACTAGAATCTGGCTTAAACCAAAGCCGGCTAGTAAAAACTGTCCGAATGTCGTACGTGCTATCAAACACGTGCGCGTCCGAACCTTTGTCGTAAAACCATACGACCTCTATATCTTTTCGCCTGGGTTTGGGATATCTCTGTGTGGGACTCTAAAGACTCGACTACTACGCTGGCAGTGGGTTTAACCACAGACCGCAAGCGGCACTAGCTGTACGTAACGGTCCCCAGGTAGTTGTCGATAAGAAAGCTGATGAGGTAACCCACCTGAAATCCTACTGAGCCTGTCTGTGACAATCTCCGTACAGTCCGGTCTGTTCGCCTAAGACTATCGCATATCAAGCCTAGGGGGCGGCAAGCGTCAGTCCCCTAATAGCTGTATAAGTCGTGTTGGAGCGAAGCCCATTACGCCCTGAGAAGCTACTGGAACCTACCAGTATATCTCGCTTGCCCTGGCCAGGGACTTTGCGTAATGGCTCTCTGACACAGTGCGATATCAACTCCCAATACCGGGAGAGACGAATCCTATCTAACCGCCACTGCCTCCAAGTGCTCGGGACTGCACCCAACTGCTACCTGTTTGCACGACTCCTTTGAGCCGTGGTAGGGTAGCAATCTAAGAACAGTGGGACACACTCGAGGCGAAGTAGCAGTGTCAAGTCTGCGGACTATGCTGTACTCATGTCACCTGGGAACTGATAACTGACGATGGGTATAATACCTACCAATAAGTTCCTCAGCGAGTCCTGTCCGGTGTACCCGTAACCTAATGAGCACCTGTATACTATCTCTAGTACGACGTACTGATGGCTGTAGGACAGACCATCCCCCCAACTGGGATGAGAAGCGTATACACTTAGTCTACTCCGGAATATCGATGCCCTATCTCGATAATCCAACGACCAGGGACCTGTATAGGATGTTGCTTACAGACTACCCAGCCCCCACTAGTGTGATTGCCATCACGACGCTGGTAATCAAGCAAAGATCCTATGGGCTCTACTAATATGTATAAGTGATACGTTACAAGAAACATATGCACATATTAAAGTAGACTCAAACCAAGTAGCATACTACCATTTTTAGCAAGACTGTATATATATAACTGTGAATATCCCAAGCTTCCATTAAGTAATATACAATCTAGTATGATACAATAATGGCCTCTAGGGCATATACACTAACAATCTCCCACTTGCACTAGGGCCATGAGCTGGCATATCGTAGACCTATCATCTCGAATAGCCTCTCGAACTGCGTCTGAGGAATGGCCTTTGTGAATGGATCAGCAATGTTATCCTCTGTCTTTACTCTCTTTACCTCGATCTCCCGGCGATCTATGATCTCCCTGATCAGGTGATACCGCCTTAAGATGTGTCTGGACTTCTGATGGGACCTGGGTTCCTCCGCTAAAGCTATAGCGCCGTTGTTGTCACAATACAGAGGTATTGGATCAACGCTGGTAGGAACCACCTGAAGTTCTGTGAGGAACTTCTTTATCCAGACTGCTTCTTTTGCGGCATCGCAAGCAGCTATGTACTCTGCTTCCATCGTTGAGTCTGCAACGGTCTCCTGTTTGGAACTCTTCCAACAGACCGCCCCTCCATTGAGGGTGAAGACAAAACCCGACATGGATTTGGAGTCATCTTTGTCACTCTGGAAGCCGGAGTCGGCAAAGGCCTCCATCTGAAGGTCTTTTCCGCCATATACCAAGAACATCTCCTTAGTCCTCCTCAGGTATTTGAGAATGTTCTTTACTGCTATCCAGTGCTTCTCCCCTGGGTTTGCTTGATACCTGCTTACTACGCTCAATGCGTATGCTACATCTGGTCTGGTACATAACATCGCATACATTATAGAGCCTACCGCAGAAGCGTAGGGTATAATTGACATGCGATCCCTTTCCAAATCAGTCTTGGGAGACATCTCTTTGGAGAGGGTGATTCCGTGACAAGCCGGTAGGTTACCGCGCTTAGAATCTTCCATACTGAATCTCTTCACTATGGTGTCTATGTACCTGGACTGTGAAAGTCCCAACATCCTTTTTGATCTATCACGATAGATCCGGATTCCCAGAATGTAGGTAGCATCACCCAGGTCTTTCATGGAGAATTTATGTGACAAGAATCTTTTGACTGACTGTAATATAGGAATATCATTTCCTATTAGGAGAATGTCATCCACGTACAAGACGAGGAATACTACAGCTCTCCCTACAATCTTACTGTATATGCATGGTTCATCTGGGTTTGTGATAAAGTCAAATTCTTTGACAGCATCATCAAAACAGATGTTCCAACTCCGCGATGCCTGCTTTAGTCCATAAATGGACTTAAGTAACTTGCATACTTTACCGCTGCTCCCACTCTGAATGAATCCTTCTGGCTGATCCATATAGACGCTTTCTTCCAAATTTCCATTTAGAAAGGCCATCTTTACGTCCATCTGCCAGATTTCATAATCGTGGAAGGCAGCAATAGCAAGAAGGACCCGAATAGATTTAAGCATAGCCACTGGAGAAAAGGTTTCGTCATAGTCCAAACCAGGTCTTTGACGGAAACCCTTTGCAACAAGTCTAGCTTTATAGGTTTCAACCTGTCTATCTACACCAATCTTCTTTTTGAAGATCCATTTGCATCCTACGGGTTTTACCCCATCTGGAGCAATGTCCAAAGTCCATACTTTGTTGGTGTACATGGACTCCATTTCGGTCCGCATTGCATCTAGCCATTTTACCGAGTCACCGCTCTGAATGGCTTGCTGGAAGCTAGTAGGCTCATCATATTCTATAGTGTAATCCTCTCTATCCCCGTCTATGAGAAAACCGTAGTATCTCTCGGGCGGATGAGATTGCCTACTACTCCTGCGGAGTGGCGTCGGGATGTCCTGTTCTCCTGAACCTTCTGGTTCTACCATACTTTCAGTAACAGTTTGTGGTTCTAGAATTTCTTCTAGTTCTACTGTGCTCCCACTCTTCTGATTTTCTAAAAACTCAGTTTCCAAGAAGCGGGCATGTTGAGAAACAAAGAGCTTTTGTTCCTCTGCGTAATAGAAACAATATCCCATGGAGTTCTTTGGATATCCCACAAACTTACATAGTACTGAGCGTGCCTCGAGCTTGTCCGCATGCTGCTTCTTTACAAAAGCCGGACATCCCCATGTCTTAAGATACTTAAGACAGGGTTTCTTCCCACTCCACATCTGATATGGTGTGGTAGGTACAGTCTTGGTTGGAACTCGGTTTAAAAGATATGCAGCTGATTCTAGTGCATATCCCCAGAATGATCGTGGCAACTCAGCGTTACTCATCATGGATCGTATCATATCCAATAGCGTTCGATTCCGTCTCTCCGATACACCGTTATGTTGTGGTGTGTATGGAGGAGTAAGCTGAGAGAGAATTCCATTCTCTTTTAAGTAACCTAGGAACTCGGCACTTAAGTATTCACCACCTCGATCAGATCTTAGTGTCTTGATACTTTTGCCGGTTTGTTTTTCTACTTCATTCTTGTATTCTTGAAATTTCTCAAAGGCCTCGGATTTATGCTTCATCAAGAAGATATATCCATACCTAGAAAAATCATCCGTAAAAGTAATGAAGTAGGAATAACCACCTCGCGCATGTGTAGACATTGGACCGCACACGTCACTGTGTACGAGTCCCAAGAGCTCGCTTGCTCTTACTCCGTGTCCAGTGAACGGAGTTTTTGTCATCTTTCCCATGAGACAAGATTCACAAGTAGCATAAGATTGATATTCGAACGGATTCAAATATCCTTCTTTATGTAACTTAGTCAACCTCCTCTCATTGATGTGACCTAGTCTACAATGCCATAAGAAAGCCTGATTTGTTTCCGGAGACTTTCTTTTAAGTGCGTTCTGGACACTGAAAATCTGAGCTTGATTTAATACGTATATTCCGTTCTCTAATGTACCTAACCCAATCAAATCTTGATTTAGGTGGATGTGAACCACATCTCTTGTAAAAGTAAAATCATATCCTTCCTTAGAAAGTAAGGGTACAGATATGATATTACAAGTCGTACCTGGTACATAGAAACAGTTACGCAGAATCAATATCTGCCCAGTTGTCATCCCAAGATGATATTCCCCTACGGATTCAGCATTCATGCTCATTCCGTTAGCAACTGTGAGGGTCATATCTCCTATCCCGATAACCCTACGATTTCTCAGAGCCTGTAATGAATTACAAATGTGAGTTCCTGATCCGGTATCCAATACCCAGGAAGTAGGGTTAACTGACATACAGTTCTCTATCATAAACACACCCGAAATCGAAGCCACAACATGCTTCGTATCCTGGCTACTGGCTTCTAAAGCCCTGCAATCACTCTGCCTATGCCCAATCCCACAGCAATAGGAATATCCCTCAATAGGGTGGTCCAGCTTGTCATAGGCAATGGACATCTGGACAGACTTTTGCCAGTCATATAAGTCAGATTCAGTCAAATTATTATCTAGATGTAACCTATGTGTGGTCATAGGGTTGCTGCAATTTTAAGAGAGAGAAGAAGATACTATTAGCATGATGCTCTTGTAAGTTTAGAGTGGTTTAATTTATCTAAACAGGATGGCTCCCACTGTTTCTCGAATCCCTCCTCAAACCATAAAGGAAGAATTAGCCAGGACAATTCTCACCGTACAATACTTGCTTAACCGTTCAGCCAGGCCAGTGTCGATACTTCGAGGGAGGTTTTCCAACGCTTTCGCGAAGTTCCTTAATTAAATAACCTCTTTTCTCTGGGGGCGTAACCCCGCTGACACTTTTCTGGACACCTACTAGGTTTATAGCATTGATCGTTAAGTGACGAATATCCTGATAAGTAGCATATACTCACAGTAGGATCGGGATCCAAAATATCATCGTAAGATAATGTTGAAGGAATCCTACCAACATTCATCAAACTCCAAAATGGTATGCATCTCTCTGCAAATTTCAGTTTCTTTTGAAATTCCCAATGTGGATTTTTTGCCCCATACTCTTATGGCCTTGACTTTAGTCAACAAATCATAAGTCGCATGTCAAGTTCTACCCGTCATTGTCCAGGTTAATTTGAACCCACCCGTACATACCCTTGACTTTAGTCAACAAGGTAATACGACTGTCCCAAACCAACGCATCTATCTATGCTGCATATAAATATCCAACAGCTACCAAACACTGTGCCTTGACTTTAGTCAACAAACACAGCTTGAATACTATTGACTATCTATATGAAATGACGGAGGGCTACGAATGGTTTTGGCAAAACCGTGAACGTAGTGAACTTGATATAATCGAAGGAACCTGATACTTTTTTAAAAGGAGTGGCTAAAGCTCCGCAATTTAAAAAATTCTGCTCTTTTAAAATAACCGAGTGGTTTCTTTAAATTTGTTCCAACGATTAAACTTTGGTTTATTTTCTTTGCATTATAATAATGCGTCCCATCATTTAATCTTATCATTGCAGAAAACAACGAAAATACAACGTCCTCTTATGCCATCCGCATTCGCCACGGGGTCCCGTCATCACTCGTTAGGTTACTTAACTAACGACAGAGCGGGGGCTGGGCTAGCGCGGGTGTAAAACATAAGCGACGTCTAAATAGCTATCATATATATAGATATTTTACATTCGTCTGACGCAATGATATACATTCCAGAACACAGATAAACAATATTGGATTTGCAAGCAATCTGTATTTCTTTTGAGCCTGCAAGAAAAGACAGATTACACAGTTGTGATGAATAGCCATTACCCCACCCAAGATCCCTACGGGTACGGCAAACTACCCACCCGGCAGTTTGTGTACCCCATCTTGGATCTATCCTAGGAGCAAAAACAGTAAAAAGAAATAATACAACGGTGGCTACAACCGCAACCTGGATGTGCCCCGCAAAATAATATTACAACTTGTTACAATTACATCAAATGAATTAAAACAATAACCCATCACAAAACCCGGCTAATCACCACAACAGTCCAATACAGTTTATATGCACAAACAGTTAAAATCATTACAGAAATGTGCAACCCCCTGCCAACCGACATACTAGCAGTTAGGGGAGGTTTACGAACACAATATACAATCACAGATATAATCCAATATGCAAATACTGTACAATTTCGATCGATTAAACACTTTCAATATTGCTCCAAAATCTGCTCTGTAAAACTGAAACCTGAGCAAAAACTAAATATTCCAGAAAATCCCAAATTCAACAGAGAACCCACCCAAGAAAACTGGGATCATGACTCGGCAACTCGGCCGCGGAAGGGCGGCGGATCGGTGGGATCCGCCGCGGAACCGCGGTCGTTTGGTCGAGTCATGGCCCCAAATTTCTTGGGTGTTCTTCTGGTGTCATAACAAGCTTTCTGAACATCCCTGAACCAATTTTCGACTTCATTTAAAATTCGACAGAAACTTGTAATTTTTAGGGTTTTCCGGCTTCGTTTTTCCGTTCGAAATTCGTACAAATTTGCGATTAAGTTAAAACTTGTTTAGCTAGGCTCTGATACCACTGTAAGTCGATGTTCAACACCCCAATACTTGTGGGGAGGCGGAAATATGAATAACAATCAAGTTCTATGATCAAACATCGATTAACCGTACGAATCGTTTGCTATACAAGTTTTAACAAAAGCTTTAGAGTTTTAATCTACTATGCGAAGGGAATATACCAAAAGGTTCTAGTCCTTCGTCTTGATGTTGTTTATGGCCTCTTTGGATCTCCACGCCCTCTTCGGCTTTCTTCCGTGATAGACGATCCACCCGAGAACCCTAATCCAAGCTATAACCTCTAAACTTGAGGTTACTTAGTTTCTCTAGTTGCTAAATAGAGTAGCTAAGGTGATGTAGAGATTGGTTATGGAGTAATTAGTCTTTCCTAATCCTTGTTCTCAACTCATGAGGGTAGGATTAGGGTTTGGTGAAGGAGAGAGAACTTGAAGAGAGAGAGTGAGAAGATGATAATGATAATATTATATTGAATAAAGCTTCTCACTTGATATATATGAAACATAAAGAATAAGAAAGAAATGAATAATAAGTGAATATTCATCATGTTTCATTTAATCAAGTGTGTGATTCATCATGTGAGTCATTAAGCAATAAATGATGCTTTAATGACATGATGAATCACTCACAATGAGTCACTAATTCAATAAATGAAAATGCCACCTCTCTCTTTATGTCACATCCTTCTAGAAGCTTCTCGGAAAATTACGAGAACGCCCCTCTCATCCGTGAAAACACGGAAAAACTTTAGACTGTATAAATCCAATAACCTGATACTAGAATCTGGCTTAAACCAAAGCCGGCTAGTAAAAACTGTCCGAATGTCGTACGTGCTATCAAACACGTACGCGTCCGAACCTTTGTCGTAAAACCATACGACCTCTATATCTTTTCGCCTGGTTTTGGGATATCTCTGTGTGGGACTCTAAAGACTCGACTACTACGCTGGCAGTGGGTTTAACCACAGACCGCAAGCGGCACTAGCTGTACGTAACGGTCCCCAGGTAGTTGTCGATAAGAAAGCTGATGAGGTAACCCACCTGAAATCCTACTGAGCCTGTCTGTGACAATCTCCGTACAGTCCGGTCTGTTCGCCTAAGACTATCGCATATCAAGCCTAGGGGGCGGCAAGCGTCAGTCCCCTAATAGCTTTATAAGTCGTGTTGGAGCGAAGCCCATTACGCCCTGAGAAGCTACTGGAACCTACCAGTATATCTCGCTTGCCCTGGCCAGGGACTTTGCGTAATGGCTCTCTGACACAGTGCGATATCAACTCCCAATACCGGGAGAGACGAATCCTATCTAACCGCCACTGCCTCCAAGTGCTCGGGACTGCACCCAACTGCTACCTGTTTGCACGACTCCTTTGAGCCGTGGTAGGGTAGCAATCTAAGAACAGTGGGACACACTCGAGGCGAAGTAGCAGTGTCAAGTCTGCGGACTATGCTGTACTCATGTCACCTGGGAACTGATAACTGACGATGGGTATAATACCTACCAATCAGTTCCTCGGCAAGTCCTGTCCGGTGTACCCGTAACCTAATGAGCATCTGTATACTATCTCTAGTACGACGTACTGATGGCTGTGGGACAGACCATCCCCCCAACTGGGATGAGAAGCGTATACACTTAGTCTACTCCAGAATATCGATGCCCTATCTCGATAATCCAACGACCAGGGACCTGTATAGGATATTGCTTACAGACTACCAAGCCCCCACTAGTGTGATTGCCATCACGACGCTGGTAATCAAGCAAAGATCCTATGGGCTCTACTAATATGTATAAGTGATACGTTACAAGAAACATATGCACATATTAAAGTAGACTCAAACCAAGTAGCATACTACCATTTTTAGCAAGACTGTATATATATAACTGTGAATATCCCAAGCTTCCATTAAGTAATATACAATCTAGTATGATACAATAATGGCCTCTAGGGCATATACACTAACAATGGGAATCTTTTTCTATGTTCTTTAACGAGTTAAGTCCAAATGTCCAGGTATGTTTGAGATTAACTATGTGCTAAAATGTTATATAAAGAGCGCTTGTTAGGGTTAGGATTATGTTAGTTTGAGTTAGGAGTCGCTCACTTCTTTCGTTGCCACTCTTAATATCGGTGTTATGGTAATCGGCAACAACGGGGATTAGCACGACTAGGAAGGAACTTGCGAGTATAAGCTAGGCTTTCCAACGCTTAAGTTCTTCCTTTTGGTGCTTGTCCGTCCGTTCTTGGCTCTTAGCCTTAACCTCCGGTTAATTCAACCACAACCGGTCTCACTAAGGAATCACCGCTATCATGTAGGATAGGGTGCCGTAGGGAGCGGATTGTGGTTCAATTAACGGGAGTCCGAATTAAGATGTTGGGCAAGAAAAGAGTGAGAGAGATTTCCTTCTCTCAAACTTTCCTTATCCTGCCCTAACAAGTGAGAAAACTACTCACCCATTACATGAAAAAGGAAAATAAAACAAAAGGAGGAAGATAGAAAGAAAGAGGTTAGAAGATTACAACTAGCTATTTGAGACCTCACTTTAGCAAGAATCAAGCTTAAGCATCATTATTGTTAAGGATAAAGAAAAAGAGAACAAGAAAGAAACAAACAACAAATAACAACAACTAAATTAGCAAATGAAAAATACAAGCAATTATAATTAACAATCATAACAAGACATGCATGATAACAAAAAGAACTCTTTTATTCATCACTTCACTCATGAAACCTCACTACAAGATTTTAATGGAGAAAAGATGAAGAGAGGAAGAAGAACAACAAAGTATATCTAAAATTTTACATAAGAAAAAAATATACCCTTGGCTTAGTAAGTTCTGGACTATTTATAGGCAGGAAACTGAAACCCTAGGGCAATATTCAGAACCAAAATGGAATGACCAAACTGCCCGTAAAAACCAACCACCAGACGAGCCCATATGGTCGCGGATCCGCGGCCTAGATCCCATGTTGGCCGCGGATCCGCGGTCATATAGAGGAATTAGCTCCTCGGTTTTTGTGGGGTTCCCTGGTTTATTGTACTCTTCAGTGTGGTATATGTTGTTTCTGAGAAGCTCTTCACAATTTTTCCAGAATTTCAGCTGATCAAAAGGTGAGGTGATGTGGATCTTTTGCCATGATTTTTCTTAAGCTCTGCGTAGATATCTTGGATTTTGTGTTGCCATTATGCTTTGTGCATGAAAATGACATCGATTTGCCATTTTGTCCCTTAAACTGGTGAGCGGCAACATACGGATAGAGAGCGGAGACCCGTGTTTTATCTGTGGTTGGCAGTAATCCGGAATTTGTCGTGCTTTTCCATGAATTTCACTGTTTAGAGCTGAGAACCTGTATCCTGCAATTAACTAGCAAACACGGCTCAAGAGTACCTACCGATAAGCAATGTGATAAAAATTGGGCGGTATAAAAATGCAAAAATCTGATATGAACACCTACCGTTCGGCACCTGCCTATGGTTTAGAAGAAGACTATCCAATAAGCGTAATAGGTGTATCTTCTCCTAATCCTAGAAGCCCTCGCAACCTGAGAGAAGGTAAAAGGAAAAGACAACTGAATAATCGTATTCAATTTCTCCAGAACCTGAATCCATCCTTGAATTTGGAACAAGTTCCTTCGAGTTCGTATATAACCATACGATAGATTTATCCAATGGAAGTGGATGTTCGTAGTGATACGGGGTGTTCTGGAGAAATGCAAAGGGTAAAAGAAGAAGTGGAAATGATGTATGCAACTCTGTCAATCCAAAAGCCAGTGTATAAAGAAAATTCGGTCAACTTGGTTACTGAGTCATAGTCTAGGTTCGGGCCATGGTCCCTGCCAAAGAGAGAGAGAGAGAAAAGAAACACTCTGCGTGCACTCTAACCTAGATCAGAATGGTTATCAATTTATCAAATCAGGATGTCTCCCACTGTATCCTCAAATTCTCCTCCAAACCTGAAAGAAGAATTAGTCGGGATCACCCGAGGAGTAAACCAACTCATCAGTGGGAATCGGGATCCAACTATCATCGCATGATAACCTGATGGAATCCACTCACGTATCACACTCCAGAAGGTATGCGCATGCCTGGAAAGTTTCAGTTTCTTTAGAAACACCCGATGTGATTTTTACCCCATGCTTTTATGACTTTGACGAATGCCAACATATCATAAGTCACATGTCAAGTTCTACCCGTCATTATCCAGGTTAATTTGAACCCACCCGTACATACCCTTGATGAAGGCCAAAATGGCAGTACGACTGTCCCAAACCAACGCATCTATCTATGCAACAGAAAAGTAACAAATAGCTACCATACACTCTGCCTTGACGAAGGCCAACATATATAGCATGAATTCTAAGTGCTACCCGTCTGAAATGACGGAGGGCTACGAATGGTTTTTGGCGAAAAACCTTTAACGTAATGAACTTGATATCGTTGAAGGAACCGGATAGCTTTTTACAAATATATAGTGGCGAAAACCTTTGCTAAAGAGGTCACTCCCGGGGAAAGGATCTCGGCTCTTTCCCTATAGAATAAGGTGCAGGATATTCCAACTGAATACCGCGATGCAAAGAAAAAAGTAATTGACTATAGTGAAGTTATTACCCTGACGCAAACTTCTGCCCAAGGGGTCACTCTCGATGATGGGATCTCGGCCCTTGCGTCGTAAAATGAGGTGCTGGATATTCATAACCAAATACCACTCTGCAAAACAAAAAAAACATCCTTGTAATAACAGCTTTTTGAAAATTGTTCCAACAACATCTAATAGGTTTGTTTTCCTTGCATTGATCAGAATCAATGCAGTCCCATCAATTAATCACACCAATAAAGAACGAAAATATGATGTACGTATATGCCATCCGCATTCGCCACTGGGTCCCGTCATCACCCGTTAGGTTACTTAACTAACGACAGAGCGGGGACTGGACTAGCGTGGGTGTAAAACATATACAACATCTACTAGTATATATATAACAATATATAATAATCGCTCCAGGCGTGATAAATGCAAAATCACAGAAAAGTAATAAGCATCACAGAAAAATACAGATAATCTGGAAGCACCGGGTTTCCTTTGAGCCGCAAGTGAAACCCGACGTTCCCCTGGTCGTGTGGATAGCTTGTGCAATGAAACCTAGACCCTTACGAGTGCGGCAAGTTGCCCGCCAAAACATGAAGCGAGGCAGCCCCCTACAGCAAAGTGAATGGACCACCCAGCACTTCATGGAATCCGGTAAGTTGAGCACCCCTCCTTGGGTCAACCTATACCCCCTACGAGTGCGGCGTATAGCCCGCTAATTATAGAGTGAAGCCCCCTCCGTCTCAAAGCTGTGAGATGCGGGCTCGTTGCCCTCAAGAACTCGGCTATCCGTGCACTCTACCATGGGGTAATCCTAGTACAGAAAAGAAAATATGTACAATGGTGACATCGACCTCAACTCGGTCGTGCCCCAAAAGAATAATATACAAACAGGCAGTGACGGCAGTCCACATGTCAGACGCTCGCCCCGCAATATCAAATGTACAAATAAAACTAAACTATACTAACATTGCACCAAGCTACTGATTAGTTTCAAAAACATGAGTTTACCGCAATCAGAAACGGCGTCGCTTCGCAGCTAGCCGGTGAGTGCGGGTCGATCCACAGAGACGGGTAAATTCCTTTAGTGTGTCTTAACGAGTTGATTCTATTTGTCGTTTTGGTTTTATAAAAATCTAGATCGAAAACTTAATTAATCTAATTTAAATTCTTGCTAGGGTTAGGCTTAGAGGAAGTTTTGGAGATTGATGTTTCCTCACCGCTTTCAATGCCGTATTTTAGATCCATTAGGTGTTATAGTAATTATCGATAAAGTGGATACGACTCTTTTGGGAAGATGTTTTCTTCCTCTAGATTCGTATCCTTCCTTTGTCGTTAATTACCCTAACCCCCATGGAAAACGCGCGCAACCGGCCCTTTATACTGCGGTTCACCGTTACCTCGAGGGGTAGGGTGCCGCAGGGAGCGGTTGTGCGCGCATGCATGGAGTTCTTAATGGGTTAGTTTAATATGGCATTGAAAGGGGTGAGAGATCTCATCTCTCAACCCTTTCCCTAAGGCTAACCCTAACAAGCGAGGAGACTACTCGGTCATTAGGGGATGAAATAACATTAAAAGAATAAAAGAAAAATACTTACTAATGGTGATGGCTCCCTCCAAGCGATAAAGAACAGATCTGAATGTCACTTCCAGAATTTCTGAATTTTATTTATTGAAAAGAGGCATACCATTTTTAGATCTAAGATTACAATTTATAGGAAAATAGGAAACCTAGGGTTACAGACTCTCGCACATGCGCAATTACAGATTCGCCCACGTAAAATCCCAACACCAGAACCTTCGCAACAACCCAGAAAATCTGCACCGACACGGGCGCTTGATGGCCGCGGAACCGCGGCGCCAGGTAGGCTTTGGCCGCGGTTCCGCGGCCAAAGGAAGGAGTTGGGCCATGAGACTTTTGGGCTTCCTTCTTTGCTTCTTGGGCTCTGTATTTTTATATGTATTTTCTTTATTGGGCTTCTGAGTCTTCTCCAGATTTTTCAGTGAATACTTGTAGCGATCTTTCAACCGTTCACTTGACATTTTGGACCTTGCACTGTTCTTCGACTAGGCTTGACTAGGATCGGTCTGCTTGTTGGTCAAAAGTCCCTTTTTCTGTTGTTTTGTGTCTTTTTCACTGTATTTGCTCCAGAAACCTGTAACCTGTAATATGCAACAAACGTGCGTCAAGAGTACCTGTTTATTTATAAAAAGGATAAGAATAGGGGAATGATAAATGCAATATTATGGTCTGAACAGCTACCCATCACGACAAAACCGCAACATCACAGCACAACACAGAACATCGACGTGAATGTCACGTTCGCAAACCCGTCTAAAATATCTATAGCAATTAGACAAGATTTACCGCTCAAGTGACATTCACGGTCGCAGATAGTAATGTAAGTACTATGAACTAACGAATTTAAAATTTCGATTGACAAAATATCCCGAAGTGGGCCCCAAGTGCAAAAACCCAGTACTCAAACAAATCTGGGCCAAAACTAAATATTCCAGAAACCACAATTCCACCTAAAAGACATACATAAGAAAAATGGTTCACTGTTGCCTCAAAACGGCGGCGGAACCGCGACAAACCCATGGGTTATGCGGCGGTTCCGCGGTGGTTTTGTGGGTTCAGTGGCCCAAATTTCTTGTGTAGTCTAAAAAAAACCTGCACTATTTTCTGACATACTAAAAATAATTTTTCGACCACAAAAAAATTTCGACAGAAACTACAAAAAATGGAATCGTGGTTTTGGAAATTTCGTTCGATCGATGTTTTAAACAAGTTAGAACAAGCTAGTAAATGGTTATTGGCGTGGCTCTGATACCATGTAAGTCTACGGTAGCGTCCCGGCCGTCAATCCGAGGCCAACGCGGAAACAAAAACATTTTACGAAACTGGCGCTACCGTAGGCTTTCACCCAGATCGTACCATTAACGCTAACTTAGCTAACTACAAAGAAGTGAGAATGGCTATACCGATTGATCCGTGTCCTTCGGTCTTTAGCCACCATTCCTAGCTCCTCCCGACATCTCCGATCTCCGATCTCCTCGTCGGAAGGGCACCACATCAAGAAGTATTTTTACGGGCACTCGCTTCAAACCGAAGAAACTCGGACATGAAGTTTGCTAGCCGACATGTCCAAGGTGATGTAGAGAATGTGTGTGATAACTTTGCCTCAAGCATCCATTGATTCTCAACACATGAGAGTGTATGGATGGAGGTTGAAGATGAAGCCATGGTGGAACTTGTGAGCTAGAAGAAGAAGAAGAAGAAGAAGAAGAGCTTTTCTTTTCTATGTGTTAGAATGATAATGCGAGAGTGCTCCTTTCAATCCCAAGAGCTAGCCCAAGGCTAAGTAGCTGTCCACTCTCTCTCCACCTCTCATTTCAACACAATAATCAATCACAAAAGTGACATTAGCACAAAAAATAATACCACGACTCACCAATGAAGCACACGGCACATTTAATCCACTAAATCATGACATCCACTCACAATTTCCACCATCTAACCATTAATCCAAATGTTTAGTCCAACAAAAAGATATGGTTGTTAGTTATATGTATGCCCTAGAGGCCATTACTGTACATGTGATGTATATTGTAGTGGATGCTTGGACATATATAGGAAGGACTTTCTTGCTCAACATGATAGTATGCTATCTGGTTGCACTTTATCTTAACATGTAAACAAATACTATTTTGTAATCACATGTTGATAAAGTACTTAGGATGAGTACTTGACTGCCATGACTATGATGTAGATCATACTAGTAGAGACTGGATAGTCGATAAGTACATCCTTCAAATGTTCCTAGTCGTGGGAGTATCGAGACAGGGCATCGGTACTCCAGAGTAGACAAACGTATGCGCTTCTTGACCCATATGATGGGCGATGGATGATCCCATATCCATTGGTGTTTGACATCAGAGAAGGTATACGGGTGCTCAGTGGAGACTGGGTACACTGGACAGACTCGCCGAGAACTCCTAGATGGTATTATACCTATCGTCGGATAGCAGTTCTCTGGTGATACTAGTACAGGTTAGTCTGTAGACCCAAGATCGTCATAGAGTCTTGTGTGATTCCCACCGTGCTTTGATTTCCACCATACCACGGTCAAGAGATCGTGCAAAAAGGTGGTTTTTGGGTACAGTCCTGAGTCACATGGAGGCAATGAGCGATAGGAGGAGTTTCGTTTCTCCCGGTATTGGGAGTTGATGTTGCGCTATGCTCGATTGGCCATAACAGGAAATCCCTGGCCAGGGTTGCTGAGATCTACTGGTAAGTGTTATTAGTAGTTTCTCGAACCATTATGGACCTTGCATCGGCATGATTTATCAGGCTATTAGGGTTTGATGTTATACCATCCCAGGCTGTGATATGCGACATATCAGACGAAGAGACCGGACTGTACGGTAGTGTTACTGATTGGATTTGCAGGAGTTATAGCAGGCTTGCTTGTTGATCTTCTGATCGCTCAATACCAGGGTGGCCGTTACGTTTAGCAGACCGCTTGCGGCTTGTGGGTGTTTGATATGATCATCACCTACTGCCGATGTATTGATGAGTCTTTAGAGTCCTACATAGAGGTTTCCTGGTTCATGCAAAACGGAGTAGGAGCGCATATGTGATATGTGCGGGACCGAGATTAATGCGAGTATGTGATACCGCATTCTAATCTCGCGATTTGTGATATCGATCGGTTATATGTATTATAGCCGGATTAGTAAATCAAGAGTTGATTTAATAATTTAATGTATAATTATATATTTGATATATTATATTACATTAACTAATATTTAGCTCACTAATGATTTCTTTTCTCACTTGATGTGCACATTGTATATATATGTGATATGTATATTTGTGTACATGTATTGTGTCATGTTTGATGATACATACAAGATGGGTGTATGAGATTTATACCATGCTAAGGTTAAATTAGGGTTTTGATTATTTCTTAAGTTATTACAAAAGAGCAAAAGACTTGGTCAAAGATTTAAGCTTGGAGAAGCTTGTAGAACTTTGACAAAGTCCACTCTTTTGTCATTCCTCAGGATATTTTACTTGACCCAACCCTTAACCATAGCCATGAGTTAATTCTCTACATGATTTAAGCATGATAGCTTTAACTCAACCATGGGTGCAATAATTAATTTTGGATGAATTATTCATGAGTTCTTCTTCTTCTTCATCAAGCTCCATGAAAAGCTTTCTAGCTTCAATGGAGATTTGAGATAAAATGTGAGAAAATGACTTCTAAAGTGAGCAAACTTCCTACTTCATCATCCTCCACTACTTGCCATTTAGTAGAGTGTGTTTTCTTCACTAATCTACACAATTAGTGAAGAGATAGCATGAGCTAGTGTCTCCTCGACGTAGATCATCTTCGGCCTCGAAGACTTCGAAGCAAGCTTGTTCTTTTCTTCATAGGAGCCTCTCTAGAGTCCGAAATTTCATGATCGCAGCGAAGGGACTACTACTCGGAGCTATTGAAGTGAAGGACCGGCCTACAAAGGTTGTATTCCTTGTTCACTTAGATGTAAAGTTTTTACATATCTTGTTTAACCCTAAGTCTTTAGTTAAGATCTTGGTTAGGGTTTGTTTAGAAACCCAAAAATTTCAAAGTAGCGTGATTGATGCTTGCCAAAACCTTTCTAAGGTGCTAAGCTAACCCTACAGTGGTATCAGAGACAAGCTAGAGCATTAGGCTTCGTGTAGGAGAAGTTTAAAGTCTGATCGAACTCTGAAACCCTGAAAAATCCCTCTTTCTGGAAATTTTTTCAAAAGTTGAAATTTTTCATATTAAAAATACTCAAAAAATCATGCAGGGAATTCTAAGGATTACTGTGAAGTACGAAGCCATAACTCACTCAAGGGACCGCGGAACCGCGGCCAAACCATGCGTTTGGCGGCGGTTCCTCGGCCAACTTTGGGAGTTAGGGGCTAATACTTCAGGGGTTTATTCTTGGGTACTTTTTCATGCTTCTGGGAATTTTTAATTCTACTCAAGTGTTGAGCTTTCTGGAAAATATTGGGAACTCATTGATTCGATCGGAAAGTTTAACTTCGTTTATGTTTTTTCCGGGTAATTTAGAACGTGTTAAAAGGTTCAAACGGATATCAATAACTCACTTTTTCCCCTTTCAGAAAACTTTCAAGTGTTGGATTTTTTCCTGAGTTTAAAACTTTCAGAAAATCATGCAAGTAATATGTAGACCCTCTAGAAGAACATAACCTTAACTCGATTATGTGATCGTCAAAACCGCCACTGAACCATATGGTTTGTGGTAGTTTAGCGTTGCCACATGTGAGGCGTTGGTTTGACCTTTCTACGGCAGGTTCATAGCGGTTGTGACATGTTCTGAGACTTTTTGAACTCCGCTCAAGTGTTGAGCTATTTAGGAAATCATGGGTGTTTGTTTATTCGATCAGAAAGTTTAACATTGCCTATTTATCTGGAATGTGATACAATATGTGGAATTCATATTGTTAGGCATGAAATGCGAAGTATGTGATATTTCGGATTTAAGATGTCTAAAGTGATTGTGGATTCCAAATGTTGTAGTTTTACACTATCTTTTCTGTGACCGTAAGTGTAATATGTGGTGTATCGCCGGTTTCGGTGCTATATGTCAATGACAACTGGGATACGCATATTTATTTACGTTGATGATATGTGATGTTATGTGTTGCTGTGATATGTTATATTGGATCGTCGTGTTTTGAATAGCCGGGGGTTTTATGTGAGATGAGAGTTTTTCTTTTTCATTCATGTAAAATTCATTGTATGTAATATTCTTTTATTGGGGCACTTCCGGGTTGAGGATTTTGTCACCATTGTATATTATTTACTTTTCCGCATTAGGATAGACCCAAAGTGGGGAACACAAGTAACCGGGTTCTAGGGTACAGTGGGAGACCATCTCGAGGAGTCGAGACTGGGTCTCCTAACTCTAGAATTGGTAGGGTTGCTTGCCGCTCTCGTAGGGGTCTAGGGATGTGCGTTTGCCTATTCTTCGCGACCGTGGAATCCGTATTTTATACTGGCTTAACTTAAAACACGGAATTCCTAGCATATCCAATATTTCATATGTGATTCTTCTGCTGCTGATATTCTGTGATGTGCTCATATTATATGCCTGAGACAAATGCTTATAATATATATATAGGATATAATTAATATTGTTGCTTTCGTTTCTTTTGTGATGCTTAGGAAGCATAAATAAATGGGACTTCATTAATGAGATTAATGAAAGAAAAAGAAACCTATAGATGTTGTAGAAACTTGTTTAAAAACTGGTAGCTCTAGTTCTTGCTTTGCATAGCGGTATTCCTTGTAGAATATCCAGCACCTTATTCGATAAGGAAAGAGCTGAGATCCCTTCACCGGGAGTGACCTCTTTAGCGAAACTAGCAGATGCTACAAACACGGTTTGTCTTTTGATTGCTTCTATAGTTTTTTGATTTGCATAGTCGTATTTGTGAAATATCCTGCACCTTATTCGATAAGGAAAGAGCCGAGATCCCTTCACCGGGAGTGACCTCTTTAGCGAAACTAGAAAAGCGTCAAAAACACTCCTTTTAAAATTCACTTGATTCTACAACGATATCAAGTTCATTACGCTTTTGGTTTTCTTAATAACCTGTGTAGCCTTCCGTCATTTTAGGAAACAGAGTACTTAGTATTCGTGCTGTGTATGTCGACCATAGCCGAGGCGTAGTGTATGGTAGCTAAGTGATGTTTTTCCTATACATCATATGATGCGATTAGTTTGGACAGTCACATGATTATGTCGACCATAGCCGAGGGTCATGTGGGTGGGTCTAATAACCATGAAATGACGGATAGAACTTGACTAGTGCTTATGATATGTTGACCATAGCCAAGGTCATAGGTACTAGGGGTAAAAAGTATTATCGGGAATTTCAAGTGTTGAAATTTGCAATGAGATTGCATACCTTCTATGAGATAGTTGGATCCCGATACCCATTGCGAATAAGAGTTACTCCTGGGAGAGTTTTTACACATTACAATTAGCCGATCAAAGTAGGTGTCTAGAAAGGTGTTAATGGGGTTATACCTCTGGGAAAACGAGCTTTATTTTAATTAGGTCCGTACGAAAGAACGGGGAACCTTCCTTAAAGTACCAACACTGGCCTGGCCGAAAGATTGGCAAACTTGTAGGGTGTAATTAAATCCTGGCTAGTCTTACCTTTTAGGGTTTGAAGGAAGATTTGACTAAAACAGTGGGAGCCATCCTGATTAGATAAAATAATAACCAATCTAATCTTGCAAAAGCGCACACAGAGTGTTTTCTTCTCTCTCTCTCTCCTGATTGCAACTATGTCACGCCTTAATCAAGATAATAATATGGATGCATTGACTGAACCTCCTTATTATACTGAGCTAGGGAACGTTGGTTCCGCTCCCACTTATAATTGTTATAAGTCCGAACAGGAAATAGGGGAATATCCGGATTCCCATGCCACCCAATTTGAAGAAAGTACATGTTGATGCATATTCTTCAGGTGTCCTTACTACCGAGAACTGTTTTTCAGTATCCTCTACGTCTTGGGTATATGATACCGGATCAGGATCCTGCATATATAATATGTTACATGGGCTACAGAAAGGTAGAGAACTGAGAATGGGTGATATGTCTCTAAGTGTTAGAAAATGGTGCAATTGTTGCAGCCAAATCAGTTGGCAGATATCACCTTGTATTACTACATTGATTCTGAGCAAATGTTATTACATACCGAACCTGATATACAACATTATATCATGTTCTTTACTGAGTTAAAGAAGCATATAATTCTGTATTGGAGGATAATGTTGTGAACATTTTCCTGAATCAAGAGTTGATTCTATCAGGCACATTATATAATAGCATAGAAGTTCTAAATCAAACCACAGTTCAAAGCATATAAAACACAGACAAGAGGAGTAGTTCAGGAATGAACGAATCCTTCTTGAGGCAACGTAGACTAGGTCATATCAATGCGACACGACTAGCTAAGTTACATAAGGATGAATATAAGAATCTATTCGAATTTTCATCTTATGCTACTTGCTAGTCTTGTCTCAATGATAAAAATGACCAATACTCCGTTTACAGGAAACAGAGAAAGAGTTAATGAACTCTTGGGACAGATACATGATGATGTATATGGTCCCATGTCTACAAATGCCAAGGTTGGTTCTTTTGAGATCCAAACGGGTAGAAGTATTAAAGTCCTACGATATGATCGAGGAGGCGAATACTTGCGTATGAAGTTTCTAGAGTTTCTAAAAGGAGAATGTGATTCTCTCTCAGCTTACTCCTTCGTATACACCACAGCACAACGGTGTATCGGGGCGGAGGTATCGCACCCTATGAGATATGGCGCACTCTATGATGAGTACTGCTGAGTTACCTGTTTTCTTTTGGGTGTTACGCACTTGAGAAGCTGCATACCTATTGAATAGGGTTCCATCCAAATCAGGGCCTACCACTACATATGAGATATGGTATGGGAAGAGACCATGTATTAAACGAGTTAAGATATGGGTTGTCCGGCCTATGTAGAAAAGCAAAATCCGGACAAGCTCGAGGCAAGGTCAGTTGTGAGAGTTTGTCGGGATATCTCAAACATTAGAAAAGGAATCTCTTCTACCTAACTGAGGAGAAAAAGGTGTTTTGTTTCTCAGCATGCCACCTTTTTAGAAAAGGAATATCTTGTGAAGAAATTAAGTGGTCATGAGGTAGAACTGGAAGAAGTTCCAGCTAGACAAACTAACAGCCGATGATTTGGTAAAACCAAAGGATTCAATAGTTTCTGACGAAGCTCAGCCTCTCCGCAAATCTGGTAGGTTTCCTTATCCACTCGAGAGATACTACGATCTTCTCATTGACAGTGGGAGCGAGGATTGCATCATGAGATGATGGCCCAACTGGGTTCAGGTAAATGGAACATCTATTTTGATGTGATAGTCAAAGAGTTTGACTTCATCAAAACGATAGATGAACCTTGTATATACAAGAAGGTTGTAGAGAGTAAGGTTGTCTTCTACGTATTGTACGTAGATGACATACTCTTGATAGGAAATGGTTTCCTATGCTACACTCAGTCAAGCTTCTCTTATCACAGGGATTCTCGATATAGGATCAAAGTGATACCTCCTAAATCCTGGGTTTTTGGATCTATGTGATAAATCTAAATGGATGTTAGGATTCTCACTAGGTGTAGTGAGATGGTATCAATCGATACTGGGGAGAATCACTGGAAAGGTTCCAGGGTGATAAGGACGACTGAATGTCAGTCACAGGCATTGTCTTTACCCTCGGTGCAGGGACGGTATGTTGGAAGAGTTCTAAGATAGATACCGTGGCAGACAAGACGATAAAGGCTGAATACATTGCTACCAACGATACTACCAAAGTGGCTGTCTGGATATTTCTTGTTCATAAGATGAACAAGGTTCCTACCATTGAGCGTCCAATAACTGTTATTGTGACAACAATGGAGTTGTGGCTTATGCCTAGGAACGTAGGTCCCATCAGCATTCCAGACATATTCTGAGGCAAGTATCACCTGATCAGGGAGATGGTTGATCTCCAAGGGATCGAGGTTAGGAGAGTAGACCAGAAGGTTGGCACAGCGGATCCACTCACAAAGGCCTTACCCCTAGAGAGACTTCTCTACAATGGTTGAGTATGGGATACTACAACCTCTGCTATATTGTTGGGTATTGGATACTACAACAAATGGCCTTAGTGCAAGTGGGAGATTGTTAGTTATATGTATGCCCTAGAGGCCATTACTGTACATGTGATGTATATTGTAGTGGATGATTGGACATATATAGGTAGGACTTTCTTGCTCAAAATGATAGTATGCTATCTGGTTGCACTTTATCTTAACATGTAAACAAATATTGTTTTGTGATCACATGTTGATAAAGTCCTTAGGATGAGTACTTGGCTGCCATGACTATGATGTAGATCATACTAGTGGGGACTGGATAGACGATAAGTACATCCTTCAAATGTTCCTAGTCGTGGGAGTATCGAGACAGGGCATCGGTACTCCAGAGTAGACTAGCGTATGCACTTCTTGACCCATATGATGGGCGATGGATGATCCCATAGCCATTGGTGTTTGACATCAGAGAAGGTATACGGGTGCTTAGTGGAGACTGGGTACACTGGACGGACTCGCCGAGAACTCCTAGATGGTATTATACCTATCGTCGGATAGCAGTTCTCTGGTGACACTGGTACAGGTTAGTCTGTAGACCCGAGATCGTCATAAAGTCTTGTGTGATTCCTACTGTGCTTTGATTTCCACCATACCACGGTCAAGAGATCGTGCAAAACAGTGGCTTTTGGGTACAGTCCCGAATCACATGGAGGCAATGAGCGATAGGAGGGGTTTCGTCTCTCTCGGTATTGGGGGTTGATGTTGCGCAGTGCTCGATTGGCCATAACTGGAAATCCCTGGCCAGGGTTGCTGAGATTTATTGGTAAGTGTTACCAGTAGTTTCTTGAACCGTTATGGACCTTGCATCGGCATTACTTATCGGGCTATTGGGGTCTGACGTTAAACAACCCCCAGGCTGTGATATGCGACATATCAGACGAAGAGACCGGATTGTACGGTGGTGTTACTGATTGGATTCGCAGGAGTTATAGCAGGCTTGCTTGTTGATCTTTTGATCGCTCAATACCCGAGTGGCCGTTACGTTTAGCAGACCACTTGCGGCTTATGGGTGTTTGCTATGATCATCACCTACTGCTGGCATATTGACGAGTCTTTAGAGTCCTACATAAAGGTTTCCTGGTTCATGCGAAACGGAGTAGGAGCGCATATGTGATATGTGCGGGACCGAGATTAATGCGAGTATGTGATACCGCATTCTAATCTCGCGATTTGTGATATCGGTCGGTTATATGTATTATAGCCGGATTATTAAATCAAGAGTTGATTTAATAATTTAATGTATAATTATATATTTGATATATTATATTACATTAACTAATATTTAGCTCACTAATGATTTCTTTTCTCACTTGATGTGCACATTGTATATATATGATATGTATATTTGTGTACATATATTGTGTCATGTTTGATGATACATACAAGATGGGTGTATGAGACTTATACCATGCTAGGGTTAAATTAGGGTTTTGATTATTTCTTAAGTTATTACAAAAGAGCAAAAGACTTGGTCAAAGTTTTAAGCTTGGAGATGCTTGTAGAACTTTGACAAAGTCCACTCTTTTGTCATTCCTTAGGATATTTTACTTGCCCAACCCTTAACCATAGCCATGAGTTAATTCTCTACATGAGTTAAGCATGATAGTTTTAATACAACCATGGGTGCAATAATTCATTTTGGATGAATTATTCATGAGTTCTTCTTCTTCATCAAGCTCCATGAAAAGATTTCTAGCTTCAATGGAGGTATGAGATAAAATGTGAGAAAATGATTTCTAAAGTGAGCAAACATCCTACTTCATCATCCTCTACTACTTGCCTTTTAGTAGAGTGTGTTTGCTTCACTAATCTACACAATTAGTGAATAGATAGCATGAGCTAGTGTCTCCTCGACGTAGATCATCTTCGGCCTCGAAGACTTCGAAGCAAGCTTCTTCGTTTCTTCCTGGAAGCCTCTCTAGAGTCCGGAAGTTCGTGATCGCAGCGAAGGGACTACTACATGGAGCTATTGAAGTGAAGGACCGGTCTACAAAGGTTGTATTCCTTGTTCACTTAGATGTAGAGTGTTTACATATCTTGTTTAACCCTAAGTCTCTAGTTAAGATCTTGGTTAGGATTCGTTCAGCACCCAAAAATTTCAAAGTAACATGATTGATGCTTGCCAAAACCTTGCTAAAGTGCTAAGCTAACCCTACAATGGAAACATCTAAAGAAAACTTATGATGGATCACAAGGATACCCCTCACCTGTATATACATACCTGCATCCGCATTCCGACTGAATGCAAATGCTACGAAAGTAATCCAACAAATCTAATACTAGGATCCGGCTTAAACCAAAGCCCACTAGTATGATCCGTCCGATCATGATCCGTGCACAAGTGCACGTATATGATCGAACCCTGCTATAATACCATACGACCTCTACAACGTTTCGCCCGAAACTTGGGAGAACTATCTGTGGGGGACTCTGAAGACTCGTCAATACACTGGCTGTGGATTTAACCACTAGCACGTCAGTGGTACTAGCTGTACGTAATGGGCTCCAATGTATTGACCAAAAGCGAGGCCGATGAGCTAACTCATCCTGAAACCCTATTGAGCCTGTCAGTGACAATATCCGTACAGTCCGGTCCTTTCTTCTATGTGTATCGCATGTCAGGCCTAGAGGGCTGGTAAATGTCAGACCCCCAAAAGCGGTACAAGTCATGTCAGAGTGTAGCCCAGAACACCTTGAGATACTATTGGAATACCTACCAGTAAATCTCACTTGCCTTGGCCAAGGACTTCGTGTAATGGCTCTCCTAAACACAGAGCGATCTCACCCCAATACCGGGCGAGACGAAATCCCTGCCGATCCGCTCACTGCCTCCATGTGGCTCGGGATTATACCCAACTAAAGCCTGTTTGCATGCCTTTGAGCTGTAGTAGGGTAGTAATCAAAGCACAGTGGGAACTCACACGAGACAAATGACGATCTCATGTCGATGAACTAACCTGTACACATGTCACCAGGGAACTGCTATCTGACGTCAAGTATAATACCAACTAGCATGTCTTGTCCGGTGTACTCATAACCCAATGAGCACCTGTATACGTCTTAGGTGAAACAACTGACACCAATGGCTTATGAGACCAGCCACCGCCCTTCGTCGGGTTCTCGATCGTATACACTAGTCTACTATCGGAGTATCGATGCCCAGTCTCGAAACTCCCACGACTAGGGACACTTTAAGGATGTGCTTATGGACTACCCAACTCTCACGTATATGATCGCCATCATACTGCTGGTAGTCACGAAAGAATCCTAAGGGCTCTATCAACGTGTAATAGTGACCTGTAATGTCACCTAAACCATGTACACGATGATAAAGATAAACCAGATAGCATACTATCATCTTGAGTAAGACTGTCCTATCGGCTTAGGTCCTCCCTCAATCATTGCAATCACGTGCCTGCGATGCAATAATTGACTTTGAGGGCACTATATCTAACACGCCTGCACGTCCTGATGAGTCAAAGCAAATACTCGAGCCTGCCCTCTACCGGCGACTGGCCGCCCTCCGCCTTCGCCACCCCATCCTCTCTGAACAAAACCTCCGTGACCACGACCTCTCTGAGCATAAGTCTAACACGGAGCAATGACAGGCGTAAGGGGAAACGCTCTCTGAGGTGGAGAAGGTGGTAAGGTAACATGTGATACGGCTGCCTTGTCCTTACGTGCCTCAGTACAATCTCTGACGCGACTGATAAAAACTCCCGCACCGAAAACATCCTGACGATGACTGCTGACACTCCTGGGGATAAGAGCTAAATAACTGGTCTCGTCCCAAGCCTCTGCTACTCCCACGACCTGAACGAAATCTGTCACGGCGTCTATACATCTGTCTCCGGGATGATACACCAGTACGAACCCTCTTCTGTTCCGTAAAGACCGAAGTCTCGGAAAGACGCTCCTCAAACAGTAGGGCTGCATCCACTGCGGCTGCATATGTATCAGAATGCTGGGCGCTAATAGCGAGGAACAGCTGGGTAATCAGGCCTCACAAAAATCTCTTGATCCGCATCTCCTCAGTGTCCACCAAATATGGATCATACACAGATAGCTAGGTAAACTTAATATCGTACTCTCCCACCGTAATACCCGGAGTCTGGCGTAACGACTCAAAACTGCGAGCTCGAGCATCCCTGACGCTTTGCGGAAGAAAACGGGAAAGAAAAACCATCACGAACTCAGCACAGGTCATAGAAGAAAGTCCTGCGGCTCGTCCCCTCTCTAAAGACTCGCACCAAGTCTAGGAAGACCCTCCAGACGAAAACTCATGAACTCTACCCATCTTGCGTCGGAGCATCTTAACGAACGACAGATCCTGGCCATCCGATCGATAAACGACTGGGGATCCTCAGCTGTATCGGTGCTAGTGAAGGCTTCAGCCTCATGAACTCAGATAATGATAAGGTGATAACCTCCGTAGCTGTAGGTACGACTGCCTAAACAGTAGGCACCATCGCGGTCCTCGTGATAGGTGGGTAAACCCCCTGTCTCGGCGCTCGACTAGCCTCAACAAACGACCCCATCATCTGGCGCAAATCCTGCATACCGTCGTCTAGCTTAGTAATACGATCTATCGAAGGTGGATCAATCTGCTCCTATGGAATAGGCATACCGCCCTGTTCAGTCTTCATTTCCGACGAGCCTACCCTGACCTCGGCTCTCGCGGCCGCTCTCTGCGCCCTCGTAATCTCGGCGGCATAATGGCCAGAAATGATAACAGGATTCGATAAGAACATAGAAATCGAATCATAGTGATACATGGAATCAAGAAAGGAATTACAAGCAATATGTCTTAAGGTCACTTAGGCAGAGTACCATGTCGTAAGTATACCGCGGAACATAAACACGCTACGTCACTTTGCTTAAGCTACCTACTCCATCATACTAAGGTCATCCTACACTTCGAAAGGTAAAACCTAGCGCTTTGATACCAACTTTGTCACGACCCAAATTTAGGCATGTGACCGGCACTTAAACCACGTGACGTCAACGGGCGTAACACAATTTAAGTAAGCCGAAAACCCAGAAATCTAAACCATAAAAAGAAGTAAGTGATAAAAACATTGTTAAAACATTTGGAAATCTCAAGTAAAAATCTTAAAACTTAAGTTTATTTTCTTAAGAATTTTGGCAACACCTCCTTTGTAAAATTAGCCCCGAAACGGGTACAAACAGAGGATATAAATAAAGCATCCCTAAACGGGAGCAAATCATGCCCAAAGGCAGAAAACTATCACCACCAGCATATATGTACGAAGCCGTAGCGAAGAAATAGAAAATAAAGAGAAAACAACATAAAATAGAAAAGGCAACTAAAGAAAGGTCGGCTCGCACGAGCACGACACCCAGAGTCACAAAATATACAATATCGGTCCTCACAAACTCTTCTCTAAGTCAATACATGGAAGTGGTAGATGGAGAGTACTGGATATAATGAGATAAACAATGGATATAATTAGATAACCGTAAACCCACCTACAACAAAAAGGCCTCACAGCCAACCGTAGCGGTATCCGATGAAATCGATACAATAAGGAGCCCTGCCGCGACTACTCTGAGGGTCAAGCCTGCAAAACACTGTGGCACAACGGGGGTGAGTTGCCAACTCGTGAATAGTAAGTAATATCATACAGATAATCGCAAGTATGCATGAACAACGATAATCTATCACATGCAATCTGATAGCATAAATACGGCAATATGGATATGCAACAATCATGATCAAGGTACACCATCAGGGTACTAAACCTACATAAAATAATGCATATCTAATAAATCCTGAGTGTGGGATAAAACATAATATCATCAATGAATCAGCATCGTGGAAAAATCCCGGTGTCCATCAACAACACCCCAAATCCCAATACCTCAGGCGCCGTCACCCTGATCGGCCCTCATATCCGTAAATCTTATAGAACCTGAGTGCCTAACATCGACACTCGAAACATCATGAAAACCCGTGTCCAACATCAAAATGTAAATCCACATAACTCGGGTTCCGTCAGTACGGATCGGCCCACGGGCTCCGTCAGTCCGGATCGGCCCATATCCATCTCACGACTCCGGTCGGTATCCTCCGGATAACCGTCGGGTCCAAACTATCACCGGTAGGTAGTAGTCCCTCTGCCAGGCTCATCGCCTACTGCACAACATACCTTTCTTGCCCCGAGGTACCATACCGGGTCTACCATGAATCCGCAAACGGATCATCCATCTCCTCGAATCGGGTTTCTAACACAAATCTCAGAACCGAGAAAACTCATGGTGGACGCATCGAAATATTATATCAAGAGAAACCGGGTTTTCAAAACAATGCATACTTTCTTGAAATATCACCACGGTTCTCATATACATAAATCACATGAAATCCATATCTCAATGCGTAAATCCATGAAATATGATGTATGCAACATAGAACAGTAATATGAGCATGTCAAAGGAAAACCGCTCTTTTAAATGACTCAAGTTTTAAATAATATCATGCGGTTCCCACATTTTCCAAAGTTAAATGCAACATCATATAAAGGTGTATATGTAGCTATAGCAAGGTATGTGTGTATGCATTTAGGTATGTATGCATGGTGCATTTCATATGCGCAATTGAACAAGAATCAACGTCTAACTACTGATAATAGTGAAGGCGGAACAATACATATTCCCTTAGTAAGGTGATACCAGAACAACCGCCTCAATATCAATAACGAATGCAATACCATGTATGTGTATATGTTGTGCGTGTCATGGCAATTACCAATGGTGTTTGTAGCATACAATTTAGTGCTCGTGCAACATGAACCGTCAGTAATGGTGCAGTGTCCAATAGGTACTAAGTCAAGATACAACAAGTAATGGTATGCAATGATGCACATGCAAAATCAACTCATATGCATATAACATGTGGCTATAACATCATATCTAGCCCTCGACGCTTAACGCCATACGGGCGATTTCTCCATAAATGTTAAATCTACTCACCGATGATCTCGAGCTAGGTAAATCCAACCACCTGCTTTCCCTTCTTTGTAGGGTTCGAAGTCCCCGCAATCGATCCTAATATCACACAAAACATAATAAGTGCAACTTAGAAACCGTTCAATAATACATACAAACTACGTTTAGATTAAAGCACCGACTCCAACAAACTCTCAAGTGTTCGCTTAGTGGCTAACGTGTGTAGCGATATCCTAAATCAAACCTAAGTGCAGGATGCTACACCAAGAACGCGAACCGTGTCGGATACCGTAACGCGCGTTGTCGAAACACTAGAAACTATCAAAGTGGTCCCAGATTTTGCCTACAGTCAAAACATATAAATCAAGCAGTACCAAGCACCCAGGATAGCCTACAGACAGCTACCCTTAAAACCACAACTCCCCAGTCCCCTAAAAATCCGGCGACGTCGGAATTTCCTCAATTCTCGCCGGTTCGACTAGGTGGGGTGGGGTTCGGGTTTCAGGTGAACACTTAGGGCCTCTAACATAATACCATTGCATTGCTAGATTTTACAGTAAACTATCGTGGTGATAGCAGATCACAGAGACTCCAATATCTCACTAAAATACGATATTTACACAAAACTATAATTTAATTGTTCTGAACAGCAACTAATAAGCAACACAACATACTAACATCCTAGTTAACAGTTAGAGATCATTACCTTACCAAAATTGCTCAAAAACCTTAGCTTTATATGCTCCAAGTCATCAAATGGGGCTTAGCTAGGCTTGTGAAGGGTTTTAGTGAGGTTTAGTGAGGATTCGGCTTGGGTTGTGTGATGAGTAAGAATAGGTTTCAGTTGAGGGGAGAGGAGATGAATAATAATTGAGAATGAGAGAGTGAGCTGAGAATGAGGGATTGCAATGAGTGAGGAATGAGAGGGGGTGAGTGTAGGGTGAGTGTATGCCTTACACTTACTATCTCTCTCTCTCTTCATAAATGCTTGCCATGCTTGCACCATGCCTCATCATTCTTGTTTGTCAACTCTCCCTCTCCCAAATCAAAAGATAACCCTTACTAAAAATATTAAGTGCAAGGTTAACATGGCATGAAATTGGTTTAGGGTGCTATGGCTACTTAAACATGGTTAACACAAATTAACCCTAGGTTAATATGCACAAGTGTGTGCAAGCCAAAACAAATAATAAGAAAATATTAATTAATTTTTATAAAATATGTGAAAACTATTTTGGTTATCTTTTTACTAAAAACCCGCATTATCGCTTAATTAACACTAATCGCATTCTAAGGTGTTACAATCTTTCCCCCATAAAGAAATTCGGTCCCCGAATTTAAAATCTTACTATGCATACCTTCAAAGAGATGAGGGAATTTCTTCCGTATCTCGCTCTCGGCCTCCCAAGTGACGTCTTCACTATTCGGGCCATGCCAAAGAACCTTCACAGATGGCAAGAACTTTGACCGAAGTTTCTTCACCTGCCGATCCAATATAACTACCGGTTGCTCGGTGAACGAAAGATCGTGCTTTAGCTGAACGGTCTGGTGCTGGATCATGTAAAAAGGGTCATGAAGATACTTGCGAAGCATCGATGCATGGAATATGGGGTGAACATCCGGAAAATTGGGCGGAAGTGCCAAACGATAGGCAACGGTACCAACTCGCTCAAGGATCTCAAAAGAACCCACAAATCTGGGACTAAGCTTCCTTTTCTTCCCAAATCTCGTCATGCCCTTCATCGGAGAAATCCGTAGGGATACATGATCCCCCACTGCGAACTCGAGCCTGCGACGACGACGGTCGGCATAAGATTTCTGTCTGCACTGGGCTGCTCTCATCCTATCCTGAATCAACTGGATCTTCTCTGTAGTCTCTTGAACTAGCTGGGGTCCTAAAATCCTGCTCTCGCTGAGTTCGGTCCAATAGACTGGCGATCGACACTTTCTACCATACAAAGCCTCAAAAGGTGCCATCTGAATCGTCTCCTGATAACTGTTATTGTAGGAGAACTCTATCAACGGAAAGTGACGATCCCAACTGCCACCAAAATAAAGCACGCACGCACAAAGCATATTCTTCAGAGTCTGTATAGTCCGCTCTGATTGACTATCGGTCTGTGGATGGAAAGCGGTGCTAAAACTCAATCGGGTACCCAAAGCTTCCTCAAGCTTATACCAAAGACGGCTGATAAACTGGGTGCCCCTGTCGGATACGATACATGTGGGAACGCCGTGCAAACATACAATCTCATCAATGTACAACTGAGCATACTGAGCATAACCGAAAGTGGTCTTCACTAGAAGGAAGTGAGCCGCTTCCGTCAACCGGTCAACAATCACCCAAATGGAGCCATACCCTCGACTGGACCAGGGTAGAACCACAACAAATTCCATGGAGATCTGTTCCTATTTCCACTCCGGAATGGGTAAAGGCTGCAACTCTCCTGCCGGTCTCAGATGCTCAGCTTTGACTTGCCGACAAGTCAGGCACCTCAAAACGAAATCCGAAACATCACTCTTCATCCCTGCCCACTAGTAGATATCTCTCAAGTCACGATACATCTTGGTGGAACTTAGGTGAACACTATAAACTGACTGATGTGCCTGGTCTAGGATCTCGCGTCTCAACCCATCGGTATCTGGTACACACAAACGGGTCCCGAAACATAGCACACCCTGGTCATCAATCAAGAACTCCGAATCTCTACCCTGCCGAACATGCTCAAGAATCTCAGTTAAACGGGCATCGTCGGGTTGTGCCTCATGAGTACGATCAAGAAAAAGTGGACGGGCGCGGACGTGAGCAAGTTGTTCCCCAGTGGAAGTAAACTCAAACTGTACTCTACTATCGCACAAGATCTGCCAATCTGCAGAAGACTGTCTTTGAACTCCGCTCAACTGAGACAAGCTACCCCCGGGCCTACGACTCAAGGCATCAGCTACCACATTCGCCTTCTCCGGGTGATAAAGGATCTCACAATCATAATCCTTCACGAGCTCCATCCAACAGCGCTGTCTCAAAATCAGATCCCGCTGCTGGAAAATGTACTTTAAGCTCTGGTGGTCTGTGAAAATATGACATGACTCCCCGTACAAGTAGTGACTCCAAATCTTAAGTGCAAGGACCACCGCGGCCATCTCAAGATCATGAGTAGGATAATTCTGCTCGCGCTTCTTTAACTGCCGGGAAGCATAAGCGATAACTCTATCATGCTGCATCAATACACAACCGAGCCCCACTCGAGAGGCATCACAGTAAACGACAAAGCCTCCCGATCCAGAAGGCAAAGATAAAATTGGTGCAGTCGTCAACCGAGTCTTCAATTGCTGAAAAATTAGCTCGCATGCCTCAGTCCAAAGAAAAGGAACCCCCTTCCTGGTCAGTCCAGTCAGCGGGGCAGCGATACTCGAGAAGTCCTGCACGAAACGGCGGTAGTAACCGGATAAGCCCAAAAAGCTGCGGACCTCTATCACTAATACAGGTCTGGGCCAAAGCTGTACGGCCTCGACTTCCATCGGGTCCACACGAATACCGTCTCCTGTAACCACCTGATCCAGGAAGTCAACACTATCAAGCCAGAAGGCACACTTCGAGAATTTAGCAAACAGCTGGTGCTCTTTCAATGTCTGCAAAGCACAATAATTAACCGGTCGAGGAACGACCTGAAAATACAGTTCATCAAAACCATGAACGCTGCCGGGGCATTGGTGAGTCTGAACGACATCACCAAAAACTCATAATGCCCGTAGCCCGTACGAAAAGCAGTCTTCGGAATGTCATCATTCCAAACCAGCAACTGATGATAACCCGATCTCAAATCAATCTTGGAAAAATGTCCCGCACTATGGAGCTTGTCAAAAAATTTTCAACGCGAGGTAAAGGATACCTATTCCGCACTGTAACTCGGTTCAATTGACGATAATCAATGCACAACCTCAAACTGCCGTCCTTATTCTTGACGAACAGAACATGAGCTCACCAAGGCGAAACACTCGGACGCACAAGTCCCCTATCAAGCAACTCTTGCAGCTGATCCTTAAGCTCCTTAAGCTCCGCCGGGACTATCCGGTAAGGCGGTATAGAAATAGGCCCCGTACCGGCGATCAAATCAATGCAAAACTCAATCTCACGCTCTGGCGGCAATCCAGGTAACTCGTTGGGAAATACGTCGGGAAACTCTCTCACAATAGAAACCCGGTCCAAAAAATCTACTGTGGCTCCGGTATCATGAATGAAAGCTAAGAGTCCCCGACATCGTCTCCTCAAAAGCCGACTAGCGCAAAAGGAAGAAATCAAATTGTGAGGGGCGGCACCACGGTCCCCCTGCACAACAAGAATTGACTTGCCCAGAAAACAAAATCTGACTGTCTTCTCACGGCTGTCTACAAAGGCGTAGCAAGTAGTTAGCAGTCCATGCCCAGGAGAACATCGAAGTCCAACATCTCAAGAAGGATCAAGTCGACGGACTAATCTCTATCTCCAATACGGATGGCACACGACCAAAGCGCGTGTCGCGCAACAAAAGACTCGCCAACAGGAGTAGTCACGACAAGCTGCTGATCTAGTAAACATGACTCTCGGCCCAACCTCGGCACGAAGTGTGTAGAAACATACGAGTGCGTAGATCCCGGATCAAACAAAACGTGCGCATCAAAAGAATATACTGAAAGTGTACCTGAAACCACTGCATTGGACGCCTGCGTATCCTGATGAGTCAAAGCAAATACTCGATCCTGCCCTCTACCGACGACTGGCTGCCCTCCGCCTCTGCCACCCCGTCCTCTCTGAACAAAACCTCCGCGACCACGACCTCTCTGAGCATAAGTCTAACGCGGAGTAATGACAGGCGTAAGGGGCAACACTCTTTGAGGTGGAGAAGGTGGTAAGGCAACATGTGATACGGCTGCCTCGTCCTCACGTGCCTCAGTACAATCTCTGACGCGATGATAAAAACTCCCGCACCGAAAACATCCAGACGATGACTGCTGACCTTCCTGGGGATAAGAGCTAAATAACTGGCCTCGTCCCAAGCCTTTGCTACACCCACGACCTGAACGAAATCTGTCGGGGCGTCTATACATCTGTCTCCGGGATGATACACCGGTACGAACCCTCTTCGGTTCTGTAACGACCGAAGTCTCGAAAAGACGCTCCTCAACCAGTATGGTTGCGTCCACTGCGGCTGCATATGTGTCAAAATGCTGGACGCTGATAGCGAGGAACAACTAGGTAATCAGGCCTCGCAAAAATCTCTTGATCCGCATCTCCTCAGTGTCCGCTAAATGTGGAGCATATACAGATAGCTGGGTAAACTGAACATCGTGCTCTGCCACCGTCATACCCGGAGTCTGGCGTAACGACTCAAAACTGCGAGCTCGAGCATCCCTGACGCTCTGCGGAAGAAAACGGGCTAGAAAAACCGTCACGAACTCAGCCCAGGTCATAGGAGAAAGACCTGCGACTCAGCCCCTCTCTAAAGACTCGCACCAAGTCTGGGCAAGACCCTCCAGATGAAAACTCGTGAACTCTACCCCTCTCGTGTCGGAACATCTCAGCGAACGACAGATCCAGGCCATCCGATCGATAAACGACTGGGGATCCTCAGCTGTATCCGTGCCGGTGAAAACCGGAGGCCTTAGCCTCATGAACTCAGATAATGATACGGTGATAATCTCTGTAGCTGTAGATAAGACTACCTGAACAGTAGGCACCATCGCGGTCCCCGTGACAGGTGGGAAAACCTCCTGTCTCGGCGCTCGACTGGCCTCAACCAACGACCCCATCATCTGGCGCAAATCCTGCATACCGGCCTCTAGCTTAGTAATACGATCTATCGAAGGTGGATCAATCTGCTCCTGTGGAATAGGCGTACTGCCCTGGTCAGTCCTCATTTCCGACGAGCCTACCCTGACCTCGGCTCTCGTGGCCGCTCTTTGCGCCCTCGTAGTCTTCGGCGGAATAATGGCCAGAAATGATAACATGATTCGATAAGAACATAGAAATCGAATCATAGTGATACATGGAATCAAGGAAGGAATTACAAGCAATATGTCCTAAGGTCGCTTAGGCAGAGTACCATGTCGTAAGTATGCCGCGGAATATACACACGCTACGTCACTCTGTTTAAGCTACTTACTTCATCATACTAAGGTCATCCTACACTTCGAAAGGTAAAACCTAGCTCTTTGATACCAACTTTGTCACGACCCAAATTTAGGCACGTGACCGGCACTTAAACCACGTGACGTCAATAGGCGTAACGCAATTTAAGTAAGCCGAAAACCCAGAAATCTAAACCATAAAAAGAAGTAAGTGATAAAAACAATGTTAAAACATTTGGAAATCTCAAGTAAAAATCTTAAACCTTAAGTTTATTTTCTTAAGAATTTTGGCAGTACCTCCTTTGTAAAACTAGCCCCGAAACGGGTACAAACACAGGATATAAATAAAGCATCCCCAAACGGGAGCAAATCACGCCCAAAGGCGGAAAACAATCACCACCAGCATATATATACGACGACGTAGCGAAGAAATAAACAATAAAGTGAAAACAACATAAAAGAGATAACGCAACATAAGAAAGGCTGGCTCGCACGAGCACGACACCTAGAGTCACAAAATATACAATATCGGTCCTCACAAACTTGTCTCTAAGTCAATACATGGAATTGGTATATGGAGAGTTGTAACATTTTGAAATTTTGGAAATAAATAAAAATTAGTTAATTAAATAATAAAGTGTTAAATTAAAAAGTTATTAAAACCAAATTAGACAATTTCATAAGATGTATGTAAAACAAATTAAATAAAAAATTTAGTATGCAACATAAATAAGTTATAAGGGTTTTAATGTGAAATTTAGCTTCATTTTAAATAAAAATAGTGTTATATAATAACATAGTTAGTGAGGGGTCTCTGTGTAAAAAGTTAGGAAAGTTGTACAAACTAAGAAATGTGGAGGATGTGAGTGAAAAAGGGTAGATAATGTTTTAGTTCAAATATATCATAAAAATAAAATATATTGGTGTGATATTGTGTTGACAACACCTCCTTTCATGCACAACAACCACCCCACACCTCCTCCTTTCTTGAGGATGGCACCCTTTAGCCTTTGACACCTCCTACTTCACCTTTTCCTTTCCTCTTCTCATATATAAGTTATGTTCATATCATTTAACTAGTTTACAATCTGAAAATTTAAGAGAGAAAAAGAAAACTAAAAGAAAATAAGGAAGAACAAGAGAGAGAAGAAGAAAAGAGCTAAGTCTAGGGATTTCTCATCATTAAGCTAGGACAAGGAGCTTATGCATCTTGGAGGGTGTTCTTCCAACAAGTTATTTGTAGGTAAAATCCTTAATCACAGTAGGGATTTAATTCTGTAACTAGTTCAAAATCTAAAATTAAAATGTCTAAAATATCGTTTTTTAAAGAAAAAATCAAGTCTGTTGAATCTGCTATAGTTTAGAGAAAAGTTAACTGAACTAAACAGGGTCTAAATGATGTATGTTGAACCTAGAGCAAACCATAGGAACACGAACCAGAGGGCTCAGATTTTGGCCGGCGGCCCAAAGGAAAATTCCGTCGACACCGGATTTTTGGGTGAGTTGGGTAGTGTGGTTTTTGGGTAGGTCTCTGTGTAGGTGTTTGGTTAGTTTGGTATTGTTTAATCAAGTTAGTTTAACTATATGTAAAATCCGGGAGCTAATATCGGCAAAAGGTATTTAAAATCTAAAATACGACACGGTTAAAACGTAACGCGTTCTGTTTTCAGTCACGATGCAGTGTTGGGTTAAATTTCAGTAAGGTTAAGTGTTAGATAGTTTTCAATAGTCGTACGTAATATAATTAACACGTACAACTTGTGTTTATTGATTTTTACCGTATTGGAATGTAGCCGTTTTCTTATACAAGTTAGTTAAATATTAGATTTGAGTGCGGGAACTTCGGAGGCCGCAACGAAAGGAAAATGATTGGCGATTGCTGAGTAAATATAACGTATTTCCGATGAGGAGACTAAACATCTACCGGGGAATTTTGTAAAGATGGCGTATTACGCCCGTAGTTTTATTTATATAAAAGTTTTACTTTTGCATGCTAAGTTAATAATGCGCATTCATATACATACCTATACATCGCTATGGTAATAGATGTAGAACACCGCACAATTATCGACGAGTTTTGCCGCACGTGCACCCTTTATATGTTACACTACACCTCGTCGATATAAGAAGGTTTTATATTATTGAGAATTTATGGTTTGGATTTTCCCGTACTATTACATAAGTCCAGTAATTTCATGATTTATGTGACATGTCCACCATGAGATGTTTTATGATTTGGTTTAATTCCGGACCGAGTGGGGGAGATATACGGTCGCAGACTTTATGTTATCCAGACTGAGTGGGGGAGATATACAGTTGGATACATGGTGGACCCGATCGAGACCGAGGGGCAGGATAGCCGCATTTGAGGCGGGGGAGCCTAGCGAGGTTACTCGATTTCGGAGAGAGTTGTGAAACACGGAGGATATCTAGAGGATACCGATCGGTGTTATTGATTACAGGATTATTCGGGGAATGAGGCCTAAGAAAAATGGAAGTTTTGTGTCGATGATGGACACGGAAAGATGAATTTTATTAGGAATAAATGATGAGATTTCAGTTTTGGTTATGTGATTTGTAGTACAGATTCATGCTTTCCATATGCTATCATATATCATACTTGTCCTCATTTCAGTTAGTTATTATCGTCATATTTACATTATTAACCGTTGTATGTTAGTTATATTCACTGAGTTAGAAACTCACCCCCGTTGTGCCACAGTTCCTTGCAGGGGTAAAGTGGACGGATAGTAGCAGTGCAGATCCGCTTTTCCAGCTTTTATCGCATCTTTTGATAGGTGGGTTACATGTGTAGTAACTTTCTCTTTTGGGTATTGTGTTTTGGATCTAGAAAATCTCCATCAGACTTTGTACTATGACATAGAATGAGAGATGTGTATATGTATATTATTTGACAGATGAGATCGTTGTTATGTTAGAAGATATTTTCTTTTATTTATGTCTGGGATTCTTATTGATATCCTATATACTGAGTATTTATTTTCGCTATTGATATTGTTGATCCCAATTAGGGATGCAACCAAATGTAACAATTTATAATTGTTTTTATTATAAATTTACTAGTGAGTTATTGTTAATATCTTAATTCAATAAAACGATGATTTTTACTTAAAACTAAATTTTCATGAAAATTCCGCAAAAAGGATTTGGTCTTGGTTTTTCGGCTTACTCGAGTCATGTAAATATCTTTAGATAATACACAATCTAAGTGCCGGTCACATCCAAACTTTGGGTCGTGACAAGAGTACTAGATACAATGAGATATACAATGACTATAATCAGATAACCGCAAACCCACCTACAGAGGCCTCACAGCCAACCGTAGCGGTATCCGATGAAATAGATACAATAAGGAGCCCTGCCGCGACTACTCTGAGGGTCAAGCCTGCAAAACACTGTGGCACAACGGGGATGAGTTGCTAACTCGTGAATAATAAGTAACATCATACAAATAATCGTAAGCCTGCTTGAACAACGATAATCTATCACATGCAATCTGATAGCATAAATATGGGAATATAGATATGCAACAATCATGATCAAGGTACACCATCAAGGTACTACAACTACATGAAACAATGCATATCTAATAAATCCTGAGGGTGGGAGAAAACATAACATCATCAATGAATCATCATCGTGGAAAAATCCCGGTATCCATCAACGACACCCCAAATCCCAATACCACAGGCGCCGTCACCCTGATCGGCCCTCATATTCGTAAATCTCATGGAACCTGAGTGCCCAACATCGACACTCGAAACATCATGAAAACCCGTGTCCAACATCAACACGTAAATCCACATAACTCTGGCTCCGTCAGCCCGGATCGGCCCACGGGCTCCGTCAATCCGGATCGGCCCATATCCATCTCATGACTCCGTTCAGTATCCTCCGGATAACCATCGGGTCCAAACTATCACCAGTAGGTAGTAGTCCCTCTGCCAGGCTCATCATCTACTGCACAACATACCTTTCTTGCTCCGGGGTACCATACCGGGTCCACCATGAACCCGCAAACGGATCATCCATCTCCTCGAATCAGGTTTCTAACACAAATCTCAGAACCGAGAAAACTCATGGTGGATGAATCGAAATATCATATCAAGAGAAACCGGGTCTTCAAAACAATGCATACTTTCTTGAAATATCACCACGGTTCTCAAATCCATAAATCACATGAAATCCGTATCTCAATGCGTAAATCCATGAAATATGATGTATGCAACATAGAACAGTAATATGAGTATGTCAAGGGAAAACCGCTCTTTTAAATGAATCAAGTTTTTAATAATATGATGTGGTTCCCACATTCTCTAAAGTCAAATGCAACATCATATAAAGGTGTATATGTAGCTATAATAAGGTATGTGTGTATGTATGTAGGTATGTATGCTTGATGCATTTCATATGCGCAATAGAACAAGAATCAGCGTCTAACTATTGATAATAGTGAAGGCGGAACAATACATATTCCCTTAGTAAGGTGATACCAGAACAACTGCCTCAATATCAATAATGAATGCATTACCACGTATGTGTATATGTTGTGCGTGTCATGGCAATTACCAAGCATACAATTTAGTGATTGTGCAACATGAACCGTCAGTAATGGTGCAGTATCCAATAGGTACGAAGTTAAGGTACAACAAGTAATGGTATGCAATGATGCTCATGCACAATCAACTCATATGAATATAACATGTGGCTATAACATCATATCTAGCCCTCGACGCTTAACGCCATACGGGATATTTCCCCATAGATGTTAAATCTACTCACCGATGATCTCGAGCTAGGTAAATCCAACCACCTACTTTCCCTTCTTTGTAGGGTCTGAAGTCCCCGCAATCAATCCTAATATCACACAAAACATAACAACTGTAACTAAGAAACCGTTCAATAATACATACAAACTACACTTAGATCGACGCACCGACTCCAACAAACTCTCAAGTGTTCGCTTAGTGGCTAACGTGTGTAGCGACATCCTAAATCAAACCTAAGTGCAGTAAGCTACACCAAGAACGCGAACCGTGTCGGATACCGTAACGCACGTTGTCGAAACACTAGAAACTAGCAAAGTGGTGCCAGATTTTGTCTACAGTCAATACATAAAAATCAAGCAGTACTAAACACCCAGGATAGCCTACTACAAACAGCTACCCTCAAAACCACAACTCCCAAGTCCCCTAAAAATCCGGCGACGCCGGAATTTCCTCAATTCTCGTCGGTTCGACTAGGTGGGGTGGGGTTCGGGTTTCAGGTGAACACTTAGGGCCTCTAACACAATACCACCGCATTGCTAGATTGTACAGTAAACTATCGTGGTGATAGCAGATTACAGAGACTCCAATATCTTACTAAAAATACGATATTTGCACAAAACAATAATTTTAGTGTTCTAAACAACAACTAATAAGCAACAAAACACACTAACATCCTAGTTAACAGTTGAAGATCATTACCTTACCAAACTTGCTCAAAAACCCTAGCTTTCCATGCTCCAAGTCATCAAATGAGGCTTAGCTAGGCTTGTGAAGGGTTTTAGTGAGGATTTGGCTTAGGTTGTGTGATGAGTAAGAATAGGTTTCAGTTGAGGTAAGAGGAGATGGAGAATAATTGAGAATGAGAGAGTGGGGTGAGAATGAGGGATTGCAATGAGTGAAGGATGAGAGGGGGTGAGTGTAGGGTGAGTGTATGCCTTACACTTACTCTCTCTCTCACCCTCTCTCTCTCTCTCTCTCTTCATAAATGCTTTCCATGCTTGCCCTATGCCTCATCATTCTTGTTTGTCAACTCTCCCTCTCCCAAATCAAAAGATAACCCTTACTAAAAATATTAAATGCAAGGTTAACATGACATGAAATTGGTTTAGGGTGCCATGGCTACTTAAACATGGGTAACACAAATTAACCCTAGGTTAGCATGCACAAGTGTGTGCAAACCAAAACAAATAATAATAAAATATTAATTAATTTTTATAAAATATGTGAAAACTATTTTGGTTAATTTTTTACTAAAAACCCGCATTATCGCTTAATTAACACTAATCGCATTCTAAGGTGTTACAATTCCCATATCCCTTGCCTTGATTCATGACAATTGTCATAAGCTAGAGCGGGACCAACGTTCCCCAGCCCAGTATAATAAGCGGGTTCGATCAATACATCCATATTTTTATCTTGATTAAGGTGTGACATGGTCTCTACCTGAAGAGAGAGGAGAGAGAGAGAAAAAACACTTTAGCATGCTCTCTTGTAAGATTAGAATGGTTGTTATCTTATCTAATCAGGATGGCTCCCACTGTTTTTATCAATTCTTCCTTCAAATCCTAAAAGGAAAAAATAGCCGGGATTAATTACACCTTTCAAGTTCCCTAATCGGTCAACCAGCCTGGTGTTGGTACTCCGCGGGAGTCTCCCCGTGCTTTCGCACGGAACTAATTAAATAATCTCATTTTCGCAGAGGCATAACCCCGTTAACACTTTTCTAGATACGTACTGGATTAGCTAATTGTAAAGTGGAAAACTCTTCCGGGAGTAACGCTAACTCGCAGTGGGTATCAAGATCCAACTATCACATAGAAGGTATGCAATTTTATTGCAAATTTCAACACTTGAAATTCCTGATAATTGTTTTTACCCCTAGGACTCTATGACCTTGACGAATAATCAACAAATCAAAGAGTTCTAGTCAAGTTGTACCCTTCATTTCGTGATTAATTTAGACCAACCCGCATGACCCTTGACGAATAATTAATAAAGCCGTACGAATGTCCTAACTAATCGCATCACATGCAGTAAATAAGTATCACTTAACTACCATACACTACACCTTGACGAATAATCAATAAACGTAGTATGGATACTAAGTACTCTACTTATTTCAAATGACGGAGGGCTATGACTGGCTTTTAAGAAAACCTTTAATGTAATGAACTTGATATTGTTGTAGAACCCAGTGATTTGAAAAGGAGTGGTTGAAGCTCCGCTTTAAAAATCGAATGGTTTTCAAAACAAACCGAGTGGGTTGTAGTATATACTAGTTTTTGCTAAATAGGTCATTCCTGGTGAAGGGATCTAGGCTCTTTTCTTATCGAATGAGGTGCTGGATATTCATAATTGAATACCTCTATGCAAAATAAAAACTAGAGCTACCTTTTGAAAAATTTAGGTTCTATAACAACTTTTAGGTTTCTTTTCTTTTCATTAATCTTATCAATGAAGTCCCATCATTTAAATTCCTAACAACATAGAAAACCGAAAATTAAACACACATATATGCCATCTGCATTCGCCAGAGAAACACGGGTCTTCCCCGTAAGGTTACTTAACTTACGGCAAGGCAGGGTCAGGACTAGCGCGGATGCAAAACATATATAATGTCTACTAATATATCATATATATATAAGCAGCATTCGTCTCATGCATTTATACGATCACATCACAGCACGGCAGAAGCAAATATATGAAATATAGGATATATTAGGAGTTTCGTATTTTAGATTAAACCATTAACGAAAAATACGGATTCCATGGTCGTGATGAATAACCAAGCCCACACCTCTAAACCCCTACGAGAGCGGCAAGCAACCTGGCCAATTCTAGAGTTAGGCGACCGATCTCGACTTCTCGAGATGGCCACCCACAGGAATCTAGAACCCGATTACTTGAGCCCTCCGTCTTGGGTCTATCCTAATGAGGAAAAGTAAATAATATACATCAAGGTGACTACATCCTCACTCCCAGATGTGCCCCAATAAAATAATATTACATACAATAATTTACATGAATGAAAATGAAAAAACTCTCATCTCACATAAACCTCCGGTTGTTCAATCACGACGATCTAATATATCATATCGATACAGCAATACAATAATATCATATGTTATCAACGTAAGTAAATATGTGTATCCCTAATATTGTTGATGTATAGAAACGAGATTAGGAACACATCCACATATTACACTTATGGTCATAGAAAAGAAATAAAAACTACAACAATTAGAATCCGCAACTGTAGACATCATAAACCCGGATTATCTCATAGTCTGAATTTCATGCCTAACCCCAAAACCCTTACTTTTAAGCCTCGAATTGAAAACCATTTTCAAAATTAAAGCCCGGGGATTTCATCAAGATTCCTGGTGAAAGAATCAAAGGCTCGTCGGGAATATTAGGGGATGGCCGCACCACCCGAGGCCGTCGACGAAGCGGCCTTAGGCAGGATACCATGGCCGCAAGCACCCAAGTGGATGCTCTTAGCCATGGGGTTCTCCCATGGTCACTTTGTCGGGGCAATGGGATGTGGTACTCCACTAGTATCTCCCGGTGAGTCTTCACGTACGTTACAAAATTACGACGGAATTTCGATCCAAATCTAAACTTCATGGTAATCCATCAAGTGAGACTAAAATGTTAGATTTATATATAACCAGTTTTCTCAAAAATAAATAATGTGGAGTCTAAAAATTGTATCAAACAACCTTAGAATTTAAACGAAAATAACAATTCGATCGACTTTCTATTCAACATAAATTAGCAGAAATCTCAACCACATGAGACACAACTAAAATACCCAGAATATCCATTTTCTTAAAATAAAGCACTAAAAGAAAACCGGAGTTCTAATGCTCTTATTCGGCGGTGGATCCGCGGCGATTTTGGAGCTTTAGGGGCTCCGTTTTCTTATAGCGCCATAAAAAAGCCTGCATGACTTTTTGAGAATTTTTAAATTGAAAAAAATTGCAGTTTGAAAAAATAGACAGCAAGGTGCAAAATACGGAATGTTTTGGTCGATCAAACACTTTAACTTCGTCTAAATATTTCCTAAGCCTCTAGTTTGGCTTGATACCTTGAAAGTAGATCCTAGCATCTCTATTGGGATTTTAACAAGAGCAAGTACCAATTTAAAATTTTTTAGGGGGCTAAATCTACAAATAAGAATTGAACAAAAGATTTAGGGTTTCAAAAGAAAGCAAACTAGAGTCTTAAACTAAGTGAAGAGGAGTTACAACCTTTGTATCCAAGACCTTCACTTCTAAAGCTCCAAGTAGTAGTCCCTTGAACTCCCTTTTGAGCTCCACTTGAAAAAATGAACATGCATTCTCGATATCTGCTTCGTCGAAGATGATCCACGTTGAGGCTACTCTAACTCAAGCCCACACTTCACTAATCAAACTACTGGTGAAGAGAACAACCTAAACCAATTTTCTAGTTTATTTTAGGTTGATGAAATAAGGTTTTATGCTCACTAAAAACTCTTTCCTTTTTTCTCTTGAATAAATAGTGTTTCAAGAGAAGAGATGAAGAAGATGGAGATGGAGATGAGAATGACTTTTGAATGAAGATAAGATCAAAAATGAACAAACTTATATGAATTATAAAGAAAATGGAAATGAGTCATGGTTACTAACATGTTCTCAACTAATGACCCATTCTTTCTTCTTTTAAATTCAAATATGATTCATTATCTTCTTATCTTCAATCCTGTGTTATTCTCACATACACAACTATTGCGTATAATCAACCATGACAAATCAATATATATTATTTCTATCACATACAAATAATATATATTATTTATATCACATACAAATAATATATATAAAGAGATGAAAAATATCAAGTGAGCATAATACTTGTTTGTGTGTGTGTGTAAATATATATCAAATTATTAAATCAACACTTCATTTAATAATCTGGTTATATCAAATATAATCCGGCTAATATCAAATAATGCTAGATTAGAATACGGTATCATATATCCATAATTAATCGAGCTCCCGCACATATCTCTATACAAGCCGTACTTCGTTTCGCTTGAGCTAGGATATCTCTTTGTGAGACTCTAAAAACATGTCAATACGCTGGCAGTAAGTAATGATCACATCAAACACCTACAAGTACGTCAGCAGTACTAACTGCACGTAACGACTACCTAGGTATTGAACGAATAGAAGATCAACAAGCAAACTTCTCCAAAATTCCCTGCAGAGGCTATAAGCAACACTTACCATACAGTTCGGTCTCTTCGTCTGATATGTTACATATCGAGTCTAGGGGGTGATATCGACAGACCCCAATAACTCGATAAGTCATGCCGATATGTGGCCTATAACCAGTCGAGAAACTACTGATAACACTTATCAGCAAATCTCATCAGCCCTGGCCAGGGACTTTTAGTTATAGCCAATCGTGCATACCACAACATCAACTCCCAATACCGGGAGAGACAAAACCCCTCCTATAGCTCACTGCCTCCATGTGATTCGGGACTGTACCTAACTACCATATGTTTGCACGACTCAGTAAAGCCGTGGTATGGAGGTAATCAAAGCACAGTGGGAACCACACAAGACACTATGACGATCTCAGGTCTACAGACTAACCTGTACAAGTGTCACCAGAGAACTTCTATCTGATGATACCATTTAGGAGTTCTCGGCAAGTCTGCTCGGTGTACTCATTCTCCAATAAGCACATATGTACAATCTTTGGTGTCAAACACCAATGGTTGTGGGATCAACCATCACCCCATACAGGGTCAAGAAACATACACACTAGTCTATATTGGAATATCGATGGCCTGTCTCGATACTCTCTCGACTAGACACACTTCAAGGATGTGCTTATAGACTGCTCAGGCCCCACTAGTTTGATCCACGTCATATTCCTGGTAGTCAAGCAAATATCCTAAAGGCTTTATCAACATGTATCAATGAAATCATAAACTAGAACAAATGTACATGTTAAGACAAAGAGTAACTAGATAACATACTATCATGTTGAGCAACAATATCCTCTCTCTCTCTCTCTCTATGTGTGTGTGTATGTGTCCAAGCATCCACTGTAATTTACAATAATGGCCTCTAGGCATACATATCACTAATACTTGCCATTGCTGCCTTCCATGACTATGATATCTGGCAGATGGACGTAGAAATGGCTTTACTAAATGGAGGTTTAGAAGAGTGTGTTTATATGGATCAGCCGGAGCGATTCATAGACAGTAGGAGCAGTAGGAACGTGATAGTATATAAAACGCATCACATGAAAGATAAAAACAAACCAGATAGCATACTATCATCTCGATTAAGATTGTTCTCTCATATAGGTCCTCCTTCAATTACAATAATTGCCTTAAGGACACTTATATCCAACAATCTTCCACTTGCACTTAGGGCCAATTATTGCGGTATCTCATACCCAACTTCTGCACTAACAGTTTCGCAAACTGTGTTCGAGAACTAGCCTCAATGAGTGGACACAGTATAGTGCATCTCTATATTTCTTCATGAATCTCAACTTCGCGAAGATCAAATATCTCCCGAACCAAGCGATACCTGTCTTAGTATTTGCCTGGACTGACAATGGGATCATGTTCATAAATGAACAATTATATCCAGCGAATTCTAGGGCGGTATCATTTTGCTGATTCACAATCAGTATCCAGCGCTATGACTACCTCAGTATCCCACTTGAAACTCTTTCCAATATACTGCTCCTCAAAATAGAGTAAACTTATAACTTGTGACAGACACTCTGTCATCTATGTGAAGCAAGAATCGGTAACCACCTCCTTCAGGAGGTTGCCATTACCATACACCAAGAATATCAAATGCTCTTCATTACTACCCCAAGTTTCTCCTGGATTGGACCGATATCCATATCCTATATGGAGAAACATATGTGACCATCATTGTTTTACCGATTTGCAGCATAGGAACATCACTTCCTATCATGAGTATGCCATCCACATACCATATGAGGAATCTGACAACACTCCCTACTACCTTTTTCCACATACCAGGTTCATCTCTCATTTTGATGAAATCAAACAATTTGACCGTATCATCAAAACAGATGATCCATTTCCGCCATGTCTGCTTTAGTCTAAAAATAGACTTAAGCTACTTACACTCTTACCTGTTCTCGTGCTGACTAAGATAATCCTCTGGAAGAGTCGTACATTTCTAAATCCTATTTAGAAATACATAATAGTCATCCATTTGCCAGATATCACAGTCATGAAAAAACAGTAGTGGCAAGTTATATCCGTATGAACTTCAGCACAGACACTGAAGTAATAATTTCATCACAATTCACAACGGGCATTTGATGAAAACATTTTACTACAAGTCTAGCCTTATTAGGTTAGTACCTTTCCATTTGCACTGATCTCGAAAGATCTACTTGGTCATTATGGGTTTTACCCCTTCAGGAGTATCCAACAAAGTCAACACTTTATTTCAGTACATGGAGTCCAACTAGGATAACTTAGCATCCATCCATCAATCGGAAGTCACCACTTCCCATAACCTGCTGATAACTAGTAGGGTCATCATCACATGATGAAAGCCTCCTTGTCACCGTTTGTGAGGAAACCGTAGTACCTTTCAAGTGGCTGAGGTCACCTACCAAATCTGTGGAGTAGGCTAGGGTTTGTCAGGATCAATTGAATTTTTAGGTTCTAATAAATCTTTAGTAACTGTTAGTGTTTCTGGAATCACTTCCGATTCTACCATACTCATACTAATTTCTTTTGCAAGAAATTCCTTTTCTAAAAAGGTGGCATGTCGAGAACAAAACAACTTTTGATCCCAAAAATGGTAGGAAGTTAAACCTTCGTCAATGCCTGAGATAACCCACAAACAGCCATTACTAAAACGTGCCTAGAGTTAATCCGGATTCTGGTTTTAAGTATAAGCCGAAAAACTCAATATCTTAACAATCTTAAGATGATAACCCAATCTATATCAGATATAGAATATGAGGCACTGATATAGGTGGAACAAGTACCAACTGATATGCATCTATTTCTAGTGCATCCCTTAATCGAAAAAGGCGATTCAACATTACTCATCATGGAGCGCACACACAGATGAGCAATCTGAGAGAGAATCAAATTCTCGATTACTACGTAATACTTAGCATAAGTATCCACATCTTCGAACACTCCGACGAGTCATGATACTTCCAGCAATTAGTTCTTTACTTTATTCCTATATTTTATGAACTTCTCAAAATCTTTTGACTTTGCATTTCAATAAGAATGCGTGTCTAAAACCAGAGAACTCATAGTAAAATGGAATGAGGTATGGGTACCAACCCCTTGTCCATGTGGACATTGGACAACATACATCATTATGTATAAGTTCTATGAGTTCACTAACTCATACTCAGTGTGTTATAATATGAAAACTGTATTTTGGTTAAGAATATACATTCTGTTGTTCAATGAACCTTACCCAATCATCAAATGATAAAAGCAAAAGTTCATAACATAATTTTTGAAAATTTATATCCCACTTTATCAAATAAAGAGACGGATATATCAATTTAAAAAAGTTGGTGCATAATAACAGATACTTAAAACCAAAAGTTTGTCAAAAGGAAAAACCTGGTGATTTGCTCAATAGCAACAATTGATCCGAATTCCGATATTGAGGATCAAATCACCTTTCCAATAATCTAATCCTTCTCAGTATCTGTAACAACTTACAAATGTGGGATGTTAATCCGGTATCTATATACCCATGAGTCAGAATTAATTAGAAAACAGTTTTCGATTACTATCACATAGAAAACATGAAACATCAAAATGTTTCAAGGGATAGCCGGGTATTCCTGATAATGCCACTTTCACTGCGAGAGTCATAATAGTAGTTGCATTTTCCTTTCCACTCACCACGTCTCCTATTGTTGCCTCTTTTTCTTACCTTGTTTATACCGAACTTATACTGGTTGGTTTTTTTCTTACCCTTCCTTTCAGCTCCAGCAGCGGGATGAGAAGAAGACTATCTAATAAGCATAACTGGTATATTCTCCTTATTTAAGGAGCTCTCAAAGTTGAGATAAGTTGGAGAGGAGAGACAAATGAATTGTATCATATACAATTCACTTTCTCCAGAACCTCCGACCATCCTCGACTGAAACAATTTCTTCAAGTTCGTATCTAACTATACGATGGACTTCCAAACATTATGGATCTCTATATCAGATACCGAGTTTTCTGGAGGAAGCAAAAGGGGAAGTTGGAGGGGTAAAGACATATGCGACTATGTCATGAAATAGGGCAATCATGACATTACAAAGCCATTGATTGTAAAATGGTTCGGTTAACTTGGTTTACGAGTTTTTAGATTAGGATCAGTCTTAGGTCGCTGCCAGAGAGAGAGAGAAAAGAAACACTCTTCATTCACTCTAACCTAGATTAGATTGGTATATTTATCTAATCAGGATGGCTCCTACTGTTCCATCAAATCTTCCTTCAAACCCTAAAAGGAGAATTAACCGGGATCATATCACGAGAGTAACTATTACTCCCAGTAGGAATCGGGATCCAACCTATCATGGCGCGGTAACCTTGACGGAGGTCAACAAGTCACCCTACTCCATAGAAGGTATGCAATCTCATTGCAAGTTTTAATATTTGAAACTCCTGATATCGGTTTTTACCCCTAACGACCTATGACCTTGACGGAGGTCAACAAACCATAAGCCACTAGTCAAGTTCTACCCGTCATTTCGTGATTAACTCGAATCCACCCACATAAGCCCTTGACGGAGGTCAACGAGGCTATGCGACTGTCACGGCTATTCGCATCACTATGCTAACAGGAAGACATCACTTAGATACCGTACACTACGTCTTGACGGAGGTCAAAAACACGGCATGAATACTAAGTACTCTATTTCCTGAAATGATAGAGGGCTACGACTGGTTTTGAAGAAAACCTTTAACGTAATGAACTTGATCTCATCGTAGGAACCAAGTAGTTTTGCATATTTATAGTTACGTATACTATTGCTTAAGTGCGAATTTCCCGTGAAGGGATCAAGGCTCTTACCTTATTGAATGAGGTGGAGGATATTCCTAACCGAATATCGCGATGCAAACCAAAAGACTACGGCTATAAAATTTGCAAATTTATAATAACATAAACTTTTGGTTAAGAGCAAACTCCCAGTGAAGGGATCAAGGCTCTTCCCTCATCGAATGAGGTGCGGGATATTCCTAACCGAATACATCTGTGCAAAGTAAAAGTTTCGACTATAACACAACAATATCTGATATTTGGTTTCTACAATGTGTTTTAGATTTATTATCGTTGCATTAATCCGAATCAATGCAATCCCATCAAAAAGATAATCACATTACCAAGAATCTCCTCACACCATTACAGATAAAGTATGATACGAAAAGAAAAATAGAATGCATATATACGCCATCGGCATTTGCCACGGGGCCCCGGGTCTTCGCCGTAAGGTTACTTAACTTACGGCAGAGCGAAGGCAAGGCTAGCGTGGGTGCAAAACATATATAACATTTATTTATATCACACACGCACACACACACACATACACACACATATATCATATATATCACTATATATATCATCTCAGGCAGATAATTAGTATTAACAGGAAAGCGATAAATATCATCACAGGCAGGTAATCACATCACAAGCAAGTAATGAACATCATAGAATAGGAATGGTCGGATCACTGAAGAATCTCGCTTTTCGTTCGAGCCACAAACTAAATGCGAGATTCCACGGTCGCGTGAAAAGCCCGTGCGCAGCCAAAAGCAAACCCCTACGAGTGAGGCATGCTACTAGGCAACCCATGAAATGAGACAACCCAACACCATAATCATGAAGGGGCCAGCCAACACTTTCTCAAATTCGGTGACTTGAGCACTCCTCCACGGGTCTATCCTATATCCCCTACAAGCGCAGCAAGCAACCCGCTAATCCTACACTCGAGCGACCTGATCTCAACTCCTTGACATGGCCACCCGCTGCAATCTAGAATTCAGTTGCTCGTGCGCTTCTCCACGGGGTAATCCTAAACCTGTATTGTACAACGGTGATAACGATCGCAACCTCATCGTGTCCCAACAAATAATAATACATCAAACGGTGACTACGGCAACATGTGAACCGCTAAGTCCCAAAACAAAGAATATACATTAAGCGGAAACGGCGACCACAAGTTGGAGCTCGTCCCTATTGGTTGTAGTGCCCTCAAGGCAATTATTGTAATCGCAGGCAAGCGATTATAATGATTGAAGGAGGACCCGTACGAGTAGACCAGTCTTACTCGAGATAATAGTATGCTATCTGGTTTGTCTCTATCATCATGTACATGCATTATGTGGCATTACATATCACTATTACATATTGATAGAGCCCATAGGATTCTTGCTTGACTACCAGCATTATGATGGCGATCATATACGTGGGAGCTGGGTGGTCCATAAGCACATCCTTAAATGTCTCTAGTCGAGGGAGTATCGAGACTGGGCATCGATACTCCGGAGTAGAATAGTGTGTACTTTTCGAGACCCCGACGAGAGACGGTGGCCGGTCTCACAAGCCATTGGTGTCAGTTAGTCACCTAAGATAGTATACATGTGCTCAATGGGTTATGAGTTATACTGGACGGACTTGCCGGGAACATGCTAAATGGTATTATACCTATTGTCAGATAGCAGTTCTCAGGAAACATGAGTACAGGTTAGTCTGTCGACCTGAGATTGCCATTTTTCTCGTGTGAGTTCCCATTGTGCTTTGATTACTACCCTACCGTGGCTCAAAGGAGTCATGAAAATAGCTTTTAGTAGGGTACAGTCCCGAGCTGCATGGAGGCAGTGAGTGGATCGTCGGGGATTCGTCTCTCCCGGTATTGGGGGTAGATGGCGCGCTGTGCACGAGTGGCCATAACTAGAAATCCTTAGACAAGGTGGATGAGAATTACTGATTTGGATCAGCAGTTTCTTAGTGGGTGATGGGCTTCACATCGACATGAAATATCGCGTTATTAGGGGTCTGACTTTATCCACCACCTAGACCCGATATACGATACTCTTAGACGAACAGACCGGATTGTATGGAGATTGTCACAGACAGACTCAGTAGGGGTACGGATGAGTTTGCTCATCGGCGTTCTTTTCTCTCAATACCTAGGTAGCCGTTACGTACAGCTAGTGCCGCTGACGTTCTTGTGGTTAAACCCACTGCCAGCGTATTGACGAGTCTTTAGAGTCCCACATAGAGGGTTTTCACGGTTCAGGCGATGTGATGTGGATGACGTATGTTGGTATATACGGGTGTCCGATTAAATATGTAACAACCCTAAACTTTTTGTACAAAATTTTTGTAAAGTACAGAAAGGAGTACCTAAGCCTGAGCACAACTTAAAAGTATTTCTTGTTTAAGAACAGCAAGAAAAAACTTGTAGCTCATTGGTAAAGCCTTGCACTGCCGTGAATTAACCCATGTGTTCAAATACCCCCAGCCACATATTATTTTTGCTAATTTTTCTTTTAAACATTTTGGAAGCCCAAAAGGTTAAACGTGCAAAACACGTAAAACTGAAAAGTCACTAAAATCAAACATGTGGAAAATGTTATATGTACTGAACATGACACATGGCCCCAATCTAAGATCCTACCTAACTTTTGATGGGATACGGCAGCGCCCCGGCCATCAATACGTGACCAAATGCGGAATAAAATTTTTATAAACTGGCGCTACCATAACCCGATGCCCGGATCTACCATTAACCCTAAACTAGCAATATGTAAACTAGGAGTTAGATGGTTACACCGAGTTGATCCGTGTCCTCCGGTCTTCAACCATCATCCCAAGCTCCAAGAGGCTCCTTGATCAAGTTTGATCTCTGGTCTCCCCCATCGAAGACGATCCACCTTGAGAGTATGTAATACGGGCTCCCGCATCAAAACCGAGGCAACTCGAGTATCTAGTTTGCTAGCATAGATAGCCAAGATGAAGTAGAGAGTGTGTAGGATTACTTTGTCTTAAAACACCCAATGTTTCTCAACACACGAGGCCTGATGGGTGGAGGAAGAAGATGAAGCCATTGGAGGATGAGTGAAGCAACTCAAGAAAGGAAAATGGCTAAGTGTTGTGAGATATCAAGCATGCTAGCAAATAAAGAAAATCACCAAGTCAAGAAAATAACTCACAACCCTAACTAAATATCAAGCATGCTAGAATAGTGCACCATGACTCACCTCATGAGTCATCACAAAGCATGCCATCAATTTAATGCCAAACATGACTCATCCTCCACCTCATTAACCATTTATCCAAATGGTTAAAACTATAATGAGGTGGCATCTTCTAGAAGAATCTTGTAATGAAATTACAAGAATACCCCTCATCCTTACATACATACACGTATCCGTATTCCAAACAAATACGAATACAATGAGACGAAAATAATCCAACAATATAATACTAGAATCCGGCTTAAACCAAAGCCACTAGTATTAACCATCCGAATCATGGCACGTGCACAAGTGCACGTATATGTTCGAACCCTGCCATAAAACCATACGGCCTCTGCAACGTTTCGCCCAAATCAGAGAAACCCTCTGTGTGGGACTCTAAAGTCTCGTCAATATGCTGGCAGTGGGTTTAACCACAAGCACGTCAGCGGCACTAGCTGTACGTAACGACTACCCAGGAATTGAGCGAAAGGGAGGCCGATGAGCAAACTCATCCTGAACCCCTATTGAGCCTGACAGTGACAATATCCATACAGTCCGGTCCATTCATCTATGAGTATCGCATATCGAGTCTAGGGGGTAGATAAAGTCAGACCCGTAATAATGCGATATTTCGAGTTGGTATGAAACCCATCACCACCTGAGAAACTACTGATCCTAGATCAGTAATTCTCGACTACCCCGGCCGAGGATTTCTGGTGATGGCCATCCATGCACAACGCGACATCAACCCTCAACACCGGGAGAGACGAATCCCCGACGATCCGCTCATTGTCTCCATGGGCTCGGGACTGTACCCAACTAAAAACTGTTTGCACAACTCCTTTGAGACGTGGTAGGATAGTAATCAAAGCACAGCGGGAACTCACACGAGACAAATGACGATCTCAGGTCGACAGACTAACCTGTACACATGTCACCTGGGAACTGCTATCTGACAGTAGGTATAATACCAACTAGCAAGTTCCCGGCAAGTCCGTCCAGTGTACTCATAACCCAATGAGCACATGTATACTATCTTAGGTGAACATACTAACACCAATGGGTTGTGAGACCTGGCCACCGCCTCTCGTCGGGGTCTCGATCAGTATACACTAATCTACTCTTTAGTATCGATGCCCAGTCTCGAAACTCCCATGACTAGGGAATTTAAGGATGTGCTTATAGACCACCCAACTCCCACGTATATGATCGCCATCATACTGCTGGTAGTCAGCAAGAATCCTATGATCTCTATCAACATGTAATAGTAATCTATAATGCCACCTAATGCTGTACATGATGATAAAGACAAACCAGATAGCATACTATCATCTCGAGTAAGACTGTTCTATTCGTATAGGTCATCCCTCAATCATCATAATCACATGCCTGCGATTACAATAATTGCCTTGAGGGCACTATAACCAACAATCCCCCACTTGCACATAAGGATAATTATTGCGATGTCGCATACTCACAGCCCGTGTGATACCGAACACCCAACTTCTCTACTAATCAGTTTCGCAAAGCTCGTTCGCGAAACTATTGTGTTCGAGAAATAGCCTCAGTGAGTGGATCCGCTCCATTATTTCTTTCTATATCTCTCTATATCTCAACTTCACGGAGAATGACTATCTCCCGAAATGAGTGATACATGTCTTAGAATTTGTCTGGATATCTGATGGGGCCTAGTTCATATGTGAACTACAAATCCAACAAACTTCTTAGACTGTATCGTCTACTGAATTTAATCAGTATCCAGCGCCATGCCTTCCTCAGTATCCGCTTGGACCACCTGTCCAACATACTGTCCCTCAAAAGAGGGAAAACTATAACTCTGACAGCCAATCTGTCATCCAGGTCACCTTGGAAGCCTGAAATAATAACCGTCTCTCGAAGGAGGCTGTCGTTACCATTTCCCTAGAACAACCACTTATGTTCATAACTGCTTCCTAATGTTTCTCTAGGATTGGATTAATATATATACTTATTGCAGCTAGTGCAAAATCAATATCTGGTGTGGTATTTGACATCTCATGATTGACTCAACTGCCTAAGCAAGTGATATGCCAATCATGCAAATCCCTATCTTCTTTAGTCTGTAAGAAAACTTTTAGAGTGGGTGACTCCATGACCTGCGGGTACAACCACCTCGCCAGGAGTTGTCCATTCTAAAATACCTTTAGAATAATGTTAAAGTACCCCAAATTGGGACACTTCCCAAATCTAGATCTAAAACCATAGATCTAGTGACAAAATCCTGATATTATATCCATATTCTATGTGGAGAAACCACAGTGTGACAACCACAGTATAACCGATCGTAGTATAAGAATTTTACTTCCTATAAAGTGCATGTCATCCAAATACCAGGACATCACACCCTACTACCTTCCTAACAGATCCATCTCCTATCCTGATGAAGTCAAAGCCTATGACTTTCACACCAAAAATAGATGACCTATCTCCGCTATACTTACTTTAGTCTATAAATAGACACAAGCTACTTGTCGACTATGCTTCCGCTGCTCCCACTGATTACAACAACCCTCTGGCAGAGTCATATACATGTGCACTTCTAAAGCTAGTTTAGAACGACGTTATACTCATCCTCCTGCCGGGTATCATAGTCTAGAACAGCAGCAATGGCAAGTCTAAGTTAACAAGAACCTCCCTGTCACCATCTCTGAGAAGACCGAAGTACCTTTCGGGTGCCTGAGGTTACCCACCATATCCGCGAAGTGGGTAATAGAATGTCGAATCCAATTGAATTTGTAGGTTCTATTAAATTTTCAGTAATCGTTTGTAGTTCTGGAATAACATCCAGTTCTATCATACTCCCACTAATGTTTTCTGAAAAGAAACCATTCTATTAAAACTGTGGCGAGTGAAGAACAATATATCCATTGATCTTCCAGATGGTAGAAAGTTAACCCTTGACATAGCCCGGGATAATCCACAAACAGCCATTACTGAAACGTGCCTTGAGTTTATCCAGAGTTTGGTTTTAAGCATAAGCCGGACAACTCCATATACCTTAACATCATTAAGATATGAACTATTCTATATACAATATAGAAACATGAGGCACTAATTTAATTGGAACCGGATTCAAATCATGCTGCTGTCTCCAGTGCATGTCAACTAAGTGGAATGAGGCCAAGCAGCATTACTCATCTAGGGTTGCATCCACATATGAGTAACTTGAAAGAGAAGCAAGTTCTCAAAAGTGTTACTATCAACGGAATACCTAGCACAACTATCTACATCTTCGATCATCTTGAAGAATCCTGATACTTTCAACAAATGGTTCTCTACTTTATTCTTATACCTATAACTTCTCAATATCTGGACCTTGCAATTCAACAAAATACGTGTCAAGAACTGGAGAATTCATGAGTAAACAGAATATAGTACGAGTACCAACCCCTTTGTCCTAATGGACACCGGACAACATACAATACTTGTATAATTCCCCTGAGTTCAATAACTCAAATCTTGTGCGTCGTAGGTTGAAAACTGTACTATGGTTAAGAAGAATTACACCGCTGTTGAATGCACCTTACCTAATCACCAACTGATATAGGTAAATTTCATAGACATAATATCAAAAAGTTATATCTCACTTTATAAAATAAACGTACAGATATATCAGTTTGAAATTGGTGCATAACAACGGATATTCAAAACCAAATATTTGCCTTCCGGTAAAAACCAGGTGATTTCCTCAAATATCACCAATTACAAAGAATTCCGATAGTTTGAGGATTTGATCACCCAATTCCCAATATCTTACTCCCACTCATCATCTATAACGCTATACAGACGTGAGAATCAAATCTGGTAAATACATACCCTGGAGTAAGAATCTAATTTGGGAAATCGGTTTTTAATTAACAACGCACAGTGAAACTGAAACATGAAAATGTTTCGAAGGGGTATCCGGGTATTCCTAGTAATGCCTCTTTCACTATCCAGATTCATGATTGTAACCGTATATTTCCTTGCCATCTCTCCAATCCCTTTATTTGTCTTTACTTATTACCTTCTATACACCACCTTTAGGCTAAATGGTTTTCTTCCTTCCCAACCTTTCGAGCCTATGGTTTGAAAGAAGACTATCCAATAAGAGTAATAGGTGTACCCTCCTAATCCTAGAAGCCCTCGCAACCTGAGAGAAGGTAAAGAGAAAAGACAACCGAATAATCCTATTCAATTTTCCCAGAACCAGAATCCATCCTCGAACTGGAACAAGTTCCTATGAGTTCGTATGTAACTATACGATGGAATATCTAATAAATGTGGATCTACGTAGTGATACGGAATGTTCTAGAGAAACGCAAAGGCGAAGTAAGAGTGGCGATGATATACGCGGTTTCGTCGTGAATGTTAGCAGTCGCAATTTACTTTGCCTTCTTTCTAATCCCTTTATTTGTCTTTACTTATTACGTTCTGTACACCACACTTAGGCTAATTGATTTTCTTCCTTCCCTACCTTTAGGCACCTGCCTATGGTTTGGATGATGACAATCCAATAAGCGTAATAGGTGTACTCTCTTAATCCTACGAGCTATCGCAACCTGATAGAAAGTAAAGAGAAAAGACAACCGAATAATCCTATTCAATTTCTCCAGAACCGGAATCCATATTCAATCTGGAACAAGTTCCTTCGAGTTCGTATGTAACTATATGATAGATTATCCAATAGATGTGGATCTTCATAGTGATATGGGGTATTCTGGAGAAATGCAAATGTGATGTAGAAGTGGCAAGTTTCCTGTATGTTTGAAACTCCCGATGTGATTTTTACCCTTAGGACCCAAGTGACCTTGACACAGTCAACATATTAAAGGGTCTTCGACAAGTTCAACCCGTCATTATCTTGATTACATTAAACCCACCCGTACGAGTCTTTGACACAGTCAACATGACCGTACGACTGTCCTAACCAATCCACATATCCATGCGACAGAAAAGAATTACAGACCTACCACACACTACGCCTTGACACAGTCAACATACGTAGTACGAATACTAAGCAATACTAATCTGAAATGATGGAGAGCTACGGCTGGTCTTTTCCGAAAAACCTTTAACGAAATGAACTTGATATCGTTGAAGGAACCGAGTGGTTTTACAAATATATAGTGTCGCAAACTTTTTCTAAAGAGGTCACCCCCGGTAAAGGGATCTCGGCTCTTTCCTCATCGAATGAGGTGCATGATATTCTAAACTGAATACCACGATGCAAAGCAAAAGAATCGACTATAGTAAAGTTATTACGTTGACGCAAACTTCTGCCCAAGGGTCACTCCCGATGAAGGGATCTCGGCCCTTGCCTCATCGAATGAGGTGCAGGATATTCCCAATTGAATACCACTGTGCAAAGCAAAAGAGAACGTCTGCAATGTCAGTTTTTAAAAACTTAGTTCCAACAACATCATATACAGGTTTTTTTTATCCTTGCATTAATCAAAATCAACGCAGTCCAATTAATTAATCACACCAGAAAAGAACGAAAATATGATATACGTATATGCCATCCGCATTCACCACTGTGTCCTGTCATCACCCGTTAGATTACTTAACTAACGACAGAGCGGGGACTGGACTAGCGCGGGTGCAAAACATATACAACATCTACTAGTATATATATAAATATATATAACAATCGTCCCAGGAATGATATAAAGCAACATCACAGAATCTCAGCCAAGCAACACAGAGTAGTGGATAATCCTGGAGCCCCGGGTTTCACTTGAGCCGCAAATGAAACCCGACGTTTCCTTTCGGGGGGATAGCCTGTGGAATGAAAACCTAGACCCCTACGAGTGCGGAAAGTTACCTGCCAATCCCAGAAGTGAGGCAACCCCAATCAACAACGTGAATGGGCCACCCAACACTTCACGGAATCCGGTAACTTGAGCACCCCTCCGTGGGTCAACCTATAACCCTACGAGGACGACGAATAGCCCGCCAATTCTAGAGTAAGGTCCCCTCCGTCTCAACGCCATGAGACGCGGACCCGTTGCCCTCTAGAACCCGGCTATTCGTGCACTCCACCGTGGGGAAATCCTAGTACAGAAAAGAAAATAATATGTACAAGGGTGACATCGGCCTCAACCCGGTTATGCCCCGAACAAATAATATACAAACTGGCAGTGACGGCAGTCCACATGTTGGACGCTCGCCCCGCAATATCAAATATACAAATGAAACTAAACTGTACTAACATTGCACTTAAGCTATCCACCATGACGATCTAACCACAATCATAGCACAACACAGAACATCAACGTGAATGTCACGTTCGTAAACTCGTCTAAAAGAACATATAGCAATTAGACGAGTTGTACCGCTCTAATGACATTCACGGTCGCAGATAGTAATGCATGTACTGTAAACATTTAAACAGTGTTAAATTATCGACTTCGAAACACCCCGAATTGCCCCTGAAGAAACGATAACATAATTTCCAAAATGGGAAAAACAAACAATACCACTGAACCGATTCCAGAGACTAGACAACCCTACAAAATTCAAGTCCAAACTCCAATAAAAAAAACCGGTGAAACCCATTTTTCAAGCAATCTCACCGGGTCAAAACAGGTGAATGGGGCTCATTTTTGTCGGGTGTTCTAGTTGTCTCAAACATAGCCTTCTTCAATTGCTTAAAAAAAATTTTGAAGACTCTGAAAAATCGACAGAACCTGGAATATGCAGTGTACTGTTTTGGGGTTGTTTCGGTGTCGATACTTTAACAACGTCTAAACTAGCTAGGTAAGGGTTTAAGGGCTGGCTCTGATACCATGTTGGGTTACGGCAGCGTCCCGGCCATCAATCCGTGACCAAATACGGAACAAAATTTTTATAAACTGGCGCTACCACAACCCGATGCCCGGATCTACCCTTAACCCTAAACTAGCAATATGTAAACCAGGAGTTAGATGGTTATACCGAGTTGATCCATGTCCTTCGGTCTTCAACCATCATCCCAAGCTCCAAGAGGCTCCTTGATTAAGTTTGATCTCCGGTCTCCCCCATCGAAGACGATCCACATTGAGAGTATGTAATACGGGCTCCCGCCTCAAAATCGAGGCAACTCGAGTATCTAGTTTGCTAGCCTAGATAGCCAAGATGAAGTAGAAAGAGTGTAGGATTACTTTGTCCCAAAACACCCAATATTTCTCAACACATGAGACTTGATGGGTGGAGGAAGAAGATGAAGCCATTGGAGGATGAGTTAAGCAACTCAAGAAAGGAAAACGGCTAAGTGTTGTGAAATATCAAGCATGGTAGCAACTAAAGAAAACCACCAAGTCAAGAATATAACTCACAACCCTAACTAAATATCAAGCATGCTAGAATAGTGCACCATGACTCACCTCATAAGTCATCACAAAGTATGCCATCAATTTAATGCCAAACATGACTCATCCTCCACCTCATTAACCATTTATCCAAATGGTTAAAAAAATAATGAGGTGGCATCTTCTAGAAGTATCTTGTAATGAAATTACAAGAATACCCCTCATCCATATATACATACACGTATCCGTATTCCAAAAAAATACGAATACAATGAGACGAAAATAATCCAACAATATAATACTAGAATCCGGCTTAAACCAAAGCCATTAGTATTAACTGTCCGAATCATGGCACGTGCACAAGTTCATGTATATGTTCGAACCCTGCCATAAAACCATACGGCCTCTATAACGTTTCGCCTGAATCAGGGAAACCCTCTGTGTGGGACTCTAAAGACTCGTCAATATGTTGGCAGTGGGTTTAACTACAAGCACGTCAGCGGCACTAGCTGTACGTAACGACTACCCAGGTATTGAGCGAAAGGGAGGCCGACGAGCAAACTCATCCTGAACCCCTACTGAGCCTGACAGTGACAATATCCGTACAGTCCGGTTCGTTCGTCTATGAGTATCGCATATCGAGTCCAGGGGGTGGATAAAGTCAAACCCCTAATAACGCGACATTTCATGTCGGTATGAAACCCATCACCACCTAAGAAACTACTGATCCTAGATCAATAATTCTCGACTACCCTGGTCGAGGATTTCTGGTGATGGCCACCCGTGCACAACGCGACATCAACCTTCAATACCAGGAGAGACGAATCCCCGACGATTCGCTCACTGCCTCCATGTGGCTCGGGACAGTACCCAACTAAAAACTGTTTGCATGACTCCTTTGAGACGTGGTAGGCTAGTAATCAAAGCACAGTGGGAACTCACACGAGACAAATGACGATCTCAGGTCGACAGACTAATCTGTACACATGTCACCTGGGAACTGCTATCTGACAGTACGTATAATACCAACTAGCAAGTTCCCGACGAGTCCGTCCAGTGTACTCATAGCCTAATGAGCACCTGTATACTATCTTAGGTGAACATACTAACACCAATGGGTTGTGAGACCTGGCCACCGCTCCTCGTCGGGGTCTCGATCAGTATACACTAGTCTACTCTGGAGTATCGATGCCCGGTCTCGTAACTCCCACGACTAAGGACATTTAAGGATGTGCTTATAGACCACCCAGCTCCCACGTATATGATCGACATCATACTGCTGGTAGTCAAGCAAGAATCCTATAGGCTCAATCAACATGTAATAGTGATCTATAATGCCACCTAATTCTTTACATGATGATAAAGACAAACCAGATAGCATACTATCATCTCGAGTAAGACTGTTCTATCCATATAAGTCCTTCCTCAATCATCATAATCACGTGCCTACGATTACAATAATTTCCTTGAGGGCACTACAGCCAACAACTTGATCGACCGGCGAGGAAGCCTCTAGGGCCGGCGTCGCCGGGCCCGACCGCGGGTAATGCCTCCAAAATTTAACCGTAACCCCTTGGCCTCCCCCCACTACTCCTCTTCTGTTTGTTTTTCCTGCAAATTAACAGAGGATTAAAATTAGCCATTAATCCAATGTTAAACGCATTTTAATTCTCATTTTTAATTCCCTAAACCTTAATTCAAACCTATAAATACCACATCACATCCTAGCCCTCTCTATTCTGAAATCTATCATCAAAACTCCACGACTCGGGACAAATCCGGCAATACCGCGACTCCACGACACTTTCAAACCATTCCTATACCTCCCCTCTCTCTACTCAACCAGTAAGTCCCCTAACTTCTCATCTCTTCTTATTCTAAAAAGATCCATTTTCAAAACTCGTCGGAAGTGGAGTTATTCCGACTTTCGATTCTAAAATTGTTTAAAACCCAACTTTTCTTAATAACAAATTACACATTTCTTTATATACTATTTAGAAACCATACAACAACATTTAGAACAAATTTTAATTCAAAATACAATGTTATACAACTTTTATTTCACTTTTTCGTTTAAATACCACAAGCTTTACCTATGACATTATTTCATATATTTGCTCATATTACCTTTAGAAAACTCACGAGGTAATGGCCCACCTCATCACAACACTCATCATAACATAGCACGATTGCCTCTTTACAATATTTTAGGATAAATACAATTTTATAAAATACCTTAAACTAATAAAACCGTATTCTTTACGATTGTTTAAATTAAATTACTTGCAATTAAACCTCTACAATCCATTTTGGGGAACCCGATTTGGATGGTGTGAGTTATCGCACATCCTCTGTACTAGTAGAGCGAGATATAGAGCTCCTCATGGAGCATCCGATCTCGATGGAATTTTTATTACAATTTTTAAGAAAACATGATTTCTATTTAATAAATAAATTTATTTTTCTATAATTATTTATAATATTATTAAATTATCTATTTTAAATACATATAATAAATTCCATGTTTTCTAAACAAAAGAATCACAAATTTCATGAATCTACCATCACAAATCCATACAATTCCAATTTACACTAAAATACCATATACTATTCAAACTAGGTTTATAATCATTAGAATACTTCACTTTTAAAAATTATATCCATGAAAACCCTAAATATGATAAATAAATGCTTGAGGTTTATTTTGAAAGTTTATCAAAACTATTTTTCATAAAACCCCTCAAGTTTATTAATTTACAATAAGGACCCTAGTAAATATAGGTTTAAATGGGACCAATTCTCTTGAACCTCAGGGAGACGGAGAAAGTGGGTGCTTTCCTATTTAAGATAGAAAACTAAAATGGGGTTATCAATGATAATTGACTTGGAAAAAGTCATAAATCCTGCCGTCCATGTGCAGCAGTTGTCGATAACTCCAAAACCTAATTCAGGAATCCAATTTTGTTTAAGCGTCTGACTCAGACAGAGTCTCAATCAAATCGAAATACAATCCATACATGAATACAATCCAAATATAACTCCAATACAACAAGAATCCATGTATACCAGAATACAATCTATATCAACATGACTTGATTTGACCGATCTATGGATATACATTGACTTTTCTACATGACTATCCGTTTATATCTTTATCCGTTTATATGAACAATTGATATCATGGTTTCGACAAGTCTTATATCTGCAAATCATATATAAAACAACACAATAAATATTACGGGGTTTTTTAAAGGGATAGACTGGTACAGAATGTGTTAAAAGTGGCACGAAGCGGTCACTTTAATACACCTAACCTGAATATTCGTTGTCCCGTGGGTTTTGACGGGGCCTTGTACTCCATATACCATAGTCCACGGGGTAAGTAGGACTCCACTTGTATATCTTAAGTTATATTCACGCCCGAGCCACCAAACAAGGCGGTTTGCGGAACAAAAATTTTCTAGAGCTTTAAAAGGGGTGCAAAGATAACTCAAAATCCGGATCTTTACCATAAAACAAACTAGCAAACAAAGAGATGCTAACTACTATGAAAGATGGTATACCAAAAGAATCGAGTCCTTCGGTCTTCGTTCTTCATCCTTAGCTCCTTGCATCCACCTTGAACATGTTTGAACTCCAACTCCGGCTCCATCTGTCTTCCGGGATCGAGCTTGTTCTCCGGTCTCCTTTTGTCGTAGACGATCCACCCGGGGAGTATGATCCATGGCTCTAGTTCCTAACTATGTAACTAAAGGAGCAACTAGAGAACTTGTTTTGCTAAACCAAGTAGTCTAGGATGTAGTTTGGATTTCTAAGTGTAAAGCTATCTCTTTCTTGCCTCTTCACTTGATTCTCAACACATGAGAAGGTAGTGAAGAGGAAGAAGATGAAGGTGGATGAAGCTAGTGAGGAAGGAGAGGAATGAGAGCTCAAGAGAAAATGAATGAAACATGAAAGAGAAAATCACACACCTTGGTTTTGTGTATGAATTCTTTCAATAAACAAATGACAACCATGATTCAATAGTAACCACAAATGAATTGAAAATTCATTTGTTGATTATTAAAGCATGGTCATGCCCATTCCTTACACTTTACACCTCATTTCCATTTATTGAATAAATGGAAAATGCATAATGAGGTGGTCACCTTCTAGAAGGAAATCTGTAGTAAATACGGATTTGAGTCTACTGTACAAATATACCGGCAATCAGATAAAAATCCGAACGCCCAAAAGAGATAGAATAACACGAAGAACGTAATACAAGAATATATATATCGAAATACATATACGTAAATTATTAAATCAATACCTGATTTAATAATCCGGCTCAAACCCGAGCCGGCTAGTATTACAAACTGTCCGATCGAAAATCCGAGTACCAAGTACATCAATCGATCGAACCCTGCACGTATCCAATACGGCTACTACATCATTTCGCCTGAATCAAGGAAACCCTCTGTGTGGGACTCTAAAGACTCGACAGTACTCTGGCAGTGGGTTTAACCACAAGAACGTCAGCGGCACTAGCTGTACGTAACGGCTACCCAGGTACCTGTCGAAAAGAAGGCCGATGAGCAAACTCATCCGGATCTCCTACTGAGCCTATCTATGATAATATCCGCACAGTCTGGTCTCTTCGTCAAAGAGTATCGCATACCGGGTCTAGGGGATGGTGAACGTCAGACCCTAACAACCTGATAAGTCGTGCCGATGTGGCTCCGGACCAATCCGGGAAAACTACTGATCAACTTATCAGTAAATCCCAAGTGCCTTGGCCAAGGTCTTATGGTCCTGACCAATCGAATCACGGTGCGATATCGACTCCCTATACCGGAAGAGACGAATCCCCGAAAATCGCTCACTGCCTCCATGTGGCTCGGGACTGAACCCAACCAAAACCTGTTTGCAAGACCCAGTAGAGTCGTGGTAGGGTAGTGATCAAAGTTCAGTGGGAACTCACACGAGACAAATGCCAATCTTGGGTCCAAAGACTAACCTGTACACATGTCACCTGAGAACTTCCATCTGACGATAGGTATAGTACCACATGGAAGTTCTCGGCGAGTACGTCCAGTGTACTCACACCAAGTGAGCACCTGTGTACAATCTTAGGTGCATCAGACCAATGGCTGTGGGACCAACCATACCCCGACGGGGCTAGAAACGTACACACCAGTCTACTCTGGAGTATCAGTGCCCAGTCTCGATACTCACGCGACTAGGGACCATTTAAGGATGTGCTTATGGACTACCCTGCTCCCACAAGTATGATCGCCATCACAACGTAGGTAGTCAAGGAAGATCCTAGGGGCTTTATCAACATGTAACCGCAATATGTAATAACGAGTATGACATATGCCATGTTAAGATAAAGACAAACCACAACAGTATACTACCGTATCGAGTCTTTATCAATATGTGCAAACCAGATATAACAATAATACAAAAAAATACACATATCCCGACAAAGACAAGTCTAATAATATACTATAAAACAGAGCAAGATTGTTCTGTACATACATATCCCTAGTATCCATATGTATACATATACAATACTGGCCTCTAGGGCATATACATCCAACAATCTCCCACTTGCACTAAAGGCCAGTGATTGGCGTACCGAATACCCAACGTCTGCTCTAAGGCCAGCTGCTGGCGTACCGCATACCCAACATCCCAAAAAGTCGCTCGAACTGTGCTTAAGGGATGGCCTTCGTAAATGGATCCGCCGTGTTGTCCTTCGTATCCACTTTCCGGACCTCGATCTCCTGGCGATCTACGATCTCCCTGATCAGGTGATACCGCCTTAAGATGTTCCTGGATTTCTGATGGGACCGTGGTTCCTTCGCTAAAGCTATAGCCCCGTTGTTATCGCAATACACAGGTATTGGGTCAACAATGGACGGAACTACCTGAAGTTCAGCTATGAACTTCTTCATCCAGACCGCTTCTTTTGCGGCATCGCTTGCAGCAATGTATTCAGCCTCAATCGTCGAGTCTGCAACGGTATCCTGTTTGGAGCTCTTCCAACACACCGCCCCTCCGTTGAGGGTAAATACAAAACCCGAGACAGACTTGCTGTCATCTTTGTCACTCTGGAAGCTTGAATCGGTAAAGGACTCGACCCTGAGGTCTCCATCACCGTACACTAAGAACATCTCCTTAGTCCTTCTCAGGTACTTGAGAATGTTCTTTACTATTGTCCAGTGGTCCTCACCTGGGTTCGACTGATACCAGCTCACCACGCTTAGCACATAAGCTACATCTGATCTTGTACATAGCATCGCATACATTATAGATCCTACCGCCGAAGCGTAGGGTATAGTGCTCATACGATCCATCTCCTCGTCAGTTTGGGGAGACATCTCCTTGGAGAGGGTGATTCCGTGCAATGCGGGTATGTTACCGTGCTTGGAATCTTCCATACTAAATCTTTTTAGTACGGTCTCTATGTACCTGGACTGTGAAAGTCCCAGTAATCTCTTGTATCTATCTCTGTAGATCTTGATACCCAAAATGTACGAGGCATCACCTAGGTATTTCATGGAGAACCTTTGTGATAAGAATAACTTGACCGATTGTAGCATAGGAATGCCATTTCCTATCAAAAGAATGTCGTCCACGTACAAGACTAGGAATACGACAGTTCGTCCTACAATCTTCTTATATATACATGGCTCATCTTCGTTATTGATGAAGTCACAGTCCTTAACTGTCTTATCAAAATAGATGTTCCAGCTCCGCGATGCTTGCTTCAATCCATAAATGGATTTGAGCAGCTTGCATACCTTCCCGCTGCTCCCACTTTCTACAAAACCTTCTGGCTAATCCATGTAAACGCACTTTTCTAAACATCCGTTTAGAAAAGCCGTTTTTACGTCCATCTGCCAGATCTCATAGTCATGGAAGGCAGCAATGGCAAGCAGGATCCTAATGGATTTGAGCATAGCCACTGGAGAAAAGGTTTCGTCATAGTCCACTCCTGGTCTTTGACGAAAACAATTTGCAACGAGTCTAGCCATATAGGTTTCCACCTGCCTATCTACACCAAGTTTCTTCTTGTAGATCCATTTGCATCCAACGGGTTTTACCCCAGGTGGAGCAACTTCCAGGGTCAACACTTTATTGGTGTGGATGGACTCCATTTCAGATTGCATAGCATCCAGCCACTTATCAGAGTCCCTACTGATAAAGGCCTGCCTGAAACTAGTAGGACCATCTTCTTCCAAGATGCAATCCTCTCGATCCCCATATATGAGAAAACCGTAGTATCTCTCGGGCGGATGAGAAATCCTACCAGATCTGCGGAGTGGCTGAAGTTCGTCCGGGACTATTGAATTTTCTGGTTCTACTAAATCCTCAGTTTGAGTTTGTGGATCTGATGTTTCATCCAGTTCTACTATGCTCCCACTTATTTCTTTTGCAAGAAATTGCCACTCTAAAAAAAGTGGCGCGATGAGCAACGAACACCTTCTGTTCCTCAGTGTGGTAGAACAGATATCACAGAGAATTTTTAGGATATCCCATAAATTTGCACAAAACTGATCGTGCCTTAAGTTTGTCCGGATTTTGTACCTTTACATAGGCCGGACAACCCCATATCTTAATACGTTCCAGATATGGTCTTTTACCACTCTATATTTCATATGGTGTTTTAGGTACAGATTTAGAAGGAACCTGATTCAACAAATACGCTGCTATTTGTAGCGTAAGTCCCTAGAATGAAAGAGGTAACTCGGCATTACTCCTCATGGAGCGAACCATATCCAATAGGGTACGGTTCCTCCGCTCCGATACACCGTTGTGCTGTGGTGTATAAGGAGGAGTAAGCTGAGAGAGAATTTCATTCTCTTTTAAGTAACCTTGGAATTACATGCTTAAGTACTCTCCTCCTCTATCAGATCGGAGGATCTTGATACTTTTTCCAGTATGGTTCTCTACTTCATTTCTGAATTCCTTGAATTTCTCAAAAGCTTCATATTTGTGTTTCATGAGATACACATATCCGAATCTAGAGAGATCGTCAGTGAATGTGATGAAGTACGAGAACCTACCCCTTGCATGTATAGACATTAGACCACATACATCACTGTGTATGAGTCCCAAGAGCTCTGCTGCTCTTTCTCCATGCCCGGTGAACGGAGATTTGGTTATCTTTCCTTTGAGACAAGACTGACAAGTTTCATAAGATGAAAATTCGAACGTATTCAAGAATCCATCTTTATGTAACTTACTTAGTCTTTTCTTTCCGATATGACCAAGTCTACAATGCCACAAGTAGGATTCGTTCGTATCTGAACTCTTCCTCTTGCGTGTGTTTTGTATATTGAGAACTGTGTTTTGATTTAGAACATAGATACCATTACACAGTGTACCTTCTACAACCAGTACCTTATCAAGATAAATGTTCATGATATTTCTATCAAGAACAAAGTTATATCCATCTTTATCAAGTAAAGAAACTGATATGATGTTGCAAAGCATGGAAGGCACATAGTAGCAATTTTTCAAAATCATAGTATTGCCATTTGGCAATACTAGGTGATATTCACCGACAACATCAGCATTAACTTGTGCTCCATTCCCCATTCTGAGGGACATATCACTAGGTCCAACTATCCTACTTTTTCTTAGTCCCTGCAATAAATTACAGATATGGGATCCTGATCCGGTATCGAGTACCCAGGAGGTAGGACTGACCGAAAAACAGTTCTCAATAACAAGAACACCTGAAGAAGACGCAACAATATATTTCTTCTTCGATGGGTTTATCAAGGAATTCAAACTTTCCTTCTTCCCTTGCTCATACTTATGACAGTTGTCGTAAGTTAGAGCCGAACCGACGTTCCCCATCCCCGAATAAGAATTGCTTCGTTCCGTTATCACTCCACTCGTACCCTCCTGGCCTTGCTCTCTTAGCCTGAAGCTGGGTTGAAAGCTTAGTTCAAGCTTATTCATCGGTCAAGCGATACATTTTATTATCTTGATTAGGGCGTGAAATGGTTGCTAGCTGGAGAGAGAGAGGGAAAACATTAAGCGTGCGCTCTTGCAAGATTAGATTGGTTATTAATATATCTAACCAGGATGGTTCCCACTGTTTCCTCAAATTCTTCTTCAAACTCTAAAAGAAGAACTAGTCAGGATTAATCGCACATCACAATACTTGCTTAACCTTTCAGCCAGGCTGGTGTTGGTACTTCGAGGGAGGTTTTCTAACGCTTTCGCGAAGTTCCTTAATTACATAACCTCTTTTCCCTGGAGGCGTAGCCCCGCTAACACCGTTCTAGACACATACTTGGTTTATAGCAATGATAGATAAGTGAAAAAATCTCCCAAGAGTAATCCTACTCATCAGTGGGATCGGGATCCAACTATCATTGTGTGATGCACTAGATGGAATCCACTCTAGTCACCACACTCCAGAAGGTATGTTAAATCTGCAAATTTTCTATATATTTGAAACTCCCGATGTGGTTTTTACCCCTAACGGCTCTATGACCTTGACAATGCCAACATATCATAAGCCGCTAGTCAAGTTTGGCCCGTTATTATCTTGATTAACTTAGAACCACCCGCATACCCCTTGACAATGCCAACATAGGTATGCGACTGTCCTAAATAATCTGAAATAAAGCTACAAACAAGAAATACTCAGCTACCGATCACTACGCCTTGACAATGCCAAAATACGCAGCTCGAATACTAAGTAGTACTTGTAGGAAATGACGGAGGGCTACGGCTGGGTTTTTGGCGAAAAACCCGTTAACGTAATGAACTTGATATCGTTGAAGGAACCTGAGTGGTTTTATAAATATATAGTGACGAAAACCTTTGCTAAAGAGGTCACTCCTTATGAAGGGATCTTGGCTCTTTCCTCGTCGAATGAGGTGCAGAATATTCCAAACTGAATACCACTGTACAAAGCAAAAATAGTCGACTATATTGAATTTATTACCCTGACGCAAACTTTTACTCAAGGGGTCACTCCCGGTGAAGGGATCTCGGCCCTTGCCTCGTCGAATGAGGTGCTGGATATTCCAAACTGAATACCACTGTGCAAAGCAAAAGAGGACGTCTGTAATGTCAGTTTTTAAAGCTTGGTTCCAACAACATCTTTTAGGTTTATTATCTTGCACTAATCAAAATTAATGCGGTCCCATCAATTTGTAACCTATCACACCAGAAAAGAACGAAAATAAAATGTACGTATGTCATCCGCATTCGCCACGGGGGCCCGTCATCACTCGTTAGATTACTTAACTAACGACAGAGCGGGGGCTAGACTAGAGCGGGTGCAAAACATATACAAAATCTACAAGTATATATATAAGTATATATAACATTCGTCCCAGGCATGATAATAAACAACATCACAGATAACAATACAGAATGGTGGATAATCTTGGAGCCCCGGGTTTCATTTGAGCCACAAATAAAACACGACGTTCCCTGTCGTGTGGATAGCCTGTGCAATGTAAACCTGTACCCCCTACGAGTGCGGCGAATAGCCCTGCCAATTCTAGAATGAAGCCCTCTCCATCTCGACGCCATGAGAATGAAACCCCTCGGTCTTTACGCTATGAGATGCGGGCTTGTTGCCTTCTAGAATCCGGCTATTCGTGCACTCCACCGCGGGGTAATCCTAGTACTGAATAAGAAAATAATATATACAAACGGTGACATCGACCTCAACCCGGTTGTGCCCCAAAATAATATACAACCCGGCAAAGACGGCAGTCCACATGTCGGACGCTAGCTCCGCAATAAAAAATGTACAAATGAATTTAAACAGTACCAACAACATTGCAACACTGGCTATCCATCATGACTATCCAACCACAATCACAGAACAAGCACACAAGATCAACGCGAATGTCACGTTCGCAAAACCCGTCTAAAAGAACATATAGCAGTCAGACGAGTTTTACTGATCGAGTGACATTCCCGGTCGCAGATAAAAGTGAATGTACTGAAAATAAAATACGTATTTTAAAATTACGATCAACTAAACTTTCCAAGTGTGCCCCAAGTATTAAACCAACACTGTAACAAATCTGGGCATAAAAAGTAATTATTCCAGAAACCACAATTTCAAAACTAAGAGGCCGAGAGGAAATTTTGTTCATGTGGGCACCAAAATTGCCGCGGAACCGCCGCCAAAAAGGGTTTTACGCGGCAGTTCCGCGGGATCACGTGACCAAATTTCTTCAGGGGTCTTAAAAAAGGCTGCATGATTTTCTGAAACCATAAAATTGATTTTTTGAGCACTTTTAAAAATCGACAGAAACTACATGGATTGAAATGCGGTTTTTGAAATTTTCAGTCGATCGTTATTCTAAACACGTTTAAACAAGCTAGTGTATCTTTTTTGGGATGGCTCTGATACCATGTTGGGTTATATTCACACCCGAGCCTCCGAACAAGGCGGTTTGCGGAACAAAAATTTTCTAGAGCTTTAAAAGGGGCGCAAAGATAACTCAAAATCCGGATCTTTACCATAAAACCAACTAGCAAACAAAGAGATGCTAAATACTTTGAAAGATGGTATACCAAAAGAATCGAGTCCTTCGGTCTTCTTTCTTCATCCTTAGCTCCTTGCATCCACCTTGAACATGTTTGAACTCCGGCTCTGGCTCCATCGGTCCTCCAGGATCGAGCTTGTTCTCCGGCCTCCTTTTGTCGTAGACGATCCACCCGGGGAGTATGATCCATGGCTCTAGCTCCTAACTATGTAACTAAAGGAGCAACTAGAAAACTTGGTTTGCTAAACCAAGTAGTCTAGGATGTAGTTTGGATTTCTAAGTGTAAAGCTATCTCTTTCTTGCCTCTTCACTTGATTCTCAACACATGAGAAGGTAGTGAAGAGGAAGAAGATGAAGGTGGAGAAAGATAGTGAGGAATGAGAGCTCAAGAGAAAATGAATGAAGCATGAAAGAGAAAATCACACACCTTGGTTTTGTGTATGAATTCTTTCAATAAACAAATGACAACCATGCTTCAATAGTAACCACAAATAAATTGAAAATTCATTTGTTGATTATTAAAGCATGGTCATGCCCATTCCTCCCATTCCTTACACTTTACACCTCATTTCCATTTATTGAATAAATGGAAAATGGTTAATGAGGTGGCCACCTTCTAGAAGGAAATCTGTAGTAAATACGGATTTGAGTCTACTGTACAAATATACCGGCAATCAGATAAAAATCTGAACGCCCAAAAGAGATAGAATAACACGAAGAACGTAATACTAGAATATATATATCGAAATACATATACATAAATTATTAAATCAATACCTGATTTAATAATCCGGCTCAAACCCGAGCCGGCTAGTATTACAAACTGTCCGATCGAAAATCCGAGTACCAAGTACATCAATCGATCGAACCCTGCACGTATCCAATACGGCTACTACATCATTTCGCCTGAATCAGGGAAACCCTCTGTGTGGGACTCTAAAGACTCGACAGTACTCCGGCAGTGGGTTTAACCACAAGAACGTCAGCGGCACTAGCTGTACGTAACGGCTACCCAGGTACCTGTCGAAAAGAAGGCCGATGAACAAAATCATCCGGATCTCCTACCGAGCCTATCTGTGACAATATCCGCACAGTCCGGTCTCTTCGTCAAAGAGTATCGCATACCGGGTCTAGGGGATGGTGAACGTCAGACCCTAACAACCTGATAAGTCGTGCCAATGTGGCTCCGGACCAATCCGGGAAAACTACTGATCAACCTATCAGTAAATCCCAAGTGCCTTGGCCAAGGTCTTATGGTCCTGACCAATCGAATCACGGTGCGATATCGACTCCCTATACCGGGAGAGACGAATCCCCGACAATCGCTCACTGCCTCCATGTGGCTCGGGACAGAACCCAACCAAAACCTGTTTGCACGACTCAGTAGAGCCGTGGTAGGGTAGTGATCAAAGTTCAGTGGGAACTCACATGAGACAAATGCCGATCTCGGGTCCAAAGACTAACCTGTACACATGTCCCCTGAGAACTTCCATCTGACGATAGGTATAATACCACATGGAAGTTCTCGGCGAGTCCGTCCACTGTACTCACACCCGGTGAGCACATGTGTACGATCTTAGGTGCATCACACCAATGGCTGCGGGACCAACCATCCCCCGATAGGGCTAGAAACGTACATACTAGTCTACTCTGGAGTATCAGTGCCCAGTCTCGATACTCACGCGACTAGGAACCATTTAAGGATGTGCTTATGGACTACCCTGCTCCCACAAGCATGATCGCCATCACAATGCAGGTAATCAAGCAAGATCCTAGGGGCTTTATCAACATGTAACCGCAATATGTAATAACGAGTATGACATATGCCATGTTAAGATAAAGACAAACCACATTAGTATACTACCGTATCGAGTCTTTATCAATATGTGCAAACCAGATATAACAACAAAACAAATAAATAAACATATCCCGACAAAGACAAGTCAAATAATATACTATAAAACAGAGCAAGATTGTTCTATACATACATATCCCTAGTATCCATATGTATACATATACAATACTGGCCTCTTGGGCATATACATCCAACAGTATACACTGACACATTCTGTACCAAGTTACAAACAACTGCGTTAACATAATAATCATACATTATACCAGAATTATTCTCTTTACCTGTTCAATCTATTTCTATCTCTCTTTGGGACTTACCGAGCGATTGTTCGTTGAAGATATTCCTTTTCAATTCTTTCTTTAGAATATTGTCAGGAGGACCCGACTCTTTGGAGATCGAGCCCAGCTCAGAAGACTTGGAGCAGTTCGCAGAAGACTCAGAGCTTTAGTCACTTGTATATACCTTTACTTTCAGTTCATGCTATTGTTTAGGTATTGCTTTCCGCATTGTATTTACTTTCCAGTTGTATTGTAAAGAATGTTTATTAAATAAAAATTGTTGTTCATTTATATCTCATGTCATTCTTGTGTACATTTATATTATATTTCTTATTTACGCAACATGTTTACTTCTGAGTAAATACGTTGCGTGCCTCGTCGCGTCTCCTTACTCGTACTCTACGAAGCGGGGCGTGACAAAATATGTGTATAGGCTACACGAACTTTAATCGGACGGTTTATAATACTAGTGGTTTAGGATTAAGCCGGATTATTAAATCAAGTTTTGATTTAATAATTTATATATATATTTTTAGATATGTATTCTAGTATTATTTTTCGCTATTCATTTTCTCTCTTGGCTATTCGTATTTTTATACAAATACGCCTATATGTATTTCGATACGTATATTCGGTTGTATTTCGTATTTATACGGAATATCTTCTAGACGATGGACACCTCATTATATGAATTTCATTTTAGAAAATCATTTGCAAATGAGGTAGAGAGTGAGGTGGCATGAGCATGGTCGGAGGTATGTAGGGAGGTATGGCCTTTATTAGTTTATTGTAAAATGTTGTGAGATATTTTTTGCATGGTTGTAAAATGATCAAGCCATTCCACTCTATATTCTTTTAGACTCATTTTCTCTCATACTTAGAACACCAGCTCATTTTGCTCATGCCCATGGTTTCTTGACCTCCTCTACCTTCTTCTTTAGTAGCTCACTTGAGCTTTGGAAATGAGAGAAAAAGATAGTGGAAATTCCTACATCCCCACTCTCTATTCCTAGCGACCTTGGATCATCGGTTTCTTCGCTAGGCGAAGTTGGAGATTGGATCATTTCCCTCAAGTGGATCATCTTCGGCAAAAGAGGACCGACTTGCAAGCGCGATCCGGAGAACCTGAAGAAAGCTTGAGGATATGAGTATCCTACACATAGTAGATTAGTTTAGCTCACTTAGTTTTGTATACAAGTCCTGGCTCTTTAGTTCGATTCTTGGTTTTGGAACTTTAGCAAACTAGAAATTTTTTAAATCCATGTTGCCTTCTTCAAAAATTAGCTTGCTAGTGTGCCTATGTTCCCAGCAGTCCCGAACAAATGAATATACAAGATGGCTACAAGTATGAATGGAAATAACACTTATCGCAACATCACACTTCCGCACGGGGACTATTCATTTCGCGGCAATCCAACGCATTCCAACAATACTATATATCAACATATATCAATCACATAGAACATCTCAGACGCACTTGTGCAACTCCGTCGATTTGATCGAATCAATTCGTCGACGTTAAACACAACATATCAACATACACCATCGAATTAACTCGATTAAACGTTTTAACCACGTTAATTCAGAACCATTACCAATGAATTCAATAACCGGTGGAGTCGCAAATTGGAATTTCAAAAATTCAAATTCAAATTCACTTCGACACCAAAAACAATCCCATTTCTTGCACAAACGAGCTCCGAACAATTCGAAAAACACACGGAAAAATCCCTTCATAAAAAATCCTGAGCCAAAGGTGGCCTGGGATCAACTCCAACCCAAATTAGGCTCGGGAACTGCCCGAACCAGAGCCAATTTTAGGTCTGGTTCAGCCGTGAATCAAGCTCGTAAGGGTCTCAATTCAGCACCGAGCCCCTCACGACTCGGGTGGGCTTTGGCGGGGGTTCACGGGACTCCCGTTCCGAACTGAGAGCCTCGGGGAATGAGTTTAAGAAAAAATTGGGACTGTTTTTAACAGAATTTTAAAAACGGATTTTAACAGTTTTGAAACTTGGTTAATTGAATCATTTGCCCACCAAAATGCAATTAGAAGTGAATGATCAGTTCTGATACCATGTTAGCGAATCGGTGCAAAGACCATGACATTCACAGGCCTGACGGAAGCGATAAACGATTAATTTTTTAAATTTTTTTTAAAGAGGCAAACACCGATTACAAAACCAAGATCATCTTTCAATTAAATTGCAACAAAAACTAAATAAAGATGTGGCAAACTACAACCTTTGTAACGCGTTAGCCACCTCTCCTTGACTCCGGCTAGTCTCCACGAAGCCCGGTACAAGCTTGCTCGATGATTTTCTCGCCGAAAATGATCCACCTTGACACAACTCCAAAACAAGCTCTAACTTCATATTGATCTCATCAAAATGAAGCAACCCATTATTTAAACTTGCTAAGAATGATTATTAGGAGATGTAGAATTATTTGCTCACTTAATTTTTCTCTCTTCTTTTCCATTCTTCACTTAAAGAAAAATCAAAAGAGGAAGAAGAAGCATGGTGGAGATAAGAGTTTAGAAGAAGATAAGCTTGAAAAACATATGAACTAGAAACAAAAATGAGTCATTACAAATAGTGACTCATACAAATGAGCCGTAAAAAGAATTATCTCATGAATTCTACAATCATGACTCATTCTCATTTCTTTCATATAATTCTTATACTCCCATTATACATATATCAACATACATGTCTCATTATTTATATCAAATATAAATATTAATTAAAGAGAAGAAAATAATTAAGTGAGTATGATAGTAGTTAATATATAATTATATCAATATATAAATATACATTTAATTATTAAATCAACACTTGATTTAATAATCCGGCTATACCATATATATACCAGCTAACATCAATAAACACCCGATTAAAATGCGTGTATCAAATACACGTGTTTAATCGAACTCCTGCACGTATCCCTATACATGCCTTACATCATTTCACATGTGCTGTGAAACCTCCGTGTGGGACTCTGAAGACTCGATAATACGCTGGCAGTAGATTAGTTTCATATCTATAACCCACAAGCACGTCATCGGTACTAGCTGCACGTAACGGCTACCCAGGTATTGATCAAAAGAAGATTAACGAACAAGCTCATCTGAACTTTGCAAAGTCTATCAGTGACATTACCATACAGTATGGTCTCTTCATCTAAGAGTATCAAATATCGGGTCTAGAATTTGGAATCGGTCATACCCCAATAACTCGATAAGTCGTGCGACAGAGGACCCATAACCAACCGAAGATACAACTGATAACACTTATAAGTTTATCTCCACTGCGATGGCCATCGAATTATGCTTGTAGTCATGTCCTGTACAGCACGACATCATCTTCATATACCGGGAGAGACGAATCCTCTCGACCGCTCACTGCCTCCACGTGCTTCGGGACTATACCCAACAAAAACCAGTTTGCACGACTCCTTTGAGCCATGGTAGGGTAGAAATATAAGTATAGTAGGAACACACATGAGACACTATGGCGATCTTAGGTCTTAGGTACTATCCTGTACTCACGTCATCAGAGAACTGCTGTCTGACATTAGTATATCACCATCTAGGAGTTATCGGTGAGTCCGTCCAGTGTAACTCATCCAATGAGCACCTGTATAAAATCCTTGGTGTCAAACACCAATAGCTATGGGATTAGCTATCGCTCTCCAACCGGGTCAGGAAACGTACATACTAGTCTAAACTGGAGCACCAATGCCCAGTCTCGATACTCCTACAACTAAGGACATTAAAGGATGTGCTTATCGACTACTCAGGCCCTACTAGTATAATCTCCATCATCGTCCTGATAGTCAAGAAAAATCCTAATGCTTTATCTCATGTCTAAACGATACGTGATAGTAAATAAAATGCATCACATGAAAGATAAAGACAAACCAGATAGCATACTATCATCTCGAGTAAGATTGTTCTCTCAAATATGTCCTCCTTCAATTACAATAATTACCTTGAGGGCATATATATCCAACAGGAAAGAGACAATATCTTAGACGAGTTAAGATATGAGGTTGTCCTGCTTATGTTAAAAGGAAAATCTCAGACAAACTCGAAGCACGATCAGCCCTTTGCAAGTTTATGGGATATCCAAAGAATTCTCTAGGGTATCTATTCTACCATACCGAAGAACAAAAAGTGTTTGTTTCTCAGTATGCCACATTTTTGGAAAAGTAATTTCTTGAAAAATAAATTAATGGTAGTGCAGTAGAACTGGATGAAATTCCAGAAATATAAACTACAACTGAAAATTTGGTAGAACAGGAAAATTAAATAGTCCCCAACGAATCTCAGCCACTCCGCAGATCTAGTAGGGTTTCTCATCCACCTGAGAGATACTACGATTTTCTCATAAATGGGGGTAGTGAGAATTGCATCATGGAAGATGATGATCCGACTAGTTTCGAGTAGGCCATCACAAGTGGGGACTCTAAGAAATGGCTGGATACTATATGATCTGAGATGGAATTCATGCACACCAACAAAGTATGGACTTTGGATATTGCTCCTGAAGGGGTAAAACCCATTAGGAGCAAATAGATCTTCAAGAAGAAAATCAGTGTAGATGGAAAGGTTGAGACCATCAAAGCTAGACTTGTAGCAAAAGTTTTTCGTCAACGACCGGGTATCGACTATGATGAGATCTTTTCTCCAGTGGCTATGCTTAAGTCTATTCGGATCCTACTTGCCATTGTTGCCTACCATGACTATGAAATCTGACAGATGGATGTCAAAACCGTTTTTTTGAATGGTGATTTAGAAGAGAGCGTGTATATGACATAACCAGAGGGCTTCATAGACAGCGAGAGCAGCGGGAAGGTGTGGAAGATGCTTAAATCAATCTACGGATTAAGCAGGCGTCACGCAGTTAGAACATCTGTTTTGATGTAGCAGTTAAAGAGTTTGACTTCATCAAAAACGTAGATGAACCCTATATCTATATATATATATATACATATATATATACATATATATATATATATATATATATATATATATAAAGGTAGTAGAGAGTAAGGTCATTTTCCTCGTATTGTGCGTGGATGACATACTCTTGATAGAAAATGATATTCCTATGTTGCAATCGGTCAAACTCTTCCTATCACAAAAGTTCTCCATGAAAGACATACGTGGTGCCTCCTACATCTGGGGATAAATATCTATAGGGATAGATCTAAAAGCATGTTGGGATTGTCCCAATCCAGGCACATAGACACCATACTAAAGAGGTTTAGTATGGAAGATTCCATGCGTGGTAACTTACCTGCTAGATTAGGAATCACCCTTTGCAAAGAGATATCTCCCAAGACTGATGAGGAGAGGGCTCGCATGAATATGATACCCTATGCCTCTGCATTCGGGTCTATCATATATATCACACCCCGCTTCCCGGTGTACGGATAAGGAGATGTGACGAGCCCCGTGACGTATTTACTCAAAAGTAAACACGCTAAGCGTAAATAAGCAATATATTAAATGTGCACAAGAAAGACATGAGATGTAAATGAATAGCAACTTTTTATTAATTAAAAATTCTTTACAATACAACTGGAAAGTAAATACAATACTGGAAAGCGATGCTTAAGCAATGGCATGAACTGAAAGTAAAAGTATATACAAGTGAACTAGAGCTAGGGTCCTCGATGAACTGCTCCAAGTCTTCTGAGCTGGGCTCGAGCACCAGAGAGTCGGGTCCTCCTGACAACATTCCAAAGAAAGAATAGAAAAGGAATGTCGTCAGCGAACAATCGCTCGGTAAGTCCCAAGAGGTAGAGAAGAATAGACAGAGAATAGAACATGTAAAGTATAAAAGATTATGTTCTCTATACTAACGTAGTTGTTTGTAGCTTGGTACAAAAAATATTAGTGTTTATGAGAGGAGTCCAACTATCCAGTGGACTAAGGTAACCCGTAGTACAAGGCTCCGTCAAACCCCACGGAACAATGACAATGGATATTTAGTTACGTCTTTTAATGACCATCTCGTGCCACTTTTAACACATTCCGTACCAGTCTACACTTTTAAAAACCCCGTAATGTTTATTGTATTGTTTATAACTGTAAGACATGCCGAAACCATGATATCAGTTGATCATGTAAACGGATAAGGATGTAAATGGATAGGCATGTAATCAAGTCAATATATATATCCATGGTTCGGTCAGTTCAAGTCATGTTGATATATATGGTATTCCGGTATTCATGTTCAAGTTCCAGTATATATAGATTCATGATGTATTAGAATTATATTCGATTTGTATGTAGATTGGAATTGTATTCAGATTAGACCGAGACTCTGTCTGAGTCAGACACTTAAACAAAATTGGATTCCTGAATTAGGTATTGGAGTTATTGGTAACTGCTGCACATAGACGGCAGGATTTGTGAATTTTTCCAAGCCAATTACCATTGATAACCCCGTTTTAATTTCCAACCTTAAATAGGCAAGCACCCACTTTCTTCGGCTCCTTGAGACTCAAGAGAATTGGTTTCGCTTAAACCCATTTTTACGAGGGTCCTTATTGTAAATTAATAAACTTGATTGACTCTGTCTGAGTCAGACACTTAAACAGAATTGGATTCCTGAATTAGGTTTTGGAGTTATTGGTAACTGTTGCACATAGACGGCAGGATTTGTGACTTTTTCCAAGCCAATTACATTGATAACCCCGTTTTAATTTCCAACCTTATATAGGCAAGCACCCACTTTCTTCGGCTCCCTGAGACTCAAGAGAATTGGTTCCGCTTAAACCTATTTTAACGAGGGTCCTTATTATAAATTAATAAACTTGAGGGGGTTTTATGAAAAATAGTTTTGATAAACTTTCAAAATAAACCTCAAGTATTTATTTATCGTATTTAGGATTTTCATGGATGTAATTTTTATATGATGAGGTATTCTAGTGAATATAAACCTAGATTGAATAGTATATGGTGTTTTAGTGTAAATTGACTTGTATGGATTGTTAATGGTATATTCATGAAATTTGTGATTCTTGTGCTTAGAAAACATGGAATTTATTATATGTATTTAAAATAGATATTTTGGTAATATATATATATTATTAAAAATATAATTTATTTATTAAATAGAAAATCACATTTTCTTAAAAATTGTATTAAAAATTCCATCGAGATCGGATGCTCCATGAGGAGGTCTGCATCTCGCTCTACTAGTCCCAAGGATGTGCGATAACCCACATCATTCAAATCGGGTTCCCCAAAGGTAGGTTGTAGAGACATAATCGTTAGGAGTTTAATTTAAAACAATTTAAAGAATACGGTTTTTAATAGTTTATGGTATTTAAATGTAAAATTGTATTAGCCACAAAAATATGGTTTTCAAGCAATCGTGTTATGTCACGATGAGTGTTGTGAGAGGTAGGTCATTACCTCATGAGGTTTTTCTAAAGGTAATATGAGAAATTATGATAAAAGAATGTCGTGGGTAAACTTTGTGGTATTTAACTGTAAAAGTGTAATACAAGTTGCATAGCATGGTATTTTAAATTGAAACTTGTTCTCAATGTTGGTTTATGGTTGTTAAACAATATGTAAAGAAATGGTTGATTTGTTATTAAGAGAAGTTGGGTTTTTTAAAAAAATTAGAATCGGATGTCTTATTAACTTCACTTCCAACGAGTTTTGAAAAGAGAACATTTTGAGAGGTGAAAAGGAGAGAAGAGAAGGGACTTACTAGATTGGATGGAGAGGGGAGGTAGAGAAAAGGTTTGAGAGCTTCGTGGAGTCGCGGTGTCGCCGGATTTGTCTCGAGTCGTCGCCGGAAGATGACCTTGGGATAATTCCACTTGTACAACTAATTTGACTTGGTAAAATTTGAGAGTTTTGACAATGGATTTCAGAATGAAAAGGGCAAGAGTGTGGGGTTGTATTTATAGGATAGAATTAGGGTTTTGTGAGTGAAGAGAGAATAAAAATATATTAAAAATAGAATTAAAGAGGTGAATTAACACTCTTTGGATAAATGCAGAAAAATCAAACCGTATGGAGGTAATGAGGTAGGCCAAGGGGTGTAGTGTTAAAAATTTGAAGGCATTTCCTACGGGGGGCCCGGCGCCGCCGGCCCTTTGGCTAATCTCGTCGGCCATTGGGTGAAGGTGGGTGCTTGGATGAATGTCACGTGTTCCCTTCTGTTCATATAACATATTTGACATGTTTATTTAATTTGACTTTTCATTTTTACGTGTATTGCAGGTGTACACTTTTCGGCTTCCAAAAATTTTAAAAGAAAAATCACTAAAAAATAATATGTGGCTGGGGGAATTTGAACACAGGGGATATGTCATAAAAGTGCAAGGCTTTACCAATGAGCTACAAGTTGTTTCTTACTGTTCTTAAACAAATTAAATATTTATAGCATACTCAAGTTTGCAAATAATCCATTTAGTACTTTAACTTTAAACAAATTTCTGTACATTAAAAACAGAGTCGTTACATTCTACCCTCCTTACAAAAATTTCTTCCTGGAAATTTACAAATATTTAAGGACTAATTTACAAATAAGAAAGGGTATCTTGTACGCATGACTTCTTCTCTTTCCCACGTTGATTCTCCTGGTGAGTCTTTCCTCTACATCACTCGGACCAAGTTTACTTCCTTGTTCCTAAGTGACTTTACCTTTCTGTTCGGGATTTCAACGGGTTGTTGCTCACATGATAGATCCGTCTGTACAGTGAGCTTGGAGAGATCAAGGATATGGTTAGGGTCACTCACATACCTTCGGAGCTGGGATATGTTGAATACATTGTGCACTCCTTCCAATGAGGGTGGAAGTGCCAAACGATTTGCCACTTCTCCGACTCGTTCGAGTATGTCGAACGATCCAATGTACCTCAGACTTAGCTTACCCCTCTTTCCAAAATGAATCACTCCACAATTTGAAGAGATATTTAGAAAGACATAATCGCCCAGTTGGAACTCCAAGTGTCGGCGCTTTGCATCAGCCCAATGCTTTTATCGGTCTTGGGCTATGCGCATTCGTTCCTTGATAGTGCGAACTACATCTACAGTCTTCACTATCATCTAAGGTCCAAGGAGTTCCCTATCTTTAATGTCGTCCCAACTTAATAGTGAACGACACTTCCTTCCACAGAGCGCTGCAAACGGTGTCATTCCAATACTCGCTTGGTAGCTGTTGTTGTATGAAAACTCCACAAGATGTAGGTGATCTTCCCACGATCCTCCGAAGTCTAGCATACAAGCTCTTACCATATCTTCAAGGAACTGAATTGTTCACTCAGACTGTCCATCTATTTGTGGATAGTAAGCTGTGCTAAAGTTCAGACTCGATCCCAAGCTAGCTTGCAAACTCTGCCAAAACTGCGATCGGAATCTGGTGTCACGATCGAAGACAATGCAAATCGGTACTCCATGTAATCTCACGATCTCCTGCATGAGTTCATGGGTATCAGAAATAGTACATAATGAAGAGTTAAATCTTACTTAGATTCAGACTAACTTCCATGTACATCTTTGCGAGTGTCTCGGTAGAATGGCCAACTCGAAAGGGAATAAAATGAGATGACTTTGTGTGTCGATCCACAATAACCCATACTGCATCCTTACCTTTTGTGCTGCGAGGAAGAGCAGTCAAAAAATCTATGGTGATGTGTTACCACTTCCATTCTGGAATAGGTAATGGTTGAGGTAAACCAGCAGTCCTGTGATGTTCAGCTTTTACTTGCTGACACACCAAGCATTTGGCTACGCTTCTGGCTACTTCACGCTTCATTCTATGCCACCAGTAATATTGCCGCAAATCTTTGTACATCTTTATACCACCAGGGTGTACTGAGTATGGATAGCTGTGAGCTTCTTTCATCAACTCTTCCGGAACAGGACTTTGTGGTACACACAAGTTGCTTCCGTATCTCAAAGATCAGTCTTCATGGATGATGAAGTCTATTCTAAGTCCACTTTCTACTTGTTCTCTGATTTTTTTAACTTGGCATCACTTGCTTGAGCTGCTTTGATCTGATTGACAATTATAGACTGAACTTGTAAGTTCATCAAACTTGAAGCATTACCTGGCACGACCACTTTTATCTCCATCTGATGCAAATCTTGCTGTAGCTTCCACTGTGCGGTGAGGTTCATTGATAGTGGTTGGTGCCTAAGTGTATCAAGAACTACATTCATCTTCCCTGGATGATATTGTAGGTTGATGTCAAAGTCCGCCATAAGTTCTAACCATCTTCTCTGCCGCATATTCTGCTCTTTCTAAGTAAACACATATTTTAGACTTTATGGTATGTGTATATATCTACTCGTTCTCCAAGAAGATAATGACGCAAAATCTTCAGTGCAAATATAACAGCTGCCAACTCTAAGTCATGCGTTGGATAATTGCGCTCATGAATCTTAAACTGTCTTGATGCATAAGCTACAACTTTAACGTGCGGGTGTAGAACAAATCCTAATTCCTTACCGAATGCATCGCAATGCACTACAAAACCTCCAGATTGGTCCGGTATTATGAGAATAGGTGCTGATGTCAATCTTGACTTAAGTTCTACGAATGCTTGTTCGCATGTTTCTGACCATACGAATTCTTCATCTTTACGTGTGTGCTTGGTCAGGGGTGTTGCAATCTTCGAAAATCCTTCAATAAATCTTCGGTAGTATACCGCTAATCCCAAGAAAATTCGAATGTCCTTCACTGTCTTTGGTGTCGGCCATTCGCTTACTGCTGATACTTTAGCTGGATCTAAAGAGATTCCTTCACCTGAAACGATATGTCCGAGAAATCCGACTTGTTCTAGCCAAAACTCGCACTTGCTGTACTTGGCATAGAGTTGATGCTGTCGCAAAGGCTCCAGGACAATCCTCAAATATTCAGCGTGCTCTTTCTGATTCTTAGAATACACCAGGATGTCGTCGATGAATATGACAACGAAACTGTCTAGGTACTCTCGAAAAACCCGGTTCATCAGATTCATGAATATGGCTGGTACATTGGTCACTCCAAATGGCATCACGAGAAACTCATAATTTCCATAGCGATTCCTGAATGACGTCTTCAGAATATCAGACTCTTTGACCTTCACCTGATGATAATCCGAACGAAGATCTGATTTTGGGAAAACGCCAGACCCACTTAACCGATCGAACAGATCGTCGTTTCGTGGTAGTGGATACCTGTTCTTTATTGTGACTTCGTTCAAAGCTCTAAAATCAATGCACATTCTGTATGAACCTTCCTTGTTCTTCACAAGCAACACTGGAGATCCCCAACTTGAAGTGCTAGGACAAATCCATCTTTTCTGCAGAAGTTCGTCCAGTTGAGTATGGATCTCCTTAAAACCTTCAGGACTTAATCAATAACGTGCTTTGATCACCGGTTATACTCCAGGTACTAAATCAATTCCAAATTCAAGATCTCGATCAGGAGGCAAACACGATATGTCTTCAGGAAATACATCATCGAACTCTCGAACTACCTCTAGCTTATCTTCTCCCGCCTTTAGAGTTGCAATCACTGCCTTCTTTGGTTTTACTTTGTATGTGCTAGGATCCAGGGTACGGTCTCCACTCTTGAAATAAAATACCGGATGCTCTAGAATCTCGAACACTGCTCTCCTTGACGACAGTCGATGGTAGCATAGAAAGTTCCTAGCCAATCCATACCCAAAACTATATTGAAGTTCGGTATGTCCAGCACCTTGAAGTCAGCATAAAATTCTCTACTGCAGACGATCACTTGACACAGGTCGTATCCCATTGTTTCCTTTAGAACTCCATTCCCTGAACTGACATTCCAGCTGGATACAAGCGGTTTGACTGGAATCACATGAGTTCGGAAGAAACGTTGCAACATAAAGCAATGAGATTTTCCAGTATCGAAGAGTGCCAATACAGGAAGTGAGGCTACTAAGATTGTACCTAAGTTGTGTGGAATATGTTTAGGTGTAGGATAAGATATTTAATATGTATAAGGATTGAAAGAAAGATTGATAAAAAAGAGTTTCCGGTGATGACTTGGCCAGTGGCTTCAGCTTCTTCCATAGTCATTGTGAAAGCATGTCGCCTCGGTACATTCCTCCTTGCTAGAGGAGCATTCCTCTGTCCGTTTCTCTGTCCTTGAGGTAGGTTCCTTTGTTCTTGATGGAACTGGCAAGGAGGAGGTGCAGTAGGTCCACGAGGAGGTGGAGCTGGGAGAGCAAGAAGTGGTGCAGGTGCCTGGATAGCTGGTCGCTGCGGATAGGTGATTGCTGGTCTAGTTGCAGGATTTGGATTCGGTCAACGAGAACAAGATCCAATATCATGTGTGGATGAGCTACAGACTAAGTAAAAGCGATTAGCACGTCTGCAGTCCTTCGCCAAGTGTCCATTCCTCCTGCAGTAAGTGCAAAAGTCTGAACTGGGCCGGGTGAAAGGTACTCCCGATCTCCTGGGTACAAAAGGTGTCCTGGAAGAGGCTCCTCCTTCTATCTGAGTAGCTGGACGCTTCATACCGGCAGATTGAGGTCTGCCTTTGTTCTTAACCACTGCCTCATATCGACGGGCAGCCTTCAGAGCTAGATCATGGGTTGGGAAATCCCCTGTAGCTAGAGCAGCTTGGATTTCTTGGTCCAACCCTTGTTGAAATCTTCGGGTCCTGTTCTCAGCAGTTGGTATGAGATGTGCCGCGAACCTGTTACGATTTTGTGTTAGCTGCGTAGTATGTGATATCAGAAAATTCAAATATTTGAGACATATTTTACCCGCTCAATATAGTGAACTCAGCATCAAACTCATTCACAGATTTGGTCCGAATCTTGTTGCAAGTGGATGAATTGCTGTTCCACATCAAAGCGGGCAGTCTCGGAAAAATATTTCGTGTTGAACATCTCGCGAAAAATCCTCCATTCGATCGGCTGGGCAAGATGGCTTTCTTCCGCCTTCCACCATACTCGGGCGTTACCCATGAGTTGCAGCTTCGCAACCTTTACCCAAGCAATGTCTGGCACTTGTGCTGCTGTCAGATCGTCCTTAATGGATTGAGCCCATTCTTCAGCTTCCAAAGGGCTCTCTTTCCCAAAAAATTGCTTAGGAAGCAGTGCCCGTAATTGTTTCACTCCAGGTGCCTCAACTTCTGGGCGGTTCATTAGAATAGCAGTCTACTGCTGCTGTCCCTCCAAGAGGCTCTTGATTGCTTTAAGCAATACTGTCTGCTCGTTGATAGGAGCTGCTACAGTAGGTGTAAGTGGAAGAGGTGGTGGTATGGTGTTGCCGTTCACGTTGGTGCTAGTATTGTTCGGAGAATCCATAACCTTAAAAGAAAAATAGGGTTAAATAGATTCAAAGAATATTAAATATAAAAAATGTTTAGTTGTTGAGTCTTATAATTCTTGAGTTATATTGCTTAGGTTTCCATGCAGAACTGACCCTGCATGGTATGACTTCATGCAGAATTGACCTGCATGGGCCGCCAACAAAACCTGTCACGCGCCGCTTCCCGGTATACGGGTAAGGAGACGTGACGGGGCCCCAGACGTATTTACTCAGAAGTAGACACGCTAATCGTAAATAAGCAATATACTAATTGTATACAAGAAAGACATAAGATGTAAATAAACAACGTTTTATTGATTAAACATTCTTTATAATACAACTGGAAAGTAAATACAATACTGGAAAGCGATGCCTAAACAATGGCATGAACTGAAAGTAAAAGTATATACAAGTGAACAAGAGCTTGGGGTCCTCAATGAACTGCTCCAAGTCATCTGAGCTGGGCTCGATCTCCAGAGAGTCGGGTCCTCCTGACAACATTCCAAACAAAGAATAGAAAATGAATGTCATCAGCGAACAATCACTCGGTAAGTTCCAAGAGGTAGAGAAGAATAGACAGAGAATCGAACATGTAAAGTATAAAAGATTATGTTCGCTATACTAACGTAGTTGTTTGTAACTTGGTACATAAGATATTAGTGTTTAGGAGAGGAGTCCAACTATCCCGTGGACTAAGGTTACCCGTAGTACAAGGCTCCATCAAAACCCACGGAACAACGGTAATGGATGTTTAGTTACGTATTTTAATGACCATCTCGTGCCACTTTTAACATATTCCGTACCAGTCTACTCCTTTATAAACCCCGTAATGTTTATTATATTGTTTATAACTGTAAGACTTGCCGAAACCATGATATCAGTTATTCATGTAAACGGATAAAGATGTAAACGGATATTCATGTAATCAAGTCAATTTATATATCCATGGTTCGGTCAGTTCAAGTCATGTTGATATAGATGGTATTCCGGTATTCTTGTTCAAGTTCCAGAATATATAGATTCATGATGTATTAGAGTTATATTTGAATTGTATGTAGATTGGAATTGTATTCAGATTAAAATGAGACTCTGTCTGAGTCAGACACTTAAACAGAATTGAATTCCTGAATTAGGTTTTGGAGTTATCAGTAACTGCTGCACTTGGATAGCAGGATTTGTGACTTTTTCCAAGCCAATTACCATTGATAAACCCGTTTTATTTTCCTACCTTGACTAGGCAAGCACCCACTTTCTCCGGCTCCCAGAGGCTCAAGAGAATTGGTCCTGCTTAAACCTATATTTACTAGGTTCCTTATTGTAAATTAATTAACTTGAGGGGGGTTTATGAAAAATAGTTTTGATAAACTTTCAAAATGAACCTCGAGCATTTATTATCGTATTTAGGGTTTTCATGGATGTAATTTTTATATGATGAGGTATTCTAGTGAATATAAGCCTAGATTGAATAGTATATGATATTTTAGTGTAAATTGACTTGTATGGATTGTTAATGGTATATTCATGAAATTTGTGATTCTTGTGTTTAGAAAACATGGAATTTTTTATATGTATTTAAAATAGATATTTTGGTAATATATATATATATATATATATATATATATATATTATCAAAAATAGAATTTATTTATTAAATAGAAAAACACGTTTTCTTAAAAATTGTATTAAAAATTCCATCAAGATTGGATGCTCCGTGAGGAGGTCTGCATCTCGCACTACTAGTCCCGAGGATGTGCGATAACTCGCACCATCCAAATCGGGTTCCCAAAAGTGGATTATAAAGACATCATCGTAAGCAATCTAATTTAAAACAATTTAAAGAATACGGTTTTCAATAGTTTATGCTATCTAAATGTAAAATTGTATTAGCCACAAAAATATGGTTTTCAAGCAATCGTGCTATGTCATGATGAGTGTTATGAGTGGTAGGTCATTACCTCGTGAGGTTTTTCTAAAGGTAATATGAGCAATTATGATAAAAGAATGTCATAGGTAAACTTTGTGGTATTTAACTGTAAAAGTGTAATACAAGTTGCATAGCATGGTATTTTAAATTGAAACTTGTTCTCAATATTGGTTTATGGTTGATAAACAATATATAAAGAAATGGTTAGTTTGTTATTAAGTTGAGTTTTTTAACAAATTAGAATCGGTTGTCGGATTTACTCCACTTCCGACGTGTTTTGAAAAGAGAACTTTTTGAGAGGTGAAAAGGAGAGAAGAGAAGGGACTTACTGGATTAGATAGGAGAGGGGAGGCAGAGGAAGGGTTTGAGAGCTTCATGGATGTAGGGATTCCTCAGCACCTAGCCTAGGGTTTGCAAGCATCACATATGCCACAACAAAAATTTAAAGGGGGTGCTAAGCAATCTAACAAAGAATCGTACTAGAAAAATAGGGTAACAAAACAAGCAATCAAACATTACATTAGAAGTGAACAAGAATACAACCTTTGTAGACCCGGTCCTTCACTTCTAAAGCTCCGTGTTGACGTCCCTTCACTGTGATCATCGATATCCCGAACTCTAGTATGGTTTCCCTCGGAGAAATGAACAGATTCCGCTGTGATCATCGATATCGCGACGTATTTACTCAGATGTAAACACGCTAAGCGTAAATAAACAATATACTAAATGTGCACAAGAAAGACATGAGATGTAAATGAACAGCAAATTTTTATTGATTAAAAATTCTTTACAATACAACTGGAAAGTAAATACAATACTGGAAAGTGATGCTTAAACAATGGCATGAACTGAAAATAAAAGTATATACAAGTGAACTAGAGCTCGATTCCTCGATGAACTGCTCCAAGTCTTCTGAGCTGGGCTCGATTTCCAGAGAGTCGGGTCCTCCTGAAAACATTCCAAAGAAAGAATAGAAAAGGAATGTCATCAGCGAACAATCAGTCGGTAAGTCACAAGAGGTAGAGAAGAATAGACAGAGAATAGAACATATAAAGTATAAAAGATTATGTTCGCTATACTAATGTAGTTGTTTATAGCTTGGTACAAAAGATATTAGTGTTTACGAGAGGAGTCCAACTATCCGGTGTACTAAGGTAACCCGTAGTACAAGGCTCCGTCAAACCCCACGGAACAATAACAATGGATATTTAGTTACGTCTTTTAATGACCATCTCGTGCCACTTTTAACACATTCCGTACCAGTCTACCCCTTTAAAAACCCCGTAATGTTTATTGTATTGTTTATAACCGTAAGACATGTCGAAAACATGATAACAGTTGTTCATGTAAAAGGATAAGGATGTAAACGGATAGGCATGTAATCAAGTCAATATATATATCCATGGTTCGGTCAGTTCAAGTCATGTTGATATAGATGGTATTCCGGTATTCATGTTCAAGTTCCAGTATATATGGATTCATGATGTATTAGAGTTATATTCGATTTGTATTTAGATTGGAATTGTATTCAGATTAGACCGAGCCTCTGTCTGAGTCAGACACTTAATTGGATTCCTGAATTAGGTTTTGGAGTTATCGGTAACTGCTGCACATGGACGGCAGGATTTTTGACTTTTTCCAAGCCAATTACCATTGATAACCCCGTTTTAATTTCCAACCATAAATAGGCAAGCACCCACTTTCTTCGGCTCCCTGAAACTCAAAAGAATTGGTACCTCTTAAACTTATTTTTACAAGGGTCCTTATTGTAAATTAATAAACTTGAGGGGGTTTTATGAAAAATAGTTTTGATAAACTTTCAAAATAAACCTCAAGCATTTATTTATCGTATTTAGGGTTTTCATGGATGTAATTTTTATATGATGAGGTATTCTAGTGAATATAAACCTAGATTCAATAGTATATGGTATTTTAGTGTAAATTGACTTGTATGAATTGTTAATGGTATATTCATGAAATTTGTGATTCTTGTGCTTAGAAAACATGGAATTTATTATAGGTATTTAAAATAGATATTTTGGTAATATATATATATATATATATATATATATATATATTATTAAAAATAGGATTTATTTATTAAATAGACAATCGCGTTTTCTTAAAAATTGTATTAAAAATTCCATCGAGATCGGATGCTCCATGAGGTGGTTTGCATCTCGCTCTACTAGTCCCAAGGATGTGCGATAACCCGCATCATTCAAATCGAGTTCCCCAAAAGTGGGTTGTAGAGACATAATCGTAAGGAATTTAATTTAAAACAATTTAAAGAATTCGGTTTTTAATAGTTTATGGTATTTAAATGTAAAATTGTATTAGCCACAAAAATATGGTTTTCAAGCAATCGTGCTATGTCATGATGAGTGTTGTGAGAGGTAGGTCATTACCTCATGAGGTTTTTCTAAAGGTAATATGAGCAATTATGATAAAAGAATGTCGTGGGTAAACTTTGTGGTATTTAACTGTAAAAGTGTAATACAAGTTGCATAACATGGTATTTTAAATTGAAACTTGTTCTCAATGTTGGTTTATGGTTGCTAAAAAATATATAAAGAAATGGTTGATTTTTCATTAAGAGAAGTTGAGTTTTTTAACAAATTAGAATCGGATGTCGTATTAACTCCACTTCCGACGAGTTTTGAAAAGAGAACTTTCTGAGAGGTGAAAAGGAGTGAAGAGAAGGGACTTACTAGATTAGATGGGAGAGGGGAGGTAGAGAAAGGGTTTGAGAGCTTCGTGGAGTCGCGGTGTCGCCGGATTTGTCCCGAGTCATCACCGGAAGATGACCTTGGGCAAACTCCACATGTACAACTAATTTTACTTGGTAAAATTTGAGAGTTTTGACAATGGATTTCAGAATGAAAAGGGCAAGAGTGTGGGGTTGTATTTATAGGATAGAATTAGGGTTTTGTGAGTGGAGAGAGAATTAAAATATATTAAAAATAGAATTAAAGAGATGAATTAACACTCTTTGCATAAATGCAAAAAAATCAAACCTTTTGGAGGTAATGGGGTAGGCCAAGGAGTGTAGTGTTAAAAATTTGAAGGCATTTCCTACGGGGGGCCCGGCGCCGCCGGCCCTTTGGCTAATCTTGCCGGCCATTGGGTGAAGGTGGGTGCTTGGATGAATGCCACGTGTTCCCTTCTGTTCATATAACATATTTGACATGTTTATTTAATTTGACTTTTCATTTTTACTTGTATTGCAGGTGTAAACTTTTCGGCTTCCAAAAATTTTAAAAGAAAAATCACTAAAAAATAATATGTGGCTGGGGGAATTTGAACACAGGGGCTATGTCACAAAAGTGCAAGGCTTTACCAATGAGCTACAAGTTGTTTCTTGTTGTTCTTAAACAAATTAAATATTTATAGCATACTCAAGTTTGCAAATAATCCATTTACTACTTTAACTTTAAACAAATTTCTATACATTAAAAACAGAGTCGTTACATTCTACCCTCCTTACAAAAATTTCGCCCTAGAAGTTTACAAATATTTAAGGACTAATTTACAAATAAGAAAGGGTATCTTGTACTCATGACGTCTTCACTTTCCCACGTTGATTCTCCTGGTGAGTCTTTCCTCTACACCACTCGGACCAAGTTTACTTCCTTGTTCCTAAGTGACTTTACCTTTCTGTTCGGGATTTCAACGGGTTGTTGCTCACAAGATAGATCGGTCTGTATAGTGAGCTCAGAGTGATCAAGGATATGGTTAGGGTCACTCACATACATTCGGAGTTGGGATATATGGAATACGTTGTTCACTCCTTCCAATGAGGGTGGAAGTGCCAAATGATTTACCAGTTCTCCAACTCGTTCGTGTATGTCGAACGATCCAATGTACCTCGGACTTAGCTTACCCCTCTTTCCAAAATGAATCACTGTACAATTTGGAGAGATCTTTAGAAAGACATGATCGCCTAGTTGGAACTCCAAGTGTCGGCGCTTTGCATCAGCCCAATGCTTCTATCGGTCTTGGGCTATGCGTATTCGTTCCTTGATAGTGCGAACTACATTTACAATCACCACTATCATCTAAGGTCCAAGGAGTTCCCTATCTTTGATGTCGTCCTAACTTAATGTTGAACAACACTTCCTTCCATAAAGCACTGCAAACGGTGGCATTCCAATACTCGCTTGGTAGCTGTTGTAGTATGAAAACTCCACAAGATGTAAGTGATCTTCCCACGATCCTCTGAAGTCTAGCATACAAGCTCTTACCATATCTTCAAGGAACTGAATCGTTCGCTCAGACTGTCCATCTATTTATGGATGGTAAGCTGTGCTAAGTTCAGACTCGATCCCAAGCTAGCTTGCAAACTCTGCCAAAACTGCGATCGGAATCTGGCGTCACGATCGAAGACAATGCAAACCTGTACTCCATGTAATTTCACGATCTCCTGCATGAGTTCATGGGTATCAAAAATGATGAGTTTATCTTACTTAGATTCAGACTTACTTCCATGTACTTCTTTGCTAGTGTCTCAGTAGAATGGCCAACTCGAATGGGAATAAAATGAGCCGACTTTGTGAGTCGATCCACAATAACCCATACTGCATCGTTACCTTTTGTGCTGTGAGGAAGAGCAGTCACAAAATCTATGGTGATGTGTTACCACTTCCATTCTAGAATAGGTAATGGTTGAAGTAAACCAGCAGTCCTGTGATATTCAGCTTTTACTTGCTAACACACCAAGCATTTGGCAACGCTTCTGGCTACTTCACGCTTCATTCCATGCCACTAGTAATGTTGCCGCAGATCTTTGTACATCTTTATACCACCAAGGTGTACTGAGTATGGAGAGCTGTGAGCTTCTTTCATCAACTTTTCCCGAACAGGACTATGTGGTACACACAAGTTGCTTCCGTATCTCAAACATCCGTCTTCATGGATGATGAAATCTATTCTAAGTCCACTTTCTACTTGTTCTCTGATTTTTTGTAACTTGGCATCACTTGCTTGAGCTGCTTTGATCTGATTGACAATTATAGACTGAACTTGTAAGTTCATCAAACTTGAAGCATTACCTGGCACGACCATTTTTATCTCCATCTGATGCAAATCTTGTTGTAACTTCCACTGTGCGGTGAGGTTCATTGATAGGGGTTGGCGACTAAGTGTATCAGGAACTACATTCATCTTCCGTGGATGATATTGTAGGTTGATGTCGAAGTCCTCCATAAGTTCTAACCATCTTCTCTGCCGCATATTCTGCTCTTTCTAAGCAAACACATATTTCAGACTTTCAAGGTATGTGTATATATCTACCCGTTCTCCAAGAAGATAATGACGCGAAATCTTCAGTGCAAATAAAACAGCTGCCAACTTTAAATCATGCGTTGGATAATTGCGCTCATGAATCTTCAACTGTCTTGATGCATAAGCTACAACCTTACCGTGCGGGTGTAGAAAAAATCCTAATTCCTTACCGAATGCATCGCAATGCACTACAAAACCTCCAGATTGGTCCGGTATTACGAGAATAGGTGCTGATGTCAATCTTGACTTAAGTTCTACGAAAGCTTGTTCGCATGTTTCTTAACATACGAATTCTTCATCTTTACGTGTGTGCTTGGTCAGGGGTGTTGCAATCTTCGAAAATCCTTCAATAAATCTTCGGTAGTATCCCGCTAATCCCAAGAAACTTCGAATTTCCTTCACTGTCTTTGGTGTCGGCCATTCGCTTACTGCTGATACTTTAGCTGGATCTAAAGAGATTCCTTCACCAGAGACGATATGTCCGAGAAATCCGACTTGTTCTTGCCAAAACTCGCACTTGCTGTACTTGGCATAGAGTTGATGCTGTCGCAAAGGCTCCAGGACAATCCTCAAATGTTCAACGTGCTCAATCTGATTCTTAGAATACACCAGGATGTCGTCGATGAATATGACAACGAAGCTGTCTAGGTACTCTCGAAAAACCCGGTTTATCAGATTCATGAATATGGCTGGTGCATTGGTCACTCCAAATGGCATCACGAGAAACTCATAATTTCCATAGCGATTCCTGAATGTCGTCTTCGGTATATCAGACTCTTTGACCTTCACCTGATGATAACCCGAACGAAGATCTAATTTTAAGAAAAAGCAAGACCCACTTAACCGATCGAACAGATCGTCGATTCGTGGTAGTGGATACTTGTTCTTTATTGTGAATTCGTTCAAAGCTCTATAATCAATGCACATTCTGTATGAACCTTCCTTCTTCTTCACAAGCAACACTGGAGATCCCCAATTTGAAGTGCTAGGACCAATCCATCCTTTCTGCAGAAGTTCATCCATCTGAGTGTGGATCTCCTTCAAACCTTCAGGACTTAATCGGTAAGGTGCTTTGATCACCGGTTGTGCTCTAGGTACTAAATCAATTCCAAATTCAAGGGCTCGATCAGGAGGCAAACTCGATATGTCTTCAGGAAATACATCATCGAACTCTCGAACTACCTATGGCTTATCTTCTCCCGCCTTTAGAGTTGCAATCACTGCCTTCTTTGATTTTGCTTTCTATGTGCTAGGCTCCAGGGTACGGTCTCCACTCTTGAAATAAAATACTGGATGCTCTGGAATCTCGAACACTGCCCTCCTTGACGACAGTCGATGGTAGCATAGAAAGTTCCTAGCCAATCCATACCCAAAACTATATTGAAGTTTGGTATGTCCAGCACCTTGAAGTCGGCATAAAATTCTTCGCCGCAGAAGATCACTGGACAAAGGTCGTATCTCATTGTTGCCTTTAGAACGCCATTCCCTGAACTGACATTCCAGCTGGATACAAGCGGTTTGACTGGAATCACATGAGTTCGGACGAAACATTGCAACATAAAGCAATGAGATGTTCCAGTATCGAAGAGTGCTAATGCAGGAAGTGAGGCTACTAAGATTGTACCTAAGTTGTGCGGAATATGTTTAGGTGTAGGATATGATATTTAATATGTATAAGGATTGAAAGAAAGCTTGAAAAAAAAGAGTTACCGGTGATAACTTGGCCAGTGGCTTCATCTTCTTCCATAGTCATTATGAAAGCTTGTCGCCTCGGTACATTCCTCCTTGCTGGAGGAGCATTCCTCTGTCCGTTCCTATGTCCTTGAGGTAGGTTCCTTTGTTCTTGATGGAATTGACAAGGAGGAGGTGCAGTAGGTCTATGAGGAGGTGGAGCTGGGAGAGCAAGAAGTGGTGCAGGTGCCTGGATAGCTGGCCGCTGCGGATAGGTGATTGCTTGTCTTGTTGCAGGATTTGGATTGAGTCTACGAGGACAAGATCCAATATCATGTGTGGATGAGCCACAGACTAAGTAAAGACGATTAGCACGTCTGCGGTCCTTCTCCAAGTGTCCATTCCTCCTGCAGTAGGTGCAAAAGTCTGAACTGGGCCGGGTGAAAGGTACTCCCGATCTCCTGGGTACAAAAGGTGTCCTGGAAGAGGCTCCTCCTTCTATCTGAGTAGCCGGACGCTTCATACCGGCAGATTGAGGTCTGCCTTTGTCCTTCACTACTGCCTTATATCGACGGGCAGCCTTCAGAGCTAGATCATAGGTTGGGAAATCCCTTGTAGCTAGAGCAGCTTGGATCTCTTAGTCCAACCCTTACTGAAATCTTCTGGTCCTGATCTCAGCAGTCGGTATGAGATGTGCCGCGAACTTGTTACGGTTTTGTGTTAGCTGTGTAGTATGTGATATCAGAAAATTTGAATATTTGAGACATATTTTACCCGCTCAATATAGTGAACTCGGCATCTTATTCCTTCACAGATTTGGTCCACATCGAATCTTGTTGCAAGTGGATGAATTGCTGCTCCAGATCAAAGCGGGCAGTCTCGGAAAAATATTTCGTGTTGAACATCTCACGAAAAATCCTCCATTCGATCTGCTGGGCAAGATGGCTTTCTTCCGCCTTCCACCATACTCGGGTGTTACCCATGAGTTGCAGCTTCGCAACCTTTACCCAAGCAATGTCTGGCACTTGTGCTGCTGCCAAATCGTCCTTAATGGATTGAGCCCATTCTTCAGCTTCCAAAGGGCTCTCTTTCCCAAAAAAATTGCTTAGGATGCAGTCCCCGGAATTGTTTCACTCCAGGTGCCTCAACTTCTGGGCGGTTCATTAGGATAGCAGTCTACTGATGCTGTCCCTCCAAGAGGCTCTTGATTGCTTTTAGCAATACCGTCTGCTCGTTGATAGGAGCTGCTACGGTAGGTGTAAGTGGAAGAGGTGGTGGTGTGGTGTTGTCGTTCACGTTGGTGCTAGTATTGTTCGGAGAATCCATAACCATGAAAGAAAAATAAGGTTAGATAGATTCAAAGAATATTAAATATAAAGAATGTTTAGTTGCTGAGTCTTATAATTCTTGAGTTATATTGCTTAGGTTTCCATGCAGAACTGACCCTGCATTGTATGACTTCATGCAGAATTGACCTGCTTGGGCCACCAACAAAACCTGTCACGCCCCGCTTCCCGGTATACGGGTAAGGAGACGTGACGGGCCCCAGACATATTTACTCAGAAGTCGACACGCTAATCGTAAATAATCAATATACTAATTGTATACAAGAAAGACATAAGATGTAAATAAACAACTTCTTTTTATTGATTAAACATTCTTTATAATACAACTGGAAATTAAATACAATACTGGAAAGTGATGCCTAAACAATGGCATGAACAGAAAGCAAAAGTATATACAAGTGAACAAGAGCTCGGGGTCCTCAATGAACTTCTCCAAGTCTTCTGAGCTGGGCTCGATCTCCAGAGAGTCGGGTCCTCCTGACAACATTCCAAACAAAGAATAAAAAATGAATGTCGTCAGCGAACAATCGCTCGGTAAGTCCCAAGAGGTAGAGAAGAATAGACAGAGAATAGAACATGTAAACTATAAAAGATTATGTTCGCTATACTAACGTAGTTGTTTGTAACTTGGTACATAAGATATTAGTGTTTAGGAGAGGAGTCCAACTAACCCGTGGACTAAGGTTACCCTTAGTACAAGGCTCCGTCAAAACCCATGGATCAACGGTAATGGATGTTTAGTTACGTATTTTAATGACCATCTCGTGCCACTTTTAACATATTCCGTACCAGTCTACCCCTTTAAAAACCCCGTAATGTTTCTTATATTGTTTATAACTGTAAGACTTGTCGAAACCATGATATCAGTTGTTCAAGTAAACGGATAAAGATGTAAATGTATAGTCATGTAATCAAGTTAATATATATATATATATATATATATATCCATGGTTCGGTCAGTTCAAGTCATGTTTATATAGATAGTATTCCGGTATTCATGTTCAAGTTCCAGTATATATGGATTCATGATGTATTAGAGTTATATTTGAATTGTATGTAGATTGGAATTGTATTCAGATTAGACTGAGACTCTGTCTGAGTCAGACACTTAAACAGAATTAAATTCCTGAATTTGGATTTAGAGTTATCAGTAACTGCTGCACATGGATCACAGGATTTATGACTTTTTCCAAGCCAATTACCATTGATAATCCCGTTTTAGTTTCCTACTTTGACTAGGCAAGCACCCACTTTCTCCGGCTCCCAGAGGCTCAAGAGAATTGGTCCTGCTTAAACCTATATTTACTAGGGTCATTATTGTAAATTAATAAACTTGAGGGGGGTTTATGAAAAATAGTTTTGATAAACTTTCAAAAGAAAACTCAAGCATTTATTTATCGTATTTAGGTTTTTCATGGATGTAATTTTTATATGATGAGGTATTCTAGTGAATATAAGCCTAGATTGAATAGTATATGGTATTTTAGTGTAAATTGACTTGTATGGATTGTTAATGGTATATTCATGAAATTTGTAATTCTTGTGTTTAGAAAACATGGAATTTATTATATGTATTTAAAATAGATATTTTGGTAATATATATATATATATATTGTTAAAAATAGAATTTATTTATTAAATAGAAAAACACGTTTTCTTAAAAATTGTATTAAAAATTCCATCGAGATTGGATGCTCCTTGAGGAGGTCTGCATCTTGCTCTACTAGTCCCGAGGATGTGTGATAACCCGCACCATCCAAATCGGGTTTCCAAAAGTGGGTTGTAAAGACATCATCGGAAAGAATTTAATTTAAAACAATTTAAAGAATACGGTTTTTAATAGTTTATGGTATCTAAATGTAAAATTGTATTAGCCACAAAAATATGGTTTTCAAGCAATCGTGCTATGTCATGATGAGCGTTATGAGTGGTAGGTCATTACCTCGTGAGGTTTTTCTAAAGGTAATATGAGCAATTATGATAAAAGAATGTCGTAGGTAAACTTTGTGGTATTTAACTGTAAAAGTGTAATACAAGTTGCATAGCATGGTATTTTAAATTGAAACTTTTTCTCAATATTGGTTTGTGGTTGCTAAACAATATATAAAGAAATGGTTAGTTTGTTTTTAATTTGATTTTTTTAACAAATTATAATCGGTTGTCGGATTTACTCCACTTCCAACGTGTTTTGGAAAGAGAACTTTTTGAGAGGTGAAAAGGAGAGAAGAGAAGGGACTTACTGGATTAGATAGGAGAGGGGAGGCAGAGGAAGGGTTTGAGAGCTTCATGGATGTAGGGATTCCTCAGCACCTAGCCTAGGGTTTGCAAGCATCACATATGCCACAACAAAAATTTAAAGGGGGTGCTAAGCAATCTAACAAAGAATCGTACTAGAAAAATAGGGTAACAAAACAAGCAATCAAACATTACATTAGAAGTGAACAAGAATACAACCTTTGTAGACCCGGTCCTTCTCTTCTAAAACTCTGTGTTGACGTCCCTTCGCTGTGATCATCGATATCCCGAACTCTAGTATGGTTTCCCACGGAGAAATGAACAGATTTGCTCATAGTCTTCGTGGCCGAAGATGATCTACGTCGAGGAGACTCAAACTCAAGATAACTCTTCACTAGGTCATGAACTTTGTGAAGAGAACCCCCTATAATACCCAAGCAAGTGTATAGGTTGATGAAATAGGAAGTGGGCTCACTTTAGATTTTATTTTCTTACTTGGATTCTTCATCTTTCAAAACCCTAGTAAGCTTTTTAGATGAAGAAGAAGATAAACATGAAAGAATGAACAAGAGAATAGAATGAAGTTAGAAAATCAACCATGGGTGAGTATTTGTCATCATAAACCATTGTAGAGAATAAACCATGAGTTAAGAGAATGGTTGGGTTAATAAAAATCTAAGATAATACAAAATTGGTGGACTAAGTCAAGGAAACTACAAGCATCTCCAAGCTTCCAAACCCTTGAGATTTTCTACCTAATTTTGCATTTACCCTTAATAATTAATTACCCCCATTATCTTAAATATGGTATAATTCTTATACACCCATGTTTGATGTATAACCAAGCATGATATAATATATATCACATATATATCATTCATGCACAAGTGAGAAAAAGAAATGGTCAAGTGAGCTAAATATTAGTTAATGTAAAGTAATATATCAAATATATAATTATACATTAAATCACTAAATCAACACTTGATTTAATGATCCGGTCATATCTCATATAACCGACTAACATCATGTGTACCAATCTATCGAATCAACACTTGATTCGATAACCCGGCTATATCGCATATAACCGACCGATGATACAAATCGCGAGAATAGAATACGGTATCACATACTCGTATCAATCTCGGTCCCGCACATATCACATATTTGCTCCTATTTCGTTTCGCTTAAGCCAGGAAACCTCTGTGTAGGACTCTAAAGACTCGTCAATACGCCGGCAGTAGGTGGTGATCATATCAGTCACCCACAAGCCGCAAGCGGTCTGCTAAACGTAACGGCCACCCGGGTATTGAGCGATCAGAGGATCAACTCGCAAGCCTGCTCACACTCCTACGAATCCAATTAGTAACACTACCGTATAGTCCAGTCTGTTCGTCTGATATGTCGCATATCTCGCCTAGGGGTGGTAAACGTCAGACCCCAATAGCTTGATAAGGCATGCCGATGTAAGGTCCATAACGGGCGTGAAACTACTGATAACACTTACCAGTAAATCACATCTACCCTGGCCAGGGATTTCAGTTATGGACAATCGAGTATAGCGCAACATCAACTCCCAATACCGGGAGAGAAGAATCCCCTCCTATCGCTCATTGCCTCCATGTGACTCGGGACTGTACCCAAAAACCACCTGTTTGCACGACTCAGTAGAGTCATGGTAAGGTGGAAATCAAAGCACAGTGGGAGACACATAAGACTCTATGACTATCTCAGGTCGACAGAATAACATGTACTGGTGTCACCAGAGAACTGTTATCTGACGTGAGGTATAATACCATCTAGGAGTTCTCGGCGAGTCCGTTCAGTGTACCCAGTCTCTACTGAGCACCCGTATACCATCTCTGATGTCAAAAACCAATGGATATGGGATCATCCCTCCCCCATCACATGGGTCGAGAAGATATACGCTAGTCTACTCTGGAATATCGATGCCCCGTCTCGATATTCCCACGACTAGAAACATTGAAGGATGAACTTATGGACTATCCAGGCCCCACTAGTATGATCTGCATCATAATCCTGGAAGTCAAGTACATATCCTAAGGGCTTTATCAATATGTAACAGAGAGACAATAAGTGTACATATTAAGATAAAGAGCAACCAGATAGCGTACTATCATGTCGAGCAAGAAATTCCTCCCTATATATGTCCCAGCATCCACTATAATATACATCTCATGTACAATAATGGCCTCTAGGGCATACATATAACTAACAATGGAGTCACGGTGTCGCCGGATTTGTCCCGAGTTGTCGCCGGAAGATGACCTTGGGCTAACTCCATTTATACAACTAATTTGACTTGACAAAATTTGAGAGTTTTGACAATTGATTTCAGAACGTAGAGGGCTAGAGTGTGGGGTTGTATTTATCGGATAGAATTAGGGTTTTGTGAGTAAAGAGAGAATTAAAATGTATTAAAAATAGAATTAAAGAGGTGAATTAACTCTCTCTGGATAAATGCAGAAAAATCAAACAGTATGAAGGTAATGGGGTAGGCCAAGGGGTGCAGTGTTAAAAATTTAAAGGCATTTCCTACAGGGGGGCTGGCGCCATCGGCCCTTTGGCTAATCTCACCGGCCATTAGGTCAGGGTGGGTGCTTGGATGAATGCCATGTGTTCCCTTCTGTTCATATAACATCTTCCACATGTTTATTTAATCTGACTTTTCATTTTTACGTGTATTACACGTGTAAACTTTTGGGCTTTCAAAAAGATTAAAAGAAAAATCATTAAAAAATTATATATGGCTGGGTGGATTTGAACACAGGGGCTATGTCACAGCAGTGCAAGGCTTTACCAATGAGCTACAAGTTGTTTCTTACCGTTCTTAAACAAATTAAATACTTATAGCATACTCAGGTTTGCAAATACTCCATTTAGTACTTTAACATCAAACAAATTTCGGTACATTAAAAACAGAGTCGTTACAATATATGCAATGTTATGTACCAGACCGGATGAAGCTTACGCACTCAGTGTGGTAAGTAGGTATCAATCAGACCGAGGGGAGAAACATTGAATAACTATGAAGAACATTCTTAAGTACTTGCGAAGGTATAAAGAAATTTTTTTGGTGTATGGTAATGGAGAACTCCAAATGGAGTCTTTTACCGATTCGAGCTTCCAGAGTGAAAAGGATGGCAACAAGTCTATCTCACATTTTGTCACCCTCAATAGTGGGGCGATATGTTGGAAGAGTTCCAAATAGGATACCGTTGCAGACTCGACGATAGAGGCAAAATACATCCCTGCTAGTGATGCTACCAAAAAGGCTGTCTGGATGAAAAAGTTCATCACCGAACATGGTGTGGTTCCATCCATTGTTGATCTAATACCCTTGTATTGTGATAACAATGGATCTGTGGCTTTGGCCAAGAAACGCCGGTCCCATCAGCGGTCCAGAAAAATTCTGAGACGGTATCACCTGATCCAGGAGATAGCTGATCGTCGCGAGATCGAGGTCAGGAGAGTTGACACGAAGGACAACATGGCAGATCCACTCATGAAGGCCCTTCCCCAGACGCAGTTCAAGAGACTTTTTGGGATGTTGGGTATGCGATGCTACAGCAACTGGCCTTAGTACAAGTGGGAGATTGTTACTGATATGTATACCCTAGAGGCCATTATTGTAAATTATAGTGGATGCTTGGACATATATATAGAGGACATTCTTGCACAATATGATAGAATTGCTATCTGGTTACTCTTTATCTTATTATGTACATTGGTTCTAGTTTACTATTTCATTTGTCACGCCCCGCTTCCCAGTAGACGGATACGGTGACGTGGCAGGCCGCAACGTATTTACTTAGAAATAAATACGTTAAGCGTAATTAAGCAATATATAAAATGAAAAAGAATGAAAAGTGATATAAATTAACTTCAACATTATTTACATTCATCTTCACATACAACTGTTTGGAAATGAAAAGATACAATGATAATAAGCAGTGCCTAACCAATGGCATACAAAATGAAAGTAAGTACAAGGAACTAGAATTCAGTCTGGGCTGCAAGCTGGTCCAATTCTTCCTGGCTTGGCTCGATCTCCTGAGAGTCTAATCATTCTGACGAACATTCCAAAGAAGAAATAGACAAGAATGTCGTCAGCGAACTAGCACTCGGTAAGTCCAAAAGAAGAAAGAGAATATAACAAGTAATGTGAATAAACAGGTAAGTTGTACAGGTATATGATAGTTATTATAACGTGATTATTTGTAGCTTGATACAGAAGGTATTCATGTATACGAGAGGAGTCCATCTTACCCTGTAGACTATGGTAACATATAGTACAAGGCTCCGTCATAACCCACGTGACAACGGCACGAGAATTCACATAGGTGTCTTTTAAGTGACCTCTCGTGCCACGATATACGTTCTGTACTAATCTACCCCTTTATCCCAGTGTAATGTATTGTATTGATTATATTTATAAGTCTTGCCGAAACCATGGATACAAAAAGTTCAAGTATTCATGTTCAGGATGTAATCAAGTATTCAAGTAGTCAATTCAAGTTATAACCATCGTTCGGTCAAGTCAAGTCAAGTCAAGTATACATGTTTGATATTGATGTTTGGATTCGAGTATTCATGTTCACGATCAAGTATTCATGTTTGATTTTAGATTCAGGTTTGAATTAGACTCAGACCGAGTCAGACACTTGTAAACAGATTTAGCTCTTGAATTAGGTTTGGGTGTTATCGGTAACTGATGCACATGGACGATAGGATTTGTGTTTTTTTTCCAAGACAATTATCATTGATGACTCCGTTAAGTTTTCTACCTTAAATAGACAAGCAATCACTTTCTCCGGCTCCCTAGGGTTCAAGAGAATTGATCCTGCTTAAACCTATATTTACTAAAGTTCTTAAATATTGTTATATATATCTTGAGGGGGTTTTATGAGAAATATTTTAATATAGTTCAAAAATAAAACTTCGAGGGTGATTAGTATTATTTAAGGTTGTCATGAGCATGGATTTTATGTATTTGGGGTATTTTTAGTGATAATTACTTAGTTTGGAAAGTTCATGATATTTTATTGTAAAACTTGCCTTTTTGGTATCTTGATGGTATTTTATTGACATTGGTTAATTTTTTCATTTTTTGAAAAAACATAGGTTTATTATATTTTGAAAATATGTATTTATAATTTTATATAATTTTAATTTTAAAAATAATTTTATTTAGAAAATTCGTATTTCTTAAAAACCGTATTTAAATCCTTTCGAGATCGAATGCTCCGTGAGGAGGTCTGCATCTCGTTCAACTAGCCCAAGGATGTGCGATAATCCACACCATCCATTAGCGGGTCCCCTAAAGATGATTGTAGATGCGTAATCGCAAATGATAGAAAATACCGCTATAATAGAATCCGGTTTTTAATGTTATGTGGTATTTTATCGTAATATTATACTTCGCAACAAAAATACATTCAATGAGTATCGTGCAATGAAACCAAGTGTGCGTGTGGGGTAGATTGTTACCCCATGAAGTTTTTCCTAAGGTATTATTTTAACAAATACTAAAAGAAGTGATATCAAAGATCATGGTATTTTAATGAAAAAGTTCAATTATGGATTTTTCACATGAGATTCTTGGTTAAAATTAATTCTGAATATTAGTATTTAGGGTTACAAGTATTGTGTAAAAGTGGTTTTACCCAAATGATAAAAGAAAATGGAGTTATAGGTTTTATTAAAGAAGATATCGGTATAACTCCACTTTTACCGATATTGGATTTAAAGTGAAAAGCAATGAAAAAAGTGGAGGATTGAGAGGGACTTACGGTTTAGAGAGTATAAAGAAGGGTTGAAGAAAAGGGGGTGAGCTTCGTAGCGTCAGGGGAGCGCCGGAATTTGCTTCGATCTTCGCCGGAAGTTTCTTGCTTGCTAACTCCTCTTTACTCCACTTGTACTTATGAGCATTTTGAGGGAATTTTGTTATAGTTTTCATAATGGTGCAGAGACAAGGCAGGAGATGGTATTTATAGTGGAGAATTAGGGTTTTGGAATTAAAAATTTGGATTAAAAAGTATTAAAATATGGTTTAATTGTGAAATGAAAGATCTTTGTTTGATTGCAGGGAAATCAAAAAGTGCAGAGGAGTTAGAGGTAGGTGAAGGGGTGTGTGTGCAAAACCCAGGGTAATTTGGCTCCATCAGAACCATTGGTGCCAGTTTTTCTGAGCATATGGCCGGTCGATTTTTACCATCTGGCCTCGAAATTCGTGCTACGAGATTAAATCGGTGTTTACTCCATTTTCCATATGTTTGATATTCTGACTTTTCATTTCCCTTTGTATTGCACGTGTAATCTTTTGGGCTTCCAAAAAAGTTTTTAAAAAATTCAGAAAAAAATAATGTGCCTGATGGGAATCGAACACAGGGGCTATGTCACAGCAGTACAAGGGCTTTACCAGATAAATACAAGTTGTTTTTGCTGTTATTTAACAAAATTGACTTATAACTCAAACTCAGGCTGTAAACTCATTTCTGTACATTAAAATGGAAAATTCAGTACAGTAAATTCAGAGTCGTTACATCGTTGATATATGTTGATAAAACCCTTAAGATGTTTGCTTGACTATCAGGAATATGATGTAGATCATACTAGTGGGGCATGAGTCATCTACAAGCAAATCCTTAAAGCGTTCCTAGTCGAAAGAGTATCGAGACAGGGCATCAATATTCCAGTGTAGATTAGTGTGTACGTTTCTTGACCCTAAATGGGGCGATGGTTGATCCCATAACCATTGGTGCTTGACACCAAACATTGTACACAGATTCTCATTGGAGAATGAGTACACCGAACGGACTCGCCGAGAACTCCTAAATGGTATCATACCTATCGTCAGATAGCAGTTCTCTGGTGACACTTGTACAGGTTAGTCTATAAACCCGAGATCGTCATAGTGTCTTGTGTGGTTCCCACTGTGTTTTGATTACCTCCATACCACATCTCTACTGAGTCATGTAAACAGGTGGTAGTTGAGTACAGTCCCAAGTCACATGGAGGCAGTGAGCGATAGGAGGGGTTTCGTCTCTCCCGGTATTTGGAGTTGATGTTGTGTTATGCACGATTAGCTATAACCGCAAGTCCATGGTTAGGACTGATGAGATTTAATGATAAGTGTTATCAGTAGTTTCTCGACTAATTATAGGCCACACATCGACATGATTTATCGAGTTATTGGGGTCTGACGATACCACACCCCAGACTCGATATGCAACATATCAGACGAAGAGACCCGACTGTACGGTAAGTGTTGCTTATAGGCTCTACAGGAAGTTTTGGACAAGTTTACTTGTTGATCTTCTATTCATGAAATACCTGGGTAGCCGTTATGAAAGTGTTCCTTTGCACCTCTACTAGGATTTTAACAAAAGTAAGTAAGCAATTTTTAAAATTCTAGAGGGCTAAGTTTACTAAACAAGAATCGAACTAGAGATTCGGGTTTCTTAGTATAGCAAACTAGAGATAAAAACTAAGTGAATAGAAACTACAACCTTTGTAGTCTAGTCCTTCACTTCAATTGCTCCAAGTAGTAGTCCTAGAACTCTTCTTTGACTCCACTTGCAGGATGGAACGAGCTTGTTCGAAGTTCTCGTCTTCGAAGATGATCCACCTCGAAACTTCTCACACTCAAGCTCACACTTCACTAATCTATGAATTAGTGAAAGAACAACCTATACAAATGTAACGTTTTAAAAACGTTTAGGAGAATTTTCTGATAATCGGTAATATAACTTGTGTTTTCCGTAAAAATAAAGATATAATTATTTTTCCACATAGACTTAATTATACATATTTTAGCTATGTAATTTCTAGTATTTGGTATTTAATTAGTCACTTATAAATTGTTAGTTTTCTTAAATATTTTTCCTAAATTAATTATTTTAAATATTATTATAAGGTTTCACTTATACATTTAATTAGTGTAAATTACAAATTAGAATGGGTTAATTAAACATTAGTGCACCATGACAACTTAAAATCAAGTTTGTAACATATTCTCTCTATCTAAAATTCTCTCAAGTTTCTAGACAATTCTAAGAACAACTTAATTAGAAAATTGAAAAAAATAAAATAAAATAATAAATGAAATGAAAGATTAGATGTATGTGTGTGGAGGGGTAAAGTTAACTCTCTCTCTCACTCACTCACCCACACACAAAGACCCTCTTTTCTTGTTGGCCGAGCCTTGGACAGCCCCCTCCCCATTTTCTCCACCTCCTTTTCTCTTCAAAAAATCCACAAATTTCCATCAAAAATACAAACAAAAACCTCATTAATTCTTCATTTAACCTTTACCCATTATTCTTTATTCAAAACTAGCTTGGATCTAAGACCAAGAGGGCATTTTGGATGCTAAGTTTGCAAGTTTGATCTCAAACTTGTTGAGGTATAATTAACCCTATAGTTAATTTGTTGGTTAATTTCTTAAATCAAACTTATTTAGGTATTAATATGGTTTTAATTTCAAGTTTGAAATTTCAAGTTTGAAATTTCAAGTGAAGGTTTTGAATTAAAGTTAGGGTTTTTATCACTTGATCATGGTTGCAATGAATAGTTTAACATTTTAAGACATGTAAAATCCAATCTAGTTGTTAAGTTGCTAATTGTTATTTTTAAATTGTCCTAATTAAACATTTTTGCAAACTAATTTCATGTTTAATCTAAAGTAGATGAGATTAAAATCTAGTAATTAATTTTGTGGCTTAATTAAGTTATTAAGTGAATATTGTGGCCACTAGATTTGCTTAAACATCTAGATTTGAACTAAAATGGTAAATTGTTGCTTACTAGGTTTCCGGAATAAATCGATTTTAATTAAGTTTGAGCTTTTGATGATTTACTATATATTTCCTAAAATATTTAGTGTGTTGTGAATGGGCGATTGGGTTCTAGATTAGGGGATTGCTACAAATAGCGACCATAGTTGTGGTTTGTGGCGTTGTCGCGAGCCCGTTTTGCACACCAAGTGTGTGCGCGTCCAGTTAGTGTGCATTGGTTGTCTTGCATCGTTTGTATCCACGGCTATTTATATATATGTCCACTTATTTTCTTGTGTGCGATTCTAAGATCGGGTGCAAAGGCGTCGGACATGGCGGGGAAGGACAAGGCTGAGATCAGATCAGATTAGCCGAGACGTCCCGGTGAGTAGATGTACGCATCTATGGGAGGATCGTCTGGATGGCGTGAAGCGCCCGAGAGTTAGGATTACTAGTAGTACTTGCATTTATATGCGTAGTTTTCTAGTTAATTATCTCATTGTATTGCATCATCTTATATACATGTGTGTGTGTGTGTGTGTGTGATATTATCCCATAGGAAACCTACACCATTACCATTGGTCCATACCGCACGTGCACTATTCTTGCGAACACACACGCCTTTGGTAAATACTATGCCATGAACACTATAGAACTTGCTTAAAACAGTAACTGAAACATTTGCATCATATATGATATGTAAACCGGTAGTTGTATATTCATTTCATCAAGATTGATACGTAGGATTGCTAGTCATGTGTTTATAACTCATTGCATCATACTTCATACATAGTTTCTAGTCATACGTTGCATGGTATATACTATCGTATCATAGACATCCATTATCACCGGAATGTTTACATATGGTGATTCTTCTTGAGGATTACAGTACTTATGAGATTTCTGGATTTTGGGGAAAACCGCAAGGATTTTAAGAACTTATTACCGTTTTAAAAATGCAAGTTTCGGTTTTCTCGTGATATAATGTATGTGTCGTACACCATGAGTTTTCCTGATCTCTGTTGGTTTTCGAGACCCGATTCGAGGAGTAAGATGAACCGTTTCGGGGACATGGTGTGCCCGGTAAGGTACCTCGGGGCAGGAAGCTCGAGTTGTAGACGATGAGCCTGGCAGGGGCAGACTATCTACTGGTGATGTCTGACACGGCGGATATCTGGAGGATACCGACGTAGTCATGAGATTTGATGATATGGGCCGATCCGGACTGACGGAGCCTGAGATATTGAGATATTGAGATTTTGGGATATGTATATATTGTCTCGATACTTGACACGGATTTTCTTTTGATTTCATTGGTGATTCTTCAGTTTATTGCACAGAGGTTTTTCTAAGATAAGAATAAAGATTTTCTCATACCAGACATGTTCAGGTTTCGTGTTTGATTATGCATTCATGTTGCATTCATGCTAGTACATCGTATCATATTAGTATATGTAGGCTGTGACGCATTTGCGTGCATGCTTACGATAGCCTTGTTAGATGTTACTTACTACTCACGAGTTGGCAACCCACCCCTGTTATGCCACAGTATCTTGCAGGTCTGACCCGTCAGTACAGTAGCGGTGGGCGTACTTCCTCATTTAGCTTCATTTGCTTTGACTTGCAGTTTGCTCGTAGGTAGGTTGCGAGGATATTTTGTTCCTACTTATTTATTATTATTGTATCTAGTATACTCCATCTACGCTTGTATATTGGACTAGACGGTAAGACTCGTGAGACTTGTATTTATGGTGTTTGGTGTCGATGCTCACTTGAACATACGTGGCGTTTCTCATTTCTTTCTTTCCGATGTTTATTTCGCACTTTTGATATACACATTGCATGTGATTGTGATTCCGCCTTTAGCGAAGAGCTAGCTCCCGCTTGGGGATGCCTTTATTCATTATGTATATATATTTTCATGTGTTTTACCCAATTGGGGGCCAGTATTTACAAAGGAGACTCTGCCGAAATTTTCAGGAAAAATTGGATGTTTTGAAATGCTTTAATGTGACTTTATTTTACTACATCCCCTTTTTAAGCTAAGTTTTCCTTTACTCTATTTCTTTAAATGGTTCAGATTTCTGGGCTTTGGCTTACTTAGATTACGTACGCCTTAGGAAGTTTCGTAATTTAAGTGCCAGTCACATTCCGTACCTTCGGGTCGTGACAAAGTTGGTATCAGAGTGATAGGTTTTACCTTTCTGAGAGTAGGATGACCCTTGGTAGATGGAGTGGGTGACTTAAGCAGAGTGGCGTAGTGTGTGTATATTCCGCGGCATACTTACGATATGGTACTCCGCCTAAGTGACCTTAGGATATATATTTGCTTGTATTTCCTTCCTTGAATCCGGAAATCCTTTGATTCGATCGCAATGTTCCTATCAATCATGTTTCTTGTTCCAACCACTATGCCGCCGGAGACTACGAGGGCTTGAAGGCTGCCTCCAGGGATGAGATTAGAGTAGGCTCATTTGAGACGAGAACCGATCAGGGCGGTACGCCTACCCCTCAGGGATAGAGTGATCTGCCTTCTCTAAGACGGATAGCTATGCTGGAGTCGAGTATTCAGGACTTGTGACAGATGGTTGGATTGTAAGTTGAGGCTACCCAAACTCCGAGAGCCGATGATGTCCCTCCTACTGCATGGACTGCGATTGTACCTGCTGCTCAGGTAGCTGTTTCTGTGGTTACCAAGATTATTTCCTTATCCTTATAGGATTTTTTGAGGCTGAAACCTCTAGTTTTTACAAGCACAGATGCAGTGAAGGATTCATAGACAATCCTTGACAGGATGGCTATAAATTGTCGTTCATAGAGATGTTCGGACGAGATATGGATTGAGCTTGCGAGTTTTCGTCTAGAGAGGTCTTACTCAGACGTGGTGCGAGTCAATTGAGAGAGGCCGAGCTGCAGACCTACTTCCTATGACTTGGGATGAGTTCACAGCTGTAATTCTTGCTCATTTCCTTCCGGAGAGCGTTCGAGATGCCGAGCTCTTGGTTTCGAGTCTTTGCGCAAGACTTGGGATGACAGTGTCCGAGTACGACATTCAGTTTACTCAGTTGTCCCGATATGCTCCTTATCTCATAGACACTGAAGAGAAATGTATAAAGAGGTTTGTGTGGGGATTGGACATACAGTTATTTCTTGCTATCGGCGCCCAGCATTTTAACACTTACTTCGCCGCTATGAACGCAACCTTACTATTGGAGGAGCGCATTTTTGAGACTTCAGTCATTTCTGGACCGAAGCGGAATTACCGGTATGCCAGCTCAGAGGCGGTTAGATAGACGCCGTTGTGACAGGTATTCTTTCGGTGTTTTCTTCCTATGCGTATTTTTTTCTGGTGCTGTTTGAAATGATATCCACATATTTTGTATCGAGGTTTGGCCGATAGTGGTCCTTGCTAAATCAGCCGCTTGTTGTGATTTCTTCCGTGGGCTAGTCTTTTGTCGCACGAAATGTTTCTCATTCATGTTTGTTTTGTTCATATCGGAGATAGGGATTCTTCTGTCAATTTGATTTTTCACGATATGTTAAACCTTGACGATCTTCTGAGCATGGATTGGTTAGCCACGTGTTATGCATCCGTGGACTGCCGTGAGAAGGCGGTCAGATTTAGTTTCCGGGTGAGCCAGTTCTTGTTTTTCGGGAGACCATAGCGTCGCCTTTCCCAATTTGATTTCTTCTCTTTGCGCTAGTCAGCTTTTGAGAAAATGGATGTCAGGAATTCTTGGCATATGTTTGTGATGTTAGAGCCACAAAGGTCCTGATTGTGAGAGAGTTTTTGGATGTCTTTCCTGACAAGTTGCTCGGTCTGTCGCCAGAGCGCGATATTGAGTTCTGCTTTGACTTGATTCCCGGGACGGAGCCTTTTTTCTATACCGCCATATCGGATGGACCCGGCGGAACTGAAGGATCGGTTGCAATATTTGTTGGATAAAGGGCTTGTTCGTCCGAGTGCGTCACTTTGGGGAGCTCATGTTCTGTTCGTCAAGAAGAAAGACAACAGTTGTGTTGGTGCATCGATGATCGTCAGTTGAATCGAGTTACTGTGCAGAATAGATATCTCCTACCTCGCATCGACGATTTATTTGATTAGCTCCAGGGTGTGGGACATTTCTCGGAGATTGACCTGCGATCAGGTTACTATTAGTTGCGGGTTTGAGAGGATGATATTCCAAAGACTGCTTTTCGCACACGTTACGGGCATTATGAGTTCTTGGTGATGTCGTTAGAGCTCACCAATGCTCCAGCAGCGTTTATGGATTGGATGAACCGCATATTCAGGTCGTTTATTTATCAGTTATTATCGTGTTCGTTGATGACATTTTTGTATACTTTTGGAGCCGAGAGGAGCCTGGGCAAAAAAAAATTGAAATTGAGAATTTTGTTGCAGAATTTGAGGGAGCACTAGCTATTCGCTAAATTATCCACGTATGTTTTCTGGCTGGATACTGTGGACTTCTTGGGACACGTAGTTATGAGAGATGGTAAGTATGGAACCGAAGAAGATCGAGACCGTTCAGCACTGGCCCAGACCTGTATCAGTAACGGAGGTTCGCAGCTTTTTAGGTTTGGCCGGATATTATCGATGCTTTGTTAGGATTTTTCTCATATAGATGGACTGTTGACCGGATTGACCCGGAAGAGAGTTCCTTTTCTCTAGAATGAGGTATGCGAGAAGAGATTTCAGCAGTTGAAGACTCGTTTGATTTCGGCGCCAGTATTATCTTTGCCTTAAGGATTAGGCGGTTTTGTTATTAATTGCGATACTTCTCGGCAGTTGAAGAAGCATGAGCAGAACTATCCTACGCATGACTTAGAGATGGCTACGGTAGTTTTTGCACTCAAGATCTGGAGACACTACTTATACGGCGAGTCATGCAAGATATTTATGGACCACAAGAAGATTAAGGTATATCTTTCAGCAGCGAAATCAAAATTTGAGACAGTGCCATTGGATGGAGCTAGTGAAAGACTATGACGGCGAGATTAATTATCATTCGGGCAAGGAGAATGTTGTGGCAGATGCTTTGAGTTGGAAGCCCGGAGGTAGCTTTTCTTGTTTGAGCACAGTTCAGAGACAGTCGACGGAAGATTAGCAGATTCTTTGTGACGGCCGAGTACAGTTCGAGTTTATGTCGACTGGGGGACAACTTGTCCGTGTCCGTGCCCATCCACAGTTATTTGATTGTATCCATGAGACACAGTCCGATGATGTTCGTTTGTCAGAGATCATGGGGCAGGTTAGACATGGCAAAGATTCAGAGTTCTTGATTGATAATCAGGGAATACTATGATTTGGGACTCGAATGTGTGTACCAGATTCTATGGGACTGAGATGCAAGTTTTTTAGAGGAGGCACATCAGTCGACATATAGTGTTCATCCGGGTTCCACCAAGATGTATTATGATTTGAGAGAAGTCTACTAGTGTGAAGGAATGAAGAGAGATGTTACAGATTCTGTTTCAGGATGTTGACTTGTCAGCAAGTCAAGGCCGAGCATCAGAGGCCAGTAGGAGAGTTACGACCATCGCCCATTCCGGAGTAAAAATAGGGCAGATCTCTATGGAATTTATTGTGGGTCTACCTAGGACCAGTGGAGAGTATGACTTAATTTGGGTGATGGCAGACCTATTGACGTAAGCAGCTCACTTTCTACCAGTACAGAGCATTTTCGGATTGTTCAGTATGCTCAGATATACATTGATGAGATTGTGCGACTACATGGAGTTCTGACTTGTATTGTGTCTGACAGAGGCACCCAGTTCACCAGCCGACTATTGTAGAAACTTCAGGAGATTTTGGGCACCAATTGAGTTTCAATACAATTTTCTTTCCGCAGACCGATGGTCAATCAGAGTGGATCAATCAGACTCTTGAGGATATGCTCCGAGCTTGCATTCTAGTTTTCGGTGGCAGATGGGACCGCCACTCGCCCTTCATAGAGTTTTCATATAATAACAGCTTCTAGGAGACGATTCAGATGGCACCCTTCGAGGCATTATATGGGAGGAGATGTTGATCGCCCGTTTGTTGGACAAAGCTCAGTGAGAGCAGCACTTTGGGGCCACAGATTGTGCAGGAGACGACCGAAAAGATTCAGTTGATTCAGAATAGGATGAGAGCGGCCCAGAGAAGGTAGAAGTCTAATGCAGACTTGAGTTTATAGTAGGCGATCATGTTTTCTTGAGGGTTTCTCCAATGAAGGGGCGTGTTGAGATTCGGAAAGAAAGGAAAGCTTAGTCCCAAATATGTGGGTTCCTTAGAGGGTCTCGAGCGTGTCGGCGTAGATGTTTATCGTTTGGCTCTTCCACCTAACTTTCCAGATGTTCACCCCTTGTTTCATGTATAGAAACTCCGCAAGTACCTTCATGACCCCTCTCATGCGATACAGTATCAGACGATCCAGCTGGAGCCCAATCTTTCTTTCACAGAGCAGCCGATAGTCATTCTAGATCGACAGGTGAAGAAACCGAGGTTCGAGGACATACCGACCGTAATGGTTCTTTGGAGTGGCCCGAGTGGCGAAGAGGTCATGTGGGAAGTCGAGGACGAGATGAGGGAGAACTATTCCCATCTCTTCTAGGGTACGCGTAGTTAGATTTTAAATTCGGGGACCGAATTTCTTTAAGGGGGAAGATTGTAACGTTTTAAAAATCGTTTATGAGAATTTTCCGATAATCGGTAATATAACTTGTGTTTTCCGTAAAAACCAAGATATAATTATTTTTCCACATAAACTTAATTATACCTATTTTAGCTATGCAATTGCTAGTATTTGGTATTTAATTAGTCACTTATAAATTGCTAGTTTTCTTAAATATTTTCCTAATTTAATTAGTTTAAATATTATTATAATCTTTCACTTATACATTTAATTGGTGTAAATTACAAATTAGAATGGGTTAATTAAACATGCACCATGACAACTTAAAATCAAGTTTGTAACATATTCTCCCTTTCTAAAATTCTCTGAAGTTTCTAGACAATTCTAGGAACAACTTAATTAGAAAATTGAAAAAAATAAAATAAAATAATAAATGAAATGAAAGATTAGATGTAAGTGTGCATGGGTGGGGGGGGGTAAAGTTACCTCTCTCTCTCTCTCACTCACCCACACACAAACACCCACTTTTCTTGCTGGCCAAGCCTTGGACAGCCCCCTCCCTATTTTCTCCACCTCCTTTTCTCTTCAAAAAATCCACAAATTTCCATCAAAAATACAAACAAAAACCTCATTAATTCTTCATTTAACGTGTACCCATTATTCTTTGTTCAAAACTAGCTTGGATCTAAGAGCAAGAGGGCATTTTGGAGGCTAAATTTGCAAGTTTGATCTCAAACTTGTTGAGGTATAATATTAACCCTATGGTTAATTTGTTGGTTAATTTCTTAAATCAAACTTATTTAGGTATTAATATGGTTTTAATTTCAGGTTTGAAATTTCAAGTCAAGGTTTTGAATTATAGTGAAGGTTCTTATCACTTTATCATGGTTTCAATGAGTAGTTTAATATTTTAAGACATGCAAAATCTAATCTATTTGTTAAGTTGCTAATTGTTATTTTTAAATTGACCTAATTAAACATTTTTGCAAACTAATTTCATGTTGAATCTAAAGTAGATGAGATTAAATTCTAGTAATTAATTGTGTGGATTAATTAAGTTATTAAGTGAATATTGTGGCCACTAGATTTGCTAAAATATCTAGATTTGAACTAAAATGGTAAATTGTTGCTTACTAGGTTTTCGGAAAAAATTGATTTTAATTATGTTTGAGCTTTTGATGATTTACTACCTATTTCCTAAAATATTTAGTGTGTTGTGAATGCGCGATTGGGTTCTAGGTTAAGGGATTGCTACATATAGCGACCCTTATGGTTTGTGGCGTTGTCGCGAGCGCGTTTTGTGCACCAAGTGCTTGTGCGTCCAGTTAGTGCGCATTGGTTGTCTTGCATCGTTTGTGTCCATGACTATTTATATATCTATCCTCTTATTTGCTTGTGAGCGATTCTAGGATCGGGTGCAGAGGTGTCGTACATGGCGCGGAAGGACAAGGCTGAGATCGGATCAAATTAGAAGAGGCGTCCCGGTGAGTAGATGTACACATCTATGGGGGGTCGTCTGGATGGCGCGAGGCGCCCGAGAGTTAGGATTAGTAGTAGTACTTGCATTTATATGCGTAGTTTTCTAGTTAATTATCTCATTACATTGCATCATCTTATATGTGTGTGTGTGTGTGTGATATTATCTCATAGGACACTTACACCTTTACCATTGGTCCATACCGCACGTGCACTATTCATGCGAACACACACACCTTTGGTAATTGCTATGCCACGAACACTATAGAACTTGCTTAAAACAGTATCTGAAACATTTGCATCATATATGATCTGTAAACTGGTAGTTGGATATTCATTTCATCAAGATTGATACGTAGGATTGCTAGTCATGTGTATATAACTCATTGCATCATACTTCATACATAGTTTCTGGTCATATGTTGCATGGTATATACTATCGTATCACAGACATCCATTATCCCCGGCATGTTTACATATGGTGATTCTTCTTGCGGATTTCAGTACTTATGAGATTTCTGTTTTTGGGGAAAACCGCAAGGATTTTAAGAACTTATTACCATTTTAAAAATGTAAGTTGTTGTTTTCTCATGATATAATGTATGTTTCGTCCACCATGAGTTTTCTTGATCTCTATTGGTTTTCGAGACCCGATTCAAGGAGTAGGACGAACCGTTTCGGGTACATGGTGGGCCCGGTAAGGTACCCGGGACAAGAAGCTCGAGTTGTAGACGATGAGCCTGGCAGGGCAGACTACCTACCGGTGATATCTGACGCAGCGAATATCCGGAGGATACCGACGTAGTCGTGAGATTTGATGATATGGGCCGATCCGAACTGACGGAGCCCGAGATATTGAGATATTGAGACATTGAGATTTTGGGATATGTATATATTGTGTCGATACTTGACACAGATTTTCTGTTGATTTCATTGGTGATGCTTTAGTTTATTGCACAGAGGTTTTTCTAAGATAAGAATAAAGATTTTCTTATACAAGACATGTTCAGGTTTCGTGTTTGATTATGCATTCATGCTAGTACATCGTATCATATTAGTATATGTAGGCTGTAATGCATTTGCGTGCATGCTTACGATAGCCTTGTTAGATGTTACTTACCACTCACGATATGGCAACTCACCCCCGTTGTGCTACAGTATCTTGTAGGTCTGATCCGTCTGCACAGTAGCGGCGAGCATACTTCTTCATTTAACTTCTTTTGCTTTGACTTGTACTTTGCTCGTTGGTGGGTTGCGAGGATATTTTGTTCCTACTTATGTATTTATTGTATCTAGTATAATCCATCTACCCTTGTATTTTGGACTAGACGGTGAGACTTGTGAGACTTGTATTTGTGGTGTTTGGTGTCGATGCTCACTTGAGCCGACGTGGAGTTTCTCATTTCTTGCTTTCTGATGTTTATTTCGCACTTTTGATATACACATTGCATGTGGTTATGATTCTGCTATTAGCGAAGAGCTGGCACCCGCTTGGGGATGCCTTTATTCATTATGTATATGTATTTTCTTGTGTTGTACCCGTTTGGGGGGCAGTATTTACAAAGGAGACTTTGACGAAATTTTCAGGAAAAATTGGATGTTTTGAAATTCTTTAATGTGACTTTTTTTACTACGTCTCCTTTTTAAGCTAAGTTTTCCTTTACTCTATTTCTTTAAATGGTTTAAATTTCTGGTCTTTGGTTTATTTAGATTACGTACGTCTTGGGACGTTTCGTAATTTAAGTGCCAGTCACGTTCCGTACCTTCGGGACGTGACAATAAATTTATTAGAGTAGTGTAGGTTGATGAAGTAGTGATTTTTATCACTAAAAATGTTTCTCTCTTTTTCTTTTTCTTTTTCTCTTTCTCAACCTAAAAAGAAAACTAGTGAGGAGATGGAGAAAAATGAACTTGGAAGTGAGTGAATGAACCTTGAGGATAAGATCATAGCAAGTGATAAAAAATATATCAATATTTAAAGAAAGATCAATGAGTCATGGATTCTCTAATGTTCTCAAAACAATAACTCATTCATTCTTTCTTTAATATATCTAAATCATTATCAACTCATCCTAACATCTAATGTAATTCTCATATACACAACTCTTGTGTATATGCCACCATTTCCAAAAAGATGTAGCATCAACCATGATACATGAAAGAATATATATTTATATCATATATATATAAATAGATAAACACAAGAAAAGATCAAGTGAGCAAAATATTAGTTAACACACACACACACACACACACACACACACACATCAAATTATTAAATCAACACTTGATTCAATAATCCAGTTATATCATATATAACCCGGCTAATATCAAAAACGCTCGATTAGAATACGGTATCATGTACTCGTATTAATCAAGCTCCCACACATATCTCAATACATGCCGTACTTCATTTCACTTGAGCTAGGAAATCTCTATGTGGGACTCTAAAAACACGCCAATATGCTTGCTGTAGGTAATGGTCACATCAAACGCCCACAAGCCGTCAGCGGTACTAGCTGGATGTAACGGCTACCCAAATATTGAAAGAATAGAAGATCAACAAGCAAACTTTCCCAAACTCCTATAGAGTCTATAAGCAACACTTACCGTACAGTCCGGTCTTTTCATCTGATATGTCGCATATCGAGTCTCGGGGGTGGAATCGTCAGACCCCGATAACTTATTAAGTCATGCCGATGTGTGGCCTATAACTAATCGAAAAACTACTGATAACACTTATTAGTAATTCTCATCAGCTATGGCCAGGGACTTGTGGTTATAACCAATCGCGCATAGCACAACATCAACTCCCAATACCGTGAGAGACGAAACCCCTCCTATCGCTCACTGCCTCCATATGACTCGGGACTGTACCTAAAATCCACCTGTCTGCATGACTCGGTAGAGCAGTGCTAGGATGGAAATCAAAACATAGTGGGAACCACACAGGTCCCTACGACGATCTAGGGTCTACAAACTAACATGTACAAGTGTCACCAAAGAACTGCTATCTGACGATAGGTATGGTACCGTCTAGGAGTTCTCGGAGAGTCCTGTTCGGTGTACTCATTCTCCAATGAGCACCTTTGTACAATCTTTGATGTTAAACACCAATGACTATGGGATAAACCATTGCCCCATACAGGGTCAAGAAACGTATACATTAGTCTACTCTAGAATATCGATGACATGTCTCAATACTCCCTCGACTAGGAACTGTTAAGGATGTGCTTATGGACTACTCAAGCCCCACTAGTATGATCCACATCATAGTCCTGGTAGTTAAGACAACATCCTAAGGGCTTTATCAGCATGTATCAATGAGATAGTAAATTAAAACAAGTGCACATGTTAAGATAAAGAGTAACCAGATAGCACACTATCATGTTGAGCAAGAAAGTCCTCTATGCGTGTGTGTGTGTATGTGTAACAACTCTGTTTATAATGTACAAAATTTGTTTAAAGTTAAAATACTGAATGGAGTATCTGCAACCCTGAGTATGCTATAAGTATTTGATTTACTTTAAAACAACAAGAAACAACTTGTAGCTCACTGGTAAAGCCTTGCACTGTTGTGACGTAACCCCTGTGTTCAAATCCCTTCAGCCACATATTATTTTTGCTGATTTTTCTTTTAAACTTTTTGGAAGCCCAAAAGTTTACACGTGCAACACACGTAAAAATGAAAATTAACTAAAATCAAACACGTGCTGAATAATATATGAACAGCCTAGGACACGTGGCCCCAATCCAAGACCCCACCACTCTAGAACGACCGGCGAAGATGGGCGTATGGCCGGCGGCGTCGGCCCCCCCATGGGAAATGCTCCAAAAATTTTCCCTAACACCCCTTAGCCTCCCCCACTACTCCTCTTCTGTTTGTTTTTCCTGCACATTAAAAGAGAATTAAAATGAGCTTTTAATGCATTTTTAATTCTAATTTTAATTCCCTAAACCCTAATTCAATCTTAAAAATGCCACCCCACACCCTAGCCCTATTTATTCTGAAATCTAGCATCAAAACTCTCAAAAGTTTCCAAGTTAAGGTGTACAAGGGGAGTTAGCCCAAGGTCATCTTCCGGTGACGATTCGGGACAAATCCGGTGACACCGCGACTCCACGACGCTTTCAAAACCTTCCTCCACCTCTTCTCTCTCTTCACAACCAGTAAGTTTCCTCTCCTATCTTCTCCTCTCTTTCTATTCTAAAACGATCTTTTATTTAAACTCGTCGGAAGCGGAGTTATTCCGACTTCCGATTATAATTTCTTTAAAAACACAACTTTTATTAACAACAAATCAACCATTTCTTTATATCTTGTTTAGCAACCATAAAACAACATTTACAACAAGTTTCAATTCAAAATAAAATGCTATGCAACTTGTATTACACTTTTTCGTTTAAATACCACAATGTTTACCTACGACAATACTTCATCATATTGCTCATATTACCTTTAGAAAACTCACGAGGAAATAACCTAGCTTATCACAACACTCATCATGTCATAGCACGATGGCTTGAAAATAATATTTTTGTGGTTAAGACGAATTTACAGTTGAATACCATAAACTAACAAAACCGTATTTCTTTTAATTGTTTTAATCAAATTCCATACGATTATGTCCTTACAACCCATTTTGGGGAATCCGATTTGGTTGGTGCGGGTTATCGCACATCTATCGGACTAGTAGGGCGAGATGCAGACCTCCTCACGGAGGATACGATCTTGATGAAATTTTTATTATTACAATTTTTAAGAAAACGTGATTTCTATTAATAAATAAATTCTATTTTTAATAAATATATATATATATATATAAATATTATCAAAATATCAATTTTAAATATATAATATATTCTATATTTTCTAAAGCAAAAGAAAAGAACAATAAAAGTTGATGAAAATACCATCAAGAAATCAATACAAGTCAATTTACATGAAAATACCATATACTATTCAATTTAGATTTATATCCACTAGAATATCTCATCTATAAAAATTACATCTATGAAAACCTTAAAGACGATAAATAAATACTTGAGATTTATTTTGAAAATATATCAAAACTATTTTTAATAAAACCCCCTCAAGTTATATTAATTTACAATAAGGACCCTAGTAAATATAGGTTTAAGCGGGACGAATTATCTTGAGCCTCAGGTAGACGGAGAAAGTGGGTGCTTGCTTACTTAAGGTAAACAACTAAAAACGGGGTTTTCAATACGGTAATTGTCTTGGAAAAAGACACAAATCCTGCCGTCCATGTGCATCAGTTACCGATAACTCCAAAACTAATTCGGGACTTCAATTCTGTTAAGTGTCTGACTCAGTCAGAGTCTCAGTATAATCTGAAATCAATTCATCCATGAATACAATTCAAATATAACTCCAATACAACATGAATCCATTTATACCATAATACTAACTAGATCAACAAGTTTTGATTTGACCGAACTATGGATATACATTGACTTGTCTACATGACTATCCGTTTATATCCTTATCCGTTTACATGAACAATTGATATCATGGTTTTGGCAAGTCTTATATTTACAAATCACTATAAAACAATACAAAATGCATTACGGGGTTTTTAAACGGGTAGATTGGTATGAAATGTGTTAAAAGTGGCATGAGACGGTCACTTTAATACACATAACCTGAACATCCGTTGTCGTTGTCCCGTTGGTTTTGACGGGGCCTTGTACTCTTTATACCATAGTCCACGGGATAAGTTGTTCTCCTCTCATATACACTGGCATATTTTATACCAAGCTACAAACAACTGCGTTAACAAAATAATCATACATTATACCAGATATATTCTCTTTACCTGTTCAATCTATTTCTATCTCTCTTTAGGACTTACCGAGCGATTGTTCGCTGACAACATTCCTTTTATATTCTTTCTTTGGAATGTTGTCAGGAGGATCCGACTCTCTGGAGACCAAGTCCAGCTCAGACGACTTGGAGCAGTTCGCAGAATACCCCGAGCTTTAGTCACTTGTATATACTTTTATTTTCAGTTCATGCCATTGTTTAGGCATTGATTTTCCAGTCTTGTATTTACTTTTCAGTTGTATTGTAAAGAATGTTTTATAAATAAAAAGTTGATGTTCATTTACATCTTATGTCTTTCTTGTGCATATTTACATTATATTGCTTATTTACGCTTAGCGTGTTTACTTGTGAGTAAATACGTCGCGGGCCGTATCACGTCTCCTTACCGTACACTAGGAAGCGAGACGCGACAATATGTCTAAGCATCCACTATAATATACAATAATAGCTTCTAGGGCATACATATTCCTAACACGTTATGTGCGGCTAGTACCGCTGACGTGCTTGTGGGTGTTTGATGTGATCATTACCTACTGTCAGCGTATTGACGAGTCTATAGAGTCCCACATAGAGATTTCCTAACTCAAACGAAACGAAATAGGGCATGTATAGAGATATGTATGGGAGCTCGATTAAATACAGATATATAATACCGTATTCTAATCTAGCGTTATTTGATATTAGCCGGATTATATTTGATATAATCAGATTATTAAATCAAGTGTTGATTTAATAATTTGATATATATTTATATATATGATATATATATACACACACTAACTAATATTATGCTCACTTGATATTTTTCATCTCTTTATATATATTATTTGTAGGTGATATAAATAATATATATTGATTTGTCATGGTTGATTATACATAATAGGTTGTGTATGTGAGAATAATAATGAATAGAAGATAAGAAGATAATGATATCTTATTTGAATTTAAAAGAATAAAGAAGGAGTCATTAGTTGAGAACATGCTAGCAACCATGACTCATTTCCTTTTTCTTTTATATTTCATATAAGTCTGTTCATTTTTTATCTTATCTTCATTCAAAAGTCATTCATCTCCATCTTCATCTTCTTCATCTCTTCTCGTGAAACACAATTTATTCAAGAGAAAACAAAAAGGAAAGAGTTTTTAGTGAGCAAAAACCCAACTTTATCAACCTGAACTAAACTAGCAAATTAGTATAGGTTGTTCCCTTCATTAATAGTTTGATTAGTGAAGTGTGACCTTGAGTTAGAGTAGTCTCAAGGTGGATCATTTTCGACGAAGAAGATATCGAGAAAACTTGTTCATTCTTCAAGTGGAGCTTAAGAAAGATTTCGAGGACTACTATTTGGCGCTTCAGAAGTGAAGTACTTAGCTACAAAGGTTGTAGGTCCTCTCCACTTAGTTTAAAACTCTAGTTTGCTTTCTTTTGAAACCCTAAATCTTTAGTTCGATTCTTGTTTGTAGACTTAGCCCTCTAGAAAATTTTAAATTGCTACTTACTCTTGTTAAAATCCAAATAGAGGTGCTAGGATATAGGATCCGAATGGATTTCAGTATAGCCACTGGAGAAATGGTTTTGTCATAGTCCACTCTTGGTCTTTGATGAAAACCTTTTGCAACAAGTCTATCCTTATAGGATTCCACCTGTCCATCTACACCAATCTTCTTTTTGAAAATCCAATTGCATCCAATGGGTTTTACCCCGGGAGGAGAAACATGCAAAGTCCAAACTTTGTTGGTGTACATGGACTCCATTTCGGTTCGCGTAGTATCCAGCCATTTTACATAGTCCCTATTGGTAATGGCCTTCTTGAAACTAGCAAGATCATTTTCTTTCAATATGCAATCCTCTCGATCCCCGTCTATGAGAAAACCGTAGAACCTCTCGGATGGATGAGAAATCCTACTAGATCTGCAGAGTGGTTTAGATTCGTTTGTGTCACAACCCGGAAATAGTATGTCACCGGCACTTGGATCACGTGAAGTCTATACGACAGTACCGTAACCCAAGTAAGCCGAAAACCCAGAAATCTAAACCTTTTAGGAAAAAAATGGAGGTGAAGTTTTGAAATAAAGGTATAATGAAATCTAGTTTTTTCTTTTAAAGTATAAGTAAGGTTAGTTTGTAATGCAAGTGGATCATATACTATAATTTGAAAACATTTTCGTTAATTGATATTTGGGCAGCACCTCATTTGTAAATTTTGATCAAAACCAGTATATAATCCAAAATAATATAGGCATCCCCAAGTAGGAGCTAGCTCTTTGCCAATCGGCGGAAATATAACCAAGCAACATGAAAATACGACGCCCAAGGCGAAGATCAATCACGGAAAGGAAAGTAAAGAAAACCAAAATATCATCAAATCCAATATATATATATATACAAGTCTCGACTAAAAACCCAAAGAATATACAACTGGTCTCTAAGTCTACTATATTTACGTGTCCAATATCGACACGTAAATCCTCATATCTTAGGCGTCGTCTCATCGGACCAGCCCTCATATCTTAGACACCATCTCATCAGATCAGTCCTCATATCCATCTGTCTCGTATCACTCCAGTCAGTATCCTCCGGATATCCGCCGAGTCCAAAACTATCACCTGTAGGTAGTGTTTCTCCGCCAGGCTTAACGCTTTTCTATACGATCTTCCTGCCCCGGGGTACGGTACCGGGTCCACTATGTGCCTGCAGACAGTAATTCCTCACTCCTAGAATCGGGTAATCCGAGAAATCTCATGGTGGACGTCGAAATATCATATCAAAAGAAATCGCGTTTTAAAACAATCATAAGTTTTTAAATAATATCCGCAGTTTCTCAAATCCAGAAATCTCATGAAAACAGAATCTCATAAAACCATGACAGTAATGAAATAATTGGTACAGGCACTGAACAATACTGTAATGCATAGAAAGTGTGTCATATAAGCGTGTCGTATAATAAGGTAAAAAAAGCATTGGCTATAGTGCCCTCAAGTCAATTATTGTAATCGCGGGCACGCAATTGTGATGATTGAGGGAGGACCTATACGGGTATAACAGTCTTACTCAAAACGATAGTATACTATCTGGTTTGTATTTATCATCATGTACATGCATTATGTAGTATCACATATCACTATTACATGTTGATAGAGCCCATAGGATTCTTGCTTGACTACCAGTATTATGATGCCGATCATATATGTAGGAGCTGGGTGATCTATAAGCACATCCTTAAATGTCCATAGTCGAGAGAGTATCGAGATTGGGCATCGATACTCCGGAGTAGACTAGTATATACTTTTCGAGACCCCAACGAGGGACGGTGGCCGGTCTCACAACCCATTGGTGTCAGTTAATCACCTAAGATAGTATACAGGTGCTCATTGGGTTATGAGTTACACCGGACGGACTCGCCGGGAACATGCTAGATGGTATTATACCTATTGTCAGATAGCAGTTCTCAGGTGACATGAGTACAGGTTAGTCTGTCGACCCGAGATCGTCATTTGTCTCATGTGAGTTCCCACTGTGCTTTGATTACTACCTTACCACGGCTCAAAGGAGTCCTGCAAACTGGTTTTAGTTGGGTACAGTCCTGAGCCACATGGAGGCTGTGAGCGGATCGTCAAGGATTCGTCTCTCCCGGTATTTAGGGTTGATGTCGCGTTGTGCACGGGTGGCCATCACCAGAAATCCTTGGCCAAGGCAGACGAGAATTACTGATTTGGATCAGTAGTTTCTCAGTGGGTGATGGGCTTCACATCGACACGAAATATCGCGTTATTAAGGGTCTGACTTTATCCACCCCCTAGACCCGATATGCGATACTCTTAGACGAACAGACCGGACTGTATGGAAATTGTCACAGACAGGCTCAGTAGGGGTTCAGATGAGTTTGCTCGTCGGCCTTCCTTTCGCTCAATACCTGGGTAGCCATTACGTACAGCTAGTGCCGCTGACATGCTTGTGGTTAAACCTACTGCCAGCGGATTTAATAATTTACGTATATGTATTTCGATATGTATATTCTAATACTATATTCTTTGTGTTATTCTATCTCTTTGGATATTCGTATTTTGGTACGAATACTGGTATGTATATACAGTTGAGTGTCATCCGTATTTATACGGAAAACATTCTAGAAGGTGGACACCTCATTTTGGATCATCCATTTATTTATTTAAATGGAAATGAGGTGTAAAGGTGATGAAGAGAGAATGGTGAGAACCATACTTGAATAGTGTTGACAAATGAATTGTTAATTCAATTGTGCAAACTATTCAAGTATGGTTGCATTATGTTTATTGAAAAAATGGTTTTACAAAATCTTGCTTCATATTTTCTCTCACTTGATGGATGATCATTTTTGGAAAAAGACTCTCACCATTTGCTTCTTCTCTCTTCACTTACCATTCTTGAGCTTCTCCTCCTTCTTCTTCATCTTCTACCCTATCATCTCATGTGTTGAGAATCAAGGCTAGAAGAGAGATAGATACACACTTAGAACTACTCACTACATCCCTACGCACTCTAGATTAGAAACCAAGAGTCCCTAGTTGCTTCACTAGATTCTTAGTGTGGAGCTAGAGCCATGAGCTACATTTCTCGGGTGGATCATCATCGACGGAGAAAGACTGGCGGCCAAGCTCGATTGAGGAGACCTCAAGAAGCTAAAGAAGAGGGTAGAAGACCGAAGGACACGAATCATTCGATATAACACTTCTATCTTTTATAGCTAGTTTTAGATTTATGGTTCGATTCTAGGAAGGGTTTTTTAGCGCTAAAATTTTTAAACACCATTTTTGTTCTGCATCGGCCATGGTAGATGACCAGGGCGCTAGCAAACCCCAACAGAAAGTGCGATGTCTACATTAATATGGGGTACTGTGTACAAATCAGAAACTAATAGGTTATACAGTGATACGGTGACATAGCGATTTCTAATGTGTACGTGGCATGGCAATTACCGATGATGTGTGTGTGAGCCGGCAAGAATGTGTACGTGCAATATGTGCATCATCGGTAATGGTGCATGTGTCCTAGTAACGAAGTCACGTGAAGATAAGGGTAAGATATCGTAACGCAGGGTATACTGAATAAAGAAATCGTAAACGCGAACGGTATAAAAATAATACGCAACTACGTATGAGCCATACAGTTATAGTTTAAAATAGTACGAATCGTTATTTTAGAAAATAGGAGGCTACGATGTTTTTGAAAAAGGCACCATTTGAAAAGTCGTAGCGTCCCTTGAAGTTATCATTTAAAAGTGTGTAACGATTCGTTAGTTTTGAAAATAGTTATGGCTCTAAATATATCATAATATTTATTATGCGAATTTAAACAAGTTTTTCTTGAGTCGATATATAAGTCGGTGATCCATCTTCATCATATCACGTATGGAATATCCATCGTACGGTATTATCAAATCAATAGTACATATCTATATTCAAGTATATCATCTCATCTCATATCATCATATATATATCATCTCATATAACATCGCCTCATACCATCATATCCAATCATATCGAATCGTGTCATCATATCAGATTATATCCTCATCATATCGTATCGTAAATATCCTCATATATATACATATACATAAGTAGATATAGTTCATAGGTTAAGAAATAGTACTAGGGTATAACTCCTATAAGAACACTACAATCGTATGGTACTCTAGAAAACTTATTAACTAAGTATTCGTATCTATCTATCTATCTATGTATATACATATATGTATATATACCCTAGTTCTACGTTTGTGGGGGTGATATAATCCATCCACCTGACTTCCCCCAGAGATATACATCTACTCACCTAGCTTCGCCTCGTCCTAGCCGATTCCGACGGATGCCTTGCCCTCTTTCGTCGTACCGAAAGTCCACATGCTTGTACCTACAAGTCAAAACATATCGTATCGCATAAAAATCAATCAAAAACCGATACGACGAGTGAAGCTCACATAGGTTAGAACTTATGGTCAATGCGTACTAAAACAAAAAAATACTCTGTTACGTCGACGTACGAACATTGAACGACCAAGTCACATCAAGAAAATACAAAAACCAAGTTTCAAAAGATGGAAAATATTGACAGAAATCAAGTAAAATGCTCCCAGATTTTTCATAAGGTGAAATTAGACTTTTTAGCTTATAGGGTAGGTCTAGTTATCTAGAGAGTGAGTTACAGACCAAAAACCAAACCCTAATTCCTAGGTTGAACCGCAAATTGCGGTCAGGGTGAATTTTTTGGCGGTTTGGGCTTGGGGTTAGAGGCTCGGGCTTCTAGTGTGGCTTTCTATAGGTCTGCACATCTCACTATATCCGCTATTTAATTTTCAGAGTCCCCAAATCATCCCAGATTTCATTTGATAGTCAACAGTCGTCCAAAACCGACATCGAAAAATTCTAAACTCGTTAAATCTGAGTATTTCTCCACTAATACACTCTCACTTATCACTAATGGTCTTGTATACACTCTCTAAACCTCCACTGAACCTCTACTACAAGTTTTACCCACTAATTCTCACTTTAGAAATTTCCAAGTTCATAAAACATAAATTTTTTAACTCTAAACTAAAATAGGCGGTTAGGAAACCGAAAAACTAATCTAAAGGTGGAGTTATTACCTCAAAAAGCAACTCAAGAAAATTCTAAAATTGCCAAAGTTGCTCAAAACCCCTACTTGATAATGCCATGTTGCTTAGGATGAGATGAAGAACATTTTTAATGAAGGTTGTGTGATATTTTGATGAAGTTTTGGCGGTGTTTTGTGGGGTGATAGAGGAGGCGGAAGAGCTGATCGAGATAAAAAGGAAGGAGGTGAAGAATGAGGAAGATGAGGGAATCCATGATGAAGGCCTATGGTTGTAGAACCATATCTCTCTCTCTCTCTCCCCAACCATACCTCCTTGTCCCCCCTCTTTTTTCATTTTCATTTTCTTTTCTTTTATTATCTTTTCTCTTCTCATTTATTTTGAAATACAAAAACCAAATATCAAAAAATGAAATGTTGCATGTTATGACACTTAAACATGGTTAACATAATGAAACATGGTTTAGTGTAGTAATTGGTGAAACACTAATCAAGTTTAATATTTAACTTGTATGGAAATAATTATATATTAATTTATAAGAAGCCCAAATCAAATGAATGCTCTCATAAATGATAATTTATTTTAAATTCCAATTATTTTACAAAATATAGGTATATAATCATACAAATCTACGAAAACTCAAATCTATATACGTATAATATACATGAAATTTATTATTTTATTATTTAAATCCCAAAAATAATATTTTATATTTTCTGAAATGTTACAGTCCGGGATTATTGATCCTAAGATTCCACCAAATCTTCTGTTTCAGTTTCTGGTTCCATAATTTCTTCCAGTTCTATCGTGCTCCCACTAATTTCTTTTGCAAGAAATTCCATTTCTAAGAAAACGGCGTGCTGAGCTACAGACACTTTCTATTTCTCGGTATGGTAGAATATATATCCATAACCATTCTTTGGATATCCCACAAACTTATATAGAACTGACTGTGCCTCTAGTTTGTCCGGATTATGCTTTTTAACGTAAGCCGGACAACCCTATATCTTAAACTGTTTATGATATGATCTCTTACCATTCCACATTTCTAATGGTGTTCTAGACACGGATTTGGATGGAACATGATTCAATATATATGTCGCTGTCTGAAGCGCATATCCCCAGAATGAAAGAAGCAACTCAGTATTACTTATCATGGAGCAAACCATATCCAAATGGATGTGATTTCTCCGTTCCGATACACCGTTGTGATGTGGTGTACACGGAGGACTAAGCTGAGAGAGAATACCATTATTTTTTAGAAAATCAAGAAACTCCGTGCTCAAGTATTTCCCTCCTCGGTCAGATCGAAGGATCTTGATAATTTTTCCTGTCTAGTTCTCTACTTCACTCTTATATATTTTGAATTTCTCAAAAGTTTCAAATTTGTGTTTCATCAGAAATACATATCCGAACCTGTAGAGATCATCAGTGAATGTAATAAAGTACGAGAACCCACCCCTTGCATGTATAGACATTGGACCACATACTGTGTTTGATTCCTAAAAGCTTTGTAGCTCTCTCCGTGTCCTGTAAACGGAGTTTTGGTCATCTTTCCTTTGAGACAGGACTGGCAGGTTTCATAAAATGAAAATTCGAACGAATTCAGAAATCCATCCTTATGCAATTTGGACAGTCTTTTCTTATTGATATGACCAAGTCTACAATACCACATGTAGGTTTCGTTTGTTTCTGAGCTCTTCCTCTTGCGTGTGTTTTGTATATTGAAAACTGTGTTTTGATTAAGAACATAGATATCATTGCATAATGTAACTTCTGTAACCAATACCTGATTGAGATAAATGTTCATGATATTTCTATCTACAACAAAATTATATACATTTTTATCTAATAAAAAAACTGATATAATATTGTAGAGTATGGAAGGTACATAGTAACAATTATTCAAAATCATAGTGTTGCCACTTGGCAACACAAGGTAATATTCGCCGACGGCAGCAGCAACAACTTGTGCTCCGTTCCCAACTCTGAGAGACATATCACCCAGTCCAACAATTCTATTTTTTCTCGGTCCTTGTAATAAATTACAGATATGAGATCCTGATCCGATATCTAGTACCCAGGAGGTAAGGTGGACCAAAAAACGGTTTTTAATAACAAATACACCCGAAAAAGATGCATTAGAATGCTTCTCCTTCACTAGGGTCATATAGAATTCCTTATTGTGTTCTTTCTTTAGCCCATACTCGTGACAGTTGTCACAAGTTAGAGCCGAACCGACGTTCCCCTGCCCAGTGTAATAAGCCGGTTCGGGCAAATCAAACATTTTATTATCTTGATTAGGGCGTGACATGGTTGCTACCTAGAGAGAGAGAAAAGAAATAGTCAGCGTACGCTCTTGCAAGATTAGATTGGTTATTAGTTTATCTAATAAGGAAAGCTCCCACCGTTTCCTCGAATTCTCCTCTAAACCTTAAAAGGAGAACTAGTCGGGATCATTTACACCTCACAAGTTTGCTAACCGTTCAGCCAGGTAGGTGTTGGTACTCTGAGGGAGGTTCCCTGTCATGCCCCGCTTCCCGGTATACGGCGAAGGGGACGGGACGAGGCCGCTACGTATTTACTGTGAAGTAAATACGCTAAGCGTATCTAAGCAATATAAAAGTAAAGCACAAGAGACAAGATATAATAAAACAACAACTTTATTTATTCACATTCTTTCTGTACAATGCATGGAAAGTAAATACAACTGAAAAAAAGCGATGCCTAAACAATGGCATAACAGAAAAGAAGAGTAGTGAAATGGAAAATGTACAATGTACTAAAGCTCGGGGTCTTCACTGAACTGGTCCAAGTCTTCAGTGCTGGGCTCGATCTCTGATGTGTCCAGATCACCTGACGACATTCAAAGAAGAAAGAAAGGGAATGTCGTCACCGAACAGGTCGCTCGGTAAGTCCCAAAGATAAGGGAAAAATAGAATAGACAGAATAAGAAGGTATTTTTTTAAGTTGTATTATATTGTTTTAATGTTGTGTTAACGCTGTTGTTTGTAGCTTGGTACAGAAGAATGCCAGTGTATACGAGAGGAGTCTCTATATGCCATAGACTAGAGGCAAGTATAGTACAAGAAACCGTTTATGCCACGGTACAACAGCAACTGGATTCATGTTAGGTGTATTAAGTCTTACTGTCTCGTACCACCTCTAACACATTCCGTACCAATCTACCTCTTAAACCCCGTAGTGTTTTTTATTGTATTGTTGGATTGTATTGTATAGATTGTATAGTTGGATGACTGACCAAAACCATGATATCAGTAAACGGATGTAACTGTGTAATCATGTGAATGGAATAACTGTAGAATCATGTAAATGGATGTATATCCATGGTTCGGTTCGGTCAATGTAGATTGAATGTATTGAATAGATTGAATTTAGGGATTCATGTTGAATCAGAATATTGTAGATTTTAGATTGTAGATTGTAGATTGTAGATTGTACTTGAATCATATTCAAGTCAGATTATAATGAGACGCAAAGTAAATAGAAGTCCTGATTGTTTTGATGTTATCGGTAACCGCTGCACATGGGTGGCAGGATTTGTGTCTTTTTCAAAGACGATTACCGTATTGATAACACCGTTGTTAAGTTGTCTACCTTAGATAGGCAAGCACCCACATCTCCGGCTTCCTGAGGCTCAAGAGATTGGTCCCGCTTAAACCTATATTTACTAGGGTCCTTAGGGTAAATTATAGAACTTGAGGGGGGTTTTACGTAAAAATACTTTTATATACTTTTCAAAATACACCCCAAGTATTCATTAATCGTCTTTAGAGTTGTAATGAATGTAGATTTTATATTGTGATATTTCTAGTGAAAATATCCTAATTCCATACTAAAGGGTATTTATTTGTAATATTGTTTTTGTATGGAATTCATGGTATTTTAGTGTAAAATTGATTCTTGTGACATTTTTAGAAAAAAAAATGGAATATTTATAATAATTCAAAATAGATATTTTAATGTTACATATACATATATTTATATGAAAATAAGTTTTAATATATATTATATTCTAGAAATCTCGTTTTTCTTAAGATGTCGTATTTTAAATCTATCGAGACCGAATGCTCCTTGCGGAGGTCTGAATCTCGCACTACTAAGCCCAGGGATGTGCGATAATCAGCACCATCCCGAACAGGTTCCCCAAAATGGTTTGTAGCGGCGCTTTGCAAAGATTGTATAAATACTAAATCCTTTAGAAAACGATTTTATTAAGTAAATGGTAATTATTTGCAAAGATGTCGTTTTCCCGTATTCTATATTCCTAAGAATATTATACTATGTTGAATATGAGTGTGTGAGGAGGTGGGTCATTACCTCGTAATCTCTTTAAAGGTATAGCAAGTTTTGTGATGTTATATGTAGAATTGAAACTATGTGGTATTTAAATGAAAATACGGTAAAATGAAATAACAATTACTTTGATTTGAAACTTGATCAATATGGTTGATTAGTATTTAATAGTCAACAAGAATTGGTTTAAGCATGATTGTATTAAAGAAAAGTGATATTTTATAAAGAAACCGAATCGGAAATCGGTTTCGTTCCGATTCCTTCGGGTTTTGTAATTCTGTATTTCTAGAAAAGAATAGAGAGATAGAATTTGGGGACTTGCGGATTTAGGACAACAAGGAGAGGGAGGTGGAATGGGAGGAGTCTCCGGTGCGTTGCTTCATCGCCGGGAGCTCCTAGAATAATCGTCGGAAGTTCGCCGGAAAATTCGCTGTAGCTTCGCCTCGTGCTCGATTTCAAAGTACACAAGGTTTCTTGGAAATTTTTGAGAGTTGGCTCAGAGTTTGGGGTTAGAGGGTAGAGGGTAGGGGTGGTATTTATAGGGTTAGGCTAGGGTTAGGGTAGATGAAGGGTTTTAATTTAAAAAATGTAAAAAAATGTACTGAAAATCATTTAAAAAATGGAGTAAATGGTGGTTAATGGGCTCTCTGTAAACGATCCAAATAAATGGAGTGTGCAGGGATGTTGAGAAGGTGAAGAGGCATCTTTTTCGTGTTGACGACTCGGCCGTCCGGCCGAGTCGGGCCAAGTCGAGGGCTGAGGAGGTGGGGGTCTCTTGATTAAGCCTCTGGTATATTCGGTTTTTCAGGTGTAGTGGGAAAATTTGGAGTTATCACGTGTTGACTGTTGGACTTCTAAAAAAATTTAAAACAAAATAAAATTAAAAATAATGTGGGGTATGAGATTTGAACTCCGGTGGCTTGGTTCAGCAACGCAAGGTATTACCAATGAGCCACAAGCTCCTTCTTGTAATTAAATTGCTAATTAATTACTTATCTTGTGCTCAGGCAATAAATACCCCTTTATGGATTTTGAAAAAAATATTTTAAAAAATTTGTATAGGAAAATTAGGGTTGTTACATTCTACCCTCCTTATAAAAATTTCGTCCTCGAAATTTGTAAAAGGAAAGTGTAACAGATTCAAGAAAGTTTAGTGACTGAAGTATTGACAGTGTGTGAAAAAATAACAAGGTGGTGCAGGGGTTTTAGAATGTGAAAGTGAATTACTAGTGTTACCTTGGTCAACTGCCTTGGCTTCTATGGCTGCTAAGGTGTTAGAAATACTTGATAGTGTATGAAAAATGTGAAGGAATGAAAGAATGCGAAGGTTTTGGTAAGATTGTAAAAGAGGCGGGGGAATTTTGGGTTAAAACAGATTCAAAGTATACGGTTCAAGGAATATGAAAGATAAGATTCAAGGAACATAATTGTTAAGAATATTTTAGTTGCCGGTTCTTGTATTTTATATTGCTTAGGTTTCCATACAGCTCTGACCTGCATGGGCTACCAACAAAACCTGTCATGCCCCGCTTCCCAGTATACGACGAAGGGGACGGGGCGAGGCCGCTACGTATTTACTGTGAAGTAAATACGCTAAGCGTATCTAAGCAATATAAAAGTAAAGCACAAGAGACAAGATATAATAAAACAACAACTTTATTTATTCACATTCTTTCTGTACAATGCATGGAAAGTAAATACAACTGAAATAAAAAGCGATGCCTAAACAATGGCATAACAGAAAAGAAGAGTACTGAAATGGAAAATGTACAATGTACTAGATCTCGGGGTCTTCACTGAACTGTTCCAAGTCTTCAGCGCTGGGCTCGATCTCTGATGTGTCCAGATCACCTGACGACATTCAAAGAAGAAAGAAAGGGAATGTCGTCAGCGAACAGGTCGCTCGGTAAGTCCCAAAGATAAGGGAAAAATAGAATAGACAGAATAAGAAAGTATCTTTTAAAGTTGTATTATATTGTTTTAATGTTGTGTTAACGCTGTTGTTTGTAGCTTGGTACAGAAGAATGCCAGTGTATACGAGAGGAGTCTTTATATGCCAGAGACTAGAGACAAGTATAGTACAAGAAACTGTTTATGCCACGGTACAACAGCAACTGGATTCATGTTTGGTGTATTAAGTCTTACTATCTCGTGCCACTTCTAACACCTTCCGTACCAATCTACCCCTTAAACCCCGTAGTGTTTTTTATTGTATTGTTGGATTGTATTATATAGATTGTATAGTTGGATGACTGACCAAAACCATGATATCAGTAAACGGATGTAACTGTGTAATCATGTGAATGGAATAACTGTAGAATCATGTAAATGGATGTATATCCATGGTTCGGTTCGGTCAATGTAGATTGAATGTATTGAATAGATTGAATTTAGGGATTCATGTTGAATCAGAATATTGTAGATTTTAGATTGTAGACTGCACTTGAATCATATTCAAGTCAGATTATAATGAGACTCAAAGTAAATTGAAGTCCTGATTGTTTTGATGTTATCGGTAACCGCTGCACATGGGCGGCAGGATTTGTGTCTTTTTCAAAGACGATTACCGTATTAATAACATCGTTGTTAAGTTGTCTACCTTAGATAGGCAAGCACCCACTTCTCCGGCTCCCTGAGGCTCAAGAGATTGGTCCCGCTTAAACCTATATTTACTAGGGTCCTTAGGGTAAATTATAGAACTTGAGGGGGGTTTTATGTAAAAATACTTTTATATACTTTTCAAAATACACCCCAAGTATTCATTAATCGTCTTTAGAGTTGTAATGAATGTAAATTTTATATTGTGATATTTCTAGTGAAAATATCCTAATTCCATAATAAAGGGTATTTATTTGTAATATTGGTTTTGTATGGAATTCATGGTATTTTAGTGTAAAATTGATTCTTGTGATATTTTTAGAAAAAAATGGAATATTTATAATAATTCAAAATAGATATTTTAATGTTACATATACATATATTTATATGAAAATAATTTTCAATATATATTATATTTTAGAAATCTCGTTTTTCTTAAGATGTTGTATTTTAAATCTTTCGAGACCGAATGCTCCTTGCGGAGGTCTGAATCTCGCACTACTAAGCCCAGGGATGTGCGATAATCCGCACCATCCCGAACGGGTTCCCCAAAATGGGTTGTAGCTGCGCTTTGCAAAGATTGTATAAATACTAAATCCTTTAGAAAACGGTTTTATTAAGTAAATGGTATTTATTTGCAATAATGTCATTTTCCCGTATTCTATATTCCTAAGAGTATTGTTCTATGTTTCATATGAGTGTGTGAGGAGGTAGGTCATTACCTCATAATCTATTTAAAGGTATAGCAAGTTTTGTGATGTTATATGTAGAATTGTAACTATGTGGTATTTAAATGAAAATACGGTAAAATGAAATAACAATTACTTTTGATTTGAAACCTGATCAATATGGTTGATTAGTGTTTAATAATCAACATGAATTGGTTTAAGCATGATTGTATTAAAGAAAAGTGTGGTTTTATAAAGAAACCGAATCGGAAATTGGTTTCGTTCAGATTCCGTCGGGTTTTGTAATTCCGTATTTCTAGAAAAGAATAGAGATATAGAATTTTGGGACTTACGGGTTTAGGAAAACAAGGAGAGAGAGGTAGAACGGGAGGAGTCGCCGGTGCGTCGCTTCGTCGCCGGGAGCTCATAGAATGATCGTCGAAATTTCGCCGGAAAATTCGCTGTAGCTTCGCCTCGTGCTCGATTTCAATGTACACAAGGTTTCTTGGAAATTTTTGAGAGTTGGCTCAGAGTTTGGGGTGAGAGGGTAGAGGGTAGGGGTGGTATTTATAGGGTTAGGCTAGGTTTAGGGTAGATGAAGGGTTTTAATTTAAAAAATGTAAAAAAATGTATTGAAAATCGTTAAAAAATGGAGTAAATGGTGGTTAATGGGCTCTCTGTAAACGATCCAAATAAATGGAGTGTGTTGGGATGTTGAGAAGGTGAAGAGGCATCTTTTTTGTGTTGACGACTCGGCCGTCCGGCCGAGTCCGACCGGCGGTGCCGGCCCGAGTCGGGCCGAGTCGAGGGCTGAAGAGGTGGGGGGTCGCCTGATTAAGCCTCTGGTATATTCAATTTTTCAGGTGTTGTGGGAAAATTTGGAGTTATCACGTGTTGATTGTTGGACTTCTAAAAAAATTTAAAACAAAATAAAATTAAAAATAATGTGGGGTATGGGATTTGAACTCTGGTGGCTTGGTTCCGCAATGCAAGGTATTACCAATGAGCCAAAAGCTCTTTCTTGTAATTAAATTGCTAATTAATTACTTATCTTGTGCTCAGGAAATAAATACCACTTTATGGATTTTGAAAAAAGTATTTGAAAAAATTTGTATAGGAAAATTAGGATTGTTACATTCCCCGTGCTCTCGCACCGACCTAATTAAAATAAACCTCATTTCCGCAGAGGCGTAGCCCCATTAACACTTTTTTAGACACCTACTAGGTTAGGTAATTGTGAGGTGAAAAATATCTCCCAAGAGTAATCTTACTCATCAGTAGGATCGGGACCCAACTATCATTGCGTGATAACCTAGATGGAAGCCACTCTAGTTATCACACTCCAGAAAGTATGCAACACTAGCAAGTTTCATCTATGTTTGAAACTCCCGATATCGTTTTTACCCCTAATGACATATGACTTTGACAAGGTCAATAAACCATAAGTTGCTAGTCAAGTTCAACCCGTCATTATCTTGATTACCCTAGACCCACCCGCATAAACCATTGACAAGGTCAACAAGGCAATGTGACTGTCCTAGTTAATCGCATTGTATGATATAAACAAGCACCACTCATCTACCGTATACTACGCCTTGACAAGGTCAACAAACGTAACACGAATACTAAGCACTACTTCTAGGAAATGACGGAGGGCTACGGCTGGTTTTTGGCGAAAAAACCTTTAACGTAATGAACTTGATATCGTTGAAGGAACCAAGTAGTTTTGAAAAGCAGTGGTTTAGGCTTCGCTTTTGAAAACTAGTGGTCTTGAAGAAAACCGAGTAATTTATAGTAACATAAACTTTTGCTCAAAAGATCACTCCCCGTGAAGGGATTTAGGCTCTTGCCTCCTCGAATGAGTTTGCACGATATTCCTGACCGAATCCTCGATGCAAAGCAAAAGAATACGACTATAGTTTTCCGAAAAATGGTTCCAATAATATCTTATTAGGTTTATTTTCTTGCACTAATCAAAGTTAATCCAGTCCGATCAATTAATTCCTATCACACCAGAAAAGAACGAAAATAGAATGTACGTATATGCCATCCACATTCGCCACGGGGCCCCGTCATGCACCGTTATGTTACTTAACTAACGGCAGAGCAGGGACAGGGCTAGCGCGAATGCAAAACATATACATCATTTATTTATATATATATATAACCATTCGTCACAGGCATGATATAAGCAACATCACAGACAAGCGATAAGCAATATGAAATATCGGATAATCTAGGAGCCCCGAGTTTCACCTGAGCCACAAATGAAACTTGACATTCCCTAGTCGTGTGGATAGCCCATACAATGAAGAACCAAGACCCTTACGAGTGAGGCAAGTTACCCGTCAATTCCAGAAGTAAGGCAACCCATACTCTAGATTATGAGTGGGCCACCCAACTCTTCACAGAATCCGGTAACTTGAGCACTCCACCGTGGGTCATCCTAAAAACTCTACAAGTGTGGCGAATAGCCCGCCAATTCTAGAGCTAGACGGTTCAAACCCACTGTCACTCCCCGCTTCTCGGTATACGGGTAAGGAGACGTGACAAGGCCCGCGACGTATTTACTCAGAAGTAAACATGCTAAGCGTAAATAAGTAATATACTAAATGTACACAAGAAAGACATGAGATGTAAATGAAGAGAAACTTTTTATTGATTAAACATTCTTTACAATATAACTGGAAAGTAAATACAAAACTAGAAAGCGATGCCTAAACAATGGCATGAGCAGAAATTAAAAGTATATACAAGTGAACTAAAGCTCGGGGTCCTCGATGAACTGTTCCAAGTCTTCTGAGCCTGGCTCGATCTCCAGAAAGTCGGCTCCTCCTAACAATATTCCAAAGAAAGAATAGAAAAGGAATGTCGTCGGTGAACAATCGCTCGGTAAGTCCCAAGTGGTACAGAAGAATAGACAGAAAATAGAACATGTAAAGTATAAAAGATTATGTTCGCTATACTAACGTAATCGTTTGTAGCTTAGTCAAGAAGATATTAGTGTTTACGAGAAGAGTCCAACTATCCAGTGGACTAAGGTAACCCGTCGTACAAGGCTCAGTCAAACCCCACAGAACAACGGCAATGGATGTTTAGTTACGTTTTTTAAAGACCATCTCATGCCACTTTTAACACATTCTGTACCAGTCTACCCCTTTAAAAACCCCGTAATGTTTATTGTATTGTTTATAACAGTATGACTTGCCCAAATCATGATATCAATTTTTCATGTAAACGGATAAGGATGTAAACGGATAGGCATGTAATCAAGTCAATATATATCCATGGTTCGGTCAGTTCAAGTCATGTTGATATAGATGGTATTCTGGTATTCATGTTCATGTTCCAGTATATATGGATTCATGATGTATTGGATTTATATTTGAATTGTATTCAGATTAGACTGAGACTCTGTCTGAGTCAGACACTTAAAAAGAATTGGATTCCTGAATTAGACTTTAGAGTTATCGGTAACTGTTGCACATGGACGACAGAATTTACGACACTTTCCAAACCAATTACCATTGATAACCCCATTTTAGTTTCCTACCTTAAATAGGCAAGCACCCACTTTCTCCGTCTCCCTGAGACTCAAGAGAATTGGTCCCGCTTAAACCTATATTTACTAGGGTCCTTGTTGTAAACTAATAAACTTGAGGGGATTTTATGAAAAATAGTTTTGATAAACTTTAAAAGTAAACCTCAAGCATTTATTTATCATATTTAAGGTTTTCATGGATGTAATTTTTATATGATGAGGTATTCTAGTGAATATAAACCAAGATTGAATAGTATATGGTATTTTAGTGTAAATTGACTTGTATGGATTGTTAATGGTATATTCATGAAATTTGTGATTCTTGTGTTTAGAAAACATAGAATGTATTATATGTATTTAAAATAGATATTTTATATATATATATATATATATATATATTAAAAATAGAATTTATTTATTAAATAGAAAATCATGTTTTCTTAAAAATTGTATTAAAAATTCCATCGAGATCGGATGCCGCGTGAGGAGGTCTACATCTCACTTTACTAGTCCCGAGGATGTGCAATAACCCGCACCATCCAAATTGGGTTCCCCAAAAGTGGGTTGTTGAGACATAATCGTAAGGAATTTAATTTAAAACAATTTAAAGAATATGGTTTTTAATAGTTTATGGTATCTAAATGTAAAATTGTATTAGCCACAAAAATATGGTTTTCAAGCAATAGTGCTATGTCATGATAAGTGTTGTGAGAGGTAGGTCATTACCTCGTGAGGTTTTTCTAAAGGTAATATGAGCAATTATGATAAAAAAAAATGTCATAGGTAAACTTTGTGGTATTTAACTATAAAATTGTAATACAAGTTGCATAGCATGGTATTTTAAATTGAAACTTGTTCTCAATGTTGGTTTATGGTTGCTAAACAATATATAAAGAAATTGTTGATTTGTTATTAAGAAAAGTTGTGTTTTTTAACAAATTAGAATCGGATGTCGGATTAACTCCACTTCCGACGAGTTTAGAAAAGAGAACTTTTTGAGAGGTGAAAATGAGAGAAGAGAAGGGACTTACTGATTGAAATGAGAGAGATGAGATATTGGATCAATTTGATGGCTTTGTGGAGTCGCGGTGTCGCCGAAATTGTTCCGAATCGTCGCCGGAAAGTGACCTTGAACTAACTCCACTTGTACACTTCTTGGACTTGGAAAAATTTGAGAGTTTTGACAATGGATTTTAGAATGGAGAGGGCTAGAATGTGTTGTAGTATTTATAGGATAGAATTAGGGTTTAGGGAATTAAAAGTCGGAATTAAAATACATTAAAACATTGGTTTAATGGTGATTTTTAATCCTTTGGTTAATTGCAGGAAAAACAAGCAGAAGAGGAGTAGTGGGGGGAGGCCAACGGGTGTTGGGGGAAAATTTGAGAGCATTTTCCCTGAGGGAGCCCGGCGGAGCCGGCCCTTTGGCTAATATCGCCGGCCATTGGGTAAAGGTGGGTGCTTGGATGAATGCCACGTCTTCCCTTCTGTTCATATAACATATTCCACATGTTTATTTAATCTGACTTTTCATTTTTACGTGTATTGCACGTGTAAACTTTTGGGCTTCCAAAATGTTTAAAAGAAAAATCATTAAAAATAATATATGACTGGGGGGATTTGAACACAGGGTTACGTCACAGCAGTGCAAGGCTTTACCAGTGAGCTATAAGTTGTTTCTTGCTTTTCTTAAACAAGAAATACTTTTAAGTTGTGCTCAGGCTAAGATACTCCTTTCTGTACTTTACAAAAATTTTGTGCAGAAAGTTTTAGGGTTATTACATTCTACCCTCCTTATAAAAAATTTCGTCCTTGAAATTTATAGAAGAAAGTTGTAACAAATTCAAGAAAAAATTTGGTGATAGTGGTGGTGAAAGAAATACTGGTAGTGCATGAAAAGTAACAAGATGATACAAGGGTTTGAAAAGATTGAAGGGAATTACCAGTGTTACCTTGATCTATAGCCTCGGCTTCTACTGCCGCTAATATGTAAGCTTGACGTCGGGGTACGTTCCTCCTAGCTGGAGGCACGTTCTTCTGTCCTTCGGGCATGTTCCTCTGCCGTAGAGGTATGTTCCTCTGCACTCGAGGCATGTTCCTCAGTGCCTGATGGAATTGGCGAGTAGGTTATGCGGGAAGTCTATATGGAGGTGGAGCTAGGAGAGCAAGACGGGGTGCAGGTGCCTGAATAGTTGTCCACTGCGGATTATTGATGTGTATTGGAACTGGGTTGCGTCTATGAGGACATATTCCAATTCCATGAGTGGATGTGCCACAAACTAAGTGCAGGCCTTTTGCACGTCTGCAATCCTTCAACAGATATACATCCCTCTTGCTGTAGTAGCAAAACTCTGGACATGGCCGGTTAAATGTTACTTCCGGTCACCTGGGTACAAACTGTGGCCTGGAAGAGACTCCTCCTGCTATCTGAGTAGCAGGGCGTTTCACATTGGCAGATTAAGGTCTGCCCTTCTTCTTCACCACTGCCTCATATCTTCGGGCAGCCTTCAAAGACAAATCATGGGTTGGGAAATCCCCTGTAGCTAACGCAGCTTGGATCTCCGGGTCCAACCCTTGCTGAAATATTCTAGCCCTGATCTCAGCAGTCGGTATGAGATATGCCGCAAACCTGATCAACATGGTGAACAACATCATACACATCCACAGATTTGGTCCATATTTAACCTTGTTGCAAGTGGATGAATTGCTGCTCTATATCAAAGCGGGCAGTCTTAGGAAAATATTTCGCGTCGAACATCTCGCGAAAAATCCTCCATTCGATCAGCTGGGCAAGACGGATTTCTTCCGCCTTCCACCATACTCGGGCGTTATCCATGAGTTGCATCTTCTCAACCCTTACCCAAGCAATGTCTAGAACTTGTGCTGCTGCCAAATCGTTCTCAATGGATTGAGCCCATTCTTCAGCTTCGAGTGGGCTCGCTTTTCCAGAAAATTTCTTAGGATGGAGTGCCCGAAATTGTTTCACTCCAGGTGCCTCCGCTTCTAGGCGGTTCATTAGGAAAGCATTCTGCTGCTGTTGTCCCTCCAAGAGGCTCTTTATTGCCTCGAGCGGTACCGTCTGCTCATTGATCCGAGCTACAATGGTAGGCGTAAGTGGAAAAGGTGGTGGTGTGGTGTTGCCGTTCACATTGGTGCTAGTATTGTTCGGGGAATCTATAACCTTGAAAGAAAAAATAGGTTAGGATAAATTCAAGAATTATGAAATATAAAGAATATTTAGTTGTTGAGCCTTATAATTCTTGTGTTATATTTCTTAGGTTTCCATGCAGAACTGACCATGCATGATATGACTTCATGCAGAACTGACCTGCATGGGCCACCAACAAAACCTGTCACGCACTGCTTCCCGGTGTACGGGTAAGAAGACGTGACGAGGTCCGCGACGTATTTACTCAGAAGTAAACACGCTAAGCGTAAATAAGCAATATACTAAATATACACAAGAAAGACATGAGATGTAAATGAACATCAACTTTTTATTGATTAAACATTCTTTACAATACAACTGGAAAGTAAATACAATACTGGAAAGCGATACCTAAACAATGAAATGAACTGAAAGTAAACGTATATACAAGTGAACTAGAGCTCGGGGTCCTCAATGAACTGCTCCAAGTCTTCTGAGCCGGGCTTGATCTCCAGAGAGTCGGGCCATCCTGACAACATTCCAAAGAAAGAATAGAAAAGGAATGTTGTCAGCGAACAATCGATTGGTAAGTCCTAAGAGGTAGAGAAGAATAGACAGAGAATAGAACATGTAAAGTATAAAAGATTATGTTCGCTATACTAACGTAGTTGTTTGTAGCTTGGTACAGAAGATATTAGTGTTTACGAGAGGAGTCCAACTATCCCGTGTACTAAGGTAACCCGTAGTACAAGGCTCCGTCAAACCCCACGGAACAACGGCAATGGATGTTTAGTTACGTCTTTTAATGACCATCTCGTGCCACTTTTAACACATTCCGTACCAGTCTACACCTTTGAAAACCCCGTAATATTTATTGTATTTTTTATAACTGTAAGACTTGCCGAAACCATGATATCAGTTGTTCATGTAAACGGATAAGGATGTAAACGGATAGTCATGTAATCAAGTCAATATATATCCATGGTTCGGTCAGTTCAATTCATGTTGATATGGATGGTATTCTGGTATTCATGTTCAAATTCCAGTATATATAAATTCATGATGTATTAGAGTTATATTTGAATTGTATGTAGATTGGAATTGTATTCAGATTAGAACGAGACTCTGTCTGAGTCAGACATTAAACTGAATTGGATTCCTGAATTAGGATTTGGAGTTATCGATAACTGTTGCACATGGACGGCAGGATTTGCGACTTTTCCCAAGCCAATTACCATTGATAACCCCGTTTTAGTTTCCTACCTTAAATAGGCAAGCACCCACTTTCTCCGACTCTCTGAGACTCAAGAGAATTGATCCCGCTTAAACCTATATTTACTAAGGTCCTTATTGAAAATTAATAAACTTGAGGGGGATTTATGAAAAATAGTTTTGATAAACTTTCAAAATAAATCTCAAGCATTTATTTATCGTATTTAGAGTTTTCATGAATGTAATTTTATATGATGAGGTATTCTAGTGAATATAAACTTAGATAGAATAGTATACGGTATTTTAGTGTAAATTGTGTGTGTGTGTGTGTGTATATATTATTAAAAAAAAGAATTTATTTATTAAATAGAAAATCATGTTTTCTTAAAAATCGTATTAAAAATTCCATCGAGATCGGATGCTCCGTGAGGAGGTCTGCATCTCGCTCTACTAGTCCGGAGGATGTGTGATAACCCGCACTATCCAAATCGAGTTCCCCAAAAGTGGGTTGTAAAGACATAATCGTAAGGAATTTAATTTAAAACAATTTAAAGAATACGGTTTTTAATAGTTTATGATATCTAAATGTAAAATTTTATTATCCAAAAAAATATGGTTTTCAAGCAATCGTGCTATGTCATGATGAGTGTTGTGAGAGGTAGGTCATTACCTCGTGAGGTTTTTCTAAAGCTAATATGAGCAACTATGATAAAAGAATGTCGTAGGTAAACTTTGTGGTATTTACCTGTAAAAGTGTAATACAAGTTGCATAGCATGGTATTTTAAATTGAAACCTGTTCTCAATGTTAGTTTATGGTTTCTAAATAATATATAAAGAAATGGTTGATTTGTTATTAAGAAAAGTTGAGTTTTTTTAACAAATTAGTATCGGTTGTCGGATTAACTCCACTTCCGACGAGTTTTGAAACGAGAACTTTTTAAGAGGTGAAAAGGAGAGAAGAGAAGGGACTTACTGGTTGAAAAGAGAGAGATGAGGTATAGAATCAATTTGATGGCTTCGTGGAGTCGCGGTGGCGCCGAAATTGTCCCGAATCGTCGCCGAAAAGTGACCTTGAGCTAACTCCACTTGTACACTTCTTGGACTTGGAAAAATTTGAAAGTTTTGACAATGAATTTCAGAATGGAGGGGGCTAGGATGTGATGTGGTATTTATAGAATAGAATTAGGATTTAGGGAATTAAAAATGAGAATTAAAATACATTAAAACATTGGTTTAATGTTGATTTTTAATTCTCTGGTTAATTGCAGGAAAAACAAACATAAGAGGAGTAGTGGGGGAGGCTAAGGGGTGTCGGGAGGAAATTTGAGAGCATTTCCCTTGGGGGGGCCGGCGGCGCCGGCCTTTTGGCTAATCTCGCCGACCATTGGGTGAGGTTGGATGCTTGGATGAATACCACGTGTTCCCTTCTGTTAATATAACATATTCCACATGTTTATTTAATATGACTTTTCATTTTTACGTGTATTGCACGTTTAAACTTCTGGGCTTCCAAAAAATTTAAAATCAAAATCATTAAAAATAATATGTGGCTAGAGGGATTTGAACACAGGGGCTACGTCACAGCAGTGCAAGCCTTTACAAGTTAGCTACAAGTTGTTCCTTGCTGTTCTTAAATAAGAAATAATTTTAGGTTGTGATTAGGCTAAGGTACTCCTTTTTATACTTTACAAAAAAACTGTACAGAAAGTTTTAGGGTTGTTACATTCTACCCTCCTTATAAAAAATTTCGTCCTCTAAATTTACAGAAGGAAGTTTTACAGATTCAAGAAAAAATTTGGTGATAGCGGTAGTGAAAGAAATACTGGTAGTGCATGAAAAGTAACGAGATGATGCAAGGCTTTGAAAAGATTGGAGGGAATTACCAGTGTTACCTTGGTCTATAACCTCGGATTCTACTGCCGCTAATGTGTAAGCCTGACGCAGGGGTACGTTCCTCCTAACTGGAGGCACATTCCTCTGTCCTTGGGGCATGTTCCACTACCCTCGAGGCATGTTCCTCAGTGCATGATAGAATTGGCGAGTAGACTGTGCAGGAGGTCCACGTAGAGGTGGAGATAGGAGAGCAAGACAAGGTGCAGTTGCTGATAGAAAGATTTTAATTAGCTTAGGCGCTTATAAAAGATGAATCAAAAATATTTCTAAACCGCAATCAAGAACGGCGTCGCTTGGTAGCTAGCCGGTGAGTACGGGTCGGTCCACAGGGATTTTGTGAATTTCCTAATTGGTCTAACGAGTTAATTCCGATTGTGGTCGGATTGATTAAATCTAAAAACTAAATTAATCTAGATCTAAATATTGCTAGGGTTGGGTTTAAGTTAAGTTAGGAAATGCAAAGATTCTCCACCGCTTTCTATACCCAATTTAAGATCTATGAGGAGTTATGGTAATTATTAATAAAGGGGATTAGAACCATTCGGGAAGGTGTTTCTTCCTCTAGGTTCTTGTACTTCCTTTCTTAATCCTTACCCTAACCTCCATGGAAAACACGCGCAACCGGGCCTTTATACTACGGTATCATCGCTACCTCGTGGGATAGGGTGCCGTAGGGAGCGGTGTGTGCATGTATGCATGGAGTCCTATGAAAATATATGACGGGCAAGAAAGGGGTGAGAGATCTTCATCTCTCAAGTCTTCCCCAAATCTAACCCTAACAAGCGAGGAGACTAGTCGCTCATTAGGGAATTGAAAAACATTTATCTAGGGCAGAGAATAAAAGATCTAACTATCTAACTAGGGCAAGGAATTAAATCTTAAACTAGGGCAAGAATAGAAATTACCTACTTTATTGATGGCTCTCTCCAAACATTTACACAAGACTTGTCAGATCTGAATAGATGATATGAAAAGAGGCACTGATGCTCTCCAAAAGAAATCTGAATTTTATTAATGAAAGGAGGCATACCTCAAAAGAGGTATTAGGGCTTCTATTTATAGATTCATAGAAACCCTAGATTACAATTGACTCGCACATCTGCTTTTACAAAAATACCCCCTAAGAAAAAGACCTAGTCAACGCTCCACGCACCGCCAGCGCACCGACTCAATTTGCACCGACACGGGCACTTGATGGCTGCGGTTCCGCGGCCAAACCCCACGTTTGGCCGCGGTTCCGCGGCCATGTGTGGGGCTTGTGAGTTCTATTTTCTTGGGTTTGGTCTTCTTGCAGTTTTTCTCTGTTTTCTTCAGTTCTTTCTTCAAAATGTCTTCTGGTTTTCTTCCAGATCTTTCCAGTGAACATTGTAGTGGACTTTTACCGTTTCTTCGTGTCGCCGCCTTTATGCTCGGTGAACTGTCGTTCATTGTTCTTCATTGTTCCTCAAAATGTAGGCGCGATCAAGATTTCACCATTTATCATTCGTAGTCTCACTTTGTATCATCTTTTTCATTGTTTTCACTGTTTTTATTCCAAGAACCTGTAACCTGCAACTATGTAGCAGACATGGGTCAAAAGCACTTGTTTATTTGTAAAATGACTAGGCATGGGGAATATAATAATGCAATATTATGATATAAACAAATACCCCCAAACTAATCTTTTGCTCGTCCTCGAGCAAACCTAGTTTTTATTCTCGACAAAAACCCAACCTCACTTTCACAGGGAATCGCGATTGCACTGAGCTCGTGCAACAAGCCGTTAAACCTCTAGGTGTCCCCAGTAGGAGGAGTGTTGTCTCCTGAGGGTTTTCAGCGGATACTACCCACAAAATCCTATCAATTAGGCCCATTGACTTTTATTCTCCAATTAGATTTTCTAACAAGGAATTCTATTATCTTCGACTCATAAATCATCCACCCGTATTCTTCACGCTTTCTTTTCATTCAACTTAAGATTATATATGTTCTGTAGACTTACTTAGCTTTCGGCATCTTTTAAGTTTTCTTTCTAGGGTTCTATCTCAACTTAGGAATTTTTATCATCTGTATTAAAGATACAAGTCCTATTCTTCATTTCTATCTCTTATCTAAACCCCAATCACATACCCCTACGTGTGTGTATATATCACCCCTACACTTGGAAATTCAAATCAAGCAATCATACTCTTGTCCATTGTCCAAAGCACTTCTTAATTGGTGAATTTTTAGATGAATTTCGCTCACACATCCTTCATGCGGCCGTTAATACTTCTTGAGGTACCAACAACCGATTACAAGATGTGTTTGCACATTAAAGCGTAATTTCTAGTCTTGCAATACCTAAGGCTTTAGTAGTGACTCCCAAACCATTTGGTCTAAGGCACTAGGTGATGAAGCACCCTCGCTAAATTTTTTTTCTTCTATTTTTACAGCCTTAAGTAATCACAAAAACCAGTGTTCATTTTTTTATTATCTCTTTATTCACACTTGAATTATTTTATTTTATTTTCTTCGTACTAAGAACTTTAGACAAGAGCATTTCAAGGTCTCTTCTACTATTCCAAGTTTCAAGGTGCGTGTTTGTGCAAGTTGTAGGGTATACATTTTCAGAATTTAGACTTAAGCTAGGAATTATTTTTCAAACTTATACTTTAATAAAAATATCAATACTTTTCCCTTGTTTTAACTTAGCCCAAGAAGTCAACTCGAAATTTGCCTATTTCTAAATAAACTACAAAGACATATACTTTCTACCGTTAAACTTTAAGAAAGGTTATTTTTAGGGTTTTTAATTTACTAAGTATAAGATCTAGTTGTTCCTAGCTAGTTAACCTTGTTGTCAAACTCAAGTCAATTAGGGCCAAAATTGAATACATTGATTTTTATAATTTTTAAAATTTTCAAATTTTTATGGGTTTTAAAATAAGTATGCAAATGCAAAATGTACATATGAATGCGAAGGAAGAAGGCTTACCGAGCATACCCCCAAACATAAACTTGATAGTGTCCTCACTGTCATGCTACACCAAGAGGGTCAAAATGTCGGCACTCCCCTGTTTATTTATTTATAATTTTTTTATTTTTTGAATTTTTTTTTATTGTTAATAGAAAAACAAAAAATATATATATACATATATACAACAAGGTCCTCCCCAAACTAAACAAGGCCTTACACAAGCCAAAGGTTAGCACCAACCATTCAAAAATTCTATCGTGATAATGGTAAGGTTGGTGAAAGAATGGAATGTTAAGGAAAGAAATGAGAAACACACGAGACTGTGTGGAGATAGAAACGGTATACGGTCTCGGTGGAGGAGGAGAATGGAGGAAAAGAGAAAGAAGTGTAGTACAATCTTGAGGGTGTAAATCGAGTGAATAAATTAACGCAATATGTGATGACCGATGTGTTAAAAGCGATTGTGCTAATCTATCAACCCGTCGAGAAATGGGGTCAAATCCCTCAAGATTCGCAAGAAAACATGGGTACGTTGAACTTGGTAAACCCTCCATTGAAAATGGAAACGCGACGGATTCGTGCGTGGTCGAAACGATAGGAAGGACGAAAGGGAGTGGATTAGGAATAGTCTTATTCTTACCGTAGTAAATTGTCTCGAACTTGAAAGATTCCATCAATGGTTCGAAATGATCGTAAGCAACCGAGTATAATGGTTCATCTGAAAATTCAAAGGACTCAAACTCGGGCGGTGAGTCTTCAACATCTTCCGAAAAAGTGAAACACTCGTAATCGTTATCATCTGTGAGAATTGTGTCAGATTCAAAGAGAAATTTTTCAAGCTCACAGTCTTTAAGCGTGATCTTTTGCGTGGTCGGAACAATGGAAAGGAGGGGGTTTGATTTAGGAAGTATACCAGTTAAAGGTTCACGATGATGAATTGGAAAATCCGACACATCAAACAAAAATGGTTCAACCTCAGTACTCTCCTCATTACTATCCTCATAATTCTCCTCAAAATTTAGCCTATCCATGCCATCATCATCAAAATCAAGACGCATATGAAGTTCGGGAGAAACATTTAATGACTCAGTATGATGAATTGGAAATAAAATTTCAGTCAAATTTACGGGTTCATCATCCAAAATATTCCCGGCGTCTATATCTTCAATCAAGTGAAAATCAATTTTCTTAGACACCTCATCAAAAGCATGGATATTTATCAATTCAGGTTCTAGAGTGGAGGTGTAGATATCAAAAGGATTGGTGATGGTTTCACTCGAAAGGGATTCTTCACAATCTGGAAAATCAAGCACTACAAAGTCTCACAACTCATTAAACGTTCTATCTTCAACTGGTGAATCATTTGGAACACTTGTTTGAAAACTGGAGTTGTGGAATTCAGTTGGCTATGGGTAGGTTTGATTTGAAAGTCTGTACAGCTCACTCTCACCACTCAAATTCTCACTCTGTCCAACCACCTCATGATACATTGGAATTTTTGGAGCTAGTTGGAAACTAGCTACCGGTTCACTAGGTTGTATAAGGGCGGCTATGGACGCATCCACATTCCTTAGCATTTGGTTTGTCGCTACCATATAGGCTTCTAACGATTATTCCAAACTAGACATGGGTTGTGAAGGGGGTTCGGTAAAAGATTCAAAATTGTTTGGATACGTGAAACTCCCAAATGATTGTGTCGAAACAGTGTCGAGGGAAGGTGTGAAAATTGGGTAGGACTGGTAGGAATTGAATGGTTGGACATGATTAGGATCAACATTTGGATAAAAAGGTGAATGGACTTGTTGATCCCTAGAACTGGATGTGTGGAGAGGAGTGAAAGATCGGCTACGAGATTGTTCAATATGCTCAGCAATAGACATGGGTTTTGGAGTTACAATAGGACTTGAAAAAGTGGTATCAAAGTACGAAGGTGGTGAAGATTGAAATGGTTGATACAAAGTGGATTGCGAAGTCGAACTGTTTCTCCTAGACACTTTTATTCGATCTTTCAACGAAATTTTGGGCATGGAGGGGTCGTCCGTAAATCGACCGAAACAATTCGCGTAAGAGGCAAAGTTAGGTTCGGGATACCAAAGTTCGGCAAGAGATTTGTGATGTGGGGTACCCATGATGTAAGAAGGAGAAGAGAAAGAAGGTGGGTGGTGCAAGGAGTTCTTAGCGACAAAATTTGCAAGTTTTTATAAAAAATATCCACTTTTTTTATGTGGTACTCTTTGCAAAAAATTTCGATAAAATGCTTTGACACCAATGCAATCAACCAAAAATGCACAATCAGGCCTAGATCTTTGGTCACCTAGGTCTGCTAGACAGCTCCTAACATTTCCAAAGTGCTAGAAATAGGATCTCAAACCTCCTCTTCACCGCCAATTGCGGCCAGGTAAGTGCCAGGTGAGTGGGAGGCTCTCCACTACAAGTAGTGGCCCTAATTAAGTAACCACTCGCCTTAGACACACTTGCCTAGACACCGCAAAGTCAGGTTAGGATCAACGGCCGATGCCTACAACTAGTCCTCTGTCCTATTGAGCGCGACGTCCTTAGGGCTGTGTCTAGTATTTTTTTAATTAAATATTGGTCAATGCATATACCTTATGTGATTTCTGGGGTCTTGGGAAGGGTGATGAAATCCCCACCCAATCTGGATTGGTCTCAAGCCCCTTAAAGTCCGATTAAAAATATACAAAACAGTAACATCCGCTTGTAATAAAAAAAAAATTATTTTAAGCGCGGCGCAAAGAATCCTGCACAAGATTTGTTATTTAGAAGGGGGAGAGAATTTTTGCGCAATGAATCCTGCAGGAGATTTCACAGAAGATATATTAAGATTTGCAGAGGAGAGAGGAAGGAAACAAACAGAGTTAATTTGGACTGCTGACGTCAGAAAGATGCGGCGCTTCCGCAGTCGCAAGCAGGTTTAGGCGGCGGAAAAGCGGTCGTTTGGCCTTTTCGGATCTCGAGAAAAATCTGGAGATGATGATGTCACCTCCCCGCCGCGATTCCGTGGCCCGAATGTGGTTATAGCCGCGTATCCACGGTCGGCTAGTCGGTTTGGTTCCCTATATTTTTTATGCTCATCTGTTGTTGTAATCTTCTGTTGTTAGGATCGTCTGTTTTCTGTTTTGATCTCTGTAGATTTCCAGATCCGAATTTGATCTGCGGTCCTGCAAAATTCACACGAAAAATACCCTTCACAAAATAAAAGATGATAAATTTATATATTTTTCTGATTTTTCAGTTTTTATGATTTTTCAATTTTAGATTAAACCGAAATTGCAAAAAGAAAATAACACGCCATCCCCGGCAACGGCGCCATTTGATTGAAAGATTTTAATTAGCTTATGCGCTTTTAAACGATGAATAAAAAATATTTCTAAACCGCAATCAAGAACGGCGTCGCTTGGTAGCTAGCCGGTGAGTACGGGTCGGTCCACAGGGATTTTGTGAATTTCCTAATTGGTCTAACGAGTTAATTCCGATTGTGGTCGGATTGATTAAATCTAAAAACTAAATTAATCTAGATCTAAATCTTGCTAGGATTAGGTTTAGGTTAAGTTAGGAAATGCAAAGATTCTCCACCGCTTTCTATACCTAATTTAAGATCTATGAGGAGTTATGGTAATTATTAATAAAGGGGATTAGAACCATTCGGGAAGGTGTTTCTTCCTCTAGCTTCTTGTCCTTCCTTTCTTAATCCTTACCCTAACCTCCATGGAAAACACGCGCAACCGGGCCTTTATACTACGGTATCACCGCTACCTCGTGGGATAGGGTGCCGTAGGGAGCGGTGTGTGCATGTATGGATGGAGTCCTATGAAAATATATGACGTGCAAGAAAGGGGTGAGAGATCTTCATCTCTCAAGCCTTCCCCAAATCTAAGCCTAACAAGCGAGGAGACTACTCGCTCATTAGGGAATTGAAAAACATTTATCTAGGGCAGAGAATAAAAGTTCTTACTATCTAACTAGGGCAAGGAATTAAATCTTAAACTAGGGCAAGAATAGAAATTACCTACTTTGTTGATGGCTCGCTCCAAATATTTACACAAGATTTGTCAGATCTGAATAGATGATATGAAAAAAGGCATCGATGCTCTCCAAAAGAAATCTGAATTTTATTAATGAAAGGAAACATACCTCAAAAGAGGTATTAGGGCTTCTATTTATAGATTCATAGAAACCCTAGGTTACAATTGACTCGCACATCTACTTTTACAAAAATACCCCCTAAGAAAAAGACCTAGTCAACGCTCCACGTACCGCCAGTGCACCGACTCAATTTGCACCGACACGGGCACTTGATGGCCGCGGTTCCGTGGCCAAACCCTACGTTTGGCCGCGGTTCCGTGGCCAAACCCTACGTTTGGCCGCGGTTCCGCGGCCATGTGTGGGGCTTATGAGCTCTATTTTCTTGGGTTTGGTCTTCTTGCAGTTAGTAGTTTTTTAATCAGAAAACAGGGCTCTGCGGTCTTCTCTGTTTTCTTCAGTTCTTTCTTCAAAATGTCTTCTGGTTTTCTTCCAGATCTTTCCAGTGAACATTGTAGTGGACTTTTACCGTTTCTTTGTGTCACTGCCTTTATGCTCGGTGAACTGTCGTTCATCGTCTTCATTGTTCCTCAAAATGTATGCGCGATCAAGATTTCACCATTTATCATTCGTAGTCTCACTTTATATCATCTTTTTCATTGTTTTCACTTCTTTTATTCCAAGAACCTGTAACCTGCAACTAAGTAGCAGACATGGGTCAAAAGCACATGTTTATTTGTAAAATGACTAGGCATGGGGAATATAATAATGCAATATTATGATATGAACAGGTGCCTGAATAGTTGGCCGCTGCGGATAGTTGATGTGTGTTGGAACTGGGTTGCGTTTATGAGGACATGTTCTAATTTTATGAGTGGATGCGCCATAAACTAAGCCCAGGCCTTTTGCGCGCCTGCAGTCCTTCAACAGATGTCCATCCCTCTTGCATTAGTAGCAAAAGTCTGGACTTGTCCGGTTAAATGTTACTTCCGGTCCCGTGGGTACAAACGGTGGCCTGGAAGAAGCTCCTCCAGCAATCTGAGTAGCAGGCACTTCACACCGGCAGATTTAAGTATGCCTTTCTTCTTCACCACTGTCTCATATCTTTGGGTAGACTTCAAAGCCAAATCATGGGTTGGAAAATCCCTTATAGCTAACACTGATTGGATCTCCGGGTCCAACCTTAGCTGAAATCTTCTAGCCCTGATCTCAGCAGTCGGTATGAGATGGGCCACAAACCTGCTTAACATGGTGAACTCAACATCATACTCATCTGCAGATTTGGTCTACATTGAACCTTGTTGCATGTGGATGAATTGTTGCTCCATATCAAAGCGATTCTTAAACAATGGCATGAACTGAAAGTAAAAGTATATACGATACAACTGGAAAGTAAATACATTCTTTATTGATTAAACATTCTTTACAATACAACTGGAAAGTAAATACAATACTGGAAAGTGATTCCTAAACAATGGCATGAACAGAAAGTAAAAGTATATACAAGTGAACTAGAGCTCGGGGTCCTCGATGAACTGCTCAAAGTATTCTAAGTCGGGCTCGATCTCCAGAGAGTCGGGTCCTCCTGACAACATTACAAAGAACGAATATAAAAGGAATGTCGTCAGCGAACAATCGCTCGGTAACTCCCAAAAAGTAGAGAATAATAGACAAAGAATAGAACATGTAAAGTATAAAAGATTATGTTCGCTATACTAACGTAGTTGTTTGTAGCTTGATACAGAAGATATTAGCGTTTACGAGAGGAGTCCAACTATCCCGTGGACTAAGGTAACCCGTAGTACAAGGCTCCGTCAAACCCCATGGAACAACGGCAATGAATGTTTAGTTACGTCTTTTAATGACCATCTCGTGCCACTTTTAACACATTCCGTACCAGTCTACCCCTTTAAAAAACCCGTAATGTTTATTGTATTATTTATAACTGTAAGACTTTCCGAAACCATGATATCAGTTGTTCAAGTAAACGAATAGTCATGTAATCAAATCAATATATATATCCATGGTTCGGTCAGTTCAAATCATTTTGATATAGATGGTATTCCGGTATTCAAGTTCAAGTTCTAGTATATATGGATTCATGATGTATTGAAGTTATATTTGAATTGTATATATATTGGAATTGTATTCAGATTAGACTGAGACTCTGTTTGAGTTAGACACTTAAATGGAATTGAATTCCTGAATTAGGTTTTGGAGTTATCGGTAACTGCTGCATATGGACGGCAGGATTTATGACTTTTTCCTAGCCAATTACTATTGATAACCCCATTTAGTTTCTTACCTTAAATAGGCAAGCACCCACTTTCTCCGGCTCTCTGAGACTCAAGAGAATTGATCCCGCTTAAACATATATTTACTAGGGTCCTTATTGTAATTAATAAAATTGATGGGGTTTTATGAAAAATAGTTTTGATAAACTTTCAAAATAAACCTCAAGCATTTATTTATCGTACTTAGGGTTTTCATGGATGTAATTTTTATATGATGAGGTATTCTAGTGAATATAAACCTAGATTGAATAGTATATGGTATTTTAGTGTAAATTGACTTGTATGGATTGTTAATGGTATATTCATGAAATTTGTGATTCTTGTGTTTAGAAAAAATAGAATTTATTATATGTATTTAAAATAGATATTTTGGTTATATATATATATATATAAATTATTAAAAATAGAATTTATTTATTAAATAGAAAATCACGTTTTCTTAAAAATTGTATTAAATATTCCATCGAGATCGGATGCTCCGTGAGGAGGTCTGCATCTCACTCTATTAGTCCCGAGGTTGTGTGATAACCCGCACCATCCAAATCGGGTTCCCCAAAAGTGGATTGTAAAGACATAATCGTAAGGAATTTAATTTAAAACAATTTAAAGAATACGGTTTTTAATAGTTTATGGTATCTAAATGTAAAATTGTATTAGCCACAAAAATATGGTTTTCAAGCAATCGTGCTCTGTCATGATGAGTGTTGTGAGAGGTAAGTCATTACCTCGTGAGGTTTTTCTAAAGGTAATATGAGCAATTATGATAAAAGAATGTCGTAGGTAAACTTTGTGGTATTTAACTGTTAAAATGTAATACAAGTTGCATAGCATGGTATTTTAAATTGAAACTTGTTCTCAATATTGGTTTATGGTTGCTAAACAATATATAAAGAAATGGTTGATTTGTTATTAAGAAAAGCTATATTTTTGAACAAATTAGAATCGGATGTTGGATTAACTCCACTTCCGACGAGTTTTGAAAAGAGAACTTTTTGAGAGGTGAAAAGGAGAGAAGAGAAGGGACTTACTGGTTGAAAAAAGAGAGATGAGGTATAGGATCAATTCGATGGCTTCGTGGAGTCGCGGTGTCGCCGGAATTGTCCTAAATCATCGCCAGAAGGTGACCTTGAGCTAACTCCACTTGTACACTTCTTGGACTTGGAAAAGTTTGAGAGTTTTGACAATGGATTTCAGAATGGAGAAGGCTAGGATGTGATGTGGTATTTATAGGATAGAATTAGGGTTTAGGGAATTAAAAATGAGAATTAAAATGCATTAAAACATTGGTTCAATGTTGATTTTTAATTCTCTGGTTAATTGAAGGAAAAACAAACAGAAGAGGAGTAGTGGGGAGAAGCCAAGGGGTGTTGGGGACAATTTTGAGAGCATTTCCCACGGGGGGCCTGGCGGTGGTGCAAGGCCTTACCTGTGAGCTACAAGTTGTTTCTCGCAGTTCTTAAACAAGAAATACTTTTATGTTATACTCAGGCTAAGGTACTCCTTTCTGTACCTTACATAAAATTTGTACAGAAAATTTTAGAGTTGTTACACTCACCACTACGAGACGACCGCCTAGCGAACTCTTGAACCTGGCTATTCGAGCACTTCTCCGTGGGTTTTATCCTAGTACAGAAATGAAAAAAATATAATGGTAACATCGACTTCAATCCGGCCGTGTCCCAATAAAAGAATATACAAACAGGCAGAAACGACAGCCCACATGTCGGGCGCTCGCCCCGCAACAATGAATATACAAATGAACTCAAAACTGTACAACTAGAATCGCAAAAAGGCTTTCCAAGACGACAATCAGTCGAAACAATCACAGAGATAAATATCACAACAACAAGATGTATGTAACCCCTTCTAATCGACGTATAGCGATTAGAACATGTTCACAACATATAAACGCATCACATAAGCAAGTAAAGAAAACATGACATTAGAATCGCACACACTTGAAGCTAACACTCAAATTTTTCGCCAATGAAAAACTAGTGCACTTCATCTCACAAAAATCCAACATTTTAGCAATCATACGAATCCCAAATGACACGTAATGTGCACGAGTGCCCGATGGGACGCTCGAGCATGAACCAAGAGAGGCCTAGATAATGGGGTGCCTACCACCCGAGACCACGACGAATTGGTCTCGAGGGGCTGAACATAATCCGAGAGCACCAACATGGTGCTCTAGGGTTCACTTGCCGCCAAGACCACTTCGTCGTAGTCTTGGATGGCTAGTCCCCTCCCTCATCCCTCGGAAACTCCTTAAGGTACCCCTAAACCTTCACCCAAGTTCTTGGTTCAAACAAAGAGCTCGCAAGGTTGGAAAAACACAAACAATTTCAATTTTGGGGCAGTTTTTTCCGACAGTTTTTAGTCTCCAAAAAACAGCCGCTATCGATGAATAATGATTTATAAAAAGGTTCCAAAGACCCTACAGGTCACTATCAATACCCTACGGAGTCCCCTCAAGAAAACGAGAGCTTCGAGCATCGAGATTACACTTAAAAATCATTTTTAAAAAACTTGGACAGCGGCTGATTTTGGACAGAAAAAACGTCGAAAACGGTGCGATTCTAACATCATAACTAGATAGTTTAGGCTTATGGAGTGGCTCTGATACCATGTTAGTTAGTTGTGCTCACTCTACAATGAAATTAGAGAGGCGGAATGCACAAAAATCAAATTTTGAGCGAGCACAACCAACAAAACCCAAGTGATCAAACCATAACCCTAAACTAGCAACTAGAAAGAGTTTATCTACTATGAAAGAAAGTTATAACAAAAAGATTCATGTCCTTCGGTCTTCAAAACTCCTCCTTCTTGTACTCCCTGAGATCCTAGATCAAACTTTCTTGAGGGGCTTCTTAATCCTAGAAAATCCACCAGAGAGTTTGTAGTCCAAGCCAGGCTTCACTAATGAAGCAACTTGATAACCTAGTTTGCTAATCTAAGTTATAAAGATAATGTATAGATTGTTAATAGAGTTTATCTATCTCTAAAACCTCATGATTCTTAACACATGAGAGGGTTGAGGTCGAAGAAGAAGATGAGAGCTAGAGAGGAGAGAGAATGAGCTCATCAAAATGAAATCAAAAGTATGAAAAATATCATAACCATTTTGTTTTTGTGAAAAAGATTCCACAATTATAAATTGCTACCATACTTGAATAGTAATGACAAATGAATAAATAATTCATTTTCCCATTCCACTCTACACTCTTCATGCCACCTTGCATGCCACCTCAATTCATATTTTTCAATAAATAGAAAAACCTAAATGAGGTGTCCATCTTCTAGAAACCATTCTTGTATAAATACAAGAATACCAAACCGTATATACTTACCCGTATCCGTACCAAAAATAAGAATACCGAGAGGTAGATAAATCCAATAACATGGTACTAGAATTAAATCAATACGTGATTTAATAATCTGGCTTAATCCTAAGCCCTCTAGTATCACAAACCGTTCGATTAAATTTCGCTTAACTAGTACATGTATTTAATTGGATCCCTGCACGTATAAACATATGGCCTTTACATCATTTCGTTTGAACCAGGAAAACCCTCTGTG